>CM024766.1:47186684-47786684 GCA_014218235.1 Colocasia esculenta
TATTCTAAAAGACGAAATGAGATGGGAGATCATGGTGGGAACGCACCTGGGGTGGTTTTAAACCCTGTGGGTGTGGGAAAACGTGGGTGGATGGTGGATATGCTCTATTTAAAAAGAACATAAAAATGCATGTAGAAATAGAAAAGAGGAAGAGGAAAGGGAATGAGCCCCATTAGGGCGACTTCCTGGCGTGGATGCAGCTCCGGTGATGTGCGAAGAGGTCCAGGAGATTGCTAGAGTCGCCCTCTTCACGTTCCTTGCTCCATTGATGGTGAAATGAGTGAGTTGTGAGGAGTGGAATGTGAAGGGAATGAAGGGAATGAGTGGCTGCGTGGCTAAGTCTAGTTCAGAGGAAATTTTGGCAGCCCTTCGGGGTGATCATGAGGCTCTCCGTCCTTAGGAGGAGCCTTCCTTATATAGAGCTTGGAGTGAGAAAATTAGGTATTATCTCCTCAAAAAGGTTTAGAAATTAAAAATGGGGGATAAAGCTCTATCAAAATCGGGTGTAGAGTCCTTAGGGGAGTTAGGAGAGTCCCTAGGGCCAAGGATCCGTCCAAGGGGTTGGGATAACCCTCTTAGACCAAGTCAAAGTGCATGGGAGGATAAATAGGGTGTGGTTACGGAGGCCAGAGATCTCGGGCATTGTCGCGTCAGATCGTAGGGTCGCGACTAGAGACGCGACGGTGCGGGGGGACGCGACAGCATTGCCCACGTGCATGGATAATGCATGGGCTGTCGCGGCGGCCCAACCCGTCGCGACTATAGTCGCGGCGCCATGATGCGTCGCGACAAGGAACCCGAATTATCTTGGATTATTCTCTCTAACCACATGATAAAATAGGAGTCATATTCCTCTAGGGACTCTCAAATGACTGATTTCGAGATTTCACGGTATTTTTAATGGATTAATGGGCTCAAATCAAGGCAAATGATGGGCTCAAGGTGAGTGACCAATTAGGGGCCTACTAAGGTAGAAGAAATGTGGTTCAACCCATTAGTCATAATCGGGTGTCTACATACACTTCACAGTCTAATCTTTTCTTCACTTGCTTCTTGTTGTCTCCTTTTGCAAGGTAACCATCGGAGCTAAATCTCCTTTACCGGTTGGCCGGTGGAAGGAGGAAGGAGGACCCACGCACACCACTCCCGCGCTTCTCGGGCGAAAGTATGTCATCTTCCCTCTCCCCCGTTTCATTCGGTACCCTCGTGTACCTGGCGATCGCACACATCCATCGTGCACATACGCACACACCGTTTTTTCTTTCTTCTGTCTATTTTTCTGCTTTTCCACCCATCTTTGCCTCTTCTTTTCATTACATTGTTAAAACCCCCTGCTTTTTCCAACCTTTCTTGTTCTTTTAAGTCAAGTCCTCCTTTGTGGGACCGTGTTTTCGGGGAAAAAAGAAAATGTCATCTACATGGGGTAGACCTCGCCGAACCTCCTCCTTGTTGTGGCTGGAACCGACACTCCCTCTCCAAAGCGGTAGCTCTGGCGACTGCCAACGCCAAGGTGTCATAGAGGTGGCTAGCCATGGCCCACCTCAACTCCGAGCGTAACCCACTAATGAACCTCTCAGTGCGAGCCTGCTCACTAGTGGCTAGGGCTGTTCAGAATTCGGTTCAAACCAAAAAACCGAACCGACCAGTTCGGTTCAGTTCGATTTGGTTTGCGATCTTACACAGTTCAGTTCGGTTTCAGTTTCTGAAACCGAATAAACTGAATATATATATTAGAAGTGTAATATATACTGAAATGAACCATAGCGCGGTTGGTTAACGCATGCAGCAAACCGCCCGCGCGCTGGCGCGGGTTCGAAACTCACTCCTCGCCCCCGCGATTTTTTGTAAAAAACTGAGAATTCCTGTAGCCAAAAGTGGCAGAGCAGGGATTCGAACCCTTGACCCCCAAGGGAAGCATGCGCGCCTTAGCCACTGAGCCATACGCAAGTTTCTGATACAAAAGATATCAAACTTCAGTTTAAACCGAACCGGTTCATTTCGGTTTCACCTTGGGATTCGGTTCAGTTCGGTTTGGCCAAAAAATGAGCCAACCCGGACCGAACCGAACCGTGTTCACCCCTACTAGTGGCTACATGGAGGACGTGCTGCAAAAGCTATATGAACCTCTAGTGGTACTGTGCCACAATCATCTCTTCCTGTGTCAGCTTGTGAAACTGGTCCCTCCTCTTACGGCACGCATAGTCGGGGAAGTACTCGCCATGAAAGACCTCCAGAAACTGCTCGCAAGCTATCTAGTCAAGCCTCCTACCCTGAAAACTGGTCTACTTTACTATCCTCCACCACTCGTGGGCTAACCCCTTCAGCTGAGAAACTGCCAGTCGGACTTGATCCTGCTCTACACAATCCATGGTCTCAAAAGTACGCTCGAGCTCATGGACCCAACTCTCTGCTCAGTCTGGATCATATTCGTCTTAAAAGGTTAGATGCCGAAGATGAAGGAACCTCTCCATAAGTTATGTGTGGCCCTCAGATGCTGCTGCCACTACTGGAGTCTGTTGTCGTAACACAGGTGGTACCTCTGGTTGAACGGGTGCTGCCTGCAGAGTTGCTGGTGGCTGCTCCTCTGCAGCCATCTCTGCAAACTGCTGACCTCCCGCTGGCATTTGCTGGTACTGCCACTGAGCCTGGAACATCGTCCTCCACCACTGCTCCATAACCTCTGGCGGGGGCGGGGGTGGGTACCACTATTGCTGTAATGCTCCCTGCTACAACAAAACACCCTGTTGGTTAGCCTATTGAGGCTGAGCATCTGTCGGCGCGTGCTCGGCTGCAACCGACTCATCCGGCATGGCGTCCTGATGCTCCATCAGCTCTCCGACCTACCTACGTCTACGTAGAGGCATGTCCTATGACACAAACTACTAATCATGTTAACTAATAACTCGGCGACTAGCAGTGTTACTTGTACCTCCTATGGAACTTTGCGTTGTCACTTAGTTCCATTACAAGTTTTGATAGACCCTTGGATTTGATACCACTGTAATGGCCCCGATGCCAGGACCCCTGGCTCCCGCCAAGAATCCGACCGTCGGCACCACCGCCCACTGGCCCGAAGAACTGGAAGGGATAATGGACCAATCTAACAAGATACGTAACAGAAGTAAGTAACAACAACAAGCACTAAAATGTACTAACAAGTGAAGGAAAAGCATCCAACACAAAGTATGAGTCTAGTACAGTCCCAAAGTAACAGAGTACAAGTGCAAAAAGAAAGGGAATAACAGATCCCTTAGGGGCATACCGCGAGGGTGACAAGACAAGTACGAAGGGAACACTGCTTACGGAAGACACCATCTACTACGGCCTCGTCTCCTCAGCCCGCTACAGAAGGTGCTGCTATGAAGTCTCACCTGTAAAGAAGGGCATGAGCTTCACAAAGAAGCCCAGTAGGGATTACCAATCTCCCATTGGTTTTAACAAGCAGAATAGATATATGTGCACAACTGAAAATTAAGCAGGTAAATCTATTCTACTAATAGAGTAAGTGCGGAAGCGGAAAGTAACTACACAGCCGTCGGACTAAACCAAACGTCAAGACTGGAAATCCGTGCAAACCACGGCACCGAGATTAACCCAAGGCTGCAAACATAGGTAGTGAACAATTTCCTAGATAAAGACACTAGCCACGGAAGGCAACTACCACTAGTCAACCGGTCAAGTGCGCCACGCGCCTTCTCCTCGACCACCAGTCCATGTCTAGCACCTCCCGTCGGAGTGAGACGTGGAACTAAAGTAACACAAAACTACCATAGTCTGGCTGGACTACAGTCCCATGCCTAGCCCTTCTAAATGGTACCGGAACCACGTAGAGTGACGCAGTGAGAAGGACTAGCTGATCTACGCCGGAAGAACACCAAAACCACCTCGGCATCCCAGACTCAGCTAAGAGAGAACTGCAAATGACTCTACGCCATTGTCCCCACAATTTTCCCCTCTACTACTAGAGTCCGTAACTCGAGCTCGCCTGCTGCCCGGAGAACTCCCTCAACGAGTGCGCAGGGACCGGGGGTTTATGTAACGGTAACAACCTCTCAAAGGACAAGCCTACAAGTGCCTAGCACCGGGAGAATGACTAGAGTAGGACCGTGCTAGGAACAGCACAGATGCCAAGAAAATAGAGTCACAGCAGAACAAAACTCCGAACAAGTCACCAGTCACTCTCTGTCTGAGAAGGCGACAGGGTTAGTGTCGCTTTCTCACAGAAGGCGACACAAGGGCTGTCGCCACCTGAAGGCGACACCTAGTCGGTCGCGATCTGGGTCTGAAGGTGACAGGGAAACTATCGCGAGCTGGGTCATGACAAGGGCATTTTCGTGACCATAGTCAGAGGTCCAGGTGACCACCCGAGACCTCCCACAACGCATAGGGAAAACCAGGCATGAAGGCAACGGCCACCCTATCGCTAACAGAATGCGACAGGGAGTGGCGTCGCGTTTACACCAGAATGCGACGGGTAGACATGTCATGATCTGGGTCGTGACAAGAACCTTGTCGCGACCACAGATAAAGACACCCGAGACCTCCAAAACAAGCCATAAACCACAAGTCCGGTGAGCACAAAGGGAGGGAGCATGTAGAACGATGTAAACACATGGTTTAAGCTCACACCACCCTCATCCACAGCCATGCATTTCAAGGATATGCATCTACACTCCAAAAACCTCACATGCATGCATGATGGAGCACTCACACCCAACCCCCAATTCCAACACAAACAAGCCAAACATGAAAACCACAAACCTAGCATGCTTCTACTGGCTTGGAGAAAGGGGTGTGGAAGTCCTAGCATGGTAGAACTTGGGGAAAAGACGAGGGTCCCTACCTCAAAATGAAGAGCCAACCCGTTGGGGTCTTCTCGTGTGCATGGCCACCTCCTCCTCGCTCCAAGCACCATGATCACGCCGTCCACGAGAGACGAATGTCCTCCTACAAGTCGGAGAAGAGGATCACCAGCACGAGAGGAGAAAGCCATGCCCACACTGGAGAAGAACACCACACCGAAGAAGCCCCAACACACCTCACCACAAGCCCTCACACTCTCCTCACGGAGAGGCTAACACACAGGGGTCGGAGGAAGAGAGATATTGTAAAAAGAGGGGAAGAAGAAGACAGGTCTGATGACCTTGCATATATAGGCCTCAGAATTGAGAACGCGACAGCCAACCCGTCGCGTTTACTAACTGAACGCAACGGATAACTTGTCGCGACCCCAAGGTCATGGTCAGACCTGACCAACGGATCCACCACGTGTAATTATTGCAACCCTGACTCCAAGAACGCGACACCTGACATGTCACCTTCATTTGTTAGGGCTTGACACATGTCCCAACTGTCCCGACAGCAAAATGACAAAACTGCATGCTGGGATCAGAAGAGTGAACATGACGACATGCCTATCGCATTCCTAACTAGAACACGACCGCAATCCCGTCGCCTTCAGAAGGAAACGGCCCGATATGTCGCTACCTTTACCAGAAGCTAACTGATTAAAAAGTGGGTGGTATTAGGGATAAGAGGTGCATTTGGCATAATACTAATTATGTAAAACGTCACTTCGGGGAATATGATGGGAGTGCATGTTCTAAAAGATAGCCATTAAATAGTCCAGAGTTATATTCAAGTTCTCAACACACATTCAAAATTAAACACCATTTAAAGTGAAATGTGAGACATGACTAAGAGGCATCACACATGATGATAAGCTGAATTCTAATTAAGACCTCGATTTTTGGCAGTTATCACTCTGCCCCCTTTTTTGTTTGTTCTGAAACTAATGATGTGATTCATTTTTATTTTGTTTCTTTCTTGTCCTTCATTTTGAGAAAAGTATTGTCGTTTGACGCGAGGCTTATTACTTGTTCAGTGGAAAGACCCGGTTACTAAGCTCAGTTCCCCTTTCAATTTGGGAAGGTAGCTTTTTTCTCACGAGTTAATACAAGTTATGTGTATTTTAAGCATCATAAAAGTATAAAGAAAAATTTCCACCGATCATCAAGATGATATCTAATCATTATTGTCTTGTGCATTAGTGTGTTGGTTTCAATTTCAAATGAATTTTGAGAAGCAAGTTAAATACATAACTATTTGGCTCCCCCTTAATGTTTGCACACACCAAATGCAGAAATCTTCCCCTTAGTGGCTGAATTAATGCACATTAAGTCCTAAGCCAATGCAATAAAATATCAAGGGAGTATTAGGCCATAGAAAGAATCAAGGAGGTGTCTTTACATATACTTTACATGCAAGCATACAATGGATAGACATGCAAAGGACACTAGATTCTAAGACTCTTTTTGTGTTTTTGATTTTTGATTTTTTTTTTTTCTGATAGAAGGAAAATAAGAACATAGCCTATAAACAAAATCTAAAAGATTAAACAATACAGCATACAAGAGTATTCACATGTTACCTTGGAAGTCCAAAATAGAAGAACATGGTACTTACAGAACAGTGTAGGTGCCTTGAGATTCACATTGATACCAACTGATGATTCATCTCAAAATTGATACCCTTTGA
This sequence comes from Colocasia esculenta, assembly GCA_014218235.1. Classification (NCBI taxonomy): domain Eukaryota; kingdom Viridiplantae; phylum Streptophyta; class Magnoliopsida; order Alismatales; family Araceae; genus Colocasia; species Colocasia esculenta. The sequence continues at coordinate 47,193,222 of CM024766.1, forward strand.
AGTTTGAACTCTTAAGTTCACAAGACACTTGCAACCACAGATCTCAAGTGGATTTCTTTGGTACCCAAATAGTTTTGGGTCCAACAATGTTAGTCCTGGAAGGGAGTAGATCCTTCCTAATCCACACCAACTTCATTTTTTACATGTTTTTCTTTAAAGAACAAGTATAGTTCATATGACCATGCCCATTAAAGAAATAACATGTGATGTTTGAAGTATGTTGTGTGGGTTGTGGCATGTGACTTACATAAAGATTAAGATGCTTTCCTTTCTTTGATTGTGCATGCTTCTTAGACTGTATAGAATTTCTAACATGATCAGATTTCTTTGACTTCATGGAATTCCTATCCTGAACTAGTTTCTTAAGATGCACAGACTTCTTAGATTGAGAGTTCATTTGGGCATTTTTCTGTTGTGGTTTAGCAAGAGATGTGCTTGCAATATCTGATGCATGAACAAATGATGTTTTCAATTTAGACTCAAGTGAGTTGATCTTATTAGGTGAATAACCTAGACTTTGTCTATTTGTGTTCACCTGAATATTAAACACTTCATCTAACTTGTGTTTTCCCTTCATGAGTCTAGAAATAGTGGATTTCATGTCATCTATTGTTCCATGCAATTTTTAACATTCTCTTTAAACATATGCACTTGATTTTTCAATTCTTCAATTTCAGATTTCAGATAAACATTTTCATTTTCAAGCACACTAAAATTCTCAGAATTAGCATTGTCATGAGCTAAGGAAACAATTTCTTCTTCATACAATGTGATCTTACTTTGAAGTAGTTCATTATCATTTAGTAGCTTTTCACATTGCAATTTATGTTCATGACATGACATACAATTTGTTTCAGCATGTAGAAATGTTTCAAATTTATTTTTCAGCCCCTTGCTTTCTTTTTTGATTTTCTTATATTTTTCATACAAATCAGAATACATTTGTTCAATCTCCTCAAGAGTAAAAGATTCTCGGTGTCACGCCCCTCCAATTTAGCAGCAGAATAAATCAGAGGAAAACGTGAGCAACGAGTATGGTAACAACAATTGCGCATACATTCGCAAACATCAGAGCATCTAATGAACAATAATTGAAATACACTCTTGAGTTCATTATAAAATCACTAAGACCATTACAACCACTAATTCGGAGCCAATACATAGGGCTCAATGACATCATTACATTGAAAAGAAATCTAAAGCAATAACTACTAGACTCCAATTGTGCTAGGGTAACTTCGTCATTTGACTCCAGGTTACTCATCACTCTAGTCCCGTCCCATTGGTATGTATAACGTCATGGTCTGACTTACCTGAGACACAAATAATAAATAACGAAGGGTGAAAGATAACGCCCAGTAGGACTTAAATCTCAATAGTCAAGCAGGCTTTAAGTAATTAACGCATTAAATGGCAGAGTAACTAATGATAGACAGAGTCATGTAAAGTCGAGAAAGTATTAGCACAAGTAACATGGTTCAGATAGCAAATGAATCAAGTATAGTGTGATGATTAAAGTCAAGTCACGCAATATCAAGTAATGTCATTGTCAAGAAATAGCAAGCGACATGTATAGCCAGAAAAGAGATAGTAGTTGATCATGTAAAGAGTAAATTGCACTTTGATTGATTTTCATCAATCGAAATAGTATAGCACTTTTGATTAACTTTTGTCAATAGTAATAGTAATGGCACTTTGGTTATCCGTAGATAGCCGAGAGAGAGTATAGCACTTTTAATGTGATCAAGTTGCGATAGCACGCAATAACTCAAGAGAGCGAGTATCAAGTAGAGCAAGTAGAGAGTACGATAGTAGTCGCTCAATAACAGTTCAGTAACAGTCAGTGGCAGTACAGTAATAGTGCAGTACGTCTAAATCAACAGACTAACAATAACAGTGTAACAGTCAGATGTCTAGCTAATTCAAAACAGTCAGTCAGAACCGGTGCAATGCAGAACACTCTCTGTAGCCCCTACAGGTATTTTCAGGTGGCTCTCTGCCCCCAGGACTAGATTGGAGCCCCTCAGACACTCTCCGTGCCCTGAATAGTATGCATTCCAGTCAGTAGAGTCACAAGACCCTTTTTTAGCGCTAGACAGTCATGAACAGTACAAAACAGTAGAAGCCACAATAGCTCAAAGGGTACCAAGAGAGTACTAGATGAATAGATGAGATAGACTAGATAGGAGAGTGAACATAAATAGATGAGCGGGTAGAGTATAGATGAAAGCTAATGGACATTGCACATGAAACTTCGAGTAACGAGCGATAGTAACAAATGCACAACACACGCGTACGGTGTTGGCAGTCAGGTGGAACTCACTACCTTTCCGCTGGCCATGTTACGCATAGGTCCAGAGGTCTGACGTGATTCAAGATAAGAGAGAGAACAATCTATGGTCATACGGATCTTACTGATCCCTAGAGAGTATCATAGGTGTTAGGGTATAACCAGCTCTTCGACCATGTGGGAACCCATGGATAGAGGAGACCTACGGAGGCCTTGAACAAAGACTCACTAGTCTGACAAAAGGAGTATCTGACGGAGAGTTCGTCCAAGTCAAGAGAGAGTGTATATAGAAACAAGTGCCAGATATTCTAAAGGATTTCTAGAACAGTGGAGCATCAATAACGGTATTCCCAAAATATCACGAGAAAACATAGACGAGTTCATTTAAAATAGGGCAATTAATATATATAATTGAAATAAATTTGCTAGATGTATATGTGACAATTTTCATGCCAAGTTAAGCCATATAGGATGGTTCAAAGTGAGTGCAAGTGTAAGAGAAAATCATGGGCAAGATAGATTATGTGATTAACTTGAATTAATTAAAATATATTCAATAATTACAACTTCATTTTTCTATGTTCATGACAGTTACTAAGACATGGGGGTGACTGTATAACAATAGATCTTGCAAAAAGGTGGATTTTTATGCAAAAACCTAAGATCGCGATGCACCCTTGCAAGGGTCACGATGGGATCATGTTTGAACACAACAGGGGCTTGTAAGGATCACGATGGGCATGACAGAACATGCAGGCAGATCACGATAGGTTCCTATGAGGATCGCGACGGGTCGTTCGGTCAGGCGGCCATAACGCGACAGGGTTCCCTGTCGCGATCAGATAGTGACAAGTACCTGTGTCGCGACGGCCCTGAGAACGCAGCCTATCAGGCCGTCGCGTTCTCAGGTACTTCACCTGAGTTCGAGCAAGAAAAGGGACTGTCATGGGATTGCGTGCCAACTTAATATGTTTTGACACAGGGTGCTTTGAAAATTCATAACTAATTGTATAGTCGATGATAAATCATGAAACAAGTTGCAAATAGATCTAGACATATTGCCCAGTTGACGAGCCCAGAGGGGGGGTGAATGGGTCTTTTAAAATATTATTTGATTAGTACCTGTACTTAAAATATTCACACAAGGACGGTCTTCGATGAAGGTTAGTGAAAGTTAGAATAAATAGCAAATGCACACATAGGAAATCAATCACACAACACACAGAGTTTATCCTGGTTCGGACCTCCTATCCTTAGGAGTCCTATGTCCAGTCCCTGAGCAATAACTCAGGATTCCACTATTTAAGGTACAGTCCCCTTATGGACACTACAACACCCAGCTCAGCTGGTCTTCCTTCACACGAAGGGAACTACAACACCCTGGATCCCCACCAGGTCTTCCTTCACAACAGAAGGGAACACAACACCCTAGATCCCCACCAGGTCTTCCTTCACACACGAAGGGAACACACCCTGGATTCCACCAGGTCTTCCTTCACACCAGAAGGGAACACAACACCCTGGATCCCCACCAGGTCTTCCTTCACACCAGAAGGGAATAGGCACAAGACAAGAATAAGCAAGAAAACAAGCCCCTAGATCAAGCTTTATCAAGACAAGATCTGAAGCTACTAGCACTGAGAGCAAATAATCTAAACAAGGCACTCTCTCAGAACTGCACTGGCTCTCTTAGGATTTCTATTACAGCATAGAGAGCAAAGAGCTAAAGACACACTAGAATTGAATTCTTGGCTCTCGGATTCTTTCAGAAGATCTGCAATGCTTGTAGTATTCGATGGTAAGTTTCCCTCTTCTATATCTTTCTTCTGGAGCTGCTATCTTGTATTTATTTCTCCAATTTGAAATGTAGTCATTGAAGTTTATCCCAAATTTCTTTAGCAGATTTGCATGCAGATACTCTACTGAATTCCTTTTTAGATAAAGCACAACATAAATAATTTTTTGCTTTAAAATTTAGAGATAGTTTACTTTTATCAGCAGGTGTAAGGGCAGTAGTGCCTTAAGTAGGAACAATAACATAGTCACCTACCTCTATTACCTGCCACAGATCAAAATCTGTGCCTCGAATGAAGCATTCCATTCGCATCTTCCAATATTGGTAATCCTCTCCATCAAAGAATGGAGGTCTGATGACTGATTGACCTTCAGCATATCCTTGAGCTGCTATGGATCTTTGCTCTAAGATCATTGGATCTTCTTTGAATGTTCAGAGACCCGCTCTAATACCACTTGTTGGCCCTTTTGGTACGGCAGCAAGTTCACCTAGAGGGGGGGTGAATAGGTTTTTCTGGTTTCTGCAAATAGAGATTTAAACACAGAAAAAATACCACTTGAAACTTTGGTTAGTTAGTGTGATAAGGAGCAGCAATGCGGAAGCAAATAAACAATCACACAAAGGACACAAGAAATTTATCCTGGTTCGGCCCTTCCCACATGGAAGTCCTAAGTCCAGTCCCCAAGCAACCTCTTGGGATTTCACTAACCAAGGGTACAGTCTCCCTTAAGAACCTTACAATACCCAGCACCCTAGCTGGTCTTCTTCTCTTTCCCGGGCAAGAAGGCAGCCCACTTCTTTTACAGGCTCAGAAGCAAACCTCCTAGTACAAACCCCAGTGTGGTTCTGCTAGACACAAACCCCTAGTTGGGTTAACTACTGTATACAGTCCTACAGCTGGATAGGATGTCTTTCTTATAAAAGAAAGAACAGTGCTGAGAGTTCTACAAGAATGGCCTCTACCCAAAAACTCTCAGCAAAAACTCTCCCCAAGAATTACAATAAGCACAGGGAGAATGAAGAGAGAAAAGAAAGCTTGAAGGCTTGAATTCTTGAGACGCTTTTGCTTGCTTCTTCTTGGCTCAGACTCTTTCTCTCTTTCTTTGAGTGTATGTGTCGTTGAGGTTCCTCACTGGATGTACACTCCTTCAAAGATTTTCAGGAAAGCTCTGTCTTTTTTTTCAGCTTATGCTTCATCTTTTATATGAGCAGCTTTTGAATGGATCCGTTGAAGAGATCCGTTGGAGTTCTAGCCGTTGCTCATCTCCTCTTCATTTGTCTTAATCAGACTCAGATGGTCTTCGAGGTCTGTACACATAGAAGAAAGTGTTAGCATAAAAAGAGTGTTTATAATAAACTGTGCATACTACTATGTTTCTGCTCACTTGACAGGAATAGTAGGTCATATATCTTTTTCTGACAGGAAACTGAGATATGCAAGCCTTTTTGTCAGAAGATATTTGACTTTTCATTTAGGCGCGAAAAAAAGCACTTTAAATCATTAGAGAAATCGATGTGAGTATGACTTATGAAATTGTTATGATCAAGTGTTTACTGAAGAAATCGTTGTGAGCACTTAACAAGTCGTTATAGAAAGCAAATTGTTGTATTCATTAAAGGAATCGTTATGAATACTGAAGAAATCGTTATGAGCGCTAAAGAAATCATTATGAGCGCTAAATAAATCGTTGTGAGCACTAAAGAAATCGTTATGAGCGCTAAAGAAATCATTATGAGCGCTAAATAAATCGTTATGCAAAGCAAATCGTTATGAGCGCTAAAGAAATCGTTATGAGCACTAAAGAAATCGTTGCGCAAAGCAAATCATTATGAGCGCTAAAGAAATCGTTATGATGACTTAAGGAATCGTTATAGCTTCTAAAGAAATCATTGCGAAGGCAAGTCGATGCGGTCACTTAAGAAATCGTTGCACGATAAAATCGATGTTTCACTTAACTAATCATTACACGATCAAATCGTTGTGTAACTTATGAAATCGTTGTTAGTGAAATCGATGTGGCACTTTTGAATAGAAATCGATGTATATTGAATGAACATCGATTTAGCATTTTAGTGCGCCATATTGCATCAATATAAGACTCAGCATTTTGCTATGAGATTGATGCGACACAGATGAAACAAAATATTCAATTTAAGTTACATCATAAATTTTTTTAGCACCAAAATATGAAGGTAATAAAGAGTGGTTCAACAATCTCCCCCTTTTTGGTGATGACAAAATTTATGAGAATTTTTGACAAAAATACGTAAAGCATAGAAAATACAGAAAATTCACAGATAATGCATACTCTCCCCCTTTTTGTCACTAACCAAAAAGGAAGGATCTTACCATCCATTTTTCTCCCCCTTTGAGAGATTTTTTTTTACCATTTAGGGGTTCAACAATGATTGTCATTTATTGAATAACTCCCCCTTAATCTGTGCTCCCCCTGAGTGAGACTCCCTCTTATTCTGAGGCAAGTCAGATCTTGTTGCTCTTGACCTTTCACATGTTGTTTGTCAAGTCTTCAGAATCATTTCCTGTATTTATCTTAAAAACTTGCAAACATTGTTAGTATCAATGTAAATAAAAACAACATTTGTGACTACTCCCTCTTCAGATATGAGATGGATGAAGAGCTGGCAGTCATCAGTGCCTTGAGCATCCTTGATCCTGATGCTCCAAGGCTATCCTGCAATCTTATTCAAAAATAGGTACCCAAATCTTTTTGGGTCCTTGATGGTTAGATGCATAAAAGTATCCTTTCGGAATCCAAACTAGGTGCCTTGTTGTGCATGTGTTTACTGTGTGTCCTAATTTATTACAATGAGAACAACAATAAATATAATCTATTTTGCAGTTCTTACTGTTTTTATGATGTCTGTTTAGGACATAATTTTTTGAAACATTTTCTTTTACAGGGGCCTTTTTCTGAGGCAACTTGGTTTCTTTTACAAATTTCGGCAAAGGATATTTTCCTGGATTTATGGCTTGATTTTCTTTTTCCAGAGGAATGTATCTAAGCCCTTATTTATTATTTCCAGATTTTGATCCTCTTAAGCATAGAGCTAGAGATGTTTTTCTTTGAGTTAATTTCTTAACTGATTCTTTTAAATATAGATTTTCTTCAGTTAGAATTTTTAATTTTTCTTCTAACTCTAACTTGTCATTATTCTTACTTGTCAAATCTTCATTTAAACGATGATTATTATCTTTACTGGCCTTTAGTTGTTTTTCCAATTGTTCCAATTCTGATTTCAGATCAGAATTAGTATTTTCCAAACAAGTGAGGTTGTTCTTGATATTTTTCAATTCTTTTACAACAACCTTGTGTTTATCATAAAGTTCATTAAAAACTTCTTCCAAGTCTTCAGATTCTGACCCTGAATTTGTGCATGAATTAAAAAATAAGTCAGAGTGTACCTCATCTAGTCCTACCATGAAGGCTATATTTACTTGCTCTTTCTCTGAACTTAAGCTTGATGAGTCTGAGCGTGTGTCCTCTTCATTTTCCCAAGCAGCCGCCATGGCTTTTCTTTTGAACTTCTTGTGCTGCTTCTTGGACTTCTTGGTTTGACCAGTCTTCTTGAGTTTTGGACAGTCTGGTCTTAGATGTCCAGGTTTTTTGCATTCATAGCAGACTGGTTCTTTCTCCTTTTTCTCTTTCCTTTGGATCCTTCTTGATCCATTTTTCTTCTTCTTTAAAATCTTCTGAAGTTTGGACAGTACTTCATCAACATCACTGTCTTCAGATCCTGCAATTTTTGATCTAGAAGAAGAAGAAGTGGAAGGAGCAGCTACCACTTTAAGAGCATTAGTACATTTCTTCTTAGATGAGCTTTCAGATAATCGCTCCATATTTATTTCATACGCCATGAGAGAACCTATTAAATTATCAATCGATAATTTGGTTAAATCATGGGCCTCTTCAATAGCAGTTACTTTAGGTGTCCATGAAATAGTTAAGGACCTAAGTATCTTCCTAACAGTTTCTTCATTGGAAAGAGTTTTTCCAAGAGAATTTAAACCTACTACTATGCTTGAAAATCTATTATACATAGTAGTACTGTTTTCATTTGGAAGCATTTTAAATTGTTCATATTGTGAAACAAGAATATCTATTCTAGTTTGTTTCACTTTATCCGTTCCTTCATAAGTTATTTGCAGTTTATCCCAAATTTCTTTAGCAGATTTGCATGCAGATACTCTACTGAATTCCTTTTTAGATAAAGCACAACATAAATAATTTTTTGCTTTAAAATTTAGAGATAGTTTACTTTTATCAGCAGGTATAAGGGCAGTAGTGCCTTCAGCGGGAACAATAACATAGTCACCTACCTCTATTACCTGCCACAGATCAAAATCTGTGCCTCGAATGAAGCATTCCATTCGCATCTTCCAATATTGGTAATCCTCTCCATCAAAGAATGGAGGTCTGATGACTGATTGACCTTCAGCATATCCTTGAGCAGCCATGGATCTTTGCTCTAAGATCGTTGGATCTTCTTTGAATGTTCAGAGACCCGCTCTGATACCACATGTTGGCCCTTTTGGTACGGCAGCAAGTTCACCTAGAGGGGGGGTGAATAGGTTTTTCTGGTTTCTGCAAATAGAGATTTAAACACAGAAAAAATACCACTTGAAACTTTGGTTAGTTAGTGTGATAAGGAGCAGCAGTGTGGAAGCAAATAAATAATCACACAAAGGACACAAGAAATTTATCCTGGTTCGGCCCTTCCCACATGGAAGTCCTACGTCCAGTCCCCAAGCAACCTTTTGGGATTTCACTAACCAAGGGTACAGTCCCCCTCAAGGATCTTACAACACCCAGCACCCCAGCTGGTCTTCTTCTCTTTTCCGGGCAAGAAGGCAGCCCACTTATTTTACAGGCTCAGAAGCAAATCTCCTGGTACAAACCCCAGTGCGGTTCTGCTAGACACAAACCCCTAGCTGAGTTAACTACTGTATATAGTCCTACAGCTGGACAGAATGTCTTTCTTATAAAAGAAAGAACAGTGCTGAGAGTTCTACAAGAATGGCCTCTACCCAAAAACTCTCAGCAAAAACTCTCCCCAAGAATTACAATAAGCACAGGGAGAATGAAGAGAGAAAAGAAAGCTTGAAGGCTTGAATTCTTGAGACGCTTTTGCTTGCTTCTTCTTGGCTCAGGCTCTTTCTCTCTTTCTTTGAGTGTATGTGTCGTTGAGGTTCCTCACTGGATGTACACTCCTTCAAAGATTTTCAGGAAAGCTCTGTCTTTTTCTTTAGCTTATGCTTCATCTTTTATATGAGCAGCTTTTGAATGGATCCGTTGAAGAGATCCGTTGGAGTTCTAGCCGTTGCTCATCTCCTCTTCATTTGTCTTAATCAGACTCTAATGGTCTTCGAGGTCTGTACACATAGAAGAAAGTGTTAGCATAAAACGAGTGTTTATAATAAACTGTGCATACTACTGTGTTTCTGCTCACTTGACAGGAATAGTAGGTCATATATCTTTTTCTGACAGGAAACTGAGATACGCAAGTCTTTTTGTCAGAAGATATTTGACTTTTCATTTAGGCGCGAAAAGCACTTTAAATCATTAGAGAAATCGATGTGATATGACTTATGAAATCGTTATGATCAAGTGTTTACTGAAGAAATCGTTATGAGCACTTAACAAGTCGTTATAGAAAGCAAATCGTTGTATTCATTAAAGGAATCGTTATGAATACTGAAGAAATCGTTATGAGCGCTAAAGAAATTGTTATGAGCGCTAAAGAAATCGTTATGCAAAGCAAATCGTTATGAACGCTAAAGAAGTCGTTATGAGCGCTAAAGACATCGTTGCGCAAAGCAAATCATTATGAGCGCTAAAGAAATCGTTATGAAGACTTAAGGAATCGTTATAGCTTCTAAAGAAATCGTTGCGAAGGCAAGTCGATGCGGTCACTTAAGAAATCGTTGCACGATAAAATCGATGTTTCACTTAACGAATCGTTACACGATCAAATTGTTGTGTAACTTATGAAATCGTTGTTAGTGAAATCGATGTGGCACTTTCGAATATAAATCGATGTATATTGAATGAACATCGATTTAGCATTTTAGTGCGCCATATTGCATCAATGTGAGACTCAGCATTTTGCTATGAGATTGATGCGACACAGATGAAACAAAATATTCAATTTAAGTTACATCATAAATTTTGTTAGGACCAAAATATGAAGGAAATAAAGAGTGGTTCAACAACTACCTCCTAAATTCTTAACAGTACACAATGTTTTCCATGTGTCAATGCTGAGGGAGTACGTGTATGACCCGCCATACGTAATCAGCCATGATGATATCATTTTGAACAAAGTATGACCAATGAAGAAAGGCCAGTGAAGATCTTGGACAAGAAGATGCAACAACTTCAGAATCGAGCTATACCCGTGGTCAAGATGCTCTAGAGAAATCATGAAGTCGAAGAATCCACGTGGGAACCCGAAGGAACCATGCGACAAAATTATCCAGAATTATTCGGTACATCAATCTTCCTCTTACGATCATATGAATTTGGGGACCAAATTCTTTTAAAGAGGGGGAGGATGTAGCACCCTTGATTTTTAAATCTAAATAAAAAAAATTTAAAATAAATAAATGGGATAAATAGATTTAATTAGAATAAAGTAAGGATAAATAGAATTTAAGGGAATTAAATCAATACCCATTAAGCTAAATTAGAAATGGGTTGTATAAATGGCCCATGCATGATAGAATGGGCCCAATTGTGTAGAGCCCATCATGGGATGATATTTAATTAAGTGAATTTCGCACTTAAATAATTAATAAATAAGAAAAGGGGTTAGATAATTATTAAATAGCTCATATCTATCCTAAAAAGAGTCCTAGACTTACCCTAACCCTTTGCCCACGAAATTAGATCCTTTCCCAACCCTAATAGAAAGATAAATGAGAGAAAGTGGGAGATAAACATGGAAAATTCAGAGTTTAAGGAAAGGAAGGAGTCTTAAGGAAGTAAGGACTCAAATAAGCAAACAAAACACCCTAAACTCGACCCTAGAAACCCATAGATCGTGGTGGGAGCTCTAGAGAACAAAGGAGAAGGTTGTGGATGAAGGAGTTGGAGGAGAAGGCTAGAACAAGTGGGGATTTCATCTACTTTTCGTCATCAAACCCTAGGTCCTCTTGTCAGCAAGAAAAGGTAGGCAATCTCTCTAGCACAAATCGTGAAACTTTAACCCTAGGTAGACCTCATGATCCTCTTCGAAAGCCCTCTGGTTTTGCTACTTTTTGTTCATCCATGAGGGAGAATTAATTCTGTGAAGCCCTGTTATCTCCATGTACCCAAACCTACATTATTGCCTTCAATCCATGCATGTACATGATCCCATGCTATGCGAATATCCCTAAACCCTAAACCCTAAACCCTAAACCCTAAATACTACATGTTGTTGGATTTCAAACGCCCCTAGTTTCCCTAATTTTCATCATGTATCCATCGCTAATTAATTCGTTGATCCATGACTATGCATGTTTAGGTCACCAAAAAGTAACCTAATCAAAGCATGTCCTAAATGTGTTTGTTTTCTAATTCATCATGCCCAGTGATAGATCTCCATGTCTAGTTTCGTTTAAAATTAATTTCATGAATTTTGGAGCTTTCTGTGATTTTATGTCGATTTGTGAAGTGAGCTATGAGGAATGGAACCCAGCTTCTGAGATCGCACAGCCCGACCCGTTGCGACCTCAGGAGGGGGTCACGACAAGGAGAACCGTCGCATTCTTAATGTGACGGGGCTACATGTCGTGACCTTTCCCCGGTTCAAACCCCGGAGGCCGGTTCAACGAAACACGACCAGACCCTATGTTGCAACTTGAACGCGACAGACCCCTACGTCGCGACCTTAACAGAACGGCCAGAATCTGAATTTGCACTTACACCCCTCCTAATTATGTCAATTCAACCCTATTTAGTTTTAAATAAACACTGTCATGTATATTTTTGATTTGTTATTTAATAATGGGCAATATTACATGGAATTCATTAATTTAAAAGTCATGTGCACAATCATACATGCTCTCTTGATTTCTTGCACTTGCACACACTTAACAATCATGTTTACCATTAAACTACATTAAATTACTCAATAATGTATCTGGTAATTAAGTGAAATAAATTACTAAATTCTTATTTAAATAATTATGCTTGTCTTCGTTTTACATCGCACATTTTATACACCGTTACCACTTCCCTCGGCCTTCGAGCACTCGAGGCACGACAGACCCTAGTTTTCTACACACTCTCTTGGCATGGACCACCTCTCCGTTGGGAATACTCCTGACAGGACCAGGGACTCCTTGTCAAGGTCTCCATAGGTCTTCTTGGCTTTGGCGCACGTCCTTAGCCGACGAGCTGGTTGTACCCTTAACACCTGTTACACCTTAGGGATCAGCACGATTCATGGCCTTAGTGTGTATCTGTCTTACCTCGTGATCATGCCGGACCATCTGGCCTATGTTCGTAGCACAGCTAGTGGGCGGTGGTGACTTCTACCAGACTGCTGGTACCCGACCTGGTGCCGTGCAAGTGTTACTATCGTGGTTTAACGATGTTTTACGATTATACCCCTGTCTTATCTACTATCTCATTACTCTCATCTGTTCACTTCCACTCTATACGCTCATCTATTTCGTCTATTACTCTCATATCTTCTTGGTACTCTATTTGGCCATACAATTGATTGTCTAAAATAACAAACAGTGCTATATGCCAGTGCAATAGGGCTCGGTCTGGTCCTGGGGAGAGCGCCCGAAGAGTACCATTTTCTCACGAGGGTTACATGATTAGGATGTGTACGGCATGCATCAAGTGCCATTTAATACTATAACAGTTAATCGTTGACAATCAAAGTGCTATCTATTCGAGTGCTATACAAGTGCTATCGTTACATACTATTGTCGTTACATGGCCATTCCATTATCGTTCTCGTTGTGCTATTTTCACTGTACCAGTGCTATTGTTCTCTTGTTATCGTTACTTACTCTACATGACTATACTCTTGGTTACCCTGCCATTTAAGACATTAATTATTTAAAGCATGCTTGTTCTCATGAAATATTATGGGCATTATTCGCTCATCCTACGTTATTGTTTCATGTGTTTAGGTGAGTCGGATGGTGAGTACCACACTCATGAGGATGGGAACGAGGATGATGTCCAGGAGTGACCCTTACAGTAACTACTGCTTAGTATTTAGAATAGTTATGAGTCAGTTAGTCCTTGTGTAGTTAGTTTGGAGCTTAATAAAGTACTATAGGCCCTAGTTATGGCTCTGATATATGGATGTAATAGATATTTGATGGATTATTAATGAAATTGGAGTCAATTGATATCATTCCCATTTGTGCAATGGTTTGTTATTTATTTCTCGCTCTGTACTATTTAATAACTGTAATTCCGCTCCGATATTCCACGTCGGGGCGTACATACCTACTCAAGGCCATGAACCTCATTTGGTATTCCAACACCGACAAATTCCCTTACTGAAGTGTTCTAAATTGCTCCCTTTTTGTTTGATGAACTTGTACCGGAAAGAAAGTGTTATTGAATACCAAGTAATTGTTTCTTCAGCTCTATCGGTGAACATGGTCTGCATCTTAAGTGTCCATCATTCATGTGCAAAACCCCTCAACTGATTGGTTGCCAAAATAACCCTATCCGCCTGGGACACCTCATTGTAACAAACACCCTTTCAATTTCATGAATCCAATGCTCAGTTGTGTTCAGACTTGGACCTCCCGAATATGTTGGTGGTTGCAAACGCAAGAACCTTTCCACCATCATCGTGGACTCCTCCACACTTGCTGGCCGCACTGGTACCACTGGAGGTAAAGGTGCTGCAGGGAGTGCCTCTACTCCATAGGGTGTTATCTCCTCCGTCACCGGTGGTGCTACTCCGGAGGGCTGACCTGGTAATTGCTGATCCAACCTTGTCTGGATGTGAGTGATACTCTCCCACAGCCTCTCTATCATCTAGTGAGTAGACTCCTCAGAATCATCAACTCCTCCTCCCCAATCTCTCCTATCAGCCATTATAAACCTGCACATACACATTCCATCCACAACAACACACGAGTATATCATTATAAAAATAGGGCCAACTACCAGCAGAAGACCATGATAAGGAACAACTATGTACATTTCGCGTTCTTTCATATTTACACAAACTTTGTTCTGATACCAACTGTAACAGACCACACTGTTCAAACCCGTTAACCCAATAACGAGCCTAACACGACTCTGTCTCACGCAATCGGGCCGAAGCCTCGCAAGGGATATCAACCACATATGTCCGTGAAAATATAAAAGAAACACACTAAACACATATATGATACATTGCTCACACATGTCCACATGAAATGCACATACTAAGTTCCATACATAGTCATTATACAAGATACAACAACCTGAGATAAACCCCCAAGGCTCCACAAGTAAGAACTTTACTCTGCTGGCGGCAAGGGCCTGACTCCACTATGGCGCTGACCAGAACTACAGGAGGGACGTGAATCCTCCTGCTCTCCCTCACCTGGAAGAAAAAGGGGTGAGCCTCACAAGTCATTGGCTCCGTAGGGTAACTCCCCCAAAGCCGAGAAACACCATTTATATCAAAGTTGTAAATCATGTAACAGTTGCAACCATCTAAACATGGTACTACAGTTGCAAGTAAATAAACAGCAACACACGTAAGAGTGTACAAGCTAAAGGAAGGGTACGCCGAACACGAGTCACGAGAACTGGTTCGCGACACCAGCCACTGACTCGGACAAACTACACAAGTACACCTCTAAGCCTCGCAGCCACAGACGAAGGGTCCAGCTACTGCTCCACATCAACAAAACAAGAACCGTTGAGACTAACCACACCACACCTAAAGACAACCACACTGCAGGTCTAAGCCTAACACCTTTAGGAGCTCCGACCGAGAACCCTAAAGTGAGGCACTGGAATAGAACTAGCTGAGGATCAGTATGTCTACCGGTGTCCGTCCCTCAACCAAGAGAGTGCTACAAATGGTCGCACACCCACAAACACGAGTCGTTGTCCCCTATCGTCTTTCCCTCAGCCGGACGTACAACTCGAACACACGAGTGAGGGTGTCCAGGAGGACGACACAAACCTCGACGGTACTCTCGTACCGGGACAAGCCCTAAGCACCCGGTGCTAGGGTAACCGACTAGAGAGGTAACTATGGAAGGTGTGACGCCCAACCTGCTATGCACACAATTCCACGCAAGACACCTCGATATTAATCACGACATGGGTCAACACAACCCATATAGACCCTACGTTGCCTTGGTAGCACAGCCCAAGCAACGTAGGACAGAAACCAGACAAACTGACCACAACTAGAGCTCGGGTGGCCACTTACCAACATAGACGCCGCCATTCTACATAAAGAACACGACGGATATACAGGACGCTACTCAACTCTGAATCGCGTCGGCCACAAGCGACGCGTTCACATGAACATGTCCACTGTACTGGATGCCTTTTAGAGTTCAGGAACACACCCTAAATGCTCATTCAGGAAATCAAATCACCCAATCCCACAACCATGTTAAGCTGAAAATAACCATGCAGATGAGTTCCTACTCATGCTTGCTACCATGCACATGCAATTCCCACAAGAAGAATCCCAATTCTTGATCCATACAAACCATACAACATGCAAACAGGACAGAAAACAAGGTAGAGTTCCCCTACCTATGAAGAAGAAACAATTCCGATGCCACCAAAGGATTCCTCGCGCTCCGAAGCTCATCCTCACGCTGGAACTACACTAATCGGACTCCAGAACCACCAAAACTGCCCCAGCTTCCCTTCAGGGCCGTAGCAGCATCTCCCCAAGCTGAGCAGTGCAATTGCACTGTTCGGCCAAGGGAAGATACACTTAACAAGACATAATCAAATCGCGTCGCACATACCCGACGCGTTAAGAAATGCGTCCGACGTTGCCAACGCGACTAAAACCCGTGACATCATGCATGCGCCGCGCGGTGCACATGCAGCGATGGCCATGTAACAGCGGTGCGAAATCGCGTACTTTAAAATGAACATGTCTAAGATTCTAATCGCGTCGAGGAAACCAGACGCGTTCTCCTATGAGAATCGCGTCGTCTATATGCGACGTGTTCTCAAGGAGCCTGACAGAGGCCGAATTAGGCTGGGATGCCCAACCCTACTACCTCCCACCTGACCAAAAAACCTGTAAAAATGCGCATAGACCTCCATGGTCTAACAATGGGTCACGCACTGGCCCCCAAACCCGATAAACCTCGATCCGAACGTACCGGTTATTACAGCCTAGCTCTGATACCACGTGTTGTGTGTGTAGAAAGAATATCTAGAGGGGGGTGAATAGATATCCACCAATTTAAGCGCCAATCAGAGAAGTAAAGACCTAGAAGTAAGAAGTTGATCTAATGAAAGCTATCTGAACAGAGAAAACCAAACCACACATATGTGAATAGTATTTTTAAGGTGGTTCGGCTCCAGTATGGAGACCTATGTCCACCCTCACTCAACCAGTGAGGCTTCACTATAAGATCAAATGTGTGAGACTCTCACACCGTCGCTGATTCACAGCTTCTTCACAATTCCTGATACACAGCTTAAACAAACAGCTGATTCATAGCTTCGAGATTTGATCCAAATCTCAAGATCCAAACACAGCAAGTGTAGGATCACCTTCGTCTACTCCAAACAAAGTAGACAACCAATCTGAGTAATTATCTTGAAGAAATTAATAAGAAACAAAGCAAACTAGAGTCTGAAGAAGTTCAAAAATCGTCAAACACTTGGCTCTGGAATTAGATCTAGTCAGAACAATTCTCGAGATCCAACTTTGACTTCTTCAAGCTTGAGTTTATTGAAACCATCTTCTAAATGCAGCACATGAATCAACTACCTCTGATTCGTTGATGAATTTCGATCCTCTGATCTAGTTGATTAGCAGCAGTTCTTCATATTAAAGGAAGGCTCGATCCAGCGACTTCTTCTCTTGATCAGATCATTGTTCTGAAGTAGCATGCTCTTTCTGAACTCAAGCTTCTGCTCCCTACTATTTTCGCACTCACCGATCTCTACAAATTTCCAATGTACGCGATACCCAACTAACGGGGACAATTCGTCTCTTTTGATCTGATACGCGGGATCTTCGCAGTGGGCCCCTCAACCGATTCCCAAAAACTTGAAAGATTCCTTTGCCGCCAAAAGGAGGTATCTTCTAGAACCATGTGACATGTACCTAAAGTCCCAATTGTTGGACCTAGGATCATGTGCCCATCACTTATGCGCTGGCAAATTCTCTGTTGTATAATTCTAAGTGTTGTAGTGTCGATGCATCCAAGATATAGAGTCGACGCACATTCATGAAACTTAACATGGATCACTGTGAAATCCTCAATGGAGTCGACCCTATGCCTTCTAGAGTTGACCTCATTCAAATGACTAAGATTCAGACTGTTAGACTGTGAAGTAGTGTCGACCTTACAGCTTCGTAGCATCGACCTGATCCACCTCTGGTGTCGACCTTATCTAATTTCTTCCCTTCAGCTCTAGACACAAAAACAGTCAGAGTCGACCTGATTCACATTTGGTGTCGACCTTATCTGATTACTTCCCTTCAGCGCAAGACAGAAACTCAGACAGGGTAGACTTGTTCTCCAAGTAGTGTCGACCTTATATGAACCTTTGAATATCTGCGCAGCTAAGAAACTCATAGTGTGTCGACCTAACCTCTGTCTAGAGTCAACCTTATGAACAATACTTAGTTTCTCCATTTTATGCAATAAGTCGACTTTGTCTTTATGAATGTTCATGTGATACAAATACCTTGTGTCAGACATGTATGGCTTTTTACTTGTTTTATGACATCATCAAAACAAGGGACACAACAAGCACTACTACAAAACACAGTTTTACCTAAGACCGAAAACGTCAGTAATGCGACAAATATCGTAGGTACATATCTATATCTACGACATTTCCTAGAGCTTATGTCGTAGGTAAAGTACGTGTTGGTAATACTATTACCTACGACAGAATCGTAAGTAAAGTACATGTACTTTACCTACAACATTTAATGTCGTAGGTTGTGTTTACCTACAGAGTCAAATGTCGTAGGTTGTTTATACCTACAAAGTTAAATGTTGTAGGTTTTTGTACCTGAGTTAAAATGTCATCTGCCCCTCCTCCCCATATCAAAACCTTACATTCATAACATTCACAATTCAACATCCACAATTCATTGGTTACATCCACACATTTTAACAATCACAATTCAACATCCACACATTCACTTACACCCCATCCTCATACACATCATATTCACACACATTCACATTATCTCATTCATTCATACACTTCATTAACATAGCCACATTCATTCATTCAAACACATTGTGGTCATTCACAACACTTTTCATATTAATATCAAATATACATCCACAACATCTATTTGTCCAAATTATACCAAAGTGTTTCCAAAGTGATATATGTGCTAACCACTAAATAGTGATTGTTTTGCCTCATCCACCAACACCTACATAGAAAGAAAACAATAAAAGAAGTTAACAAAAATGGTAGATGATTTGTTAGGTAGTATAAATTTTAAATAAACAAAAAACTTACATAATCTCGAATCCATAGAATATGACTTCCAATGGCATCTTTGATTCGAAATCTTTGGTCATCTTTAACAAATAAGGGAGCATCAGGTTTGTTTGCATAATTCATTGAGACTTCACAGTACACATGTCCAATAGACCTCCCCATAACAATTTTCTTTGGATCTACACTCATAACAATGCCTTTTGCCACTTGTTCATTCTCTAAATCTAGCAATTTCACCTTCTTCCCTGTCATCTGAAATTACATAAAAGTTAGTCATTAATTATATTGGAAGAAATTATATAAAAATATTATAACTAGCTCAAGTTGAACAAAAATAAACCACTGCTGAACAGATTTTTGGAAAAGGGTTACTTACATTGTTGTGTCTTATACCACTAACCACATTCTGAGATGCAAAAATGGACAACAAAAACTATTAACTGACAAGCATAGTCTTATTTGAGAATGTGTAGCCATTATGTAGTCACTTGAAGTTGGATAAGAATTACTTCCTACTAGTTCCATTTATACTCTCTTCCAAACCTTACAATTACAGCTAAAAAAATGCAGTAATTTAAGAGATTACCAACTGTGCCCATTGCATGTGTTTGTAACCATAGGAAAATCACAAAGTTCAAAATTTGTTTAGGAATCTCAGATTCTTCTACCAGTCATTATAATTACATCAACTCACCTAGATAAAGGGATGATAAACTCCTCGCCATTATTGTTTTACTGTAGATGCAAGTACTTAATTGCTTCACCCAAAACATTCCAAACAAGTTAAGGCATTATAGTAGGTCATTTTGACAGTGAAATCATCATGGATTAGTTATGTCATTTCAGTGCCCAAAAAAATCCGAGCTCAACAGCAGCTCAGCCTAAATAAACAAACGATGAACAGAGAAATAAAATAGAATGAATTAACATGTGAACAAAAGCTAACTAGAGATTTCTAGGCAACTACCTAGGAAGCACACATTCCACACATTAGCAGACTTTTCTATCTATTGGCACTATCAAATTAAAGTTAGTCAAAAACAAATATCACTCACCGGGTCCATACTCGATGAACACTGCTTACTTGCCTCTAGTCTAAAACTTTCCTACCTCCCTTTCAGTTGCGGTCATTAGAATACTCTTGAGGTAAGGCATCACAACATCATAGTACTTCTAAAAGTGCTCCTGAACCATCATGACATGACAAATAAAGTCATAACATAATTGATACTGTATGAAAAATGTAGCTAATCAGCAAGAATAGTTTGCAAACCCACCTGAGATGAATATGCAACTGATGCTAAGGTTGTCAAAGCTGCCTCCTAGACCATCTGCTTCCCATTCTGCAAAGTAAAAATTTCACACTCAGCCCTGCAATATGTACCTTATCTTAGATTATATGCTGGACAAGTGGAAGAAGAAAAACTATGTAAGATAGCAAAAGAAAAAAGGCAACATACCTGAAGTAGCACGAGTAATTTACTAACTAGCCCATCCAAGTATCGGGTTAATATCTCTGGAGTACAGTTCTCAGTAAAATTTAAAACCGCTGAAGCAGCATGCGCCTGTGAAAGCAATAGAATGCAATTACATCAATGCATAAAACCAGAATCATGACATAATAGAGAAAATGATCCTAATGCAATTTAAAAGTTAAAAATCAATGAAAAAGATAAAAATCAATGAAAAAGAGAACATTGTGCAAAATAAGGAGGGTTTATAGCAGAGGATGTATCTGCATCAAAGTCATTATTCAAAGAAAAATGCAGACATATGCATTCACGAAATAGCCCCATAAAACCAGAATCATGACATAACAACAAAAATGATGCTAATGCTAAAGTTAAAAATCAATGAACAAGAGAACATGGTGCAAAATAAGTAGCGAATAGCAGAGGTTGTATCAGCACCAAAGTCATTATTCAAAGAAAAATGCAGTTGTATGTATTCACGAAATAGCCCTAAAACCTATAAAAAAAATTACATGCAATATCCAATAAAAAAACATGGTCCAACTGACACAAGTGAAAGATAAAACGACGAATAACAAAAGCAACCAGAAACCAATGTACTATGAACACATTGACTTTGAAACACTAATTTTGGACTTCAAAACACTATAAATGCATCTACAAGCACACTTATTTCTAAAAAACATTCAAGATATAGTTAAAATCACAAATCCAAGTCTAAGACCACATAAGTGTATTGTTATCAATTATATATACATAAAAGTTGATAAATAATCCTTTAAAAAAACTTGAGCAACATCTGAGTTAATCTTCATTTGTCTCAAAAAAAATGTGCAAAGAAAGGTAGGCTACTATATTAAGATACTTGAGAGGGTACAGATCTAAGGCTCTATGTAACGACCCCGACGCCCGGATCCCCGGCTCCCACCAAGAATCCAAATATCGGGACCGCCGCCCATGGGTCTGGAGACTCGGAAGGGCTAACGGATCGGTCTAACAAGATATGTAATAGAGATAATTAACAACAAGCGTACTAAAGTGCACCACAACTGAACGAAAAGTGTCCAACACTAAGTAAGAGTCTAGTACAGTCCCAAAGTAAATAAAGTACAAGTGCTGAATATAAAAGGGAAAAATAGGTCCCTTAGGGGCATACCCCGAGGGTGAAGTAGAACTGCTGGGGAAAACACTGCTCACTAGAAACGCCGACTACTACGGGTCCGTCTCCTCAGTCTGCCGCGGAGGGAGCTACTGTGAAGTCTCACCTACAAAATAGGGAGTGAGCATCACGAAGAAGCCCAGTAGGGACTACCAATCTCCCACTGGTTCTAACAGCAGAATAGAACTAAGTGCAATAATAAATAAAGCAGTAAAGTCTATTCTACTAAACAGAGTCAAGTGCGGAAGCGTGAAAGAAACTACACGGTCGTCGGTCTAGGCTACATAGCGGGACCGGAAAACCCGTGTAAACCAAGGCACCACAAGAACCCAACTGTAAACACAGATAGTAGACACTGCCTGGACAAACACAATAGCTACAGAACTCTACACTAGTCAACCGGTCAGGTGCGCCACGCGCCTTACCCTCGACCAACGGTCCATGTCTAGCACCTCCCGTCAGAGTGAGATGCGGAACTAAAAACAAACACAACTGCCGTAGTTTGGTCGGACTACGGTCCCATGCCTGACCCCTCTAAATGGTTCCAAACCACATAGAGTGAGGCAGTGAGAAAGGACTAGTTGATCTGCGCCGTACGAGCTACCAACTACCCGGCGTCCCAGACTTAGCTAAGAGAGCTCTACAAACGACTCACGTCGCTGCCCCACCATTTTCCCCTACTGCTACGAGAGTCAACGACTCGAGCAAACCCCGCCGCCCGGAGCAACCCCCCTCTGACACAGGCGCGCGGGGACCGGGGGTCCCAGGTAACGGTAACAACCTGTCTTGTGGACAAGCCCTCAAGTGTCGAGCACTGGGCGAAGAGACTAGAGTAGCACTGCACTAGGAACAGCACAGGTGCCAAGAAAATCGAGTCGCAGCGGAAACAAAATGTCAAAACCTACTGTCATTCGCTCTCGGTCAGAGAGGCAACTTATCGGCATGTCGCGACCGGAAAGCGACTGTAGACACCCATTTCTGACCCATAAGTGGAGCAAAAATCCCTTGTCGTATCATTGACGCCCCACGTTGGCCCATCATCGTCAAGCTGGCTTTCTCCGATCATGACATCATTTCCATTAGTTCATCGCCCTGGAGGACCCTTCCCAGTCAAATCAATCTCTCTCACTATAGCTCTCTGAGTCAGGAGTCCGATGTTTCAACCCGAAGGCTGGGCATGGAGATTGGACACATTGCATGGCCAAAATGCAGAAAAGTCACTGAAGGCGACAGGCCCTATGTCGCGTTTCCAGAAAACGACAGCCCCTATGTCGCGATCATAAATCCATATTTTAAATCCTTGAAAAATCACAAAATGACTTGAAATCACCTTCCTTATGAGGAAGACGACGTATCGAGCTGTCGCATTCAGGAAGGCAACACAAAGGCCGTCGCGTTCAGGACCTTAAACAGGAAACTCTTTCCGAAGCCAACTTGGACACATGCCAAAGATGGTAATTGCTTCATTTGGACGTCCAAATCACGTCCAAATCCTTTCAAATTTGGAGGAGACCTTCCTAACATGTCCCTTTCCAAGTTCCAATTGCCCATACGTAGCCATACTTAACCAAAGTCAAACTCCTTCCCATTATTCCTCTTAGACTCGAGTTGGGAATAATCACCCATAAGTACCTCGTCTCTCCATCTTTTGGTGTAAGGCCGGAGTCTACTTCTTCCTCTTCCAGAGAGCTTTCTCTTCCAAGAAGAGCGTTTCTCCCCCAAACGACTCAGAAGAGCCCTCCAGGGCATTTTTCCATCGGCTACACAATTCCTCATCCCTTCTTCGCCTTATTTCTTTTAATTCATGCATGCTTAGTCTTGTTTTCTTCATAGATTACCATTAGATCACGACACACACACCCATATTTAACACCCACAGGGGTTAAAAACCCCAATCTCGTGAGTTCCCTCCATTATAGTTCATGTTCACATGCTTTTCATTGAATAGATCTCATACACACGAGTTCTAATGGGTGTTTTGCTCGTTTAATTCACTTTGGCAGGTGTTTGAAGGTCCAAGCAACGTGAGGCTCTTGCCCCACGGCCGGCTGAGGAGCCGGAAGACAAGAACCCAACTTCCATCCACAGAAGAAGACGGCGACACTACTTCTGTCGCGATCCAGAAGGCGCCAGGCCCTACGTCACGTTCAGTTCAGAGCATAGTGACGCCACCTTCGTCGCATTACCAGGTACGTCTTCTCTTCAATCTTCCTCTTCCAACGTAGTCAGCTGTCCTCGACTCTGCACATCTTCGGGCGACTACTTGGTGGCGATCACAGTACTTTCCCTTTCCTTTACTCCTATATGCATTTACACATATTTTTTGGGGAGCACAATCCCGTGATTACACCTTTTGGCGATCACGGTGGGACATCTAGTGCCCATCACGCTTGCTCTATCTTTTCCCTGCCGTTCTTATTTTGATGGGTGTGTCGTGTTATCAGTTTTCTTTTTTTAGTTCCTTTTCTTTGAGTTGTTGATGTTCTGCAGTTTTAGGTGAGAAGGAGACAACAGCAGCGTCGCAATAAGAATAGCGACATACCACACGTCGCGATCAGGACGGTACACAGCATCTTCTTTGTCCGTTTCTGTGTTCAGCATGCTGTGAGGAAAGCGACGTTGTGTTCGTTGTGATAAGGGAAGGCGACAGCAGGAACGTCTCTACCAGGTACGTACTCTGCCCGTACACTTGCTTGGATTATTTAAGAGTTGTTGTGCCTGCGGGGAACGCGGCACCGCTGTCGTCGCGATAAAGGAGGCGACGGGGATTCTGTCGCAATCAGGTCAGTACCCTGGTCTTTTGAGTTTCCTTGCAAATTTGGGTTCATTTATTACATACTCCATCCATAGTCCATCTTATCATGCTTATTCCATGCTCTTAAGAGATTGATTAGTCTTGTATGTTATAGGATTGTTTGATTTTTCGTGCATAATTAGGACCTAACTTCTTTCTGTCCCCCGCGAGAAGGAACGCGACGGGCCGATTGTCACAATCTTGGTCGCGACAGCTATCTCGTCGCCTTCTGCCTCTGAGAGCATTTAGCCCTAATTCTTGTTTTGTTAGTACTAGGTTAGAATTTTGCATGCACTCCGGTACACATAGGATTTGCATACATCTTTCATATTCGTAGTATAGGTTTCCTCCTCAGCAACGCTCGCTCTCTCGGCCACATATTCCTTGTGTCCGACTAGAGCACTCGCTTGAGGGCCTCGTAAGTCCCCGCTGACCGTGGATTCCCACACGGTCGCCAGGCTGGTTGTACCCATCGCCACCTAGGATCGAGTCTAATTCATTTGGCAAGGTTGAGAGAATCCTAGTCATACCCGCGGTTGGAAGCCTTCTCCCATTTAGGAAACCCTTCCTTATTTGGAGAGAACTTGCTAAAAGTCAAAACACTAAAAGGCAAACTTGAATCAATTAAAAGAAACCATCATCATTGCCAATTGCTTGCTTTGGGTGAGACGTTTTCTCTTTCCTTTTTGTCTGCATAGGATTGCTTGCTTAGGAAACTAAGAGTCTGTCTAGCTTAGGTCGTCTCTCTCAAGTCTGGAAAGGCTCTCCCCGTCTCTGTGCGCTCACATTCCAAATATGGAGTCATATCTGAACCCGGTCTACGATGAGAATCGGGACCCTGCCCCCTACATCTCCCAAGATTACGAGGACTCCCTTCCTCACGATCTCTTTGGGGAGTCGACCCGGCCTTGGGTCGCTACTGTCCATGCCTCTGAGGGTCACCGTCACAACGATGGCAGCCCGTCCCAGAACACCCATCCTCCTCAGTCGGATGATCAAGCCGCTCAGCTCTTGCACTTAATTCCCCAACTTGATCAGTCCCAGATCCAAACCCTCATGACGGCCCTCAAGGGAAAGGCCGCTTCCTCACCCTCACCTAGAGCGGGCGCGTCACGCCCCACGGCAGCTACCTCCGGCCCCCATGTTATCATGGAACAAGCCGACAACACCCCCATCCGTCCACGGACCATCCGATTCACACCATTTGAGTCTGAGCATTACCCTCCCCGTGAGTCGAGGCCCCAGTCTCCACCATATCAGCCATGTTACTCCCCTCATCGCCCTGAGCCACGCGCCAGGCCTACCTCTCATGCCTCTTCCATGCATGCTCAGCCATCCGCCGCACTGGACATGATGTCCGAGTGGGCGTCCATCAAGAAGGAGCTCCAAGAGCTCCGAAAGCAAGTCGACCCTAGGCAACATCACGACGTGCACATGCCGAACTTCAATGGCCTATGGGTCCCCTCTCCATCCGAGCTGCCGAAGTACCGAAAATACAACAGCTTAGGCAATCCGTACATTCATATCAAGGACTTCATCTACGAGTCCGCTCCCTACCAGCATGACCGCCGCCTCATGGCATATCTCTTCCGCCGGTCGCTGGACGGGCACGCCCTAGATTGGTTCTACTCCCTGCTACCTGAGGACGCTGAGGACTTCGCTGTCGTGAAGGTCAAGTTCCTCGAACAATTCCAAGACAGGGTCGGGCCTGAATACTCTCTTACGGATCTCATGGCTGAGAAAATGAAGTCGGACGAGGATTTTGCCTCATACGCCGATAGGTGGAGGAAAATGGCCACCAGAGTTCCGAGGTACCTTTCAGAAGGGGGAGAAGGTGAAGATCATCATCGCCAATGCCACGCCTACCTATAGAAACATCCTGGTGATGAATGACATCACCACTATGCATCAACTCTACAGCCGGGCCCGGTTCATCCAGACCCAACTCAAAGACTCTCCCATCCACTCTATGTTCGAACCCCAGAAATCCCGATTCCAGAGAAAGCCTCAGGGGCCAGTCACTGAGGGTGTCCAGGTGAACGAGCAAGTGAGCGCGTTCAACCCTGCCGGCCAAAGCCAAAATCGCCAACCTTACAATGCCCAGGGTCAGAACCCTACCCCTCCGCCACAGAGGCAACAGCAGCGCCAATACAACCAGGTGCCACCTCCGGAAGGCTCTCAGCAAAGGCGCCCCATGGGTCCTAGAAGAACTCACTACCCGCCATTGCCGGAGACACTCTCCAACATATTCTTGGCCTTGCTCTCCACAGATGCCATTAGGCTCCCTCCTGAGAGACCTCTGAACCCTAGTGTGGACCAAACTCGGTACTGTGTATTCCACCGGCAGCCTGGTCATACCATCGACCAGTGCTTTACATTTAAGGATTTGGTGTATGACTTGCACGAGCAGCACAGGATAGATTGGACAGCCCTCCGGCAAGTGATCGGAGATATCAAGGAAAGGCAGAGGCAACAATAGCAGCAGAGGCAGCAGCACCAACCACCCCCTCAACAACAACAGCAGCAGCAACACCGATAGCCGTTGCAAGACCTCGGGATCATCCACAACCCCCTACCGGACCATCCACCAGCTCCAAACCCACCACCACAGCAACCTGCCCAGGTAAACCCCATCGTCCACCACCCTCCTCCTCAGACGAATTGGACGTACGATGATGAACTAGACGTTCAGCAGATGATGGCCATTAACCAATATCCTATCCAGTCCCAAACAATACAACCAGCCTACACGGCTCCCCAGTCAATCCCTCCTTTAGTTTCTATGGCCAACGCCGTCATGCTGCCCGTCAGTTCAGCACCCGCACCAGTCGCCAGTCCACCCATCATCTTACCTTTCGCCCCACCTATCTCCGTACCTCTACCCCCTATCATATCTACTCCCTCACCCATCATTCTACCCCCACCTGGGCCGGACCAACCCTCCGCCACTACACTATTCTCCGCCAGACAACCACCTACCCATCCGACCACCCTGCGGAGCGGGAGAGTCTTTCGCCGCCCGTACCCACCTATCTCCACTACCTCCACTTCCACAAACCCCCAGCAGGTTCTGCAACTGCCACAGCAACAACAAGCTCAGCAACAAATGCAAGATGAGGGGTTGATTGAGCCACTGTCTGGAACCCACTATGACATCCTCAAGCACCTGGATCACGTGCCAGCTAAAATCTCCATTTTGGAGCTAATAAAGAAGTCCAAGGAGCACCAGGAAGCCCTGAGGAATTTCCTGCAGAAGGTGGTAGTGAATGAAGACATGCTGGCTGACAAGCTACCTAGTGCCCTGGCCATGGTGACTCGCGGGCCGGCGATCACATTTGCGGAAAGCGAACTAGCACCCCCGGAAGCCAGGAGGCTCCCCCTCTGCGTCACTCTGGTCATCAATCATGTAGCAGTGGGAGCAACACTGGTCGACACGGGGGCATCCATAAATGTCTGCCCGCTGAGTACCTTGAGAGCCTGCGACCTATCGGAAGGGACGCTAAGGCCGACACCCACCACCATCGCCGCATATGACAACTCTAGAAGATCTTGTCATGGCATGGTGACTGTGCAAGCCGAACTGGGACCCCTCTCTGTCACAGTGGACTTCTACGACCTCGATATTGATCCCATGTTCAAAGCTATTCTAGGGCGTCCGTGGTTGGAAGCGCTCGGGGCTGTACCGTCCACTGCACACCAATGTCTGAAGTTCCCCTTTCAAGGACAGATCATCAAAGTCAAGAGCATAGCCACTACCCACTCAGTAGATGCCCTCCACAATACCCACCTACCAGCCATGTGGCCAGCCAACAAACCCGTAGTCTCGGTGCTAGATAGCAACTACCCATGGAGCTACACATTCCAGTCCAAGAGAGAGACCAATCTGGCACAAGTCAATGCAGTCAAGAGAAAAGAGCCACTGATCACCAAGGGGTGGCAAATCATGATGAAGCTGGGGTACGAAGAAGGCAAGGGTCTAGGGGCAGAGCTACAGGGCATAGCCAAACCCATCCCTGACATTGTCATGAAAAGCCGATGGGGCTTAGGGTACAGGGAAAAATCCAAACCTTGGTCATCCAGCACATCCACTCTTAAGGCCGACCGTGAACCACTTACCTGGACACTCTGGTGTCACTTCATTAGGGGGCCTACCCAACCTGGATATAATACCGTGATAGTTGAAGCAGAACTGACACAGCACGAGGTGCATGGCCGAAACTTCTCTCGGCACATGGCCCCCCTGCTAACCTATAGAGCATTAGAGGCACTCCGTCCAACCATGAGGAGAAAGACAGGGGACCCAGAAGCTGAGTGGTATAGATGGTTTGACATAGAAGACATCACCATTGCCTTCAGCTGACTGTTCTGGGAAGAAGAGAGAACATGGCCGCCAGCTGCGGAAGAGTTACTAGATCCACCCACTGCCATCACATCTAAGAGGCAGCTCATGAACGATGCCTCAGACATAGGAGAGCAGGACATCCCCTATGAAGAGGGGAAAACCATAGATGAACTCTGGAAGGGCACCTGCTTAGCCATCCACCCATCCCTTCTGGATTCCCTCCTACCCAGTCTGGTCCCGTCCTCTCCTCCCTTGCTTATTCAGCTGACCCCTCAGCTCCTGACGGCGGCACACAGCCTCCTCACACCAGACCTCCCACCTGCAATCCTCACTGCCCTACAGTCCAATCCAGGTGACCACGAGGTCGCCCTCTCCTGTTACATGCTCTCCACCGATCTCCAAAAAAAAATGCCCATTTTCAAATGCACGTTGAGGTCGAGGAGCCGGCATTCCTCCTTCACTCTCCTGATCAGGGGCACCCCTGGACTAGGGCTTCCCCTCCTGCTCCTTCACTAGGAGCCATTCCCTTCGGGGACACCATGTCCTCCCCCAGTCCTGTAGAGTCGTCTAGTCTAGGAGAGTCTAGGGTAGGTGAGTCTAGCATTAGGTTAGATAGGCCTAGGGTAGAGACTCAGGACAGCCCGGTATCCACTAAATTCAAGCAGGGTCCTAGGAAGCAGCGGGGAAAAGCTATTCCCCAGAGATATCTTCAAGAGCTAGCTCGGCGGTGTCAAGCGCTGCTATTGATAGAGGAGTTTACAAAGGAAGCGTTGGTGTTTGAAGAAGTTTTCGAGCAGGATGGGGTGTTCTTAGACGACGGATTTGGCATCTACGAGATAATGAATGATGAGGACCCAGTCGATGAAGAGGATAGCGAAGTAGATGACGCTGCCGAAAAATATGCCAGTGGAGTAAGAAGATTTGATGAGCCCACAATGGCAGTGGATGAACCTACTAAGGAAGTCAACCTTGGAACATAAGAAGATCCCAGGATTGTGATTATCTCAGCAAATCTCCCTCCTGATGAAGAAGAGGAACTGGTGCAAATCCTGAGGGAGTACAAGGACACATTCGCCTGGTCTTACGAGGACATGCCCGGTCTAGACCCCTCACTAGTGGAGCACCGACTGGTACTGAAAGAAGGGGCAAAGGCAATCAAGCAGAAACTCAGAAGGTTCCACCCACTCATGGCCCTGAAGATGAAGGACGAAGTAGATAAACTCCATAAGGCTAGATTCATCAGGGTAGTACTCTATCCGAACTGGGTGGCCAATATAGTCCCTATCATGAAGAAAGACGGCAAAGTCAGAATCTGCATCGACTTCAGGGACTTGAATAAGGCATGTCCGAAAGATGACTTCCTGCTTCCTCACATTGATGTGCTGATCGACAATACTGTTGGGTATGAGACCCTCTCATTCATGGATGGATATTCGGGATACAACCAAATCCATCTATCTCCTGAGGATCAAGAGAAAACATCCTTCACCACGCCCTGGGGAACATACTGCTACGTAGTCATGCCCTTCGGGCTGAAGAATGCTGGGGCTACTTATCAAAGGGCGATGATGGCCATCTTCCACGACATGATACATGTTTATGTACAAGTATACGTGGATGACGTCTTGGTAAAGTCGAGAACCAGGAGAGAACACCCCAAAATCCTAGCCAAGGTGTTGCAGAGGTCGAGAGAATATCAGCTGAGAATGAATTCGAAGAAATGCGTGTTCGGGGTATCGTCAGGAAAGCTGCTAGATTTCATAGTTAGCAAGCGGGGCATTGAGATCGATCCAAATAAGGCCAAGGCTATAGCAGAAATGCCTCCTCCAAAGAACATCTCGCAATTAAGAGGGCTAATCGGGCATTTGCAATTCATCAGAAGATTTATCTCTCAGCATTCGCAAAGATGTCGCCCATTTTATGATCTCTTAAAAGGAGGGGCAAAATTCGAATGGAATGACAAATGTCAAGCAGCCTTCGATGAGCTGAAAAGTTATCTCATGAATCCCCCAGTCTTACAGCCTCCTATACCCGGAAAGCCGCTAATCCTATATCTCTCAGTCATTGAGGACTCCCTAGGAGCTGTCCTGGCACAACATGATGAATCTGGGAAAGAAAGGGCAGCATACTACCTCTCTAGGCTCTTCAACACCGCCGAATCCAAGTTCACCACCGCGGACAAAACTTGTGCCGCACTCGTGTGGGTAGTCCAAAAGCTCAAGCACTATTTCCTTGCCCACGAGGTCAAGCTGATCTCAAGGATGGATCCACTCCGCTATCTGCTTGAAAAACCCGTCCTTTCCGATCGGCTAGCACGCTGGCAGAGTTTCCTCTCTCAGTTTGACATATCCTTTGTGGTCCAAAAGGCCATCAAGGGGTATGCCATCGCCAAGCATCTGGCCCATCTTCCACTCCCTCACAGTGACTCCCTCCGAGAGGAATTCCCCGATGAGGAACTCTCAGTCATAATCAAAGACCCCTTCTGGTCCCTTCATTTCGATGGTGCACTCAACTCTCAGGGACGGGGCATTGGAGCCGTGCTGCTTACCCCGGAAGGTATTACCATCCCCTTTGCATATCAACTCACCTTCCCTGCTACCAACAACATGTCGGAGTATGAGGCTCTCCTTGCTGGTCTCAAGCATGTTTATCTGCTGGGGGCATCGCACCTCAGAATTATAGGAGACTCTCAGCTCGTCCTGCGGCAGGTGCTCTCAACTTACCGCACTCGTGACCCGAAGCTCAAGCCATATCAAGACCTGGTCACGTTATTGGCAAGGCAGTTCCGCAAGCTCATCTACATCCATACTCCTCGTTCCCAAAATATCTTGGCCGACGCTCTGGCATCGCTGGCCTCATCTCTATCCTTCCCTCTGAGTCTCCGGACCGAGACAATCGTCGTCCAGCGTCTCGATGTTCCATCTACCCAGGACCCTTGGTTTAGCAACCTTAGGACAACCTTAGAAGAGAGGGCTAGGAAGAGAGGAGCGCAGTAAGTCATGTTAACTGAGCTTGAGGAGATCCTGAATGAAGAAGAACTGCCATGGTACTTTGAGATAGAACAATATTGCAGGGATGGAACATATCCTGAAGGGGCAAGTGCAGAAGACCGCAGGGCCATCAGAAGAGCCGCCTTGTGGTACACAGTTGTCGGAGAAGTTCTGTACAGGCGAGCTCTTAATGGAGTCCTTTTAAGATGCCTTACCGATGACGAGGCTTGGAAAGTGGTGGAAGGGGCCCATGCTAGTGAATGTGGAGGGCACGTTAACAATCAAATGCTCGCAAAGAAGATTATTAGGCAGGGCTATTACTGGCCGACCCTAGAGGAAGACTGTACCATCTACGTCTGTAGGTGTGTCAAGTGTCAACTCCATGCGGATAAAATCCATGTCCCTTCCTCTTCACTGCATCCACTCTCCACACCTTGGACATTCTCCATGTGGGATTTCGACATTGTTGGCCCTCTTGGTGACTCTAATGCTCAAACCAAACAGAAATCATTTATCCTAACAGCCACTGAGTATTACACCAAGTGGGCAGAAGTCGAAGCTTTCACAGAAATCAAAGCATCCACAGTGTGCCGCTTCATCATGAGGAATATCATCTCACGGTTCGGAGTGCCAAGCAGCATCATCACGGATAATGGGCCACAGTTCATTTCGCAAGAGCTCCAGGACCTCTGTAAGAAATACAACATCACGCTGCATCATTCATCGCCATATTACCCACAAGGCAATGGCCAGGCTGAAGCAACTAACAAAACCCTTCTTAAAATCTTAAAAAAGACCTGTGAGTCGCATAAATTCGCCGACTGGCCAGAAAAGCTAATAGAGGCTCTATGGGCCTACCGTACCTCCGTCCGCACTCCCACGGGACAAACCCCGTACGCTCTCACTTATGGGATGGAGGCGGTAGTTCCATACGAGATATTAATCCCGTCACTAAGAGTCCAATTAGACAAAGAACTTAATCTTGACGAACGTCGAGAGGCGTTGCTAGTCCAATTGGAGCTCTTAGATGAAAGACGGATTATGGCAGCCGACCATGTGCTTTCATATCAAAGGCGAATCTCAAGGTCTTTCGAAAAGAAGGTAATTGAGCGTAAATTCCAAGAGGGTGATATGGTCTTGAAACACATTTTCATCAAACCCGGAGGTCCTAGGTCCAAACTGCAACCTAATTGGGAGGGTCCGTACGTTGTGAGGGAAGTCTACCCTGGAAATGCTTACCGCTTAGTCAATGCTGAGGGCGTCGAATTGTCGCATCCGTGGAACGGGTTGTACCTCAAACGTTTCTATCCTTAGGCCTATAGGTGTGAGGCCACAACACCTAGATCGGGGAATAACCCCGTGTTGAAAGTCTAAAATCCCTCCCTAATCGTCAAGGATCGCTCTAAGTTAGGATTAACACACACCCACGGCAAGCCCGGATAACTGCACTTGGTAGATGCTGCAACTGTGCGGGCTCTACTCTAGCGATGCATCGGTCATTCTCTCCTAATCGGTCGAAGTGTAGGGGCAAAGGGGTTGTAAGAGTGAGGTCGTCAACCTACAGTATACCCCGACGAGAGGAAGTCTCAAACAGGGACGGTCAAATAACAAAGGGCAAAGAAGCAAAGAAACGAAAAGAAAAGAAAAATCCATAGTACAACAGGGGCATGGCAAAGAGTGGCAAACTCCCCGCCGGATGCTCATGAGCCCGGTCGTACGCATGCCCCAAATAGTGCAAGTCCACAGCAAAAGACCATAAAGTCCCTCCACAACAGGCCTAATCTTCGAAGGGTATGCTGTAGGAAGTAGTCGAACCCAACATCCCTAAACCCACGCAAGACTTTCCTTAAATAATCTTCCGTTTCTCCCTATATGGCTGAGTCACCTCTCGGGTACGGCTTAACTAGTCGCAGCATCAACTAAGGGTAGTTTCCCGAGGCATTGTCACCTCTCAGCGCACATCCTAGCCTAGTGAGGTCTGTGGCGAAAATCGGAGGTGATCAAGGCTCTAAACCGGTGGCTCGAACCGGTCTAAGTGTTGTGGCCCGAAGGTGCGAGTACCTTCCGTCTCGCGCGTCTTATTTTAGGAAGGGCTAACGTCGGCTTCAGGCGCTCACCAAAAACTCCAAAAAAAAAAATCAAATATTTTCAAAACTCCAAACAAAAATCAAATATTTTCAAAACTCAAAAAATCAAATATTTTCAAAACTAAAAAAATCAAATATTTTCAAAACTCAAAAAATCAAATATTTCCTAAACTCAAAAAAATCAAAAATTCTTAAAACTCCAAAAATTAAATATTTCAAAAAACCTCAAAAACATCAAATAATTCAAAATTCCAAAAAAACGTTTTCATAATTCCAAGCCGTTTGCATCCATGCATCTCATTTGTTTATTTGCATCTTTTGCCTATTTAATAAGGCTTAGCCCCTTGACTAATTATCAAGGTCGGTCACTCGTCGCATTTTAAAGCAAGGGGCTAAGCCTAAGAACAGATCTAACTTGTCTTATGGTTGTCTAAGTGTGTAGGACGCGAAAGAAAGAAGGCGGCACTCACATCTCACCCATCGCTCTCACCCGTCACTCAGTCGCAAACCATAAGATAAAAAGGTCCATTCCATTCCATTCATATCATATACATCGTCATAACAAAAGGGGCAAACAAAAAGTACAAACCCTCAACCGTTCTCCCCTGTACCCTCAGGAGGGTGGGGAGACGGAGGGGCCATCGCCCTCGGCCCTGTCTCACTACCCTCTGGCGCTCTCTCCTGCTGTCGTGCCTCCTCCTCATTCCTCCTTCGTCCGGAGGAACCGGTCAAATAATGTCCAGCGGACCCGCTCGGGATACTGCTCCTGCTAGTTGCCGAACGGCTGCGTCCGACCAAGGCTAGGGCCCTCTCCAGGCCCTTCATCTCAGACCGCAGCATGTCGCAGTGCTGTCTCTCCTCCCCCAGCTGGGTGCGGAGGTCTCCGGCCTCGATGCGCAGTCGCGCCGCCTCCTCCGCCTCCGGCTGCCAGCGCGCCGCCGCCTCTGCCTCCTGGCGCCACCGCGACGCCTCCTCCGCTGCCTCACGCCACCGCGTCACCTCCGCTGCCTCAGGGCGTAGGCGTAGCTCTGCCATCTCCGCCTCCAGCGTGGTCGTCCGCGCCAGGGCGGTCCTCAGCTCCTGCTCCTGCAACATCAAACATCTTGTCAGAACTCACAAAAGAAACAAAAGCCCAGAGGCATCTAAGTAAGCAACTTACCCGCTCCCGCAGCTGGGCGAGGGCGTCCTCCGCTCGGGCCGCCGCCGACGCTAGCTGGCCCTCCAAAACGGAGCGTCCAGGATCCTCTCGGGAAGAGGAGGTACCTCCCACCATCTGCTGGGCCCTGTCCAACTCTGCCCGCTGCAAAAGAAACAACAGGGGTCAGTCAACCGAAACTAGAAATAGTAGGGTAGGGTGCAAAATACTCACCAGCTGGTCCACCACCGCCTGGAGGTCATCCCTCTGCTGGATGGTGGAATGGAGGATACCCTCGAGCGAGGAGATCCGCCCCTCAGGGTCAAGCTGCAAACACAAGCCAAGTCAGTCACACAATTAAGTAAGAAGAGACTGAAAGCAGTAAAATACTCACCGGTCGCCGGGTCTCCTTGTACACCTGGGCACCGTACCTCCGAGCGTAGGCCCGGAAGTAGTCCTCGTCGCTCGTGGCCTCGGAGACCACCTCCTTGCCCCACTGCTCCCAGTCGTCCAGCTGCTCCCGGACCCGGACCGTCCAGTCCGTGACCTGCTGGATCCCCCGGAAGCTCCGCCTGGTCTCTCCCATGACCTCTGTCGGGTCGGGAACTCCACCACCGCCTGGTGGAGTCCCAGAGTACGCGCCACTAGCCGGTGGTGGAGCGGGATCACCGTGTTGAAACAATGAAGCCAAATGTCCCTACCGAAGTAGGGACGGCCCCACTCCACCGACGGCTGGGCGGCGTCGTTCTCCCCGACATAGGGAGTCCACCGTACCTGTACACCACAAGCAAAGACCTATTAGTCACCTGTCAAAAGCAAAGCAAGGAAAAGGGCTAAGGGTAGAAGTACTCACATGACCAAAAGGAATGGTGTCCAAAATGTCGTGAATCAGGGTCACCTGTCGCCGCAGGGACCGCTCGTCGCGGCAAAACCGCCAGCGCTACAGGAGAGGTACAGCGTCGCACCACCTCGCTACCCCGCGACCCAGGGAGGGGAGGTGGTGGTATGCCCACACCTGCAAGAGCAACACAAGTCAGTGCCACAGTTCATAAAAATAAACATGAAAAGCAGCAAAGGGTAAGGGTAGAAACGTACCTGCAGAAGTGGGAAGAATCCTATGACACCTGTCTCCCGGCTGGAGGTGCCCAACTGTCGAAGAGGTGGGCCAGGAGGACCGCACCCCATGCGTAGCTGCCCACGCTGGACAGGTCCTCCAGCAGGGGCAAGCATCGACAGCCAACTAGGTCCCCTCTGGTCCCCAGGATCAGTTTCTCGATCACAAGGATCAGGAAACGCCGCAAATCTCTATCCGCTGCCTCACCCTCCTCCTCTGCCAACACCGCTCTGGCGTCCTCCGTCAACCGAGCCATGTATTCCGCCTGGCTCTCTCTCGTCCGGTGGCGCGCATTCGCCACCCCTAAACTCGCCTGCAGCGCTGTCCTCTGTACCAGGGAAGACCTCTCTCCCCTCACCTCCAATCCGAGCAGCCTCTCTACCTGCTCCTGATAGCTCGTATAGGTGACCCCGGACACCGCCTGGTCGTCCACGCGTAGGCTGGTGATCCGTACCACGTCCTCTAGCTTGGGGATCATGTGTCCCCACGGGAAGAGGAACGCATGGCGCTCCGGGTCCCACCTCTCCTTCAGCGCCTGGATAAGTGCCACATCCGGCGCCAGCTCCTCCAACTGCAAGAAAGGCCCAAAACCATCCCCTCTAGTCGGCGCCTCTGGAAGTCCGGCAATCCGTCGTAGATTGCTCGGACGACAGAGCACCCAAGTTGGGACCGCATCTCACTATGCAAAGCAAACATCAAAAAGATCAGAAATCAGCAGGGGAAACCAACAAGACCACTCTCTGTCCTGATAAGGCGACAAGGTGTCTGTCGCCTTCTTAAGGCGACAGTACCCCCGTCACATTCGTGACCCGTTCGCGATAGGAACCCTGTCGCCTTCTAAAAGGCGACAGGGGGCCCGTCGCCTTCCTTCTGGTAAGGCGACAGGACCCCTGTCGCATTACCAGGGTCGACCAAAACAAGCTTCGCCCGTTCCCGGCCGTTCCTCCTTGGGCGAAACGCCCTACACCGAGTGCTCCGCACTCCTTGTTCCATACATTCATGGTTTAGGATTCGGGGACCTACCTTCTTGGGCCCAATGGGCTCGTCGTCGTCGCCCGCCGCCGGCGCAATCTCCTCCTCCATCGGAGTGACCGGGGGAAGCTCCGGGGCCGTCGTGGATGGCCCCTCGCCCAGTTGTCGTCGCCGGATTGTTTTCTTACGACGCCGGCCGCCGCCATCGCCGCCTTGCCCTTCGCCGTGCTCACCTTCCATCGCCGGTTCTCCAAGGGGGAGAGGGAGGAGGAAAGAAGGAAGAAGAAGAAGAGAAAAAAGGGGGGGAGCTCGCCGGCCGGCGATCGCCGGTGTAAGGGGAGGCTCGCCGGAAGAAAGAGGGCCGGGGAAGAACAAAGAGGAAGAGGAGAAGTCGCCGGAGAGAGGGGAGAGGGAAGGAGGAAGAAAGTTTGAAAAGAGGAAGAAGAGAGAGGGGCGCTCAGCCCAAATTCAAACTGTCTCTGGTTCTGTGAAAGCGACAATACCTGTGTCACCTTCTGGTAAGGTCGCGACATGGCCAATGTCGCCTTCACTTTACCGAAGGCGACCGTTGACCAATCGCCTTCAGGATAGCGACATACCCTACGTCGCCTTCTCAACACAATACACAAAAGCCTCTAAAACTCAATGCCCATTGCAAATAACTCCATGCTTACATCAAATAAAAGCTAAAAATCAAAAGTCACAAGTCCACTCTCATTACATCAAGTCCCTCATAAAAGCTCAAAAGTACAATTAACTCTCGCTCTTTGGCTCATGGTCCCCAAGCGGCCGAAGCTTCTCATGTTCCCGGAGGTACGCCTGGTACGTCTCCCGGTCCTCATCAAGTCTCGGCGGAAGTGCATGCGTAGCGCACGCCCTCCACAAGGCCAACGCACTCCGCACGACCTGTTCGTCTTCCGGGTTCCCCAAGCGCCGCTTCTTCGCGGGAGGCAAGTGTGACGGCGGAAGCACTCTCATCCTCGGCTTCCCGATCTGTAGGTAGCACCGCTGCGGGATGTAGAGTACGGTCGCAATATTCCCTATCAATTGCAAATCCAGTCCGCGTCCAAGTGGTAGCCGGATCTCCATTCCGCGAAGTGCCGCTACGCCCAAAGCAAAGTGCTCCACCGGTAGGGTACTGAAGTAGAGGCACCATGCACCCCTCGTCTTCTTGTCCGCCGTCCTGCATATAACCTTGTCGGGGAATTTGGCCGCCCCGCCAATGAAGTTCAACAGATGGCACCCGAAGATCCGACTGTTGGTGGTAGGATTGTCAACAGGTTTAAATTTTATCCTCACACCCAACCAGCAATCCAGAAGGATCATGGAGCCATAAAGGAAACCCCCCGTGGAAGCCGAGGTAAGACCTGAGTAAAGATACGCCAAGACGGCGTGAGAGAGTGAAAGTCCCCGCCATACCCCACTAATAGCACTAAGGCTCGCGTAGTCTATGAGGTGATCCCCAAATGGGAAGAGGACCACCCCACACAAACATATGGCCACGGCCTTTGCTATTTCCCGGTGGTCCGTATTCTTGTTTTTACATTGGGAGATGACCCACTTAGACAACAGAACTAAATGGATGAATTGTGGGATAATCATGGTGTATACATCCCCCGGATCGGTCATGAACTCCCCTAGGATAAGTTTTGGGTTAATAGGCTCAACAGTGTATCTTATAATTTGCTCGTCCCCCGGCTTGGTTTTAGGAAGAGCTAGGAAGGTATCGACCTCCTCCAGAAGGACGGTCGCCTCGAACTTGGGGAAAATGAAAGTATGGGTTTGTGGGTGCCATAATTCTATGAGGGCTGTGATATTGTGCCAATCAAATGAGATTTTATGGTAGTTATGGGCCGCTATCAGAACCCCACCTAAACCCCACTCTCAAGAACCGGATAACAAACATGGGTAAGGCTTTGATCATCGGGGTGATCCATGTAAGTTTAGAGTAGCGGCGGGAGCCTGGGAAGAGCTAGAAGAGAGAAAAAAAAAAAAGGGAGGAAGAAGAAGAACAAAATTAATGAAGAAATTCGTAACAAAAATCCATTGAAAATTGAAAACACCAAAAACTTACCTCTCTCACTTCCTTGCTCCGGCTCAAGTGGTTGGGGACGTCCGTCAACCTCATGAGAGCCTCGTAGGTCGCCTGAGCGCGCTTAGGACCCTCATAAGCCACCTCCCCATCCATGGAAGCAAGAGGGGCTCTCTTCATGGCCATGAGAGCTTGCAAAACTTGAAGAAAAGAAGAGAGAGGAGAGAGTTACGAATTTGGCTTCTCATCCCCCTTATTTATAGAGCCATAGCACTCCGATTCTTGCCTAGAAAGGGTAGAGAAGACCCATTAGGAGTGGGACTTTGAGTGGAGAGCAATTGGAATCCAAATGGGAGTCAAACTCAAGCTTGGGGCTGAGAGGTTTTGAGTTCAGGCTGAGAAACCTGTGAAAGCGACATATCGACCCGTCGCCTTTAAGGTGGCGACAAGTCTTACGTCGCCTTCTCCAGTCAAGGGTCGCGACATGCCCTATGTCGCCTTCTGATCAATTTATACTGTCCTACTTATTTCTCTGTGATTGCTCAGAATGTTTGCACATATGCTTTCATGTCCATTATTCAGTGCATTGTATCATATGTATCTTTACTGCTTTGATTATTGAAAATCCATAAAAATCAAAAAATTCAAAAAATCAAAAGCGACGTATGTCAGGCAAGTCAGGTAAGTATCTCTAACCCTAATCCCTCCTCATTACTATATGATATCTACACTACTATATCAGCTCAAGGACCGGCTGGTTCCCAGTGTGTTCCAGGATCTGAGTTCCCCTTCACCAAAAACAAGGGTGATCTAGGTGCACGCTGCTAATCGTTGGATAGGCCGTTAGGTGATACAACTCGGGGACGACGGATTCTATCGCACGTCAGGGATGCGAAGTGTCTTGACCCTTGCCTATATTGTCTAGCAATATTATCCTTGAATACTTATTATTTTCTCCATTTCTTTGCATTCGTTTTATGATTTCTTTTCCTTTAGCCCAGCATGCATCATGTAGGAATTTTGAGCTTCATGAATCATGATTTGTCAAAGTCAGCTTCCCAATGATGTCCCAACCCAAATCCTCATTTTCAGACAAGAATTCCACTCCGAATTTGAAAGTTTTCCTCGAGCTTGTTGCTCGGTCCAGTTTGATAGTATGGTTCCTGTAAAGGATTCCCCTCATCCCCATTCATTAAAACAGTCATTCCTTTATCCCCAATCCGCTCATTAGTCGTGACCCGCTCAAAGGCCAGAGTCGAATCGACCTGCCGGGCAGCACCTATCCCCTAATGAACGAAACCTGCACGCTAAAGATAGCCAAGGTACCTCTTGAATCAGGAGGTTGATCATTTCTTTTCTTTTAATTTTTATTCGTCCCAAATAGGAACCATCCTCGCATTCTGTTCCCAGCCATGTTCGAGGTTAGCCAGATAATTCTCGCTGCTTATTCGTTCAGAATGGGTGTCTCTTTACCTTAATGCCCGCTTTTCAGCTCATTCCGTTTCATTCCGCTACATCGCCATTTCATGCCATCTTCGCTCCATCACTGCTCCACTCCCTTTCAAAGCAGGTATCAAGGAGGGGCAATCTGTAGACACCCATTTCTGACCCATAAGTCGAGCAAAAATCCCTGTCGTATCATTGACGCCCCACGTTGGCCCATCATCGTCAAGCTGGCTTTCTCCGATCATGACATCATTTCCATTAGTTCATCGCCCTGGAGGACCCTTCCTGGTCAAATCAATCTCTCTCACTATAACTCTCTAAGTCAGGAGTCCGATGTTTCAACCCGAAGGCTGCGCATGGAGATTGGACACATTGCATTGCCAAAATGCAGAAAAGTCACTGAAGGCGACAGGCCCTATGTCGCGTTTCCAGAAAACGACAGCCCCTATGTCGCGATCATAAATCCATATTTTAAATCCTTGAAAAATCGCAAAATGACTTGAAATCACCTTCCTTATGAGGAAGGCGACGTATCGAGCTGTCGCATTCAGGAAGGCGACACAAAGGCCGTCACGTTCAGGACCTTGAACAGGAAACTCTTTCCAAAGCCAACTTGGACACATGCCAAAGATGGTAATTGCTTCATTTGGACATCCAAATCACGTCTAAATCCTTTCAAATTTGGAGGAGACCTTCCTAACATGTTCCTTTCCAAGTTCCAATTGCCCATACATATCCATACTTAACCAAAGTCGGACTCCTTCCCATTATTCCTCTCAGACTCGAGTTGGGAATAATCACCCATAAGTACCCCATCTCTCCATCTTTTGGTGCAAGGCGGAGTCTACTTCTTCCTCTTTCAGAGAGCTTTCTCTTCCAAGAAGAGCATTTCTCCCCCAGACGACTCAGAAGAGCCCTCTAGGGCGTTTTTCCATCGGCTACACAATTCCTCATCCCTTCTTCGCCTTATTTCTTTTAATTCATGTATGCATAGTCTTGTTTTCTTCATAGATTACCATTAGATCACGACACACACACCCATATTTAACACCCACAGGGGTTAAAAACCCCAATCTCGTGAGTTCCCTCCATTATAGTTCATGTGCACATGCTTTTCATTGAATAGATCTCATACACACGAGTTCTAATGGGTGTTTTGCTCGTTTAATTCACTTTGGCAGGTGTTTGAAGGTCCAAGCAACGTGAGGCTCTTATCCCTCGGCCGGCTAAGGAGCAGGAAGACAAGAACCCCAACTTCCATCCACAGAAGAAGAAGGCGACACTGCTTCTGTCGTGATCCAGAAGGCGCCAGGCCCTACGTCGCGTTCAGTTCAGAGCATAGCGACGCCACCTTCGTCGCATTACCAGGTATGTCTTCTCTTCAATCTTCCTCTTCCAACGTAGTCAGCCGTCCTCGACTCTGCACATCTTCGGGCGACGACTTGGTGGCGATCACAGTACTTTCCCTTTCCTTTACTCCTATACGCATTTACATATATTTTTTGGGGAGCACAATCCCGTGATTACAGCGACGGCTCTGCCAGTCGTGACAGGAAACCGGAAGGCGGCCCTTGCGCCCGTCGCGATAAGAACGCTCCAGCTAAGGGCACCGCAACAATCCCAGGTCTGCTGGATGCGACACGTACCCATCGCGACCTCATCATGACGGGGTCGACGGTCATGATCCGACCAGACCATGAACTCCTGACCGCCGGCCACGTACCCATCGCGTTTGCTAGATGCGACGGGTTCGGGGTGCGTTCAAGAGAACGCGACGCAACGATACGTCGTGACCTGGTCACGACTGGGAAGCCCGTCACGACCACAGCCGAGTGACCCAAACAGAGTACCACACACACCCCAAAAGCCACAAAATGATACAACATGGGGAGGGGAGGATGGAAACATGGGAAACATGCTAATTATCATCCAAACCACCCCAAACAACTCCATGCGTGCCAAGGAAGGTAAAGCTACACTCTAAACCTCACATGCACAACATGAAACACTCTTCATGGACACCCCAATCCAAGCATGAATTCAACCAAACCAACATCTTGCAACCATCACACAAAGATCATGAAGCACAGTACACATCCTAAGCAAAGATCCTAGTCTTGGAGAAGGGGGTTTGGCCCTATCATGGTAGAACTAGGGGATGGTTTGGGGGTACCTACCTCCACATGAAGAACCATCCCAGAGGGGCCTTCTCGTAGGCTAGAACCCCTCCACCTCTGAGCTCCGACGCTCCAAGAGCCGCCTCTCTCGAGTCGAGCACCTCCTCCTTGAGCCAATGGAGAAGTTGCACACCAAACATGAAGAACACACAGTAAGGAGGAGAGAAAGAAGAGGAGATCTTCACAATCAAACCCAACAAATTTACAACCCTCACAAGCACAACCAACACTTACCAAGACAAACCACAAGCCTCCTTCCCAAGCTCCCACGAAGCACACACAAAGGGGAGATTGCCGAAGGAAGAAAACACAGAGCAAAGAGGCAAAAGGGGCTTTTGCTCTCGGCCATAGCAACTTAAACATAGCCGTTGAGAACGTGACGGCCCTAGTCGTCACGTTAGCAATGCTAACGCGATGCCCTACTACGTCGTGATCTTAACGTCTATGACCCTGACAGTCAAAGCCACCACGTGGCTTGCATGCAACGCTGACATCTGATCCCAACGGGC
This sequence comes from Colocasia esculenta, assembly GCA_014218235.1. Classification (NCBI taxonomy): domain Eukaryota; kingdom Viridiplantae; phylum Streptophyta; class Magnoliopsida; order Alismatales; family Araceae; genus Colocasia; species Colocasia esculenta. The sequence continues at coordinate 47,236,202 of CM024766.1, forward strand.
CAGTATGTCACATTCAAGCATGCATGCCGACACGTGTCTACACCGTCCAGACAACAAGACGACAAAAGAATTGTCCGATGTCAGAGTCTTGTTACGACGGGGGCGGCCGGCGCGTTCATAATCAGAACGTGACGGTCACCTCCGTTGCCTTCAGAAGGCGACGGGTCGCTCTGTCGCGACCTCAGCCGAGAGGGCAAACCCACAAAGGGGGACAGGGATGTTACAATCTAACCAACAAAAAAACAATTTCATCCTCGAAATTAAGGGCGAAACTAGGGGAAGAAAGGGTAAACAAAGTACCTGTCACTCGAACAAGTAAGGGAACTGCTCCCGCATCTCGTCCTCACGCTCCCAAGTGGCCTCACCACCGGCGCGGTGCTCCCAAAATACCTTGATGAGCGGGATCTGCTTCCAGCAAAACTGTTGCACCCTACGGTCCACCACGTTGACTGGGTACTCCGGCACAGACAGGTTGGGGGCGACCTCTAGCTGCGAGTAGTCGAGTACACGCGACGGGTCTGGCATGTACTTCCTTAGCTGCGACACGTGGAAGATGTCGTGGACACCTTCCAACTCAAACAGAAGAGCTAACCGGTAAGTGACCTCGCCAACCCGCTCCAGGATGGGAAAGGGGCCAACAAACCTCGGGCTGAGCTTGCCCCTCTTCCCAAACCTGAGAACGCCCTTGGTGGGCGAGATCTGAAGAAACACCCTGTCGCCGACCTCAAACTCAAGTGGCCTCCTGCGAACGACGGCGTAGCTCTTCTCCCTGCTCTGCGCTGTCTGCAACCTCTGTCTGATTAGCCTCACGGTGTCTGCACACTACTGCACCAACTCTGGACCCTGCAACTACCTCTCGCCAACCTCGTGCCAGTGCAACGGTGTCCTGCACGGTCGACCATACAGAGCCTCGTAGGGCGCCATCCTGATGCTGGAGTGATAGCTATTATTATACGAAAACTCTACCATGGGAAGGTGTGACTCCCACGTGTCGCCCCAGTCTAGGAAACACGCTCTCAACAAGTCCTCAAGGGTCTGTATGGTCCTCTCCGACTGCCCGTCTGTCTGTGGGTGGTAGGCCGAACTCAACCTCAACTCAGTGCCAAGTGCCCGCTGAAAGCTGTGCCAGAAATGAGAAGTGAACCTCGGATCTCTATCTGAGACAATAGAGGGGTCTCGTGCAAGGGTACCACTCTGTCCACAAACAACCGAGCCAGTCTATCCAATGACCACGCTGCTCTGACCGGTAGGAAGCTAGCGGTCTTCGTCAGCCTGTCGACGATGACCCAAACACTGTCGTGCCCCTGAGAAGTGCGAGGTAAGCCAGAAACAAAGTCCATGGTGACGTGCTCCCACTTCCACACAGGAATGGGAAGCGACTGCAGCTCACCACGAGGACGCTGGTGCTCTGCCTTCACCTGCTGACAGGTAAGGCAGCGCGAAACAAACTCAGCGATATCTCTCTTCATCCTAGGCCACCAAAAGAGTACCCTCAAGTCATGGTACATCTTGGTGGAGCCAGGATGAATAGAGTATTGCAACCGGTGCACCTCGGACAATACCTCCTCCCTGACGTCCTCTGGAATGTAGAGTCTGTCTCGGAACCGAACCTCGTTGTCCTCGTCCAGCACCACCTCAGGCAACAACAACATGTCTGCCAAGTCTGCGTCTGCATTCTGCGCCTCAAGCACCTGCTGGTATATCAATGGGCGAACTGTCATGCTGGCCAACACTGCTCTCTCCCGAAGGCTAGACGGCGTCAACACACCCTGTGTAGCGTCCTCCAGAAGTCTCCAATGTCTAACCAACAAAGAACTCAAGTGGGCTCTCCTACTCAAAGCATCTGCCTTTCCCGGGTGATAGGAAAGGGTAAACTCGTAGTCCTTCAAGTACTCGAGCCACCTGCGCTGCCTGAGGTTGAGATCTCTCTAAGTGAAGACGTACTGTAAGCTGCGGTGATCTGTGAAAACCTCGAACACCTCACCGTACAAGTAGTGTCTCCACAACCTCAAGGCGAACACGACCGCTGCAAGCTCCAGGTCGTGCGTCGGGTAGTGCTACTCATGCTTCTTTAGCTGACGAGAAGCATAAGCAACTACTCGACCGTGATGCATCAACACAGCACCCAAACCTGACGCGTCTGTGTAGACAACAAAGCCGTCGCTGCCAGAAGGTACCACAAGGATCGAAGCTGAAGTCAGCCAGCTCTTCAGCTCCTGAAAACTGTGCTTGCACTCTGCTGTCCACACAAACCGAGTCTCCCGCCTGGTCAACTGGGTCAAAGGCTCTGGAACTCTGGCTAGGTCCTGCACAAACCTCCTGTAGTAGCCTGCCAGCCCCAGAAAACTGCGAACATCTGCAACTGTAGTGGGCTGGCCCCAAGAAACCACGACCTCAACCTTGGCAGGATCAACTGCCACACCTACACCAGAAACAACGTGACCCAGGAAGTGCACCTCATTTAGCCAAAATTCACACTTGCTGAATTTGGCGTAAAGTTGGTGCCTCCTCAAAGCCTGCAACACCAGCCTCAAGTGGACCTCGTGCTCCTCTACCGTCGCTGAGTACACCAGGATGTCGTTGACGAACACCACCACGAATCGGTCCAAATACTCTCGGAAAACACTGTGCATCAGCTCCATGAACGCTGCAGGTGCATTCGTGAGCCCAAAAGGCATCACGAAAAACTCGAAGTGGCCATAGCAGGTGCGAAAAGCTGATCTGGCGATGTCTGACTCGCGGATCCGCAACTGGTACTGACCCGACCTCAAGTCGATCTTCGAGAACACTGAAGCTGACTACAACTGGTCAAACAAGTCATTGATCTTGGGCAAAGGATACTTGTTCTTCACGGTCACCTAATTCAGCTGCCGATAATAAATGCACATTCTGAGGCTGCCATCTTTCTTCCTCACAAACAAAACAGGCGCACCCCACGGCGAACGACTAGGACGAATGAAGCCCAATGCAAGTAACTCCTCTAGTTGGCACTTCAACTCCCGCAGCTCTGCCGGCACCATCTGGTACGGTTCCTTGGACAAAGGCATCATCCACGGAAGCAACTCAATGGAGAAATCTACCTCCCGCTCAGGCGGCAAGCCAGGTAGATCCTCTGAAAACACGTCGGCAAACTCACAAACAACAGACACATCTGAAACAGAAATCTCACCAGAATCCGAGACACACACCGAAACCAAGAAAGCAACACAACCATCTTGGATGAGGCGCCGAGCTCTACAGAAAGAGACAAAGGGTCGGTGGACAGACTGGATACCTCGGAAGCAAAGCACAGGTGCTCCAGGTATCTCGAACCTCACGATCTTCCACTAACAATCTACCAGTGCAGAGTGCGCCTCTAGCATGTCCATGCCAGGAATGGCATCAAAGTCGTGGAGCTGCAAGGCAAACGGTCTGGCTGGTAGCTGGTGGCCCTATACCTCGATGGTGACACCCTGCAAGTAACCAAGGGTACGCACAAAGTCACCCGTCGGCAGCAACTACAAGGTCACAGGCCCGCTCTGGAGCAAACTCAGACAAGGAAGCAAAGAACTCCTCAGAAGCAAAACAGTGCGTGTCACCTGGATCAATCAAAACTCTAGCAGCTCTACCAAAGATGGGAACCGTACCGACGACCAGATTAGAGGCCTCCGCCTCCTCTCTGGTGATGTTCATCACCCGACCGCGACCACATCCTCGCTGAGGCTGCTGCTGCTGGCGCTGCTACTGCGGCTGCTGGTACTGACCCTAGTGCTGCTGCTGGCACTGCGCTGGCTGGGGTGGACGGTACTGAGCCTGAGGTGCCTGCTGCTACTGCTCCTGCTGTTGCCTCAACGAACACTCTCGCCTGTAGTAACCCGGCTACCCACGGTGGTAACAACTCGAGCCCTGCTGGCTCTGCTCTGCTCCCTGCTACACAGACTGCTCCACTGGCTGCTCCTGTTGACGTCCCTGCTACTGCTTGTAATGGTGCCTACCTCCACGAGTGAACATCTTCTTCAACTTCGAGGTCAGGCCAGCACCACCTGTCCCCGAAGAAGAAGAAGAGGAAACACTCCCTCGACTGCCCGAGGGGCACTGGTACAGAGAAGACCTCCCTGAGCCCCCACTTTGCTGCAGCTGAAACTGACACTCCCTCTCCAGAACCGTAGCTCTCGCCTCCTGCCCTGAAAACTGGTCTGCCTCACTGCTCTCCACCAGTCGTGGGCTGACCCCTTCAGCTGATACACTGCTAACCTGACCTGATCCAGCTCTACACAGTCCATGGTCTGGAAGGTGCGCTCGAGCTCATGGACCCAGCTCTCTGCCCTATCTGGATCATGGTCACTAGAAAAGTCGGAGGCCGAAGATGAAGAAACCTCTCCATAAGCGCCATGCGGTCCTCGAGTGCTACCGATGCAACTGGAGTCTGCTGCTGTACCAGTGGGGATACCTCTGGCTGAACCGGTGGTGCCTGCGGGGTCGGTGGTGGCAGCTCCTCTGCTGCCATCTCTGCGAACTGCTGACCTCCTGCCGACATCTTCTGGTACGGCTTGTTCTGAGGAAACTGGGGGTACTGTTGGCACTACGGGTACTGCCAAGGACCGTGGAACATCGCTCTCCACCACTGCTCCATGATGGCCGGCGGGGGCTGGGGTGGAAACCACTGCTACTGCGGCTGCTGTTGCTGCTGTGGCTCTCCCTGCAGCAACGGAACGCCTTGCGGCAACGGGTCCCCAGGCTGCTCGAACTGCTGGGGCTGAGCGCCGATCGGCACGTGCTCGGCTGCAACTGACCCATCCAACTCGAACTCCTAACACTCCACCAGCTCACGAACCTGCCTGCGAGTGCGTGGAGGCATGTTCTGCAAAACAGACACAATAAGAAGTTAACAGTTAAACTCCAGTGGCTTAGCAGTGTTACTTGTACTTCCTAAGGGACCTTCCGTTATTACTTATTTCCACTACAAGTCTTGATAGACCCCTTGCTCTGACACCACTGTAACGAACCCAACGCCCGGATCCCTGGCTCCCACCAAGAATCCGAACATCGGGACCGCCGCCCACGGGTCCGGAGACCCGAAAGGGCTAACGGATCAGTCTAACAAGATATGTAATAGAGATAATTAACAACAAGCGTACTAAAGTGCACCACAAGTGAACGAAAAAGTGTCCAACACTAAGTAACAGTCTAGTACAGTCCCAAAGTAAATGAAGTACAAGTGTTGAATATAAAAGGGAAAAACAGGTCCCTTAGGGGCATACCCCGAGGGTGAAGTACAACTGCTGGGGGAAACACTGCTCACTAGAGACGTCGACTACTACGGGTTCATCTCCTCAGTCTGCCATGGAGGGAGCTGCTGTGAATTCTCACCTACAAAACAGGGAGTGAGCATCACGAAGAAGTCCAGTAGGGACTACCAATCTCCCACTGGTTCTAACAACAGAATAGAACTAAGTGCAATAATAAATAAAGCAGTAAAGTCTATTCTACTAAACAGAGTCAAGTGCGGAAGTGTGAAAGAAACTACACGGTCGTCGGTCTAGGCTACACAGCGGGACCAGAAAACCCGTGTAAACCAAGGCACCACAAGAACCCATCTTTAAACACAGACAGTAGACACTGCCTAGACAAACACACTAGCTACAGAACGCTACACTAGTCAGCCGGTCAGGTGTGCCACGCGGCTTACCCTCGACCAACAATCCATGTCTAGCACCTCCCGTCGGAGTGAGACGCGGAACTAAAAACAAACACAACTGCCGTAGTCTGGACGGACTACGGTCCCACGCTTGACCCCTCTAAATGGTTTCGGAACCACATAGAGTGAGGCAGTGAGAAAGGACTAGCTGATCTATGCTGTACGAGCTACCAACTACCCAGCGTCCCAGACTCAGCTAAGAGAGCTCTACAAACGACTCACATCGCTGCCCCATCGTTTTCCCCTACTGCTACCAGAGTCAACGACTCGAGCAAACCCCGCCGCCCGGAGCAACCCCCCTCTAACACAGGCACGCGGGGATCGGGGGTCCCAAGTAACGGTAACAACCTGTCTCATGGACAAGCCCTCAAGTGCCGAGCACCGGGCAAAGAGACTAGAGTAGCACCACACTAGGAACAGCATAAGTGCCAAGAAAACCAAGTCGCAGCGGAAGCAAAACGTCAAAACCTGCTATCAGTCGCTCTCGGTCAGAGAGGCAACATATCGGCATGTCGCGACCAGAAAGCGACGGCTCTGTCGGTCGCGATAGGAAACCGGAAGGTGGCCCTTGCGCCCATCGCGATAAGAACGCTCCGGCTAAGGGCGCCATAACAAGCCCAGGTCCACTGGATGCGACACGTACCCATCGCGACCTCATCGAGACAGGGTCGGCGGTCGCGATCTGACCAGACCACGAACTCTTGACCGTCGGCCACGTACCCGTCGATTTTGCTAGACGCGACAGGTCTAGGGTGCGTTCAAGAGAACGCAACGATACGTCGCGACCTGGTCTCGACTGGAAAGCCCGTCGCGACCACAGCCGAGTGTCCCAAATAGAGTACCACACACACCCCAAAAGCCACAAAACGATACAACATGGGGAGGGGAGGCATGGAAACATGGGAAACATGCTAATTATCATCCAAACCACCCCAAACAACTCCATGCATGCCAAGGAAGGTAAAGCTACACTCTAAACCTCACATGCACAACATGAAACACTCTTCATGGACACCCCAATCCAAGTATGAATTCAACCAAACCAACATCATGCAACCATCACACAAGGATCATGCAGCATAGTGCACATCCTAAGCAAGGATCCTAGTCTTGGAGAAGGGGGTTTGGCCCTATCATGGTAGAACTAGGGGATGGTTTGGGGGTCCCTACCTCCACATGAAGAACCACCCCAGAGGGGCCTTCCCGTAGGCTAGCACCCCTCCACCTCCGAGCTCCAATGCTCCAAGAGCCGCCTCTCTCGAGCCGAGCACCTCCTCCTTGAGCCAATGGAGAAGTTGCACACCAAACATGAAGAACACACAGTAAGGAGGAGAGAAAGAAGATGAGATCTTCACAATCAAACCCAACAAATGTACAACCCTCACAAGCATAACCAACACTTACCAAGACAAACCACAAGCCTCCTTCCCAAGCTCCCACGGAGCACACACAAAGGGGAGATCGCTGGAGGAAGAAAACACAGAGCAAAGAGGCAAAAGGGGCTTTTGCTCTCGGCCAGAGCAACTTAAACACAGATGTTGAGAACGCGACGGCCCTGGTCATCATGTTAGTAATGCTAACACGACGCTCTACTACGTCACGATCTTAACGTCTGCGACCCTGACGGTCAAAGCCACCACGTGGCTTGCATGCAATGCTGACATCTAATCACGACAGGCCAGTATGTCACGTTCAAGCATGCACGCCGACACGTGTCTACACCATCCAGACAACAAGACGACAAAAGAACTGTCCGCTATCAGAGTCTTGTCGCGACGGGGGCGGCCGACGCGTTCATAATCAGAAGGCGACGGGTCGCTCTGTCGCGACCTCAGTCGAGAGGGCAAACCCACAAAGGGGGATAGAGATGTTACACTCTATAAACAAAAACTTGCTTCATGTGAAGGTAAACATGCGACCAAAAGGAAATAAAGCAACCTGACTTCAGCATAAGGAAGCAACAGTACGAAGATATGCACATTAGTTGCTTGTATAGGAATCAAGATAACGCACAAAATTTACTGCACCAGCACTTTGCGAACATTTTTTCACAAATTGGGATTCTGAATTTGACCCTCTATAAGCAAGTGCAAAGTAGAGATCTTTGTGCACGGGTCTGGAGAATAGCTTGCTTATCTAGCTTTTGCTCTTTGACCCACTCTTCTCCTTTTGCTTTGTAGGAGCGGCAACATTTGAAGTAGCATCATCCCAGATCTTCCTGGATGCTTTCACAGAACCCATCAAGGCGTCGGATACCTTGGTTATTCCGGCGGCAACCGCCGAGATCTTCTTCTTCGTACCCACATCTCCGGCCATCGGTGAGAGTTTCAGGACGCCTGAGAGCCTCCTCCTAGAAGACATAGAGTTCCTCCTTCACATGGGTGAAGTGGCCTTCCGCCCGCCGACGGGTGAGGGTTGTCGATATCTCGAAGGCACCACGATCGCGGGCTCTCTTGCCGTTTTATGATTCTCCTCCTTCACAGCGACGAGGCTGGGAACCTCATGTTTGGTGACTTGACTTAGTTGAATATGGGGCTCCCATTCCCAAAATCTTCTTATGGCTATGGTAAGCTGCAAAAACACAAAACAATAATGTGCAGAAAGATGCCTAAACAGAGGCCGGTTGAAACCAATCTCCAGTAGGAATAGAGATTGGAAAGGTCCCAAATTTTGCAGAGGGAGAAAAGGAGGGTGTGGGCTGCGAAGTAGAAATGGAGCACAAAAGAGTGGGGAGGCCAGCCAAGAAAAAAGTGATAGATCTAAAAGTAAAAGGAGCAACAAGCAAGAAAGGGGTTATACCAGCAAGGCTACAGATCTGAGCAGGAAACGGTGGAGGGAAAAGGAAGGCGAGGAGAGAAACCAGGGCTGGTGGTGATGAAGGGGGAACAGGAGAGGGCACAAGGTGGAGAGGAAAGGGCGGAGGCGGTGGGTAAGCCAGAGGAAGCTAGGCAAAGGCGACTAGAAAAAGAGAGATCGACGGAGGAAGATGAGATAAAGCGACGAGGTAGGCATATCTAAAGGAGAACGGGAGAATGGAAAAACGGAAGAAAAAGAGGAAGGAGGAGGGGGTGGGTGGCTGGGGAGAGACTGTGTCGCAGAGCTTCTTGGAGATGGACTTCACCTCCTCATGCTGGACAGAGGCGAGGAGGAGGGATTTGAGGTCGAACTGGGTGGAAGGGGGAAGCCGGGGCCAGAGCTCGCCGCCCAATGTGAGCTGCTTGCGGAGGAGGACGTCGGACATGGCGTGGATCTCCTGGTGGGCGGAGGAGTGGGGGAGTTGGCCGAGGCGGAGGTCGAGGATCTCGGGATGGCGGTCGCGGCAGAGGTTGAAGAGCGCCTCCACCTGGGACCACTGGTCGTTGGCGGACGCCATCAGGTACGAGACCAGAGCCACGAACGGCGCCGAGTCTGGCCCCAGGATCGAACGGCGACGACGTAAGCAGCTCCCTCTTCCTCAGGGATGGTGATGCACAGCCGACGCGATGTAGGGCACATGAGGGAGAAAGCGAGAGTAGGGAAAATGGAAAAGGTGAAGGTGGGGGGTTTCGAGACAGAAAGGGGAAAGATAAAAAAAAGGGGGGAAAGGGGAAAAGGGAAGGCGGGGTTTCGGGAGGGAAAAGAATAATAAAAAAAAGAAAAATATATTTATACCTACTATAAAATATGTTGTAGGTATATTTTTTATTTTACGTAGGTATATCCTTCCAATACCTACAACTATCAAAGGTGTAGGTATATAGTGTAGGTAAAAGTCAGTTTTTTAGTAGTGAAGGTGTGTCGCGTCCCAAAACCTATCGCGACGGGCTCCCCTGGCGCGACCATGTCGCGACCAGGGTGCCTGTCGCAACCCTAAGGATGGGCCAAGGGCCCAAGAGGGCCGGGTCTTACACCATGTGTCACAAACGGGATTTTTGTGTATTAACGCGGTGGCCTACGTGACCGCATTCAGAATGTGACAGCAAGATACACCGCATTCTGTATGTGGCACCCTACCCCAATACGTTCACTTAATTGGAAAGTGCCATACACCTAGATCTCGTTCTTAATGCGACGGCCCACCCCATCTCATTTTGACTGCGGGTTCTAACCCTGTCTAGACCATGAACAATGCACTTAACTTGAACATTAGGCATTATAAATGACCATTAATCCATATGATCTTAATCTATATTGAACCAACATGTTAATGAAGTTCATGCAATTAAGTTTCATGACTTTCTTTTATTTCCTATCATCGTTTTGGAGCACCGTTACTGCTGCTCCATTGTTCTAAAAGTCCTTTAGAATGTCGAGCAACAATTTCAAGCCCTTCTTGACATTATGAGAACCCTTCGTTAGGTATTCCTCTATCTGGACTGGGACTCCTTTGTAGAGGCCTCCGTAAGTCTCCGTGAGCCTAGAATTCCTCTAAGATGTCAAGTTGGTTGTATCATTAACACATGTACACTCTAAGGGACCATGTTGGACATGTACATCATGATCTAACCAGCCTCTAGATCATCTATGTGAACGCGTCTTCTTTGATGGCTGCGTTCTTAACAAGATAGATAGAAGGACTGTGACTCCTATGTTAATGCTCCCGAGCCTCTTACCGCGTTCTAGTCGCATCCAGGGGGTAGGCCACGTTCTCCATATGTCTATCAAAACAGAGTGTTCTATCTGTAGTGGTTGCTATCGAGGTTTTTATATGTTGTTTATCGTGCGTGACCACTGTATGTTTTAGGATAGTGCAACAACTTTCATCTAGTCATTTCTCTCTCATCTATTTTTTTTTCTCTCATCATATTAGACTCATCTATTCAACTACACTTCTCATCTTTTTCTTGGTACTCTACATGGAAATTAACTGATTGTCTAGATAATAAATATAATCAATACCTAGTAATATAAAGGTCCTAATCTGGTCTTGGGAGGAGAGCCCAAAAGTGTTACTTACCTGCATGAGTTAATTGACCAAGGTGTTTGGCATTACACCCAAATTCTATACTATGTCGATTAATCTACGATAATCAACTCGTGCAATTTACTAGATGTGATATTACTTTACTTGATTTGTGCTATTTAGCCCTGGTGGGTGGTTACTCATAATATATAGCCAATTCTATCTGTACATGTTACTAGTTTTTGCTCTACACTTGGACTTTTTACTCGTTGTTACTTGATATCACCATGCTCTTGCTCTATATCATGACTCGTCATGCATCATGTAGTTATTCTGTCTATTAACACGTTAATTACTTAAAGTATTGTGTGGTTCATGAGATATAAATCCTACTGAATGTTCACTCATCAAGTGCTTCTTAATATTTTTCAGGTAAATTGACTGACATTACACACAACAATGGGGATGGACAAGAATGAATGAGCATCTCTGATGGAGCCTAGCGTGGAAAGAAGTTACTATTGTGTCATAATAGAGTCTTAGTGAATCTAGTTAATGAGTTGCTTTTCGATGTAAAGTGTCATGATGAGTCTATATAATGGCTCTGAATTAGTAATTATAATAACTTAGTGATTTGATTATCAATAAAAAAAATTTGTGTTATCCAATCGTTGTCTTTAGTTGCTCTAACTTACACGACTAATTGGTATTATGTATCTACTTACGTTCTCAATTTATTTCATTGTTAAATTGGGGACGTGACAATATGTATTTGCTCGCACAAAAAAAGAGGGTGAAAAAAGAACAACGTACCCTCCTACTTTTGAGCTGAACAGTACGCTACGTACTAGAGTAGTCTACCTAGACTGTTTAGACCTCTTGTTGTCGTCACCCACAGCCCATCACATGGGTGTCGGCCTTCGGACATCCACCTTTGATGTGGCAATCGGCAAAAGTACTGGCCCATCAGGGACTTATGAACTGTGGAGGGGAGACTCAAATTTATTGTGGGCACCACGTAATAGCTTTCTTATCTCTACCTCTAAATGAAGCCGAAATCTGAAGAAGAAGAATAAGAAGGGAAAAAATTTAGGGAACAAGGAAAAATGGAGCCTCCATTGTCTTTTTTCCGCTTTGCTTCTTGCTTTAGAACTATTTGGAACTGCGACAGGAGAAACGAAAATTAACAAAAGTAGATTTCACAAGTTACGCACGTTTAGACGGGGCTTTTCACCTCGTCATCCGTGTGACACGGCGAAAGCGGCGAAAATAAAAAAATAGGTTCGCACGTTCGCCACTCTCACAAACCCGTCTCATCTCCTGTGAAATTACACACTTTTAAGAGATCGAAGAGAGAAATTTTCTTCTCTCTATATCTCTACTCCCTGCAAAATTGGGGGAGCTCGACCGCTGAGAGTGCTCGAGCATGTTTTGGAACGCGCACGGTGATTTTGTTGGAGATTTGCGTTTTCCAAACGCTGAGTAGCGGAGGAGGAAGAAAGGAGATGTCCAAATAATATAATTAAAAAAGGGGACGGGGTTCTCGTGTCATTGGTTGCATGGGATATCGGGTACTCAATAGCATGTCCCTGCGGACCACCAGAACACGGAGGAACATACTCCATGGAGAGAGAGAGAGAGGTGGGACGCATAATGCGACCATGTGTGGGAACTGGATGCATAGTGACAAAGCTTCTGTCTTTATTATAATGACAATATTAGGACTAAATTATACAACCTAAGCTCCTACTTAATTACGTCGACAGTCATGGTGGTGGAAAAAAGACTGCATATAATTTGCAGTGAGGGTGCCCTGCTGTCGACTTGTCGCTAACACACACACACGTCGATCGATCGAGAGACAGAGAGAGAGAGAGAGTTTGAAGCTCACTATGTCTTCAAGAAGAAGAATTAATGTACAGAAAGGTGTCAGGGGAAAGGGGATGGATATGATCAAACTGATCCTAGCTAGCCCACTTGCTGAGATCCTAAGCGGCTGGAAAGGCTACCACATAGGATAACATTCATATGCATACATACATGTAGGGATGATCACCTCTGTTTCCTACAGCAGGGCGCCTCCCCTTCCACGTGAAGATCTGACCCTCCGCCTCTGCTCTCTGATGGCACAGACGCCTCCCCGTGTCCGATCGGCCGGTGTGACGGCCGCCGAAAGCCTACCGCAGGAGGTTTCTGATGATTTCTGCTTGGGGACTGTCTCTGTCCATGGTCGACATGAGCGCAGATAGACGGTCGCTGAGGTCGTCCACCTCCCTGTGCAGGCTTTTGATGTAGTTGCACATCTCCTTGAGCAGCTTCGACGCCGACGCCTGCAAACCACATTCGATATCAGGAAATATTACAAGCTCCAGAACTTCCAGTACCCACAGCGCGCAACTCCTTCGACTTCCCTCACAATTGTATGGGTTAGTAAAATTCAATTTGTGCAGGAGTCTGTCCGTGATTACTGTGGTTTGCCAGCTGTGTGCACTGTTCTCACAGTACAGTGGCCTTGGGGATTACTCCCATGGATGGATGGGAAAAGAAGAGGGTTGAGAACAATGGGAGGAAGATCGGTAGTGTTTCTGTGGGTGCCTACCCTGCCCATGCTCCGGCGGCGAGACTCGGGCAGCAGCGACTGCAGCTTGCCGATGAGCTCGTTGATCTCTTCCTCAGTGATCCTCGACCCACCGGACCTTCTGCTCGACATTTCTCACCTTTTCCTGTGATCCCTGTGGTTCTCCTCCTCCTACAGGCAACTCACCCGATGAATGTGTGTGTGTGTGTGTGCGTGTGTGTGTGTGCTTGTGTGTGTGTGAGAGAGAGAGAGGGAGAGAGAGAGAGAGAGATTCTAATAAGACGGAAGAGGAGACGACCGGGGTGTTTTATTTTTCTTTTTGTGAGTTTGGGTGGGAGTGGGGAGGGCCGGAGGGGAGGCCAAGTGCCAAGCTGAGCTTTGTGAAAACGCAAGTTTGCGGGGTCATATATTAAGAAGGATACAGGGCCCCACTTGTTCCCTGCTGGTCCTCGTGCTGGGACCTATCGACCCAGGAATCCCTCCCTCTCCCGTCCCACATGATCAGAAGGCTCAGATTTCCCACATCTACATTCTGTCTTAACACATGATGATGGATGAGGTAACAATAGTGTTACAGGTCACTACTAGAAAAAGAACATACGTAAGACGGCTTTAAACCGTCTACAAAAATGACAAAATCGTCTACAAATCTTTTTACAGACGGTTGTACAGCCGTCTACAAAATCGTCTCCTAAAACTCCGTCTACGAAAGTTAAGTAGACGGCTAAATTAAAATCGTCCACAAAAGTCCTATATGTAGACGGCTGTTATAGCCGTCTACATTTGTTTTGTAGACGGTTATTATGTAGACGGCTGGAGCTGCCGTCTACATATAAAATATAGGTAGACGGTTTCTGAAGCCGTCTACATATGTTTTTTTTTTTTTTAAATCTATTTCCTCTTCCCCTTCCACTGCCGGAGCCCGCCATCTCCGCCCACGTCGGCGGACCCAGCCTCCCCGCACTGCGTAAGCAAGAAGCTCTGATTCCCCTGTTGCAGTTTTTGAGTTCGTCCATTACCCATCTCCTCACGATCTTGTTCTTGCTCTTGACCTTTTTACTTCCTTCAGCTCCGTTCCCCACAGCTCCTTCCATGTTGCCGCCGCCCGCTCCGCCGGTGTCCGCCCAGGTGCTGCTCCGAAGCGCGCCCACCCCAGCCACCCCTCCCCCCACTGCTGCAACCCCATGGCCCCCAGCCACCCCTCCCCCCACTGCTACTCCCCCATGACACCCGGCCAACCCTCCCCCCACCCCGACCGGCCCTTGCTGCTGCATCTTGCCCCGGCCGGCCCAATCTGACCCCTGCCGCCACATCCTCCCCCGGCCTGCTCCCGTCTTGCCCCTGCCGCCGCGTCCCCCCCAGGCCGGCCCCGTCTTGCCCCTCCCCAGCTACCTCCCTGGCCTCACCTTCGCCGCCATGGTTGCCGCCATCACTGTGAAGGTCCTCCCCCAGCGCCACTGCAAACGTCCTCCCCCACCGTCAGCCCCGTGAGATGGCTCGCCTTCTCCTCGCTGTCGTCGCCCCCGGCAGGGAGAACCATGGCCTGGCGGAGGGAAGGGGAGGAAGGGGCCGCCGCTCCAGAACCATGGCCGGTGGAGGTGGTGTCGCCGCTCCAGGACCAGCGCGACCCCGCAGTCTTCGTCGACTTCTGAGATTTGGCGCCCGGGGGAGGGGGGAAAGTTAGGGGATTTGGCGCTAGGGGGGAAATTTAAAGGGATTTGGCGCCCAGGGAAAATTTTAAAAGATTTGGCGCGGTTGGAAGGGGGTATATTTTCGCAATTTGGCAATTTTTGGGGTGAGAGATATTAATGATTTATTATTAATATTTAAAATATTAAGATTTTAAAATATGTAAATTTATAAATAAAACTATTGATATAATATATATATATATATCAAAATATTAATTTTAATCTATTAATATAAATGTAAAAATTAAGTAGTATTTAAATATAAATTTATAAATAAAGATGTACAAATCTATTAATATTTACATATAGATATATGCATGTAGATATAAATACATAGATATATACATATATACATATAGATATATACCTACATAGATATTTGTCTATATATATTATATAAATATCTATATAATATATATATATTATATATTAATACATATCTATAGATATTTTTATCTATATATAGTATTTAATATATAACTATATATCTATATATTACATAAATATCTATGTAAATATAAATATCTTCATATATATAATATTTCATATGTATACAGTTTATAATATATTATATTATTACATATCTTGCTACTTTGAAATCATATATATACGTAGATGGCTACATAAGTTATATCAATATTTGTAGACAGCTACAATAAAGTCGTATACATAAAGTGATTGTCAAATAATCACCGTCTTACTGTAACAAATGTATCGATATATAAATGTATTATATATATATATATATATATATATATATATATATATATATATATCTAAACTATATATCTAAACTATATATATTTAATATATAAATATATAACATTTAATATATGTGTTATATATATATAACATTTAATATATGTGTTATATATATATAACATTTAATGTATTATCGCATAAGAATATATATATATATATATAACATTTAAAAATGTTATCATTATAATGTATAATTTTCCTATAGTATTCATAATCAACTACATATTAAATAATTATTCTTATTAATCATTTTATCTTAAAATTACTTTTAATATATAAAATTTGAATCTTAAGTTTTGAATTATTTAATTGATGAGTATAATTATATATAGAATAATTTACATATAAATATTTATGTAGACGGCTTCTTAGGTGTCTACATATGTTAGCTAGACCGCTTCCCTAAAGCCGTCTACGTATCACAGATTCGTAGACGGCTATACATAGACGGCTTTCTTAGCCGTCTACGAATGAATGATACGTAGACGGCTTCTGAAAGCCGTCTACATATCATTCAGTAGTAGACGACTGGAAAGAGCCGTCTACAAATGATCTTTATGTAGACGGCTTCGATTTCCAGCCGTCTACATATCCCACATTTCTTGTAGTGGGTCGTTCACTGTGACCCTGTGACCCTTGAGACCGAGATGAATGGAACCGAGGTGACGATCCCTGAGGCCAAGGTTAATTTTTGCCGATGTCGGTCGAGTCAGATGTGGCCGAGCTCAGTTTGAGGTCGACGTGTTCTCGTATGCCAACGTGACGAAGACTTGCAATTCCCCCTCGAGGTGTTTCGGGGATAGACATTTCGACATTCAAGTCAGTGCAGAACTGATATGTGCTACCCTATTTATAGAGGTTAGAGTAGCCAAGGACCATTGGGTAATGACCAGTGGACCGACGTGTACTTCTTCAAACCATTGTGAATTTGTTTGAACCAACGTTGATGATGCCACGTCACCGTATCAAGTATTCTGGCATGTGTGGTTTCTATACTGTGCATGCCGAACGTCATGCCTGGTGGCCCATGTGGTAGTACCAAATGTACCATGGTGCCGTGAGACTCACATTGTCGTACGGGATGGCTCATGTTGATGTGTTTGATACTTCCAACGGTGGTGAGTAGCTATGTACCACGTTGGCCATTAACCTCCGCATCGGCCATCATCCTTCACGTCAGTCATCAACCTCCACGTTAGTCGTCGGCTAGTAGGACGTCAATCATCAACTTCCACATCAGTCATGAATGACGTCCTAAACTTAGGTGGGTGAGAGATGTCCATGTCAAATAGCTACCTCAGTCATGTGGTAATACACCTATGTAGGTATATTCTAGATAATGTTGTTAACAATTCTTATATGTTACGTTGTACACAAAATATTCCGTATCCCTCTTGTGTCTGAATGGAGTTGATGCAATAATTTGTACCTCCGATGAGTGCAGTGCAATTTATATGTCGAAGATATCAAGAGCGGATTAATATAAATCAAATAAAGAACTATAGGGTTGAGATGGTCATCTTGGGATCATTAATTATCATACTATGTAAACTATGCCTCGCGATTAGAAATGAGGTGATCTATTGTATGGACTCGAAGTGCATGCACTCAAATGCATCCCCAATCACCATTGATGATGAGAATGAGTTATACGAGGTGGCTCATTTTATTTCACTGAAGAGAGAGCCTGACATATTTTCGTGGCCCATCTTTGTTGCATTACCTTGTTGGAGTTACATTGTGGGTACTTCAGGGATTCAGAAGATCTTATTTTTCTTTTCACGTGTAAATTTTTTATTTGAAATTTGTTCTCTCTAAAATCTTGTTATCTCATAAAAGACTTATGGCGTCATTTGGTAATCATTTTTTAAATCCAAAAATCGACAAAAGTCGATTTCACTTCGCATCTCACCTCCCGCTTTCGCCCCTCGTCGCTCGCACCCACAAAATCACACCAACACATACTATTTTTTTATCAACACCCCATGCTGCAAAATTGACAAAAATGGGATTTCATCCGCTTTTCACCGACGAAGAGAGAAGATGTGCTTCTCTTCGTTTCTCTCCGAGCTGCAAAATCGGCAACAGCACGGAAGCCAAGCCACACAGGTGTGTTTGAAATCGCTTGAGATTTGTCAAAAAAATTTATCTCAAAATCTACCATCAACTTATTGCCAAACGAAGTCATTTGGAAACGACTTAGGCAAGATTTTGGGGATGAAAATCTCTAACAAAATCAACATGATGACTAGATACATGTTGCACATCATATTATATTATGAGAGGAGATCCTCTCACTACCGGGTTGGAGAGAAGCCGCTCAGTATTAGAGGGACATTTTATGAAAAAACCCCTCACACACAACCCCACCTCAGCACCTACATGCAAGAGGGATTTTTTCATAAAATACCCTCTAATCCTGAGGGGCTTCTCTCCAACGAAGTAGTGAGAGGATCTCCTCTCTCATATTATATATATATATATATATATATATATAGTTTGCGGCAAGCATCCATGCACGCACTTAGGATTCGCAGAGTGAGATGGATGGCCAATCCAAATGTCAATGACTTGGCCTGCCATGTGGCTGACAGCAATGCCGCCAACTGATGTAGAAATGAGAGCTCCTCATCGGTGCTGTGATGCGTGGAGGAGCCTGAGAAGACAGGGCCCATCAAGGCCAATGGCCATTAAGGAGGGCCATGTGAGTCCTTAATGTTTAAGAATGGGGGGTGTGAGAGGATCCCCTCCCTTTTTGTTCATTTGCAAGATGGCGAAGAACATACATGTGAGGGCTAGTGCTTGAGGACACCCACATGGGATTTTTCATCCATCGATGATGCTTTCAATTAAGGAGAAAATGTGTGTGTGGGGGGGTGGGTTGGGGGGACCCTTGGTTTTGGAGCAGAACAAGGTGCCCCTTTGTAGTGGTCATTACTCCCATGTGAAACAAAGGGACATGTCTCTGCAACAAGATTGGGAATTTAGGCCAGGGAGGGGGGGGCCGCCCTAACTAGCTAAAGCATTTCATGGGGCTGGCTGCCTCCCTCATAAAGCATACACACATGAGCTTTTACTACCACGTTTTCATAACCCTTACCAGAAGGGGGAACAAGGATTTACTGTACTCCCTTTCCTTTCTCTTACTGTTAGGAACTACTTTTGACCTTTTATCGATCTCTAGCTAACATGTGAAATACTAAGAAACAGATCCAAGTATCATGCAGAGTCATTTTTATCCCTTGTGAACTATTTTTTCTCTCCCAGAGAGGGGCATTAACTTCGAAATCTAGAAGCCAAAGGAAATCACATTAGTGATTTTAATTCTACATTCCGTGTTCCTCCCTCAAAGTTAAGAAGGTTCCATCGCAAGTTGCACCAAATTAAAGATCCCAGAAGCTCCTTTGCTGCAGCAGACAGGTGACACACAGTTGAGTAGGATCCGAGTCCAGCTGAGTAAACCCAGTTCACGTGTGCTGCAAAGGGAATAGGGAGAACCTCCAAAGGACCACTAGAATGGGTGTGCAGAGGATCCAACTCTGGTTTGGAGGGGGGGTGTTATTGAGGGGAAGGCGGGGAGAGAATAGACCAGTGTCGAGAGAGAAACCATCGTCAAACTTGAGAACCCTCCAATCAGATACAGGTCGCCCTCGGAGGTGATTGCATTGAGCATTTCTTTACCTTCTTTGATCCTCGACCAGACTTCATGGGTTGCCCCCGTTTGCATGGGCACCCACACGTGGTCATGTCCCCGTGCCCCCCCCCCCAACTCCCTTACAACCCCCACCACCAGCGGGACTTAACCCTAGCTAGTCGGAGCCGGAAGCTATGCAGAGAGGATTTTTACACCCATGCACAGGGTTTTACTGGCTCCGTACTTTGCCAACGGCCCAACGCCACCGCCGGAGAGGGTCGAAGAGAGGGTTCATGGTGATGGACCCAGTGGTTGTACTGCCCACCGCCGGAGAAGCCAGGGTTAAAGAGGAATCCCCTATAGGAGCCCGCATTCACCTTCTTTCGCCATTTTATATATCACCGCCGGCCACCACGGTAGTTGCAGCCGATGACGACGGATGACTGTTGGACTACAGCAACTGCTGGCCAACCGCCGAGGAGGCCCCGGTCAATCTGAGCGCGGTAGACGGCCCCGCCGGAGACCCTTCCGTACTCTATTGGGCTGAGAGCGGAGCAGCTGCTTAACGCTCATGGTGTGTTTTTCTAGGAATCTTTCACGTATCCCCCATGTTTTCGGTACTGTTCTCATAGGTTATGGAAATCTTCGGCAGTGGTCACGGTTTGTGTCCTAGAACGGTCTATCTGCAAGTAAAGCGGCCACGATTCTAGAAAAAGGTCTCCTCTTTGCTTTGTCCTTTCATCTAGAGAGAGAGAGAGAGAGAGAGAGAGCGCAATAAATTGCCCTAATTAACGAGCAACCAACAAGTTACCGCATGGGGGTCCTGCAAGTGGGAAAGAGAGATTCCAGAGGCAGGCGAGATCGAGTAGATTTATGAGGTTTTTGTACAATCCCCACACTACACTAGCTTGTGGCCCGGGCACTTTCAAGTACTTATGTGTACAGGAGATCTGAGTACTCGTACTCTGCGCCATTAATATTTCTCCCACATCTCATCTTGCTCTAACCCGGCCCCTTCACATGGTAAAAACACTCAGTAATGCGAGGCTTAGACGGGCCTCTCTTCGTGCACAAAGGTTTTCTTCTGATTAATTGCGCAAGAATTGCTCTTAATTCCTTAATTAGCGATTACGACACATACTTGAATGCGCTAGCCGCATATGGTTAAGGAAAAGGGAAAAAATTTAAAGATAATTACCCTCACCCAAATATTGAGATGAATTCGGTCAATTAAGTTTACTTCATGTTAAGAACTCCATATTATATTAATTCCCCTTTTTTCGCTCTCCATGGGTCGGACTTCTTGCTGAATCATGAGATCCGAACAAATATAAACTAGATAGTACTGTTGTTCTTAACTCCAATTTATAACTAAGGAGGTCAGTGTATACAACAGTTAGCGATCATTAACAGAACAGGCGGGCATTAATTTGAAGTGTATTATAACCAACGAAGTTAACAAGATGAAGTAGTACTAGTTAAGAAGATGAAGTAGTACTAGTTGTGCATCATTTTTTTGGGAGGTGCTGTTATATATGCATTACTTCCTTCCAGTACCATTTTTAGTTGGTAAATATTAAGAAAAACGCCGTGAAAGTAACTAGCTAGCTAGCTAGTGGTCATCTCCTTTTAAATAATTTGAATGTATGGTACTTGACGCTCATGGAGTAAATTATATATTTACAAGTATTTCAGAATTAAGGCCGTTAAACTAATTACAGAAGACAACTGCTCATGGGAGAGAAGGCATACGACCCCGAGTTGTTTCCAGGAAGCCTAGCTAGAATGCCCTTGGTAGCTAATTACTAGGTCTGGCCATTAATTAGAATTATTTATTGAGGACATAAACAGAGATATATAAATCCCACGGCGCACAGTGGCAGGGGCCGTGTGCATCCCCGAGCATCACATATGCAGCTCCGGCCACAGCGATTGACCTTTCGAGGAGCCCTATGAACAAGTTAGCTACTAGCTATAGGAAAACAGAAAGCTCAATATGCGCGCAGCTAAGTCCTTGCCTTGCAGCAGCAGCCCACTGGCAGTTGCCTGAGGCGGGTGCGCCCTCCCCATCTGCTGCATGTGTCCCGGAGCCAACACACTGCGTGGATACCCCTTGGGTGCAAGCTAGCTCCTGTGATCGGAGAGCAGCGGGGCATGCAGAGGGACCACGGGGCCGGGCCCGTGCTTCGGCGGGATCGATCAGGTGAGTGTGTGGTCTGGTGCTTGGCATGCTGCCGTCCCCCACCTGCGGGCGCGGGCGCGGGCCTCATCCGACACCGGCCGCTGCCGCCAAAATTTGTTAGATTTGACGTGCCGAGTGCTAAACGCCATTTGAGGTTGTTTGGTGTCGTTCCTCTCAGACTCATAGTTTTTCTTGTCTGTTACTAAGACCACCATTATGACAGCCGGTGCATGGCCATGTCTGGCAGCGGTGGCCGGCCCGATGACACCCTCCCACCCCCCTCCGACACAGATCAGATCTCCTTCTGATCCAACGTACAGAAAATTCTGCCACCGCGGGGAGTTAATATACTAAAACTCACACTCCTGCAGGAAATTAATGATATATATATAACAAAGAGTAGTAATGATTAATAGCAATTTTAATTAGCAAGCCCACATGCACACAGATATATATATATATATATCCGATAAACATGCACGCAGCTTTGTCACGTACACTAATAGCATTATGATAGAAACTGATCTTCCGGAACGGTGCAACCACTGCCATGCAATGAAAAGATCTTGCGGGATACATGCCAGTCCAATCCTCGCTAGCTAGGGGACCTCAAGCGCAATGGCAGCCAGGAGAATTAAGATGATCACGAACTTAATTGATTGATGATTTGTATATTTCATATTAATGACTAGTCGACCATGCAACCCCTGCCACATATTATTGTGATATGTTTCATAGAGTGGAAGTCAATCCAGTGGTGTGGTTCTACATATCACTTTCTGGAATGGCCGACATCAGATATGCGTCAGATATTTCTTAAGTTGCTAATTTTATTCAAGCCGTCAGGTACGTATCTACTCCGAAAGGTCATGTCCCGGCTCCAAGGGCAGCCTCCTGTCAACACTGACAAATTTAAATAACTGGGGAATGTATACGATATATATATATATATACCCATCTTAATTTGTGGATCTTATTGATTAACTGACATATATATAGATATAGATAGATAGCTAGTACTAGCTAATTACTTATTAGATTTCATGCATGCAGCATAAATAATGATAAATCCGCCAAGACAATTCCACCCTCACCCTGTGCGTGTGACCCCATCTCATTCCTGCTAGCTGCGAGGCATCATCTCTGAAGTATCTTAAGCAATAACAACTTTTGGACCATCACGAAGTACCAAGAAGTACTGGACCATTCATCTATAGCTGTGAGAAAGCGTTTATTGCTGAAAATATATAACTTCGCTAACTAAATTGCCATGAGCAATGAAGGACAGGAGTCCCTTTTTTTGACACAGAAGCTAGGTTTCATTTCATATCACGCAAAGACAAGAACATTTACTGGCTCACATGAGACATACATTACAGGGCTGGCAACAAATGGAGCATGTCGCATACTGCCCAAGCTTGAATAAAAAAGTTGCCTTGATTCCACTCAGTTCGCGCGTTTTAGTTAAATGAGCAGAGCTTAAGCCTCAAGCTAGTCCCTTTTGGATAAACATAAGCTGAGCTCAATTTTGATTGAACTTGGCTCACTCAGCATTAAATTAAGTGGGCGTGAAGGATGAAACATATTTTTTCTTAAAAGTTAATTTATCTATATATATATGTATGCGTTAGAAAAGTTTAACTGCCGCCATATGACCAGAGAGCCGCATTGGCTCTCATCTTGTGTCTCTGCCTTCTCTATAACCAGCCAGCGTCCCCCATTAATTTATGTTTGTCTCCTGACTACAACATGTTATGTCTGGATGCCCTAACATGCATGCTTTACACTAACATCTCAATAGTTTAATACCTTTTGTAATCTAACGTTTAAAATTATGACATCGCAGTCCTCTAACTTGTTAACAACCTAACACAATTAATAATTAATTGATGAGTTAACATATATACTAGCTATAGCGCTTCAAGCGTTAAATATTAACATCTCAACATGTAAACAACTTGACACCTTCATACATTAAAGTAGTAAAGGGTTATGGCATACTATATATATCAAAGTGCCAGTACCAATTCTTTAATGAATTCCTAAGAGCCTCTTTGATAATTAGATTAATTGAGAGAGAGGCTACGTACGTACCCATATGTATAGTCTATCTCTACTTATCTTTTTTAGATTTCATGGGTTAAAGTTATTAGAGATGATAACTTTAACAAGAGTGAGAGGATACAGTTATTACCTTTTATCTAGATTTATCTTGGATAAGCCCTGGCTACCTTATCTCAATCATCTGCAGATCGACCATAAATATCCTCCTAACTGCATTTTTCCTAAACTTATCCTGAATTGATTTATGCTAAGATGCTGTAACATTGGATTTTAATTCAAGAGTTGTGGTACTTCAAAAATAAAAAATAAGAAAGGGGAAATGGCATAGAAGTATAACTCTCATGAATATATATGTATATGTATGGATAAGTTATGATAAATGCTAATGTGATAAATCCACACACATTTACATAAGCTGGATTCAAATAAAGCCACAGGGTGCCACACGTATTGTGGGCAAAAATTGGGAGATGGTTAATGGTGAGTTAGGTGAGGGTATATATGAAAGATAAGTCTCTCATAAATCAAGAGCTTGAGATTAGTAAAGAATCTGGGATGAGAAATAAGGCGGTAACGTGCATATATAGTTAGATAATTTCAATTAATTACCACTGGTTATATATACCGATCATTGACTTCTTTGGTTTTTATTTCAAGCCCGCTTTCCGCATTCACTGTCCTGATAGTGATCGATGTGAATATATATGTCATGCATCATCAAATTGCTCCTCAGAGCGGTTATGGTCTGTCCACTGATTCGTTTGTTCAAGGACAGTTGGGATTCTGCTCAACGGCGAGGCTGATCTTGCTTGCCATAATAAATTTCCAACCAAACCATTTCTCTGGAGTTGCTTTCTCTGAATGAAACCCTTGGAAGAAAGCCCACCAATTAAAATGGAAAAATCTGAGTCCCCAACCTCTGTTTCCATGCATATATATGTGCCCCGTCGATTGGCCCATCCGCTCTTGCAAAAGCTATAAGGGTCTCCTGTTCAACCCAACCACAGGACATGACATGAGTTATGGAGCGCCAGGCCGCCACCACCAAACAGTCTGAGCGCCCATCCTTGGCTCTTGAATGCAACCTCTCCCACAGCCAGAGGCGCTATGCTCTCTCTTCTCTCTTTGATATCAACAACCCATTACTCCCCACCTCCACCGGTTGTCGGTCACATGACTGGCACCGCGGCGTGACACCCAGCAGCGTCTCGACAGCGACCGAAGGGGGCTCTCCGGTGTGGGGCTGCGGCTGCCGGCGGGGCCCCCCCTCCAGGCCTCTCGCCCCAAACCTCTCCCCTGGCGGTGGAAGGGGAAACGTGGGTTTGTACCTCCCAAGGAGGACACCCCCTCCCCGGCCCCTACGGCAGCCTTTCCAGCCTCAGAGCGTTTCTGCACCTCGCAGCGTGCATGGAGGAGGCAGCCCGCGGCCGGCGTCCATGCCCATGTCCATCGCCACCAGTCGCTTCCTAGGAAAGTTCATGTTTCCGTACCACCCGGAGGCAAGCCAAGAGGGGGACAGCAGCCGTGCGCGTGTTTGTTACTCGCTCCATGTCGTGCACCAGCATGCTTCATGTCTGCTGCAGTAGTTCTTGCCGATCACGAAGCTGTTTGCCGGCCTGGAGCTCACCGGAAGTCAAGCTTCCGTGCATGCGCTCTCTGTGAAGGCACAGTAGCTGATCAGTTGAGTGAATGTAGCTGATCAGGTGTGTTATTTAATTTGGATCCAAGGAAAAAAGTTAGTAGACGTACTGTTGCTTTCTGTCTTCTTCACGGCGCCGTTTGGTTCTACTTTTCACTGCTGAACAGTTGTTGAAAGGGTGACGTTCATTTGCTGCTGAGGATTTCTGAGTTCGAAGATCCAGCAAACTAAAAAAGGTAAGCTTTCCCGAGGTTGTGCAGCAGAACTCTTCAGAGGACGGAAATAGGAAAAAAGAACTAGGATGCTCTTAACCAAGAAAGAGAGAGACGCTTCATGCATGCATGTATTGCTTTCTTGCGGCTGGTTACCACCATGGCTTCACCGATCACTTCGCAAAGTTCTCGGCCAATAATTAGTGCTTCCTATAAGGTGGTTGCGTTTAGCAGTACAGTTTAATTTGGTGCCACTTTCAGCCTGCAGAAAGTTGCTCTTTATAAGCTTTTGGAAGTAGGTCATGAAACTAACTGGGAATGAGTTATGGAAGAAGGCCGACATTAAACATACTCAAATCGACAATTAATATAATTAGCCCCCCGAATCACGCATCCAATTCTCTTAATTATATTGCTATTCTTTTTACAGTGTACGTAGTTTCTTTAACTTTTCAGACCAAAAGTCAAAAACTTGTTTAATTAATGGGAAGACATGCGACAGATCATCTCCAGTGTTCCACGATCATAGATTGAAGGCTGGTTGCTGCACTAGCTTTCTAACTCGAAGCTATTTCTGGAATTCCATGATCACCCATCCACTTGTCTTGGGTGACAACGTACGTACAACAGTGAAAGCTGTCAATTATCATCCTTTTTCCTTTTTTGGCCTCCAACTGAATTTGGTTTAATTTGGAGTTTCCAAAAGTACTTGAAAAGCAGGAGTTAAAGAAGCATTCTGGCTTGACTTGCTTGGAAACTCGAACAGTTAAAACAATATATGTGATATAATGTAGGGAGAATTAATTTCAGGTCCCTGACAGGGATCTGACATTAATTTCAGGTCCCTGTCAGCTTTTCCCAAGTCATGCGGTTCTTACTTTATGAGGGACTTATTTTTAAGTCCCTACTTTTTGTCCCCGTTATCCTCCCCCGTTATCTCAAACTGTGTAACCGTTATCCCAAAAGTGTGTAAGAGTTACATATAAATCCTGTAATTGTGTAACTTGTTACCCAGTTACACATGTATCTGTGTTACCTAGTTACCCAGTTACCAAGTTACATACTTACACAGTTATACATGAAACTATGTAACTACATAGAAATTTTATAAGTTTGTAACTCTATAATTAGGGCTTACCTAATTACATAGTTTTAGAAGGATTTACCTAATTATTTTATAAATGTTATCCCAAAAGTGTGTAAGTACGTACTTACATAGTTACATATAAATCCTGTAATTGTGTAACTTACCCAGTTAGTTACATACTTAAGTTACATACTTACACAGTTACATAATTATGGCTTATGTTAATACCTAATTATTTTATAATCGTTAACTACTTATTTTATCAAGTTACATGTTAACATACTATGTAATACATAGACTTACTAATTACATAGTTACATAGTTTTAGAAAGATTTGCATAATTATTTTAATTCGTAATATATCCAAAGTGTGTAACTGTGTAAGTATGTACTTACACAGTTACATGTGTAACTGGGTAAGTATGTAAATTTTGTAACTGTGTAACTTACCCAGTTACACATGTAAGTATGTAATCATGTAAGTATGTAAATTCTGTAACTGTGTAACTTACCCAGTTATACATGTAAGTATGTGTAACGTCCCGAAAAATTTTAATTGTAAGAAATTATGAATAATATGGTCATTATACATTATGATTGACATTAAATTGAAATAATTAGAATTTGGGTTTAATTAGTGGTAATATACGTTACCTCAGTGTCGTACACAGAGGTGTGCGCTCCGACAGGGCGACACCGAAAATAGTAACGAAATAAAAATCTGAAGACACCATAAACACTAAGAAATTATGAATAATATGGTCATTATACATTATGATTGACATTAAATTGAAATAATTAGAATTTGGGTTTAATTAATGGTAATATACGTTACCTCAGTGTCGTACACAGAGGTGTGCGCTCCGACAGGGCGACACCGAAAAATAGTAACGAAATAAAAATCTGAAGACACCATAATTTTTAGAAAAATGTGGAGATATCAAAAATGTAAATATCCAGATTTGTTGACGTACGAATTTCGAGATTAAGCCGACGCAACTATTTTTCGGACAATTTAACACCCTGTGTAAAATAAAATCTAAAAATAAACTAAAATTACCATAATTTGTAAACCTATAATATTAGTCTATGGTTAAAATCTTAACATAAACGGATATCGTTTGAATATATAAAATATAGACAATTGGACCACCCAAATTATTATCTAATTACGGTGGAGAATTTTTGAGATTTTTAGGCTGCCTCTTGAATTCCATTCTATCTGACCCCATAAATAAGTGTGGCAAGGTGTTCACAAGGGGTATGATGAGGTGCCCGTACAGTGGAGAGAGCGACGTACAATGTGACCACAGCATGGATTTTGGCAAAGGATGATATAAAGTGAGCTCACAAATGAGGAACACCCCGTAGCTGCTACCTCCTTCCTTTCCAATAAAGAATTTGTATTTTGGTTTACCCAAGGCTTGGTAATCCCACTGGGGAATGCACCACCAGTGACATGTTGGACATTATTGTGTAGGGGCTGGAATCGAGCAAAATTTGCATCTTTGTGGTGGCTGTCGACAGCCACTCTATATATTTTAGGAAGAAGAAATTATATAAGGGAAAATGGATAACATATTATAGTGTCTTGATAGTGTCTGTCGACAGCTTACTTGTCGACAGCCACTGTCATGAGGAACCCAGCCCAAAAATCTAAAAAATTCTCCACCGTAATTGGACAATAATTCGACTAGTCCAATTGTCTACATTTTTATATATTCAAACGATGTCCGTTTATGTTAATATTTTAACCATAGACTAATGTGATAGGTTTACAAATTATGGTAATTTTAGTTTAATTTTTAGATTTTATTTTACACAGGGTGTTAAATTACCCGAAAAATAGTTACGTCGGTTTAATCTCGAAATTCGTACGTCAACAAATCTAGATATTTATATTTCTGATATCTTCATATTTTTCTAAAAATTATGGTGTCCTCAGATTTTTATTTCGTTACTGTTTTTCGGTGTCGCCCTGTCGGAACACACACCTCTGTGTACGACACTGAGGTAATGTATATTACCACTAATTAAACCCAAATTCTAATTATTTCAATTTAATGTCAATCATAATGTATAATGACCATATTATTCATAATTTTTTACAATTAAAATTTTCTGGGACGTTACACATACTTACATGTATAACTGGGTAAGTTATACAGTTACAGAATTTACATACATGATTACATACTTACATGTGTAACTAAGTAAGTTACACAGTTACAAAATTTACATACTTACCCAGTTACACATGTAACTGTGTAAGTACGTACTTATGCAGTTACACACTTTTGATATATTACGAATTAAAATAATTAGGCAAATCTTTCTAAAACTATGTAACTATATAATTAGGTAAGTCCTAATTATAGAGTTACAAACTTATAAAATTTCTATGTAGTTACATAGTTTCATGTGTAACTGTGTAAGTATGTAACTTGGTAACTGGGTAAGTTACACAATTACAAGATTTATATGTAACTGTGTAAGTACATACTTACACACTTTTAGGATAACGGTTATAAAATAATTAGGTAAATCCTTCTAAAACTATGTAACTATGTAATTAGGTAAGCCCTAATTATAGAGTTACAAATTTATAAAATTTCTATGTAGTTACATAGTTTTATGTGTAACTGTATAAGTATGTAACTTGGTAACTGGATAACTGGGTAAGTTACACAATTACAGGATTTATATGTAACTGTGTAAGTACGTACTTACACACTTTTGGGATAACGGTTATAAAATAATTAGGTAAATCCTTCTAAAACTATGTAATTAGGTAAGCCCTAATTATAGAGTTACAAACTTATAAAATTTTTATGTAGTTACATAGTTTCATGTGTAATTGTGTAAGTATGTAACTTGGTAACTGGGTAACACAGTTACATGTGTAACTGGGTAACAAGTTACACAATTACAGGATTTATATGTAACTCTTACACACTTTTGGGATAACAGTTACACAGTTTGAGATAACGGGGGAGGATAACGGGGACAAAAAGTAGGAACTTAAAAATAAGTCCCTCATAAAACAAGGACCGCATAGTTTGGAAAAAGTTGACAGGGACCTGAAATTAATGTCAGATCCCTGTCAGGGACCTGAAATTAATTCTCCCTATAATGTATCTAGACTATATCGCTACGGTACGTACTCTCTCTCTCTCTCTCTGTTTATGTATATATCACTACAGTATATACACCCAAGATCCAAGTCTAGAAAGCCCTTCTTTGTTCAATGTGTCATATATGCCATCATTGATGCATTTACCATTCAAATTCATTGCCATTAATAAGTATATAGTCAGTCTAAGTATATACCCTTACTAGAAGGTTTAAAGAAACAGTACACTATTAGGGTAAGATGACATTTACTTCCCAAATGTTGCTAAAAATATGTAATTTTTTAATTCAAATTGTAAACATTAATCGAGCATTCAGAGGTTGAAATTTTCATAATATTATATTTGGGTAAATCTGCCTCCAGCATATCATGCATCTTTAATTCTCGTTTAAAGTTCCCACCGCGCCTACGTCGTTATAACATAGATGTTTTGTTGATGAGCGAAAGATCAATAAGATGACGTCCCACGTTGTGTAGTTACATTCATGAACAGTTAAAATATGCGAATAAAAACATAAATATTGTTGACTACACTAAAATAATAAACTCTATATGATTAATTATACGTAAGAAAGAAAGCCATCTGAGTAGTACTGTTGACACAGAAGCTGCTCGATCACGATGAGGAAGATAAAAAACGTACGTCAAATTGATACGCCGTTCTGAAACCAATGCCCATTCTATCCAAATTGACTGTTAATTCAGTTAAACCGTTGCCCATTTTGTGTGGGAATGATGTGCATGCATCATAAGCAGATGCATATAATTAAGATGTATCAAATAATCTGTAGTAACTCCTAATTTTTAAATTGAGATAAATAAATTTAAATTTAAAAAATTATAAATAAATTAAAATTTATTAAGCAAAAATAAGTATTGGACTATAATTATAGTTCAAACATAAGTTATTGGGCCATAAAATAAAAGCTCAATATTTGATTAGAGATAAATAGATTTAAATTCGTACCTAAATTATTAATAAATTAAAAAGAGTCAAGATAATCCCTATTATTACTCATAAATATCCTAAAAAAGTCCTAACTCTATCCTAACTAGTTGGTCGTGGTTCTAGAGCCCACCCCAAGCCAATAAAAGGATAAATGCAAAGATAAAGGGTAGATAATAATGGAAATTCGGAGTTTGAGGAGGAGAAAGAGTTTTAGGAGATTTGGCAACCCTAAACATACAAATACACTTCTATTTTGTCCCTAGCCGACCCTATTGACTTTTTGAAGTTTGGAGGACGAGGAAGATAGACATTTGGATGAAGCAATCAAGGGAGAAGGAGGCTTGGAAGGAGCATCTTCGTGATCTTACCCTAGGAACTAAAGCGCTCAAAGGTAGGCAATCTCTCAAGCAAAAGTAAATTAAACTCGACTCTAGTTAGTCCACGATATCATCTACGAAAGCCCCGTGTTTTATCTGATTTCCATCATGTCGTTTGAGTATTTCATGCTCAAATTTTTGTTAAGAACATGTACCTGACCCCACATGTTCAACCTAAATCCCTATCTATGCTTGATCTCGTGCCATGAAACTATTACTATACATGCTACATGATGTCAGGAATCTAATGACATATTTTTCCCCTATTTCTATCAAGTATTCTGTTCGAATTAAATCGTTCTTCACCACTATGTTAGATTTTTTGTTCATCGTGAAGTAACATGTTAATAGCATGCTTGTACCATGTTATAAACCTAATTACTCCTTACTGTTGATACCTCTGCAAGTTTAGTTTCGTTTAAAATTGATTTCATGATTTTTCATCATGTATACGATTTGATATTAATTTTTAAAGACCCTTGTGTCAAGTCCTTCGAGGACTAGACCGCAACCCAAGGTGGACCATTCCACCTTTTAGGCTTGGCCAAGATCTCTGAGAATGTGACGGTCTAATCTATCGCATTCTCATGCAAGTCGCAACACTGAACTGTGACGGCCCTCATTATGCCGGTACGGTTATACCAACCCACGTCGGTATAACAAGTGCTGCCACAGTGGGACATTTACCCAAACGATACATACAGTTGAGATACACGCGAATATACAACAGAGTAGCGGAAGTAAAAGAGAACTATCTCTATTCATTCATCATCCACATCAACCATACATGAATTTTCGCAATTAACAATGAGGAACTAAGAGCTCACATAATTTAAATTGCTGAAATAGAATTACAAAATGTCCACATAATACATTCCTTTCATGATAATTCTAATACAATGTTCCAAATACATACTATGAAGTACACAAATCACAAAGAAGCTCCAACAACTAGCTAGTCTCTGCGCTCGGAGTCCGTCTCCACCGTCTCCTCAAGCGATGTCGTGTCACCAACTATACCTGTACGCCGAAGCAAGGAGTGAGTCCAAGGACTCAACAAGCAACACTACTCATGATGTACACTTAGAAGTCCTAATGGTTTCTACATGCACATTACAATTAGCAATACATAGCATGCTAGTCATTTCAAGTTTTCAACCTATCATGAACATTCTACAATTTTATACATAACTCATGCTTTCAGATTTCTAAAATAAACTTCACCTATCACATGGTCTCTATTCAATCTACTCATGACACTTTAATCTTTAAAGAATCAAAACATGCGAGCTATCAACATGAACAATTTACATACATGAAGGGAAACACCACTAGCATGGATTCCACATGTTCTTAAGTACATACATAACCTTTTCACATGCTTTAGGTTGCTGATTTCACATGATTCAATGGTTATAAATCTACACATGAGGGCTACAATGTTGCTTAAAACATATTATATGAACAATCTATCATGCTATTTGCACACATATTCATTAGTTGTCCCTAACATGGACTCTAAACATTTTTGCGCACATAAACATAAGAGTGATAACATGCATTTTCTGAATTCACATGGTTTCAGATTTAGTCTCACATGGGTTTCAATAACACATTTACACATCTAGAATTTCACATTTTTCTTTACACTAGTTTCCTCTTTTCACATGGTTACACTTTACACATACACATTCACATGTCACTTACACATTTACACATGGTCACATACACATTTCACATTACACTTTACACATTTTTAGGTGTCGTGACACATAGTCCAAACCACCAAAGAAGGACATATACACATCACATTACACATAGACGCCATCTAGGCATTCCAATGGCGACTCTTGGACTGCGCAGACCGGGAGAACAAGTCTCCACCCTAACCAGTGGTACTTGTCCACCTCCAAGATTTCCCCCTAATGCCCTTAGGGTCACTTAACACAATGAACTTTCTCAGGGAGACTTTTCCCTGATACAGCTCCACTGCCCTCTACGGAAGCAGTGTCACATTGGCACAGTTACACATTTACATATTTACCGTTTTACACTTGGTTTTACACATAACACTTCGTCTCATTCACTTTCTCACTCACATGAATACCTCTGTTTTTCCTAACATGGTACTACCAAAATTTCAAGGTTTAACACACAGTAAACACACTAATCATGCTGGGTTTAAACAAAATCTAATCACATTATGATCATATGCACGAATTATCACATTTCACAAGAAAACACATAACTTTTTATTTACTGATCCAAATAATCCGAAATTTTAACCACATGCTGTTTCCGGGTTCTAGATGATACCCTCATATTTTCAGATTTTTCTGAGCTAATTAGAATTTACATAAAATAAAACGCCTAATTAGCTTACTATGAACAACTTAAATTAACATGGGTCTAACACATTTTGCAAATTGACCACTTGCTGTTTATACATAAGCTAAACACATATGCATGAACTGAGAATATAAAATTTTCCTAATTCATACATCTATGGATTGAGCCCTACAAATCATTCTTGCATGCTTTTATTTTACCGAACCAAATATATTCGCAAATTACACAAGCATGGATAATTACCAAAATTTGCAAACACATATGCTAACCCACTGATCTTCATGATTAGGCTAAAACCATGGCATTCATACACGTTCTAATCAGGAAAACTAAATTTGTAAAATCAACACTTCATGCTCATAAGTTTAAGGAACACCATTTCCCACATCCACCAACACACACCATTCATCCACACACCACAAACACAATATACATAGAGTATAAGGTCTACCATATATCCTCATCACGTAAAACATACCGAAATTAATGTATAAGAGGGACAGAACAGCTCACTGTTCTGTTCAGAAGAACTTGGCGGCGGTGTCTAGCCGCTGACTCAGAGTCAGCGGCATGGTCGATGGACGCCAAGGATGATCTGGACGTCCAGGGACCTTGCTGTCTAACCAGGTCTGTGCAGAAACACAGACCCGAGCTCTGAATCTTGGGTGAATTGGAGGGTCTAGGACTCGAGGAAAAATCCTTAAAATTCACAAAACCATCCTAGACTCATAAGGGGACATCAAGGATAGGTTACTTGCCTTTTAAAAATTCTTCTAAGAGATTTAAAGGCCTGGTGAAGACCTCCTTGGGCAGTCCCAAGAAGTTGCAGAAGTGCCTCCAAACGATCTCTCCTCCGGGCTCTTGGGTGATCTCCACGCCGAGGGGATGTCGGGGAAGCCTTCCTCGTTGGTCCAGCAACCTCCTTGCAGCAGGGGGACGCCGGATCAGGGTCCAGGGGTCGGATTTTGAGGGTTCTAAAATGGGTTTTTCTCACAGCTCACCTAGGGTTTTTCTCTCCTCTATTTCTCCTCTTGCAAGGTGAAGTGAGAAGTGGGAGGGGCCAAATTCGGGTTCAGACCTAATGAGAGCCCCTCACCCACTCACCATACCGATTTGACAAGCTGAGAGCCGTTGGGGGACATCCCCCAAATGGAGGCCATGCATTGCTCCCGGATTTTCTGGCTCTGCAACGCATGCAGGTCAGAGAAGTTGGCGTCCATATCGCTGGACGCCGGAGTTAGTGTTGGCATCCAGGTCTGGACGCTGACACCAGATAAACGGCCTAGGGTTGACGCCAAGGTGGCCTTCGGCCAGAACCCTAATTATGCAGAAAACCATGCATACCAAGCATATATACATGCAATATGTATATGGTATTATATCCACACTATCATCATGCAATATATACATTATTTATACTTAATATAAACACATGCACACGTAATTATACTAATTAATACGTATGTAAATATGTACATACATACACAAGCATAAACATACACACATAATTGCAAATAATGCGACGGAAATTAGAGGGCCTTACACTGAACTGTGTCGCGTCATGAACGCGACGGTCCACCGTGTCGCGTCTTTCTGTCCCATACCGATTGCCTTGAACGCGACAGACCCTGACATCGCGATTATAGACCGACTGTCATGGTCACAACGAGTTACCACGTCACCTTTCAGACTATCAATCGATTGTCCTGAATCGATTCTTTTGAACGCGACCTGTACCCCCATCGCGATTTAAATGCGACAGGTACACCCGTCACGATTTCACTGTGTAGTCCAGAACCCTAATATGTCAATTAAACCTTGCTAGTCATGCTCTATAATCATGATTTAAATCTTGTAAAGCTCTGTTAAGAACAATAACTTCATGTTAATACACTTTTGATAATATTCATGTGATTTTATTATTTAAAAGATGTGTGCATGACTCTCACATGCTATCATTGATTTTCTCTCACATGCACACACCAAACATGAATTTTTGCCATGAAATCTTACAGAAATTACTCAATAATATATTTGGTAATTAAGTGCAATCATTCATGTAAATTCCCTTACTATTTTAAATAGACTTGTCTTCATTTTATTCGCTCAATTTAATATCGTTATCGCATCCCTCTGCCTTCGAGCACTCAAGGCATGACGGACAAACGTTTCTATACATACTTTTCTTGACTTGGACGACCTCTCCATTGGGAATACTCTTGACTGGACTAAGAACTCTATGTTCAAAGCCTCCGTAAGACTTCTTGGCTTTGGCGGACATCCATTTCCGACGAGCAGGTTGTACCATCAATACCCATGATACCCCTAGGGATCAGCATGATCCAACGGCCTTAGATTGCTCTCTCTTACCTTGAGATCACGTCAGACCTCTGGACTATGTTCACAGCACGGCCAGTGGGTGGTTAGTGACTTCTACCTAACTGTCGGCACACAATTAAGTGTGTTGTGCAACTGTATTCACGTTTTCTCTATACTCTCGTCTATTCTTCAATTACTCTCATCTATTCTTAGTACTCTATATTGGCCATCTACTGACTGTCGAAGATAAAAAAAACATAACCAATGTCAGGCAACATTATAAAGGGGCCGATCTGGTCCTGGGAGGTGCTCCCGAAAGTGCTATTTGCCCATGGGAGTTAAATGATCAGGATTTTCAGCATTACATCCAAGTACTATACTATCTAGATTAATCGACGATAATCAAAACAAAGTACTATACGCTCTCCATTGATAAAAGTCAATCAAAGTGCTATCGTGACTTGCGTGCTATCGTTATGTGCTATCTCGTGATATGGCCAATCCTTTAACGTGCTTGTTGTGCTATAATCTTTTGAAGAATACTATTGTGCCCTTGTTTCTATGTGCTATTACTCTCTTGAAGGTTCTCTCTAGTTATCCTGCTATCCCAAATATTAATCACTTAAAGAATGCCTGTTTTCGAGATATTAAGTCCTACTGGGTGTTATCGCTCATCCTGCGCTATTTTTTATATGTGTTTTAGGTGAGTCTGATAATGAACACCACACGCATGAGGATGGGGATGAGCAGGCGCAAGAGTGACCCGTGGAGTTGTCAACCAAGTCTTAGTATTAGATAGTTAGTTTTATTTCCATTTGAATAAAAGTACTATGGGCCTATAGTTTTGGCTTTGTCTTAGAAAATGTAATAGTGATTAGTGGAACTATCAATAAAGTTGGTTCATTTGGCATTATTCCAAAATGTGCAATGGTTTGATGTCTACTTTATGCTCTATACTATTTATTTAATTAACTATTTATCAGTCCGATATTCTGCGCCGAGGCGTTACAGTTTTGTGGCATCAGAGCCTAGGTTGTTCTTAAGTATAGGATGATCTAAGTTGACCCGCCTCGACTAGAGTCAATCATCCTACCTATGTGAGATTTGGGTAGAACTATGGGTAACTAGTTAAATCAAACTCACGCACGCACAAACCAAGAACATTATAACCGATTAACTATCATTTCCTTTTTGAAGGGATATAGCAATGGCAGCGAAGCGTGCACAACTACGAGACATGCAGCAAACTATACAAGATCTGACCTGAGCTCTGTTGCAAGCTGCTCAAGGTGGCGGATACTGCGGAGCCGGAGACCTCCATCGGAACTTTCGAAGCATGAACCTGCCTCGTTTCAGTGGAACAACTGATCCCAACGAGGCCGAGCATTGGCTAAAAGAGACTGAGCGCATCTTCCGCATCATGCAATGTGCGGATGGTGACAAATTATTGTTGGCTACCTTCCAATTGGAAAAAGACGCTCATGCATGGTGGGAATATGTGGAAACCACCAGGGCAGATGGGCAATTCACCTGGAATGAGTTTAAAGAGGAATTCAACTCCAAGTATTTCTCTGAATGAGTTCACGAAAGAAAGGCTGTCGAGTTCATTGCATTGAAACAGAGGAACCTCACGGTGGCAGAATATGAAGCTCAATTCTCTCGGTTGGCACGATATGTCAATCATCTTGTCAGCACCGAGAGGATGAAGGCGACGTGGTTCCTTAATGGACTCAAGCTCTCATATATCACTCAAATGGCACCACTCGACATCCAGACGTATGCCGACATGGTCAAGAAGGCCCAACTACTGGAGGATGCGACTGATTTCACAAATCGCATCAAGGGTAGAATTGTCAAGAAGGAGCAAGCACCTAGCTCTTCAAGCAGACCAGCCAACAGCAACAAGCGGCCATTTAACATCACTGAAGGGCCAAGCCAAGAGAGGAAACCCAAGATCCCTACCCCCTCTACTCAGAACAAGCCTATCTGTAAGCATTGTGACAAACTTGATCACACTGGCGATGAATGTTGGAGGAAAGTTGGTGCGTGCCTGCCCTGCGGGAGTCATGAGCATCGCATTCCTGACTATCCTAAGTTGAAGGAAAATGATAAGCGACCGGGAGAACAGAAGAGGCAAGGCAGACTCCAAGCTGTGCAAGAAACTGAGACCACTGAAGATGGTGGAGTGGTTGAAGGCACACTGCAAGTCTTTTCTCAATCAACATTTGTTTTGTTTGATACTGGCACTACACATTCGTTCATATCTCAAAACTTTACTGATACTCTAAATATTAAACATGTATACATGGGTTTCTAATTTCCTGTTACAACACCACTGGGAGAGAAAGCCAAATTGAACAAATACTTTCCATTAGCCGATGTAATGATTGGAGAACTCAACCTAAGAGCCAACCTGGTGTGTATGCCCATGGAAGGCTATGGTGTTATATTAGGAGCTGATTGGCTATCCACCTATGGGGCTAGAGTTGATTGTAGAAGAGGGAAAATTGCATTTGGTGAATTCCCTAAGTTGTCCTTCACGGGGATGTAGACACAAGAGATGCTTGTCTCTGATCTCTGCCATTCGGGCACAAGGTATGATCAAGAAAGGATGTGTGGCATTCCTTGCCGCTATTGTAGTTGAAAAAAAAGTATCCAAGGTAGCAGACATACACGTAGTGCAAGACTATTCTGACGTCTTCCCCTAGGAGCTGCCAAGAATTCCCCCTTAACGAGATGTAAATCTCTCTATCGACTTGATCTCTAGAGCTACACCGGTGTCACGTCAACCTTATAGAATGTCTCATGCTAAGTTGAAGGAATTAAAAGAGGAATTGATGGAGTTGTTGGAGAAAGGTTTCATCAGACTGAGTACTTCCCCTTAGGGAGCACCCGTTTTATTTATTAAGAAGAATGATGGATCCATGAGACTATACATCGACTACAGGCAATTGAACTAGCTCACTATCAAAAACAAATATCATCTACCTCGCGTCGATGAATTATTTGATCAAATATCTGAAGCTAAATATTTCTCTAAGATTGACCTTAGATCTGGATATCATCAGATGAGGATCAAGGATGAAGATATTTATAAGACGGCTTTCAGAAGCAGGTATGGACATTGTGAATTTGTGGTTATGTCTTTTGGTCAAACGAATGCTCCTGCAGCTTTTATGCAATTGATGAACAACTATCAGACATACCTCGACAAACTCATCGTGGTATTTATTGATGATATCCTTATATAATCCAAGACCAAAGAAGAGCATGAAGAGCATCTGAGGATCTCTCTGCAGATCTTACGCAACAACAAGCTCTATGCCAAATTGAGCAAGTGTGAGTTCTGGCTCGAAGAAGTTTTGATTCTAGGCCATGTCATATCCAAAGATGGTATAGCTGTTGATCCTTCTAAGGTTCAAGTTGTACTCAATTTGGGACAACCAACAAATGTGACTGAAGTTAGAAGTTTTCTTGGACTGGCTGGTTACTACAGACGGTTCATTAAAGACTTCTCGGAGATAGTTGTACCCCTTACTCGCCTCACTAGGAAGGAGAACCCTTATGTTTGGAGCAAGGAGTGTGAGAAGAGATTTCAGACACTAAAGAAATGTTTGACATCTGCACATGTCCTCGCTTACCAATGGAAGGTGTAGGATTCTCAGTCTATACTGATGCATCTGGAATCGGGCTAGGCTGTGTTTTAATGCAGGAGGAAAATGTGATAGCTTATTCATCAAGACAATTGAAGTTTCATGAGGTCAATTACCCTGTCCATGACCTAGAATTGGTGGCAGTTATCTTTGCACTCAAGAACTGGAGACACTATCTTTACGGAGAATAATTCATTGTCTACTCATATCACAAAAGCCTGAAGTATCTATTCTCTCAAAAGGAGATCAACATGAGACAGAGAAGATGGTTGGAGTATCTTAAAGACTTTGACTTCAACATTCAATATCACCTTGGTAAGGGTAATGCTATAGCTGATGCACTCAGTAGGAAGCCTGTGGCATCCTTGTCTTGCTTAGTTATGGGTGAGATGCAATTGCTAGAATAATTCGCCAGACTAGATATAAATATTGAGGAAAGGAGAGACCAGTTTCTGGTTGCTAACCTCAAGGTACAACCCAACATTTTTGTCAAAATCGGGGATCAACAAGTAAATGATCTATTTCTAATCCGTGTCAAGGAGACCATAGCAGATAAACCAGATTTCTCCATCACTGAGGATGGAAGATTAATATTTCATGGCAGGACTTGCGTGCCTGACAATGAAGAACTGAAAAGGAAGCTGATGGATGAAGCTCACAAGACCAACTATACTATTCATCTTGGTGCAACTAAGATGTACCAAGACATGAAAAGAACATTCTGGTGGCCCAACATGAAGCGTGAGGTAGCTAAGCATGCCGCGCCCTGCCTCACCTGTCAACAAGTCAAGGCAGAGCACCGACGTCCCGCGAGTGTACTTAGACCCCTGGACATACCAGAATGGAAGTGGGAGAGCATTGGCATGGACTTCATCATGGCTTTACCCCAAACTCATGGTGGACTCGATGCTATTTGGGTCATAATAGACCGACTAACCAAGTCCGCACACTTTATAGCAATCAAGAGTACCTGGAGTGTGGACTTGTTAGCCACATTGTATGTAAAGGAGATTGTAAGATTACATAGAGTTCCTGTGTCCATAGTTTCTGATCGTGACCCAAGGTTTACCTCTCACTTTTGGAAAGGACTTCAAACTGCACTCAGTACTAAACTTAACTTTAGTACAGCTTTCCACCCACAGACAGACAGACAGACTGAGAGGACAAACCAGATCGTAGAAGACATGCTAGCTACGAGCTTGTACTGTAGACTTTCAAGGATACTGGAATAAGCAACTATCACTGATGGAGTTTGCATACAACAATAGCTACTAAGAAAGTATCAAGATGGCTCCATTTGAAGCACTCTATGGTAGAAGCTGTAGATCACCAGTGTGCTAGAATGAAGTTGGTGAACAATAGTGGTTGGACCTGATTTAGTGCAAAGTACTAGCAGAGACATTCAACTCATAAGAGACAGAATAAAAATAGCCCAATCTAGGCAAAAGCGCTATGCAGATAAAAGAAGAAGAGACCTGGAGTTTTAGACCCAACCGGAGGATTCCAAAGATTTGGGATCTAAGGCAAGTTAAGGCCAAGGTTCATTGGTCATTTTGAAGTACTCGAGAGAGTCGGCAAAGTGGCTTATCCTCTAGCATTACCTCCACAATACTCCACCGTACACAACGTCTTCCATGTGTCTATGTTGAGGAAGTATGTGTACGACCCATCACATGTAATTCGCTACGACGATATAGTGTTGCACAAGGATATGACCTATGAAGAGAAGCCAATCAGAATACTGGACAAGAAGATACAACAACTGCGGAATCGACCTACATTCGTGGTAAAGGTACTCTGAAACAACCACGGAGTTGAAGAAGCCACGTGGAAACCAGAGTCAACCATGAGACGAAATTATCCAATGTTGGATTAGATAAATAAGCCTAAATTCGTACTTAAACTATTAATAAATCAAAAAGAGTCAAGATAATCACTATTATGACTCATAAATTTCCTAAAAAGAGTCCTAACTCTATCCTAACTAGTTGGCCATGGATCTAGAGCCCACCCCAAGCCAATAGAAGGATAAATTCAAGGATAAATGGTAGATAATTATGGAAATTCGGAGTTTGAGGAAGAGAAAGAGTTTTAGGAGATTTGGCAACCCTAAACATACAAATACACTTCCATTCCGTCCTTAGCCGAC
This sequence comes from Colocasia esculenta, assembly GCA_014218235.1. Lineage (NCBI taxonomy): Eukaryota > Viridiplantae > Streptophyta > Magnoliopsida > Alismatales > Araceae > Colocasia > Colocasia esculenta. Next base: position 47,277,539 of record CM024766.1, read on the forward strand.
CCTATTGACTTTTTGAAGCTTGGAGGATGAGAAAGAGAGGCATTTGGACAAAGCAATCAAGGGAGAAAGAGGCTTGGAAGGAGCATCTTCGTGATCTTACCTTAGGAACTAAAGCGCTCAAAAGTAGGCAATCTCCCAAGCAAAAGTAAATTAAACTCAACCCTAGTTAGTCCATGATCCCAGCTACGAAAGCCCCATGTTTTTCCCAATTTCCATCATGTCGTTTATGAGTATTTCATGCTCAAAGTTTTGTTAAGAACATGTACCTGACCCCACATGTTCAATCTAAATCCTTGTCTATGCTTGATCTCGTGACCTAAAACTATTACTGTACATGCTGCATGATGTTAGGAATTTAATGACATACTTTTCCCCAATTTCTATTAAGTATTCTGTTCGAATTAAATCGTTCTTCACCACTGTGTCAGATTTTAGGTTCATCGTGAAGTAACCTGTTAATAGCATGCTTGTACCATGTTAGAAACCTAATTACTCCTTATTGTTGATACCTCTACAAGTCTAGTTTTGTTTAAAACTAATTTCGTGATTTTTCATCATGTATACGATTTGATATTAATTTTTAAAGACCCTTGTCTCAAGTCCTTGGAGGACTGGACCGCAACCCAAGGTGAACCATTTCACCTTTTGGGCTCGGCCAGGATTACTGAGAACACGACGACCCGATCAGTCACGTTCTCATCCAGGTCGCGACTGAACCGCATCACGTCATGAGCACGACGGTCCACCGCGTCGCGTCTTCCTGTCTCGTACTAATTGGCTTGAACCCCACAGATCCTTGTAGGATCGAATAGAGATGATGAACAGATCTAGAAGGGGGGTTTGAATAGATCTACACCAAATACTGCGGAAGCTTAAGTAATTTAAAAATTACTTCAGATTAGAGATCCATTCAAGCATGCAATACAACTGATCTAATGTGTGAATGCGTGATTGTGTGGATATGATGTGTGAAGCAATTAGAAAGAGAGTGTGAAAGCGAAATTCTATGCAAGCATCTAGCGCAGAGACAAGAAATCAAACCATTGCACAAAGGATTGTTTGGTGGTTCGAAAATCACACCAGTGATTCCTACATCGACCCCTCACACAGTTAGGTCACACTACTCAAACCAGAGTACAACACACACTGAAGCACAATGACTCCAAAACACTTTGAGCATGACGACTCAACACACAACTATGAGCACGATGGCTCAAAACACACAACTGTGAGTTCGACAACCCACAAACTGAGTACGACGGCTCAAACCACAACTGGAGCACGATGACTCCCAACTGAGCACGACGGCTCAACACACAAGCTAGATCAAAACCATACGAGATCAGATCCTCTAGCAATGATCTGATTCACAGACTCAAACAACACAGAAATCTGCACAGAACTTCATGTGCAGATCTCACCAATGAAAATGAGATGAACACTCCAAGAAATAAGTGAAATAGATATGGGTTGGATGTTCCTCGGTGAAGAAGTCTTGTAGAATCTTGAATTGAAGAGCATTGAAGGAATTCGATGGAGATCCTCTTCAATTCACGATGCTATGCTTCAGTTAGGGCTGTACAAAATATGGTCCAAACCGAAAAACCGAACCGAACCGGCCAGTTCGGTTCGGTTCGGTTTGGTTTCATGGGCTGGGTGGTTCGGTTCGGTTTTTGGCTGGGAAACCGAAATGAACCGAATACCTATATATAATTATATAAATAATAGAATTAAACAAAAAAAAGAAGGTAGCGCAGTGGAGGGCGGCTTCGCACGCCCTCCACGCGCCTGGCAGTCGCGTGTTCGAAACTCACGACCGCCAAAAAAAGCCCCTTTTTAACAGGTTTTTGCCAAAAATGCCATAAAAATGCCAAAAATGCCATAAAAATATTTTAAAATGCCAGAAATGTCATATTTCGGTTTGAACCGAACCGGTTCGGTTCGGTTCGGTTCAAATAGTAAGTTCGGTTCGGTTCGGTTTCTCCCAAAAATGGGAGAAATCGAACCGAACCGTGAACACCCCTAGCTTCAGTGGCATCTGAATTTTCAGTGCTACTTCTTGTTCTGCTACTCTTCTACTTGATTTGCTCCCCTTTTCAGCACATCACAGCTTGGCTTTGATCACCACGTCTCTTTGGATGAAATCGTTGGAAGGGTGGAAGCTTGCGGGCTCACTTGGGGCTCTCTTTGCTTCATAACAGATCGCAAAACTTTTATAGCCTCTGTGCTGTCCTTTTTTTACGTGAAGGGGATGTGCACAGAAACCTAAAATACACCCTGTGCTGCCATGTGTCCAAAAGGTCTTTACCTGACTGCCACTTGGATGAGAGGGAAATTTGGTAATTATAGCATCTTCCACAAAGACCTCAGAGTGAAATCACAGCCATTGAATTTTATCCTCTGCACGATTCTGGGTTTGCACAGAAATATGAGTCAACCTCATTTTTCAAGAGAGTCGACCTACTAACCAATCATCAATTCAGGGCTTACTGTCAAAACACTAGTGTCGACCTGACAGACAATTAGTGTCAACCTGACCAACAGGTAGAGTCGACATGATCAACAGGTAGAGTCAACCTCCTGTGAATTCCTCCAAAACTAGTTCACTAGATGGATGCTAGTGTCGACCTCATCTCCAAATAGAGTCGACACAACTGACATTTTCTCTTCAGAAAGAGTCGACCTGTCTGTCAACTAGAGTCGACCTGTTTGTGACTTTTTCTTCAGGAGCTTGCTAGGTAAACTCAAAGAGTCGACCTGTCTGTCAACTAGAGTCGAACTACTTTGACAAGAACTTTGTAAACCTGTATGAATGAAGAGTAGACCATCAAAACATGTCATTAACAGTAAAATATGAGATATAAAATATCAAGAACATGTTGTTTGATAATTATGGTAATATATTCAATATGTGCAATATGTTCAATATATCATCATCAAAATCAAGGAAATGAGTGATGTTCATTGGTTATCATTAAAAAATCATCATTAAGAAATTCCAAAACACACTCAACACAACATTTTCCCCCTTTTTGATGATGACAAAACAAATACTCAAACTTGGGGTCTCTTCATTCTCCCCCTGTCTGTAGTTTCTCCCTCAATATGTCATTTCTCCAATTTCTCATACCGATATACCAAAGTGCTAATTTCTCCCCCAATATCATACTGATGGCATCAAACTAATTTTATTTTTCTCCCCCTTTTTGACAGCATCAAAAAGATAGACATGAAAACTAAGAAGGTAGGAGTTCAGGAAATGAAGTGGTAAAAAAATTTAATGTTCAGAAATGATCAAAACAAATGAGACAAAGTGATATTGACAAATGAGAGAGTTTATTGTGTTTTTACGATTGTGCATTAATGTTTAATCACAAGGACATACTCAACACAAAGTATAGCAAACTATAATGATTTGAATGTAGTTAAAATAGTGATGCAAATGTGAATGAAAGTGACCTATGTGAGTGAACAGAAGTATTAAACAAGGAAGTTAGAAGCTTTACATGTAACACTATGTAGAATACCAGGTCTAAACTCAGTATACATGAACTTTAGTAAGGTCTTAAGCTTTTCTATCTTGTCTTTTTGAATTTCCTTTCATTTTTTAGCTGGGAAAGAATACAAGAATAAATTAGTTAAATCTTACTTTTCAGTACAAGAGATCACATTTACCAGATGTAAGACCTCCTGATTACTCAGTGGTTTAACTTTCATTATCTTATACAGAGTTGAAAATTTTGTTTTCCACTTTTTGACGTGAAACAAATCACTTTTTATGTGAAATGGCCCGGTTACTCAGTGGTTCAAGAATTTGCATTGCTCTGTTTGTATCTTTCCAGATTGTTGTTTATTTTCTTTTAATGTTCTGTAGGATTTTGTTTGCTTTGACTAGAAAAGTCATAGATTTGAATGTAGAGAACATATTCTTAACTTGTGGTAAAAGTAAAGCTTAAACTTGTGTATGTTAAATATTAATGTCATTGATGTGCCTATAAGTGTTTTGCAAATCATTTTAAAGACATTCAGTATTAAGATAGCACAACTTTGATATGAAAATGAATCTTTGAGAGTAAACTAAATGCACAATTAGTTTGTTTTAAATGTATTAAGTCTCTCATATGAAAGTAGCATCGAGACTCAAAAATTCTGATAATTAATTGGGGCTCAAGATTGACAACCAGTGTCAAGAATTTTGATACCAGATAAGAGAAGAATTAACAAAGAGCACAATTTCTGATATCAAATGACTCCTCCTTTCATGTAGTTCCCCCTTTCAAGGTGAACATGAAAATTATGAATAAGGAAGAATACAGTAAAGTGAGAGTAGAATCAACAAGAATATTTTATTGAATGACAAAGCTCCCCCTCAACAATTGCATAAAGAGGCTCTTGATACTTGGCAGAGACATATACTCACGCATAGTGAAAGTGTCCAGACAAGCCTGACTTGTCTTTCTTCAAATCACTATTTGATATACCAAGAATGCCAATGCAATGTGAGAAGTGGGAATTTATTTGCAAGAGCAAGAAAGTTTTTATTTGCAAGAACACAAAGATTTTATTTGCAAACAGAAATGAAAAAAATATATATCAAGGATGTGGAAGTTTGCATAAACCAAACTCTCTCCTTAATGATGAAAATCTATTTTCTGGAAGAGGCTTAGTGAAAATATCTGTAATTTGTTTTTCAGTTTCAATGAAGTGAAGCTCAAAAGATTTCTTAGCAACCTCATCCCTTAGAAAATGGTGCCTTATTTCAATGTGCTTTGTTCGTGAATGCTGAATTGAGTTTTTAGACAAATTGATTGCACTAGTGTTATCACACAAAATAAGAATGCAGCCCAATTTGTGATTATAATCTAGGAGCTAGTGTTTCACCTAAAGAACTTGAGTGCCACAACAACCAGCTGCAACATATTCAGCCTCTGCAATGGATAGAGCTACTGAATGTTGCTTTTTAGAAGCCTAAGAAATTAGGCATCCACCTAGATATAAACACAAGCCACTAGTACATTTTCTATTAAGCTTACAACCAGCATAATCAGCATCACAATAAGCAATTAAGTCTAATTTGCAGCCAGCAGGATACCATATTCCAAGTTCACATGTTCCAGCAAGATATTTTAAAATTCTTTTGACAGCTAACATGTGACTTTCTTTAGGATTGACTTGAAATCTAGCACATATGCACACTAAATTGAATGTCAGGTCTAGAGGTTGTGAGATAAAGTAGAGAGCCAATCATACCTCTGTAGGTCTTTGGATCTACTGACTTACTAAAAGAATCTTCCTCTAATCTTACATTTATCGCCATTGGTGTGCTTGAGTGCTTGAGGTGCTAAAAGTCAAATCTTTTCAAAAGTTCTTTCACATACTTCGTTTGATTTATAAAAATCCCTTCACTAGTTTGATGTACCTGCAATCCCAAAAAGAATTGTAGGTCACCCATCAAACTCATTTCAAATTTAGTTTTCATGTGATCAGCAAATTCAGTGCAGAGAGCTTTGTTTGTAGACCCAAAAATTATGTCATAAACATAGATTTGGACAGCAATGATTTGATTATTGACAATTTTGGAAAACAAAGTTTGGTCTACATTGCCTCTTGTGTATCATTTATTCAGCAAAAATGAGCTCAAGCGGTCATACCAAGCTCTTGGAGCTTGCTTAAGACCATAAAGATCTTTATTGAGTTTGAAAACATGATCAAGATATTTTTCATTTTCAAAACCAGGAGATTGTTCTACAAAAACATTTTCTTTGATGTAACTATTCAAAAAGGCACTTTTCACATCCATTTGATAAACTTTGAATTTCAAGGATGATGCAAAAGCAAGAACAAATCTCACAGCTTTTAATCTAGCTACAGGGGCATATGATTCTTCAAAGTCAATATCAAACTCTTGATTGTACCCCTTAGTAACTAGTCTAGCTTTATTCCTAACAACCTGACCATTTTCATTCAGTTTATTTCTGAATACACACATATCTAGTGCCAATCACAGATTGTTCACTAGGTCTGGGTACTAATTCCCATACTTGATTTCTGTCAAATTGATGAAGTTCATCATGCATTGCATTGATCCAATCTTCACTGGTTAGAGCTTCATCAATAGACTTGGGTTCAATCTGAGAAATTAGTGCCAATGGGTCTTCATTTATTACATTCTGAATGGATGACCTAGTCCTAACTCTATCATGCAAATTCCCAACAACATTCTCAATTGGATGATCTCTTAAAAGTCTGGTTTTAGGAATTACCTCTTGAGGTTCATTCAGTTTTAGAACAATATTACCTGATCCATCTGTGGTAGGTGATTGACTGTCCAGATTTTCAAATGGATCTTCATTCTCTTCAACAGTTGGTGAAGATTTGACAATGAAGTCATCTTCTTCATTACTTTGTGGAACCCTGCAAGAAGTAGAGTCATCAGTTTGATAGGAATTTTCATCAAAGATTACATGTGGAGATTCTTCCATAATTTTATTCTTGAGAATGTAAACTCTATATGCTCTAGAATTTTCAGAATAACCAAGGAAAATGGCTTCAAGACTTTTAGCATCAAATTTATCAAGATTTTCTTTATTGTTGTTATGTACAAAGTATTTGCATCCAAAAACTTTAAAATAAGATAAAGTTGCCTTTTTGTTTTTCAAAAGTTCATAGCGGGGTTTTCTGATTTTTTGTGTGACAATGCTCTGTTCAAGATATGATTTTTTGTTTTCATAGCTTCAGCCCAGAAGGATTTGGGCAATTTACCTTCCAAGAGCATGGACATTGCCATTTTCACAAGAGTTCTATTCTTTCTTTCCACAACTCCATTTTGTTCTGGAGTTCTTTGAGAAGAGAATCTATGAAAAATGTTCAGTTCATCACATAAGTCAGAAAAAAGCCTTGTTTTCAAATTCACCCCAATGATCAGTCAAAATGGATTTTATTTTGTGTGAAAAACCCATTAAGGTAGTGTCACAGAATTTCCTGAATTCTTGACAAGTATCACTTTCGTGGGATAGAAATATAACCCAAGTGTATCTAGTAAAATCATCAATGATGACAAATTCATATCGTTTGCCACTAAGACTGAGAATTATCGTTGGCCCAAAAAGGTCCAAATGAAGTAATTCTAGTGGCTTAGAAGTGAGTACATCATTGAAAATTTTAAAAGATTTTCTAGTTTGTTTTCCTTGAGCACATATCCCACAAGTTGATTTTCAACATTTGGAAAAGATTCAGAAAGTCCTTTAACCAGATTTAGCCTTAAGAGTTTCACTACAAGAATACTGGAGATTAGCTACGGACACAATCCGTAGCTAATCGGTAGCTAATCTGTAGCTAAACAGTATAGCTACCGATTAGCTACGGATTAGCTACGGATTATGGTTGTAGCTAAAAGTTGGCCGCTAAATAGTTGTAGATAATTTTCGTAGCTAATCCGTAGCTAATGAGCGACGGATTAGCTAGAACTAATTCAGTAGCTACTCCGTAGCTAATTAGCTAAGGATATGTTTGCAGCAAAGTTGTAGCTAAATTTGGCGACAGAATAGAGACAGAAAATATATGTAGCTAATCCGTAGCTAAATATAGCTACAGATTAGCTACAGATAGTTCCTTAGCCATTCCGTAGCCAATTAGCTACGGATTAGCTACGAATTTTTTCGTAGCAAATCCGTAGCTAAATTGGAAACCCAAAAAAAATAAATTAATTTTCTTGTGACTTTTTTACATGTATCTGCAAACCTGCTCTTTCATTCAGTAAAAACATACAACCATGCACATACATATATCACACATCACATTTTTTACATGTATCTGCAAACCTACTCATTCATTCAGTAAAAACATACAACGCACATACGCATATCATACATCACATATTTTTTCACATGTATCTACAAACCTGCTCATTCATTCAGTAAAAACATACAACCATGCACATGCACATATCACACATCACACAAATACAAGCATAAATCCATAATTACAATCTCATTAGAATGTTCACAACAAATGTAAGATTGTTTTCTAAAAATATAAAAAGACAATGATAACGTGCTCCTAATCGTCGTGAATATTGAGATTCTCATCCTCGTCATCATTTGCCTCACGAGTCTTAATAGCATGATCGGGAGCGGAGCAGGAGGGGCCTACAAATAAGAAAGAGAAATAACATATATCACATGAACATGTAAATAATCAGAATAATATGAAAAATAATTAAATATATACATACATGACTATCACCAGAAGAAGCCACGCTAGCAGGAGATCTCAGACCAACACCCATAGTTCGTAAAGTAGGGACCAGAGTTTGCGCTAACCAATTGTTTAATGCATCAAAAACAACCTCACGAACTTGGTCGCTGGGTAGGGTGTGAGATGGAGTCACCGCAGTGTTAGAGCCATGTGAGTCCTGAGAGGAGTTGATGATGCCACCAGCATCTAAACCACTCCCAAATCCGAATACCTGACCTTTTTTGGGCTGACCGGTTGCAGCCAACCAAGCCGTGGGATCGAACTCAGGATGCTGCGTAGAGTCATCGCCATGTTTGTCTACCATTTGGTCTACGTATGTCTCCTACAAAATATTAGAATTTTAATTTGTTAATAATCTAAAACATACATGAACATTGAAGAACATTCAATATATAAATTGTAAAAAAAAAATACATACCATCACCTCTTTCGCCTTCTGTGAAACAAAATTGCCTGTGTTTTTTCTTCGATGTGTATGTTCAAATAACTCCTTATAAGACACAGGACCGCCTTTTTCTTTCTCCTATAAGAATAAATACAACAGTAATATGAATTTAAACACTATGAATATACTAAAGATTAAATATATGAGATTTAACTATTTTTCTCTTCTGTCTCCCAAAACTTATGGAGCCACTAGTGTGCAAAGTAGCTTCAGGCATTTTAGTTCGATTTTCTGCAGCAATCTTGGGGCGATGTTGAAAGTGCTCTGTCGCCCACTGGTCACACATAGTGTCCCAATAATCTCTTCTGATACTGGGTGGTCCATGACCTTTCCACATCAATGGATCATCAAAGTTTCCAGTTGTTTTCTTTGCTGATGCCTTATGCTTATTAAGATAATCGGTGAAGCGATTGGCAGCAATCTTGTCCCATGCAATTCTTGCATCGGCCACCGCCCTCTCAGTCGCAAAACAGTAAGAAGCCTGGACACAATTTAACAAAATTATTTTACAAAAGATAATGTCATTAAAAAAAAGCAAGTATATGATAATAATGTGAAGACAGAATAGACTCTACCAAAAATGTCTGGAATAAGCTATCCAAAACCTCCCTTGGGTACTCCTTCCATTGTGCAATTGGCCCGGGGAGATATTGAAGCAATGCTTTTGTAATGATTCGAGTCATGTCTTGCGGCTCGAACTTCATCCTGCATGATATATATATTTTTCATTTTGAACAACAAAAATAGCAGATACATATATGAAATGGAAATGAATAAATTAAACTAAATACTTACGGTCTACCATCACTGTAGATAAGTGTAATCAACTGTCTTCTATCAGTCTCTGGGGGACCAGAGTTAGAACGATCGACTACTGAGGGTTGGGATCCTGCAAGTGATATAATTAGATATGCCTATCGATAATGAATACATTTAATTAACATACCTGAAGACACAATTGGAGTCGGAGGCAAAGGTTGTGCTGGAGGCGAAGGCAAAGGTTGGGCGCCTGCAAGTGATTTGATTATACATCTATAATTGCAATGAGCAAAATTAAAATGTATATCTGGAGGCACAAATGAAGGCGAAGGTAGAGGCGACGGCAAAGGCTGGGCACCTACAAGTGATTTGATTATACATCTATAATTGCAATGAACATAATTAACATGTATACCTGGAGGCGAAGGTAGAGGCGAAGGCGAAGGTAAAGACTGTGACTGGGATCCTGCAAGTGATTTGATTACATATTGATAATTACAACAAGTAAAATTGAAATGTCTACCTGTAGTTGGAGGCATAGGCGAAGGCGACGGCTGCACTGAAGGCGGACGCAGAGGTAGAGGCTGATTATTAGACTGGGATCCTATAATTTTAGATAAATAAAACTAAACTTACTTGTTACATTATATAAATGAAGAATAATACAATGTATATTTGTACCTGTCCCCCTACCTACAATGCCTCGACCCATAGCTTGAGATCCTATAGGGAAAATGGTTAAAATCACTCGATACATTAAATTAGCTAAGAAGTTAATGAATAGTATGCAACAGATATATATACCTATCCTGCTACCTAAGACACCTCGATGTCCACGAACCATATTCTGTTGAATAATTCAATTGTTGACTTAAGTCAAAGTAAAGTTAGCACAGGAACTAAAGTTAGTCAAAGTAAAATCAGACATTACACATAAATAGTGTCCATGCTCGTTAGCTTAACCATGAAATCAGAACTGGGGAACTGGAGAATCAATACAAGACCATATCAAAATCAGATGTTTGGAAAAAATTTGCAGCTGAGTACAACAAAAACAAACAACTAATTGGTTGGATCCCAGGGTCAAGAAAAAAGATCAGACTACTGTTGGATGGGCGGATTCATGGTAGGGGTCTGAACTCACTTCCATGGGAGTTCAATTGTTAGGCAGTTGATGAAAACATGAAGGTACTGGAAGGCCTCCTGAGAACTAGCAAGTGCAAACAGTACGGACATGCCAGTCGCCCATGTGTACTCCAACCGAACAACATGCCATATGCCGAAAAGTCACTAATCGTCCACATCATAGCTGCACGCATATTGAAATTTTGTTTTCGATGTGCATCATAGGTGATGACCCCTACATTCCACAACATCTTCAATTCATCAATCAACAGCCTCAAGTATACGTCCAGATTTTGGCTTGGTGACCTTGGCCCAGGGACGAGTAAGGACAAGAAAAGATAAGGACGCTTCATACACATATTTGGCGGAAGGTTGTATGGGGTTACAAATACCGGACAATAAGAGTAAGGGCTCGTTTTGTTCCCAAATGGGTTGAATCCATCTGTACAAAGCCCCAATATGACATTTCTCACCTCCTTTGCAAATGTCGAGTGAGTACGATCAAAATGGATCCAAGCTTCAGCATCTGCAGGATGTATGACTTTGTCTTCATCATGGCGGACTCTGTCTACATGCCACCTCATATGTCTAGCAGTCTTAGATGACATATATAGTCGTTGCAGTCTCGGTGAAAGGGGAAAGTAGCGAAGTGACTTGTAAGGAACTTCTTTTGCCTTCGCACCAACAGCCCCACCTCTCTTTGGCTTAAAACGTGCATGTCCACAAATTGAACACGATATGCTATTCACCTCACCATTATAATATATATAACATGCAGTGGTTCGGACATGCATCTATTCTTTCATAACCTAATCCCAATTCTTTTACCATCCTCTTTGCACGATATAAATTTTCTGGCAATTTCTCAGTTTTTGGCAACATACTCTTCATGATCAAGCACATACGATTAAAACAAGATTCACTCATGTTATATTCAGACTTCAGATTCAATAATTGTAGTACTGCAGATAAAACTGTATGACTCTCACAGCCATCCCACAATGGTTGATCAACATCCCTGAGTAAGTTGTAAAATCTACTAGCTGATTCATTTGGTGATTCCTCATTGGCAACACCCGCATCATCGAAGTTCATATCCATATGAAAATTAACTCCAGGACCAACAGCATCAAAAACCATATTAACATAACTGTTGTCTTCAACCTCCTGACCCATTGTTCTTATATTTGCCCAGAATGGTTCACCATGCACAGTCCAATTCATATAACCACTAACAAAGCCCTTTGTATATAGATGACGAGTTACATCATATGGATCGTGGAACCGATTATTCTTACATAATGCACAAGGACAACGAATACGGCCTTGAGGATCTACTATGTTAACATTTAGAACTGCAAATTCAATGAATTCATCAACGCCATCTCTAAATTCCCTCGATATTTCATTGTCGACTATCCTATGGTACATCCACTCACGATTTGCAGACATTCTTCCTATAAATTCAAAGAAAATACATAATATGCATCATTTGTAAACAGTCAAACAAATGGTCGGACAATTCAAGATTCCATATTTGCCAAGGTGATTTAAACACTATAACAAGAAAAGAACACAATGGACCAAGAAGACTTTGTGAAAAATGGATAGCTTCTGGACAATACATCAAATCCCTCAACTGTACAAGGAACACCACTAAGAGAATAGGCTGCTCGGTTGAACTTTGATTTCAAGAATAGAATAAACTGGAACATCCTCAAGTTACACATACAACGTAGCTACTGTCAAATGGAAAATGAACATAAAAGTAGTAAGGAAAACCACGGCAAACACCAGTGGTGATGAAATCCAAGTAACGGGTACATATTGATATAGGAAGTACAAGCATCCAAAGATCAGCAAAATAGCTACAACCTCAGCTGTGACTAGATTCAAACATATTCTTGTGCACCCACTGTTACATAATGACGCTCACCGAATCGTTTCCGCAAACAACGGTAAAATCTGCATCTAATGTATCCAAGAGATACCCAAATTTGATGCGCCAAACAAAAAAAAGAACGAACGATACTGGGAATACTACTCAGAGAGGATAGAACCGACTACTTACCTCTCTCTGTCTTCCTCCCTCTGCTTTTTCCCCTCTCGCTATCGGCCCCTACCCCCTTGTCACCCGGCTACAGTTGGTGGCCACGGTGGAGGCCCGGCTGCAGTTGGTGGTGGCCGCTTGGTCGCGGTCGCAGTCGTGGTGGAGACCCGGCTTGGTCGCGGCCGCAGTCGCGGTGGAGGCCCGGCTTGGTCGCGGTCGCGGTGGAGACCCAGCTTGGTCGCGGTCGCGGAGGCACGGTCGCGGTTGCGGTGGAGGCCCAGCTTCGGCAGAGGCGTGGTCGTAATGGTGTGAAACTAGGGCAAGAGAACAGAAAGAGGGGGGAAACGAAAACGGAGGAGGGGGGGGGGGGAGAAAACGTAGTAGTTAGTAGAAAATTAGTCTTTTAATTAATTAATTTAATCTTATAAGAAAGTATAGAAGTACATGATATGTATTTGAGATATGTATATGTGTATTTTATATCTATTAGATATGTATAGATATCATTTAGATATGTAATTTATAAATGTATAGAAGTACATACTTATTTAAATGTACATATAAGTACATATTTATGTATATTTATACATTTAATATTACTAAAAAAATTATTTATATTTGTTATCAATTATATTCAATTAAGTAAGTTTCATTAGTGCAAAAAATATTAATGGCTAATACTTATTAGGCCAATATCAATCTAAAAATATTAATAAATATGTATTTTATACATGTTTAGAAGTATATTCTTATTTAAATATACATATAAGTACAAACAATACTTTTACATCATATATACTTGTAAGTACATACTTATGTATATTTATATATTTAACATTACTAAAAAGTATTTTTTATTTATATTGGTTTTTAGTTATATTCAATTTAGAAAGTTTTATTAGTGCTAAAAATATTATATTATTGGCTAATATTTATTAATCCAACATCAATTTATAAATATTAATAAATATGTATTTTAAATATGTATGAAAGTACGTACTTATTTAAATGTACAAATATATAAGTATGTATAAGTATATACAATAATATATATATATATATATATCTATTTAGCTACAAAAACTTTTCATAGTTAAGTTCGTAGCTCATTAGTTACAGATTAGCGACAGAATTATTTTATTTCTAATCTATAGTTAATTAGCTACGGATTTCGCTATGGAATGGTCGCGTAGCTAATCAATAGCGAATTAGCTACGGATTTAGCTATGGAATGAGCGCGTAGCTGATCCGTAGCTAATTAGCTGCGGATTAGCGACAGATTATTTTCATCGCAATTCTGTAGCTAAATTATAATTTTTGCGACGACTATGCGTCTGTAGCTAAGCAGTAGCAAATTAGCTACGGATTAGCTACAACTATGTCCGTAGCTAAATTCCGTAGCTAAACTGTATTATTCTTGTAGTGTATTGTGTTGAAACTTGCATGACCAAGTCTCTTGTGTCATATCCATGCAATTTTATTTTTATTAGCAACCAAACAGATGTTTTTAGCAAAGTTTTTATCAAGATTGATCATGTAGTCGTTGTTTTCTCTTTTTCCAAAGAATTTTATTTTTTCAGATGAAGAATCAAGTATTTTGCAAAAGTCTGATTCAAAGACAACTTTGTGACCCTTGTCACACAATTGGCTTATACTCAAAAGATTATAATCTAAAACATCAACTAATAGAACATTTTCAACTGAGTTTGAGGAGGACTTAGCAACCTTTCCAGATCCAATTATTTTTCCTTTATTTTTACCTCCAAAAGTAATAGGTCCTCCTTCCTTTTCAATTAAAAATGAAAAGTTTGTTTTGTCTCCAGTCATGTGTCGTGAACACCCACTATCAAGAAACCACACATTGAAGCTGGGTTCACAACCTTCCTGCACAAATCAGATCAGAGAATTAAAGATTTTGGTACCCAAACATTGTTGGGACCATCAGTTTGTTTGAGCAAAAACAATAACTCTTTTTTGATCCACACTTGAGTTGTTTTTTGTTTTTGTTTTATTTCTGAAATGACTTCCATTTTTGGTATTTTAACATTCTGATTTGGAATGAAAACACCAGTGTTTTTCCTTTCATAAGCAGGGAAGTTATGCATTTTGAAATGATTGTTCATGTATGGAAATCCAAACAAAAAATTCTGTTGATATCTTGGAAACTTTGGATAGAAAGATTGTGAATGGTACCAATGAAGATTGTGATACCATTGATTCCCAGAATTGATCCAATTGGATTGATATGATGTCCTGGATCTCCAATAATCATCATGAAAGTTTGTTTTTGTGTTTTTATAATTTTTCAGATTTTTATTTGAATTTTTGTGAAACATCCTATTGTTGTTCAGAAGTGGATAGATCGACCTATGTTAAGGTAGAATCGACTCAGTGGCCACAGGTTTGAACTTATGACTAACCTGTGTCGACCTGTCTACAGCATGTGTCGACCTGTTTTGTTTCTTCTGATTAGATACTTTCTTTGTATTTTGGTTTTTGATTGTTTCAGATGTTTTCTTTGACACTTGTTTATTTTTTTTTCTGGACTAATACTTTTGACAAATTTTATTAAGGGGTTCTTTGAAGGTTTTTCTTTCTTCTCAGTAGGTTTATTCTTCAGTGATTTTTTTGTGATGAATCCTAGTCTATGTTTTCCAGCATTTATTCTTAGTCCTAACAAGGCATCAAGGTTTTCTTTTCCATTTGTGAAATTTTTTATCACTTGATCCTTTTCAGTCAGCAGCTTCTTAAGTTTCTGAATTTCATCAATAGATTGTTGCTTTTCTTTTTGTTGCAATTCCTGTAACGCCCCGATGCGGAATATCGGAGCGGAATTATAGTTATTTAAATAGTACAGAGTGATAAATAGACAACAAACCATTACACAATTGGAATAAAGCCAAATGTAATCCAACTTCTTTAATAATTCATCAACTAACTATTGCATCCACTAATCAGAGCTAAAACTAGGGCCCAGAGTACTTTATTCAAATCTAAACTATTACATATTGACTAACTGACGACTAACTAACTAACTACTAAGCAGTGGTTGTCGAAACAGGTCACTCCTGAGCATCCTCTTCAGTCCCTTCCTCGTGAGTGTGGTATTCCCCATCAGACTCACATGAAACACATGAAATAATAACACAAGATGAGTGATAGTCGCCTAGTAGGACTTAATATCTCATAAGAACAAGCATGTTTAAGTGATTAACGTCTTAAAAGGCAGGATAACTAGAGAGTAGAGTCATGTAGAGTAAAATAACGATAGCACTTGTACATGAAAAATAACACATCAAGTACGATAATGGATTGGCCCGTAACAATATAGCACGTAAAGTTGCACAACGGTGCACTAGTAACGATAGCGCTTGTATAGATTGTCATAGATTAAATCTTGATAGTATAATGGCACTGGATGTATGCCAACATCCTGATCATTTTAACTCCCATGGGCAAATGGCACTTTTCGGGCGCTCCTCCCAGGACCAGATCGGGCCCTATTGCGCGGCATAAGTCATATTTCTTATCTTAGACAATCATAAGGATGGCCAAATAGAGTACCAAGAATAAATGAGAATAGTAGACAAATAGACGAGAGTGTAGAGAGAAAGTGAACAAGTGAGAGTAAAGAGATAGTAGATGTGTAGTACCCCAAAAAATTCTGTAATTTTAAATATAGGATAAATTAAAATTTTATCTATTAATAAATTCAACTAGTTAAAAAGGTACGCATCATTATCACATGCGTATAAACCCATATAAAAATGACATAAAAATAATAGTCATGTTTTAAATAATATTCTCTAATGATCCGTCAAGAAGTTTAGGCATAAAGAAGTCATTTGGACCTAGTTTGAGAATTTATGCGACTTATTATCGTAAATAATGAATAAAACAGAGAACCCATTATTATATGAGACAAAGTGAATTAAAAATTAAAATAAACATATGGGTAGATTTTAAATAATATGGGTTGATAGCCCATTATGATAGTTGGACCAATGGACAATCTTGGCCCATGAATAAATTCACTAACGAAAGGATAATTAACCCATTAAGTATATTGGTTGTACAATTAAGTTATATATAAGTTAATTGGCCAAAAGCAAGATGTCAAAGGATGGATGAAGGTTATCAATATTGGGATAAGTAATATTAAATTGAATTAAAATAAGAAATCAATTGAATAAATATGATAAATGGATTTAAATTAGAATAAAGGGTGAATAATTCGAAGTAATTAAAAACTCATTAAGCCAAATTAAGTATGGGTTGTATAAGTGGTCCAAGTATGGATTGATGGGCCCAAATGTGAAGAGCCCAAATTGCATGGGAGTTAATTAAGCCTAAATTCATACCTAAAAATATTAATAAATAAAAGGGGGTAAGATAATGACTATTTTAACTCCTAAATTATCTTAAAAAGAGTCCTAAACCTAGCCCAACTCAATAGGACTCTATCTTAATCTAAAAAGGGAATTTAGATAAGACGAAATAGGGATAAAAATGGAAGACCTATAATAAATAGGGAAATTCGTAATTATAATATCTCTTAATTAAAAAGGGATCATTAAAATACCAATATGACCCCTATTTATCTTAAAAGGATTCCTAGACATACCCAAATCCATTAGCCCCGAAATTTAAGTTCTCCCCAAGCCAAATAGGTGGAATAATGATAGTAAAGGGGGAGATAAATAAGAAATTTAGAGTTAATTACTAAATAAATTAAATAAGGGTAAGATAAATACTAAAATAGGATGTAAATATCTTAAAAAGAGTCATAAGCCTATCCTAACCCATTACCCATAAAATTGGACCTCTCCCTATCTTATTAGGGGGGTAAATGCAAGAGAATAGGGAGATAAATGTAAAAATTTGAAGTTTGAAGGGAAGGGAAGAGTTTTAAGTCATTAGGACTCTTAAGCAACCTAATAGACCTCTAATTAGTGTCTACCAAGCCCCATTTTCGTTCCTGGAACTCTGGAGAATGAAGGAGGAGGCTGAGGACGAGGAGAGCAAGGAAGAGGGAGGCTTAGAGCAAGAAGAACTTGGAAATTTCGTCAACCCAAACCCTAGGATCTTTACAGCGCAAAAAGGTAGGCAATCTCTCAAGCTAAATTCGTGTAAAAATTACCCTAGGTAGAGTTCATGAACCTCTTCCAAAGCCCTCTCATTTTGTTGTATTTTGCTCATCCATTTGGGCGAATTAATTGCTTGAAACCCTGTTGTTACCATGAATCCGAACTCTCATGTTTGCTCTATACCCCCGCATGTACTTGTTCTCATGCCATGAGAAAATTCTCATTAATACTACATTGTATTAGCTTTCAAAGGCCCCTAGTTTTGCTCTATTTCGATCTCCCATGAGGGAGAATTAATTCTTTGAATCACTATCAGATCCATGCACCAGACCCTTCATGTTTGTCTGTGAACCTCGTTCATACTTGACTTCATACCTTGAGAACATTCTCATAAATACTACATCATGTTAGCTTTCGAACGCCCCTAGTTTTGAAATTTTTCATCATGTATCCATCATAAATTAATTCGTTGAACCCTAACTGTGCAAGTTTAGGTCACAGAAATGTAACCTGATCAAAGCATGCCTAAACCTTGTCTATTTTCAAATTAACCGTACATGTTGATGGATCTATGTGTCTACTTTCATTTTAAACTGGTTTCATGATTTTTGGATCATCGTATGATTTTATATTTAATTTACAAGTATCATATATCAAACAAGATCCGCTTTGGAAAAAGGGCAAAACCACTTTTCAAGGCTCAGGCCACCTCCTGAGGTCGCGACGGCACGATACGCCACGATCTCAGAGGGGTCGCGACACCGGAGTCTGACGCGTTATGAACGCAGTGGATCGACGCGTCGCGACCTACCCCGGTTCATTCCATCGGCCGGTTCAGCAAAACGCGACCGGGCTTTACGTCGCGACATGAAGGCGACAGCCAATCCCATCGCGACTTCAACAGAGTGCAATTTTTGCAATAAAACCCTATGTTTATACCATTTCGACCTTGACCAACCCTAATTAACTATTGTTATGAATAACTTTGACAGCATTAGCAATTAATGATTAATGATACATGCAATCAATCAATGTAAAACCCATATGCATAATCAACTATGATCTCTTGATTTCTTACACAAGCACACACTTAACGATCATATTGGCCCTTATACCCTATTGAATTATTTAATAATGTATCTCATAATTTAGTGAAATAAATGACTAACTTTTCTTATTTAAATATACATGTCGTCATTTTATTCGCAAGTATTTTGTACACGTTATCGTTTTCACTCGGCCTTCGAGCACTCGAGGCACGACAGACTCGTTTCTATACACTTTCTCTTGACTTGGACCACCTCTCCATCGGGAATACTCTCGATTGGGCCAGGGACTTCTTGTCAAGACCTCCGTAAGTCTTCTTGGCTTTGGCGCACGTCCTTAGTCAACGAGATGGTTGTACCCTAAAACCCGTTACACCTTAGGGATCAGTACGATTCATGGCCTTAGTGTGTTTCCCTCTGACTCTGCGATCACACCAGACCATCTAGCCTGTGTACACAGCACGGCTAGTGGGCGGTGGTGATTTCTACCAGACTGTCGGCCCATTAGGGTGTGCCGTGCAACTGTGACTATCGTTGTTTCTCGTGTTTTTACGATATTGTACCTATCTCATCTACTATCTCGTTACTCTCATCTATTCACGTTCTCTCTACACTCTCATCTACTTCGTCTACTACTCTCTTATGTTCTTGATACTCTACTTGGCCATCAATTGATTGTCTAAGATAACAAACATGACTATGCTAGGCAACATTATAAGGGCCCGATCTGGTCCTTGGGAGGAGCACCTGAAAGGCTATAACTCGCGAGGGTCTAATGATCTGGGTGATAGCATACACCTAACGCATGACACGTAAGATTTAATCTATGACAATCAATCAATCAATTGTTTGTTACTTGAACTCGGGGTTGAAAGAATACTGACCTATACTTGCTATCATGACTAGTTTACTTGCTATCTCATGATATGGCCAAATTCTTGTGATGATATACTCTCGTGAATATGATAATATTTCATGATATCTTGCTACATCATTCTCTTGACTATACATGACAACTTGTTCTCGTATCCTGCCTCCTAAAGACATTAATTACTTTAAGCATGCTTGTTTACATGAGATATTAAGTCCTACTGAGCGTTATCGCTCACCCTGTGCTATTGTTGTATGTGTTTCAGGTAAGATGGATGACGACCCTACACACACCAATGGGAATGGACCAGAGTGATGAGCGACCTGGAGTCAGTTAATGAAGTTGCTCTAGTACAATGGAGTCATAGAGATGGAATGACCTTAGTATCTAAGAGTTTAGTTAGATATTTTCTTTAGATTTCTTTTCCAATGTAATGACATTATTGAGCCCTATATTTTTGGCTCTGAATCTAGTGGTTGTAATAGTTTAGGTGATTTATCAATATAAAGAAGAGTTTATTTCAAGTATTATTCTTTGAGTTGCTCTGATATTTGCGATTGTAGGCGCAATTTACGTTACCATACGCGTTGTTCATGCCTCCTCGATTTATTCTGCTGCTAAATTGGCGGGGCATGATAGTTGGTATCAGAGCCTAGGATGTCCTTATTAGGATATTATATGTCTAGGATGTTCTAGGTGAACTGCCCTGACATGTGTCTAAGTCAACTACCATACCTATGTGAGGATTGGGTAGAACCATGGTTAAGATCTGAATACATTTATCTATATATATATATATATATCAACTTAAATATTACTTTAGCACCCTAATGCCAACCCTATTCTTGAAGGAACTCTTAATGGACGCCGAACGTATGCCCCAGCAAGACGAAATGAGGTCAACTCAAAAGTTAGTCCGGGCATGTCAGAAAGTCACCCAACTTCTGAAAGGAGCCTTGAGGACGACCAAGAAGATTGGAAAAGTGGCTAAAAAGAACGAGAAGAAAAGACACAACCAAGACAAGAAGGCGAACACATAAAAGAAACATAGCAAGATCATCTGCCTTCATTGTAGCAAGCCAGGTCATGTGACTAAGGAATGCTGGCGGAAAGTAGGTGCATGTTTGCGATGTGGCAGTTTGGAGCATCGGATATAAGACTGCCCTCTTCCAAAGGAACCACACACTAACACCAAGGATCTCAGCTCTATGACAATAGAGAATCAACCAAACGATGATAAGAGAATGAAAGGGGAAGTGAAGCGGAAGGAATTTTGTAAATTTTGTAAAAATCCAGGGCATCAAATTGATAATTGTTGGAAGAAATTGGGCAGATGTTTGCATTGTAGAAGCCAACAACATCGCATCATCGTTTGCCCAATAAAGAAGAACCAAACTCCACGCCAACAACAGTTACAAGCCCTTGTGGATATAAATCATGCCAATAAAGGTGGACAAGGTATCATCACTAAACCTTTAGTTAAATTCATATTATTTTCTTGATAGCAAAGCCCTAAGTGGGGGAGATGATGGAATGAAATATTCAAAATAAATTGGTAATCGTATCATATCATGAATTTGGGGACCAAATTCTTTTTAAGAGGGGGAGGATGTAGTACCCTGAAAAATTCTGTAATTTTAAATATAGGATAAATTAAAATTTTATCTATTAATAAATTCAACTAGTTAAAAAGGTGCACATCATTATCACATGCATATAAACCCATATAAAAATGACGTAAAAATAATAGTCATGCTTTAAATAATATTCTCTAATGATCCGCCAAGAAGTTTAGGCATAAAGAAGTCATTTAGACCTAATTTGAGAATTTATGTGACTTATTATCGTAAATAATGAATAAAACAGAGAACCCATTATTATATAAGCCAAAGTGAATTAAAAATTAAAATAAACATATGGGTAGATTTTAAATAATATGGGTTGATAGCTCATTATGATAGTTGGACCAATGGACAATCTTGGCCCATGAATAAATTCACTAACGAAAGGATAATTAACCCATTAATTATATTAGTTGTACAATTAAGTTATACATAAGTTACTTGGCCAAAAGCAAGATGCCAAAGGATGGATGAAGGTTATCAATATTGGGATAAGTAATATTAAATTGAATTAAAATAAGAAATCAATTGAATAAATATGATAAATAGATTTAAATTAGAATAAAGAGTGAATAATTCGAAGTAATTAAAAACTCATTAAGCCAAATTAAGTATGGGTTGTATAAGTGGTCCAAGCATGGATTGATGGGCCCAAATGTGAAGAGCCCAAATTGCATGGGAGTTAATTAAGCTTAAATTCGTACCTAAAAATATTAATAAATAAAAGGGGGTAAGATAATGACTATTTTAACTCCTAAATTATCTTAAAAAGAGTCCTAAACCTAGCCCAACTCAATAGGACTCTATCTTAATCTAAAAAGGGAATTTAGATAAGACGAAATAGAGATAAAAATGGAAGACCTATAATAAATAGGGAAATTCGTAATTATAATATCTCTTAATTAAAAAGGGATCATTAAAACACCAATATGACCCCTATTTATCTTAAAAGGAATCCTAGACATACCCAAATCCATTAGCCCCGAAATTTAAGTTCTCCCAAAGCCAAATAGGTGGAATAATGATAGTAAAGGGGGAGATAAATAAGAAATTCGGAGTTAATTACTAAATAAATTAAATAAGGGTAAGATAAATACTAAAATAGGATGTAAATATCTTTAAAAGAGTCCTAAGCCTATCCTAACCCATTACCCATGAAATTGGACCTCTACCTATCTTATTAGGGGGATAAATGCAAGAGAATAGGGAGATAAATGTAAAAATTCGAAGTTTGAAGGGAAGGGAAGAGTTTTAAGTCATTAAGACTCTTAAGCAACCTAATAGACCTCTAATTAGTGTCTACCAAGCCCCATTTTCGTTCCTGGAACTCTGGAGAACAAAGGAGGAGGCTGAGGACGAGGAGAGCAAGGAAGAGGGAGGCTTGGAGCAAGAAGAACTTGGAAATTTCGTCAACCGAAACCCTAGGATCTTTACAGTGCAAAAAGATAGGCAATCTCTCAAGCTAAATTCGTGTAAAAATTACCCTTGGTAGAGTTCATGAACCTCTTCAAAAGCCCTCTCGTTTTGTTGTATTTCTCTCATCCATTTGGGCGAATTAATTGCTTGAAGCCCTGCTGTTACCATGAACCCGAACTCTCATGTTTGCTCTATACCTCCGCATGTACTTGTTCTCATGCCATGAGAAACTTCTCATTAATACTACATCATATTAGCTTTCAAACTCCCCTAGTTTCTCTCTATTTCAATCTCCCGTGTGGGAGAATTAATTCTTTGTATCCTTGTTAGATCCATGCACCCGACCCTTCATGTTTGTTTGTGAACCTTCTTCATACTTGACTTCATACCATGAGAAATTTCTCATAAATATTACATCATGTTAGCTTTCAAACGCCCCTAGTTTCTAAAGTTTTCTTCATGTATCCATCATTAATAAATTCGTTGAACCCTAACATTGTAAGTTTAGGTCACAGAAATGTAACCCGATCAAAGCATGCCTAAACCTTGTCTATTTTCAAATTAACCATACATGTTGATGGATCTATGTGTCTACTTTCCTTTTAAACTGGTTCGTGATTTTTGGATCATCGTACGATTTTATATTTAATTTACAAGTATCATATATCAAACAGGATCCGCTCTGGAAAAAGGGCAAAACCACATTTTAGGGCTCGGGCCACCTCCTGAGTGATGACCAAACTGTCCCCATAATAAATAATTCATTTATTTATATATTAATTTTGATGATTAACAAAATAGTACTAATGGATTACTTGAGCCTTGAGAACAGGAAATAAAAGAAAAATGAAAGTTCAAGACAATCAGGTAAGTCTCATCTCTCATTCTGTCCAAGTCTTTGTATCGACTTCTTTGATAAGCAGAACGATTTCCTCTTTGACCGGAAAACTCAAAACAAATCGATATCGCAACGATTTCTTTAGACCTCGTAACGATTTCTTTAGAACTCGCAACGACTCTCTAGCCGTAACGATTTATTTAGACCTCATAACGATTTCTTTAGAACTCGCAACGACTCTCTAGCTGTAACGATTTCTTTAGAGTTCATAACGATTTCTTTAGACCTCGTAACGATTTCTTTAGAACTCGCAACGACTCTCTAGCTGTAACGATTTCTTTAGACCTCGTAACATTTCTTTAGAACTCGCAACGACTCTCTAGCCGTAACGATTTCTTTAGAGTTCATAACGATTTCTTTAGACCTCGTAACGATTTCTTTGAAACTCGTAACGACTTGTTTGTTGTAACGATTTCTTTATCATTCATAACGACTTGATTGCTGTAACGATTTCTTTAGAGTTCATAACGATTTCTTTAGACCTCGTAACGATTTCTTTGAAACTCGTAACGACTTGTTTGTTGTAACGATTTCTTTATCATTCATAACGACTTGATTGTTGTAACAATTTCTTTAGAGTTCATAACGATTTCTTTAGACCTCGTAACGATTTCTTTGAAACTCGTAACGACTTGTTTGTTGTAACGATTTCTTTATCATTCATAACGACTTGATTGCTGTAACGATTTCTTTAGAGTTCATAACGATTTCTTTACAGTTCATAACGACTTGATAAGTGTTCATAACGACTTGCTATAACTCATAACGATTTCATAAGTCATGAAAGCATCAGGATTATTTATATCGAATTTCTTTCTGTATCAGTATAATGCTTTTTAATAGCATTGAAAAGTCAAAGTCATATCTTGTCTGTTGACTGCTACGCATTAAATGCTCTCTGATCGTATCTCCCATGCATGCAGACAATATCTTCCATTTCCATGCTACTCTGTCTACGTACTTTTTAGACAGAACGGAGCCTTGCTATATATTGCAATATATGTTCCATCTGTAACTAACAATCAACGACAGTCCTAGCTGTCCTCTATTTATTGTTGATATGCTTGCAGATATCTGACAAGACTCATCTGTACAATGTTAGATACAAGATACAAGGTTCTAAAACATTTCTCTGGCGTGTACTAAAGGATAAAAGACTGAAGATCAGAAGCTTCCTTGGTGACCAGTCTAACGTACACCAGGATAAGAGACAACGGACACTTCAACGTTCAAATTTGAATCAGAAGTATAAATAAAAGACTCAAGACGGAGAAGATTACAAAAAGATAGAGAGAACAAGACTTGCATTTCAAAAAAGGAAAGAATACCATCTCTTCGAGTCTTCAGAAGATTGAAAAGAAGAGCGAAGCTTCCACTCCAACTTAGTTCTTAGCTCTTAGCTCTCAGTGATAAAAGGAGATTTTATTTGTGAGAGCTTGTGTAGTCCTTGGAGAGAAAACCTTGCTAAATCTATTTCTCTCTCGGGCCTTGGTAGCTTCAGCTTGTAGCCTGTTAAGCTAGAGTCTGAAGCCTGTTCACACATTTTCTTCTTTAGTTGTGTTCCCTTCTGGACGAAGGAAGACCTGGTGGTATCCAGGGTGGTCGTTTTTCCCTTCAGGTTGAAGGAAGACCAGTTGAGGCTGGGTGTAAGGATCCATAAGGGGGATTGTACCCTTGGTAGTGAAATCCTGAGGTATTGCTCAGGGACTGGACGTAGGTCTCCTGTGGAGAGGAGTTCCGAACCAGGATAAAAATCCTTGTGTCTTGTGGATGTGTTTTGTGTGATTGTTGTCTTATTTGCTCTAACTCTAACCTTGTTATTAAGTTGTGCAATCCTTTCAGTAAACAGGTTTTAATCAGAGATAGAAGTTTTAATAACCCATTCACCCCCCCTCTGGGCTAGCTAGCTGGGCAACAAGTGGTATCAGAGCCCGTCTCTTCGACAAAGAAGAAGATCCAACGATCTGAAGAGCAAAGATCTATGGCAGCCCAAAGCAACTTCGAAGGTCAGTCAGTCAACAGGCCTCCCTTGTTCGATGGAGAAGACTACACCTACTGGAAGACTAGAATGGAATATTTTCTACAAGGTCATGATTACACAATCTGGTCCATTGTAGAAGAAGGTGATCTTTTGGTCACAAACGCTAAGGCTCAGTGGACAGATGATGATAGGAAAAGAATATCCTTAAACTGCAAAGCCAAGAGCATATTATGCTGTGCCCTAAGCAAGAAAGAATTCAATAGAGTCTCAGCCTGCAAATCCGCAATGGAGATGTGGGAAAAGCTCAGAATTACCTATGAAGGGACAGACAAGGTAAAGGAAACGAGAATAGATATTCTAGTAGCTCAATATGAAAGATTCCAGATGCAGTCAGGTGAATCAATAACTCAGATGTTCAGCAGATTCACAGACATTACAAATGGATTAGCTGGATTGGGAAAGGTTTATGATGTACCAGACATGGTTAGAAAAGTCCTCAGATCTCTACCATCTTCATGGACTCCAAAAGTAACAGCCATTGAAGAAGCCAATGATTTAAAATTAATGTCATTGGAAAAGTTAATAGGATCTCTCATGGCTCACGAGATAAACATGGAGAGATTAGGAGAATCCTCCAGCAGAAGGAAGCAATCTAATGCTCTCAAAGCGAATGATGAGATATCAGAAGAATCTTTGGATAACAGTGAAGGTAGCAAAGACAGTGATGATGAAGAAGCCATGCTGTCTCGAAGACTTCAGAGAATATTAGCAAAGAAAAAGAAGTATCAGTCCGGAAGAAGATTTTTCAAGAAGAACAAAGACTTCAGAAAACCAGAAGTAAAGGATCCAAAGAAAGGAGAAGTAATATGCTATGAATGCAAGAAGCCTGGACACATCAAGGCAGATTGTCCAATGCTCAAAAAGAATGATCATAAGAAGAAGGACAACTTCAGAAGATTCAAGAAGTATAAAAAGAAAGCAATGGCAGCTGCTTGGGAGAACAGCAGTGACTCAGACAGTGAGTCAAGCTCAAGCAGTGAAGGTGAAGAAGTCAACTTGGCTTTCATGGCCAACACCGAAGACAAGGTAACTTCTGACTCTTCCTTTGATTCATGCAATGATTCAGATTCTGATAATTTAGAAAGTGCTTTTAATGAACTTTATGAAAAATATAAAGAAGTATGTAAATTACTTAAAATTAGTAAGAAAAATATAACCTGTTTAGAAAATACAAACTCAGACCTAAAAAGAAAATGAAGAACTTGAAAAACAAATAACTGAACATAAAAGAAGGAGTGAATTATTATGTGAAGATTTAAAAGAGAAGAATAAGAAAATAAATCATCTAGAAAAACAAGAAGACTTGAGTGAACTTAAAACAGAAATAGAAAAATTAAATAAAGAAAATGAACATTTAACAAGCACCATAAACAAGTTCACAAATAACAAACCTCTTCTAATGATGAGTGGAGCTAAAAGATCAACCAAGAAGAAACATGGTTTTGGTTATACTCCCTCGGAAAATGAAGAAACAAAAGTCTTTCCCAACATTTATCCAACTCCTGAATTTATATCCGAAAAGGATAAAGAACATAAAAAATTTAAATATACTCCAGTTGAAAGAATAACTAGAATAACCTGCTGTACCCATTGTAACAAACTAGGACATAACAAAGCAACATGTCCCACTAAGAACAAAAAATGGATAATAAAAGGAAAAATAAATGGTACTAACCTCTCAGGACCCAAAAGAACTTGGGTACCTAAAACTTAGTGTTTAATTTTCAGGGAAAATCAAAAGCATCCAAATGGTATTTGGATAGTGGATGCTCAAGGCACATGTCAGGGAACCAGAAGCTTTTTGTTAATCTCCAAGATGAAGAAGGAACAGTCACATATGGAGATAATGGAAAAGGCACAGTAATAGGAAGTGGATCCGTAAACATCAAAGGAAGATCAGTAATTGAAGATGTGATGCTGGTCAAAGGGTTAAAGCATAATCTCATCAGCATCAGCCAGTTGTGTGACAAAGGCCATCAGATTCAGTTCCAAGAATCAAAGTGCAGTATATTAAAGGATGGAGCAGTCATTTTTGAAGCTTATAGAGAAAGAAATCTGTATGTACTCTATCTAGAAGAACTCAAGGATCAAGACGTGTGTTTGGCAGCTAACAAAGATCAATCAACAGAGTTGTGGCACAGAAGATTGGGCCACTGCAGCTTGGACGGTTTGAATAAGCTCAGAAAAAGAAAGCTAGTTGAAGGATTGCCAAAGGTCAATTCTAGCTTGGACAGCATTTGCAAACCTTGTGCAAGAGGAAAGCACACCAAGAGCTCTTTCAAGTCAAAGACTGTAGTAACCACCTCAAAGCCATTAGAACTACTTCATATGGATTTATTCGGGCCAATGAGGACTACCAGTCTAGGAGGAAAGAATTTTGGATTTGTAATAGTTGATGATTATTCAAGATTCACTTGGGTATCCTTTCTAGAGCACAAAGATGACACATTTGAAAATTTTGTCAGCTTCAGTAAGAAAGTTCAGAAAGATCAGAAGTTCACAATTGTCTCTATCCGATCAGATCATGGTGGTGAGTTTCAGAATGAAAAGTTTGCAAAGTTCTGTGATGATCAAGGAATCGAGCACAACTTCTCAGCCCCAAGGACACCTCAACAGAATGGAATTGCTGAGAGGAAAAACAGAACTCTTTTGGATATGGCAAGAACCATGTTATCAGAATATGATTTGCCAAGATACTTCTGGGCCGAAGCTATCAACACTGCATGTTATATCATTAATAGAGTGATGATCAGGCCGATTCTGAAGAAGACTGCTTATGAACTCTACAAAGGAAAGAAGCCAAAGATCAGCCACTTCAGAATATTCGGATGTCCTTGCTTCATCCACAACAATGGAAAAAGGGACATTGGTAAGTTGGATGCCAAATCAGATGAAGGCATCTTTATGGGGTACTCTTCTAAACCCAAAGGTTATAGAGTTTTCAATAAACGTTCCTTATTAATTGAACAATCTGTACATGTTATTTTTGATGAATCTAACCCTTCCTTGAAAAAGGAAGAAATTAGTGACATTGATGATGCAGATGACTTGTCTGAAAAATTAAAGAATACCTCAATTAAGGACAAGGATGATCCTCCTCTGGAAGAACTGCAGCAAACTGAAATTCAACATGAAAATCTTCCAAAAGAATGGAGACATCAGAAAGATCACCCTCCTGAAAACATTATTGGTGATCCATCTGTAGGGGTAAGAACAAGAGGTAATGTAATTCCTTGTGATTATTTAGCCTTTGTTTCTCAAATAGAGCCTAAGACAGTCAATGAAGCTTTATCTGATGAATCTTGGATATTAGCCATGCAAGATGAACTAAATCAGTTCAAGAGAAACCAAGTATGGTCACTTGTTCCTAGACCATCCAATCATTCAGTTATTGGCACCAAGTGGGTGTTCAGAAATAAACTGGATGAGTCTGGAATAATCTTAAGGAACAAGGCCAGACTGGTAGCTCAAGGCTACTCCCAAGAGGAAGGCATAGATTTCGATGAAACCTATGCACCTGTAGCTAGACTTGAGGCTATTAGGATTTTACTTGCTTATGCATCTGCATTTGATTTAAAACTATTTCAAATGGATGTCAAATCAGCCTTTTTAAATGGTTTTATCAAGGAGGAAGTTTATGTTGAACAACCTCCAGGTTTTGATGATCTCGAATTTCCAAATCATGTATTTAAACTACATAAGGCTTTATATGGTTTGAAGCAAGCACCTAGAGCCTGGTATGAAAGGCTCAGTACTTTCTTATTAGATCATGGTTTCACTAGAGGTAAAGTAGATAGTACATTATTTATAAAGTCTAAGGATAAACATATACTTCTTGTGCAAATATATGTAGATGATATTATTTTTGGATCTACTGATGAATCTCTTTGCAAGTACTTTGAAAAGCTTATGCAGGGAGAATTCGAAATGAGCTTGATGGGGGAGCTAAGCTACTTCCTTGGATTGCAAATTAAGCAAGGGAAGGATGGCACTCATATCTGTCAAGCCAAGTACACCAAAGAGCTGTTAAAGAAATTTGGATTTGAAGATGCAAAGCCTTTATCAACCCCAATGAGCACATCAATCAGAATGGACAGTGATCAAAAAGGTAAAAAGGTAGATCAAAAGAATTATCGAGGTATGATAGGATCATTACTTTACTTAACTGCAAGTAGACCAGATATTTTGTTTAGTGTGTGCATGTGTGCTAGATATCAGGCAGACCCTAGAGAGTCTCATTTAATTTCAGTAAAAAGAATATTTAGATATCTGGCTAGAACTCATGATTTAGGTCTCTGGTATCCTAGATCTTGTGAAATAGAATTAGTAGGATATTCAGATGCTGATTATGCTGGATGCAAAGTAGATAGAAAAAGCACCAGTGGTTGTTGTCAGTTTCTTGCAGGATGTTTAATATCATGGTCATCCAAGAAACAAAATTCAGTAGCTTTATCAACAGCTGAGGCAGAATATGTTGCTGCTGGAAGTTGCTGTACACAACTTCTTTGGATAAAGCAACAACTTGAGGATTTCGGAATTCACATCAAATCAATTCCACTATTGTGTGATAATACAAGTGCCATCAACCTCACCAAAAATCCAGTTCAGCACTCAAGGACTAAGCACATTGAGGTAAGATATCATTTTATTCGAGACCACGTAGCTAGTGGTAATTTAGAAATTTCTTTTATAGATACAAATGGTCAATTAGCAGACATCTTCACAAAAGCCCTACCTGAAGAGAGATTTACATCTCTTAGAAGGGAATTAGGGATGTGCAATGTGTGAAAAGATCTCTGTAATTTTATTGGCATAAAAATTTTCAGATAGAAATGAAATTTTCCCTCTTTAACAATGAGCAAAATTCAGTTTGTCTACATTCCTTGACCGCTATCGTATTAAAAGCTGTTTGACCCGTCAAACGATTTTGTCATTTTCTGGCTTTACTGCCTCTGGCGCTTCACTTTTCGATAAAATAGTAATAATTTATTCAAATCGTTCTGAGAACGACTTGTCTTCTACCTTTACCTATTTATCCTCTATCCGTTCACCCAAAGCCGATGCCCTAACGATTTTGGGATCGACTCTCTGCAACTTTCGAAGCTTTCTCCTCTTCCCGCGAAGAATCCCTTCGAGAGCTTCCACCTCTTCCGTCATTTCCCTTCACCAGAATCTCCTTCTCCTCTAACCCATGGCCGCTCCGATGATCTCCGGAAGCGTAGGGGGCTACAGTGCTGAGTATTTGTCCCCAAAGGAGCAAGAGAGGTTTACGTTTGTGAAGACGAAGATTTGCGGAAATAAGGCAGTGGATGTTCAGAATCTTGAGAAGAGTGGCATGTCCAGTTTAGTCGAAGCCTTGAGAAGAATGCAGTGGATGGATGTTGTTACTCTCACCGAGGTATGCTACCCGGACCTTGTGAAAGCCTTTTTCATTTGTTTGAAATCAGAGGCAGATGGGTCCCTTGTCTCCACAGTAAAGGGCACCCAGATCAAGATAGATTATGATCTGTTGCATGAGTTGTTTGGAGTGAAGACATCAGGCTTTAGTGGTGTGGACTCAGTAAATGATGAAGCTAAGGGACTTGGCATTATTGGTCCAGGGTTTAAGCTGAAGGATGGAAAATTGGATATAAATCAGATGTCAGCTTTCAATCGTTTGCTCCACTTTATTGTCTGCCAAATCATAGTTCCTCGGAGTGCTACCTTTTCTTCATGCACTAGGGCAGACTCAGACTTGATGTTCTGGGTAATCCAGAACAAGGAGATAAATCTGGCCGCAGTTATGATTGAGAGAATGAAATTTGCCAGTACTCAAATCTGGGAAACAAAGAGCAAGCTAAATGTTTCCTTGCCTTATGCTCATCTACTCACCAGGATTTTCAAGCATTTCGGAGTAGATGTGTCTGGAGCAGTAGTAGAGAAGATGGGCCAGTCTATAAGGTCCAGAAACCTGAAGAAGAGTGGTTTTTCAGTGCAAGATGGAATTTGGTCAAAATCCTCTGTGGCTGAAGGAGAAGCAATTATTGGGGATATTCCAGAAGTTCAAGAAGAAGCAGCAGCAGAAGAAGAAGTAGCAGCAGCAGAGCAAGCAGCAGTAGCAGAAGAAGCAGCAGCAGCAGCAGCAAGCAGAGAAGAAGCAGCAGCAGCAGAGCAGCAGCAGCAGTTGTTCAAGAAGCAGCAGTACCAGTTGTGTCCAGCCAGGCAGAAGGTTCAGTCTCACCTGTTGTGGAGATTATCTCTCATTCTCCAGAAGTTCAGTTGGAAGAAGGTGCAGCTGGTGTGGCAGACTCTTTGCCCACCACCTTAGTCGCCTCAATCTTAAGAGAAGTATTGGATTCCATTCCCTCCACCTCAGCTACTTCTAAAGAAGGTGGATGTGTTGAAGAAGAAGCTATGGCACCAGGCCATACAGAAATTCTGTCTGAAACAATTGCTAATGTTGAGGTACAAGCAGGTACTCAACAAGATGTGGTCATGGACGAAGCTCCTAGCCAAGGGGAGCAAAGTCTCTTTGAACCTGAAGTGCCTGAATCCGTGGCAGAAGGCCACTTGGAGAAAGTTGTGTTGGAAGAAGCTCCTGCTAAGGGGGAGCAAGAAAGTGTTGAACTCCCCGCTCCTAGTCAGGGGGAGCAAGTAGGCATTGAGGAAATTCCACCTCCTGCCAGTGTTCCTGTTAGTGAAGGCCCAGGTGCAAGCAATATCAATCTTGAGGAGCCTGTCATTCAGCAAGGGAAGCAAAAGAGAGTGGCTCACAAAAGGCCAAGAAAGAGTCACAGAAAAGTCAATCTGAAGCCTATTATGGCATTGCTGAAAGCTCAAGGAGAAGTCTTGTCATCCGTTCAGACAAGTGTTCAGGGCATTATCTCTAATCAAGCTTCAACCTCCTCTGATCTATCCTCAATTCGAAATGCAATGAGGTGGTTCAATAAAGAGATGTCTGATATGAAGAATTTGCTGGCTAATCTTTCAAGGTCTAGTGGTGTCCCTCCTGCACCCACTCAGAGCAGTCCAGCTGAAGTTCCTAGGCCACCAGGGCCTCCAGCAGAAGTCTCTCGGCCAACAGGGCTACCAGTTCAAGCATCAGGGCCACCAGGGCCATCAGGGCAAGCTTCAGGGTCATCAGGACCCTCTTCAGTTGTCAGAGAAGCCAAAGGGAAAGAGCCCATGTCAGCTACTTCGGCCCCTGACACTTCAAATCTTGCAACTCCAATTTTGTCCTCACCTACCTCTCCTCTCACAGCCCCTCCTGCTCCACCAACTATAAAACACCCAGTACCTCGCACCCAACCATCATCCTCTATCATTTCATCTCAACCTACCTTCTCTCCTACTCCTTCTCACACCTCAGCCCCATCATCCTTCTCACCCTCATCACCTCAAACTCAAACCACTCCAATTCAACCCACTTCATCCTTCAATCCCAAACACCTTTTCTATCCTCCTACTCCTCCTTCCTCTGTTACTTTTATTCCAGAAAATCCTCCTCTACTTGGTGTCTTTGACACAAACTTGCCGGATGACTTTGAGAGAAATACCCTTTCCACCATTCTCTTCACTGCCACTCATATCCACAGGACTGATCCTCCCAGTCCTGCCAAGAAAAAGAGGAAACAATCATCCTCTGCTTCCATCTCCTCCTCCTTATTTCCTCCTCTTTGGTACTCTCTTACCCTTGAACCTCACAAAAGATTCCTTTATAAGGAATATCTTCAAAAGTGCATCCTCTCCACCATTTATGGTATTCCCTTCCTCAACCTTACTGAGCACCTAAATATTGTTCTTCCTCTTACCCAGTTATCCCACTTTCATAAATCCAAAATCTTTGAGGGGACTGAGTTCAAGACTGAAGATCAGTGGGCAAATGTCAAGGGCAACAAAGCTCAATACAACAAGTTCTTGACTGCCAGGGCCGAATCCATTACACATGGAGCTCATTCTCTCACTCTCTCTGAGTGGTTCTTTCTCAAGCATAAGAATTTGTGGGGTCCTTTCATCTTGAAAGAGATCCGCATTGCCAAAAGCTTCCAGCAGTACAGTGACTTCTGCTTCCTGAACAAACTGCCAGAAGTCCAGTTCTCTCAATTCCATTCAGCTATAGTAATGTTAAGATCCGAACGTCCAGTGAATATTCCCCTAACAGTGAATTTTGCTGATATCCGGATTGACTCTCTAGTCCTTTTGCCAAAGCTGCATTCCCTAGTATTTGATTCAGATGCAGGATCCCATGCATTTGACATGTTTGCCAAGCAGATGGGTAGAATGTCAGCCA
This sequence comes from Colocasia esculenta, assembly GCA_014218235.1. Lineage (NCBI taxonomy): Eukaryota > Viridiplantae > Streptophyta > Magnoliopsida > Alismatales > Araceae > Colocasia > Colocasia esculenta. The sequence continues at coordinate 47,311,424 of CM024766.1, forward strand.
AGCAGAGCAGACTGCCCTCCTTCCTGCGGTTTATCTTCAGAGAATACCACTCTGGCCGCATCTCCTCTCAGGTTTTGGCTCCACTCATTTCTGAGTGTGAAAGGCTTACACCCTCCGTGTGGGCAATCATCTACAAGGAAACCCACCTTCAGTTAGAGGCCATCAACAGTTCCTTGGTTCATCAAAATAAGCCCTCTCTCTCAGCTGAAGCCTTCATGGATCTCAACTCCATAAATCCTATTCAAGAGATTTATGTTCAGTGGGCAGCTAGATATACAGCTTTCTTCGCTCTGAAGCAGGATCTGATAGATCAGAAGATCTTCTATCCAATCTCTTTGGATAGATTTCTCCATCGTGCCAGCTTCGGAAAAAGCACTTACTTCAGATTCATTCTGGACCCAGATCAGTATGCAGAATTCTTGGATCAGCAAAGGGCTTTGTACATTCAAAGGGCCACCCAATCCATGGGTCCTAACTTCTCTGTTGCTTCTGGGGTTTTCCAACAGACGTTTGAAGACCTTGAGATCAAGGCATGGGCTGTCATCTCACAGCATGCCTCCTTGTTATCTCCCTTGTACTACCTTTCTCATACTTAATACAATGATATCTCTCTTCTTTGTCTCTCAGCCTATCTTTTTGCTTATTGACAAAATGGGGGAGAAAACTAAAGTCAATCTGAAAAACATGAAGTCAATCTGAAAAATATGAATGTTTAATTTTTTGTATGATGTTTAGTATATTTTGTCATCATCAAAAAGGGGAGATTGATGACCAAACTGTCCCCATAATAAATAATTCATTTATTTATATATTAATTTTGATGATTAACAAAATAGTACTAATGGATTACTTGAGCCTTGAGAACAGGAAATAAAAGAAAAATGAAAGTTCAAGACAATCAGGTAAGTCTCATCTCTCATTCTGTCCAAGTCTTTGTATCGACTTCTTTGATAAGCAGAACGATTTCCTCTTTGACCGGAAAACTCAAAACAAATCGATATCGCAACGATTTCTTTAGACCTCGTAACGATTTCTTTAGAACTCGCAACGACTCTCTAGCCGTAACGATTTCTTTAGACCTCGTAACGATTTCTTTAGAACTCGCAACGACTCTCTAGCTGTAACGATTTCTTTAGAGTTAATAACGATTTCTTTAGACCTCGTAACGATTTCTTTAGAACTCGCAACGACTCTCTAGCCGTAACGATTTCTTTAGACCTCGTAACGATTTCTTTAGAACTCGCAACGACTCTCTAGCCGTAACGATTTCTTTAGAGTTCATAACGATTTCTTTAGACCTCGTAACGATTTCTTTGAAACTCGTAACGACTTGTTTGTTGTAACGATTTCTTTATCATTCATAACGACTTGATTGCTGTAACGATTTCTTTAGAGTTCATAACGATTTCTTTAGACCTCGTAACGATTTCTTTGAAACTCGTAACGACTTGTTTGTTGTAACGATTTCTTTATCATTCATAACGACTTGATTGTTGTAACATTTCTTTAGAGTTCATAACGATTTCTTTAGACCTCGTAACGATTTCTTTGAAACTCGTAACGACTTGTTTGTTGTAACGATTTCTTTATCATTCATAACGACTTGATTGCTGTAACGATTTCTTTAGAGTTCATAACGATTTCTTTACAGTTCATAACGACTTGATAAGTGTTCATAACGACTTGCTATAACTCATAACGATTTCATAAGTCATGAAAGCATCAGGATTATTTATATCGAATTTCTTGCTGTATCAGTATAATGCTTTTTAATAGCGTTGAAAAGTCAAAGTCATATCTTGTCTGTTGACTGCTACGCATTAAATGCTCTCTGATCGTATCTCCCATGCATGCAGACAATATCTTCCATTTCCATGCTACTCTGTCTACGTACTTTTTAGACAGAACGGAGCCTTGCTATATATTGCAATATATGTTCCATCTGTAACTAACAATCAACGACAGTCCTAGCTGTCCTCTATTTATTGTTGATATGCTTGCAGATATCTGACAAGACTCATCTGTACAACGTTGATACAAGATACAAGATTCTAAAACATTTCTCTGGCGTGTACTAAAGGATAAAAGACTGAAGATCAGAAGCTTCCTTGGTGACCAGTCTAACGTACACCAGGATAAGAGACAACGGACACTTCAACGTTCAAATTTGAATCAGAAGTATAAATAAAAGACTCAAGACGGAGAAGATTACAAAAGATAGAGAGAACAAGACTTGCATTTCAAAAAGGAAAGAATACCATCTCTTCGAGTCTTCAGAAGATTGAAAAGAAGAGCGAAGCTTCCACTCCAACTTAGTTCTTAGCTCTTAGCTCTCAGTGATCAAAGGAGATTTTATTTGTGAGAGCTTGTGTAGTCCTTGGAGAGAAAACCTTGCTAAATCTATTTCTCTCTCGGGCCTTGGTAGCTTCAGCTTGTAGCCTGTTAAGCTAGAGTCTGAAGCCTGTTCACACATTTTCTTCTTTAGTTGTGTTCCCTTCTGGACGAAGGAAGACCTGGTGGTATCCAGGGTGGTCGTTTTTCCCTTCAGGTTGAAGGAAGACCAGTTGAGGCTGGGTGTAAGGATCCATAAGGGGGATTGTACCCTTGGTAGTGAAATCCTGAGGTATTGCTCAGGGACTGGACGTAGGTCTCCTGTGGAGAGGAGTTCCGAACCAGGATAAAAATCCTTGTGTCTTGTGGATGTGTTTTGTGTGATTGTTGTCTTATTTGCTCTAACTCTAACCTTGTTATTAAGTTGTGCAATCCTTTCAGTAAACAGGTTTTAATCAGAGATAGAAGTTTTAATAACACATTCACCCCCCCCCTCTGGGCTAGCTAGCTGGGCAACAATGAGGTCGCGACGGCACGATACGCCGCGATCTCAGAGGGGTCGCGACACCGGGGTCTGGCACGTTATGAACGCGGTGGATCGACGCATCGCGACCTGCCCCCGGTTCACTCTGTCGGCCAGTTCAGCAGAACGCTACCGGGCCTTACATTGCGACTTGAAGGCGACAGCCAATCCCGTCGCGACTTCAACAGAGTGCAATTTTTGAAATAAAACCCTATGTTTATACCATTTCAACCTTGACCAACCCTAATTAACTACTGTTATGAATAACTTTGACAGCATTAGCAATTAATGATTAATGATACATGCAATCAATCAATGTAAAAGCCATATGCACAATCAACTATGATCTCTTGATTTCTTACACAAGCGCACACTTAACAATCATATTGGCCCTTATACCCTATTGAATTATTTAATAATGTATCTCATAATTTAGTGAAATAAATGTGTGACGGCCCCCGTTATACCGGTACGGTTATACCAACCCACGTCGGTATAGCAAGCGTCATCACAGTGGGAAATTTACCCAACGATACATTCAGCTGAGATACACGTGATATACGAACAGAGTAGCGGAAGTAAAAAGAACTACTGTCTTCATTCATTCATCATCCACATTTAGCATACATAAAATTTGCAATAACATTAAAGAACTTAGAAGTTCACATGATATAAATTGCTGAAAATTAAATACATAGATGTCCACACTTATACAATTTTCTCATAATAGTTCTAGTACAATGTCACTTTTACATACTATGAAAACACAAAAGGGTACAACTGCTCCAACAGTCTAATCTCCGCGCTCGGAGTCCGTCTCCACTGTCTCCTCCAACGGTGCCACGTCACCAACTACACATGTACGCCGAAGCAAGTAGTGAGTCTAAAAGACTCAGCAAGTAACACCACTCATACCATACACGTACATGTCATAGTAGACTCTACACACACAATTACAAAAAGACTCAACATGTAGCATGCTTAAACCTTGAAATGAACAATCTATCATGATAGTTCTATCAGTAAACACATGATACATGCTTTCAGATTTCCTTAATGAAATGAATTTCCTAACACATGCTCTCTAATCATTCCTACTCATGAAATTCTACTTTGCATTTTAACCAAAACATGAAAGCCATTAACATGAATTCCGCGCATACATGAGAGGGAACACAACTAGCATGGAATCTACATGTTCTTGTACATATACATAACCATTTTCACATGCTTAAGCTTGCTGGTTTTCACATGCTTTAGTAACCATAACCTACACATGAAAGCTACAATGTTATTTAAGACACAACATGTAAACAACCAAACATGGAATTGTGTACACATACTCATTTATTTGTCCCTAGCATGGGTTCTAGACACTTGTACATGTAAACATGATCATAACATAAGGAAGCTACTGATTTAGCATGGTTTCAGATTTGTCACAACATGGATTTACAATATCATATCTTCACATTTTTGGTTTCACATTTTCTTTACACAAATTTCCAATTCACTTAAATTGCGCTTTACACATACACATTACACATTGTTCACTTACACATGAACACATGAACACATACACATTTACACTTTCACATTTAGTGCCGTGACACATAGTCCAAACCACCAAAGAAGGACATAACACATCATATCACATAGACGCCATCTAGGCAATACAATGGCGACTCTTGGACTGCGCAGACCGGGAGAACAAGTCTCCACCCTAACCAGTGGTACTTGTCCACCTCCAGGATTTCCCCCTAATGCCCTTAGGGTCACTTACACATTGAACTTTCTCAGGGGGACTTTTTCCTGATACGGTTCCACTGCCCTCTACGGAAGCAGTGTCACATTGGCACAGTTACACATTTACACATTTTTACCGATTTTACACATGGTTTGACACATGTCACTCTCACTTTATTCACTTTCTCACTCACATGCACATGCCTCTGTTTTCCTAACATGACACTACAGATTTAGACATTAACAAGCAGGTAATTTCACTAATCAAGTTGAATTAAACAAGAATCAACTCATTTTACAATGACATACATCAATTTCACATTTTTCATGGAAAATTTCTTAAGGCATCGAGCTCTGGTCCAAATGACCTGAAATTTTAACCACAAACTGATTTCGGGCTTAGGACCCTTCATGCAATATTTCAGATTTTTCTAAGTTAAAATGAATTTACAAAAAATCAAACATCCATTTTTCATGCTATTCGTAATTCAAGTCGATATGGAATTATACACAAGTCACAATTTTAGCAAGCTACTGTCTGAACCCTACATGTATAGAGCTATAGAATTTATTCCTCAATTTATGGGGCGATGCCGGGTTTACCAAGGATTTATCATAACTTATGCACAATTCCTATTTCCCACACAACACTTTCTATAATTTACATGAGCATGGCAAAATCTCAAATTTCAGAATAGGGCTGATCCATACATGCATGATTCTTACAAACTTGGGCATACAAGCTAGTCCTAAATCATGCAACAGTAGATTGACAAGATTAACAACTAATCATGCTTGTAATTTCATGTAACAAAATAACTTCTATCATTCACCACCATGCACACTCATCCATCCACACACCACATTCATCACATCCACAATATACATAGCATATAAATGGTTACAGTATAACCTAGTCGCGAAACATATCGAAAATAGGTGTATAGCAAGGCAGAACAGGTCACTGTTCTGTCCAGATGAACTTGGCGGCGGTCTCTGGCCGCTGATTCAAGGTCAACGTCATAGTCGATGGACGCTAAGCATGATCTTAGCGACCAGGGACTTTGCCGTCAATGCAGGTCTGTGCAGAACACAGACCCGAGCTCTCAAAATAGGGTGAATCTGGGGGTCTAGGACACGAGGGAAAATGTACAAAAATAGTAAAACCAACCTAGACACATACAGGTACGTTATGAATGGGGTACTTGCCTTTAGAAAATTCACCAGACGAATCTAGGGCTCGGTGAAGCTCTCCTTGGGCTGTCCCAAGAAGCCTTTGGAAACGCTTTACTCCGGGTTCTTGGTCGATGCATGTGCTGAGCCAATGGTGGGGCAGCCTCCTCCTTGGTTCCCTCTAGCCTCCAGTTGCAGTAGAACGCCGGATGGAGCCTTGGATCGTCGGTTTGGAGCCTTCAAAAACCAGTCCTTGCACAGCTCCGAACTGGGGTCTTCTTCTTCTTTCTCTCTTGTAAAGAGGCAAAGAGAAGGGTTGGGGAGCAGATTCGGGTTTGGATATATGGGAGAGGCTTCTCTCCCACTCACAGGGTGACAAGATGGCTCTCAGAGCCGTTGGGGACAGCTCCCCAATGGGTGAGCTACCTTGTTTCCGGAATTTCTGGCTCTGCAACGCATGCAGGTCAGAGAAGTTGGCGTCCACATCGTTAGACGCTGGGATTAGTGTTGGCGTCCATGGGTGGACGCTGACACCTCATCGACGTCCTGCTATTGACGCCAATATGGCCTTCGGGAAGAAGTCTAAAACATGCAGAAAACTATGCATGCCATGCATATATACATGCAATATGTATATGGTAGTGTATTCATACTATCACCATTCAATACATGAATTATTTACATCTAGTATAAACACATGCACATGTAATTGTATTAATTAACGCGTACGTAAATATGTATATACATACACAAGCACAAATATACACACACAAATACAAAAAATGCGACAGAAATTCGAGGGCCTTACACCCTCTCCCCCTTAAAGAAACTTCGTCCTCGAAGTTAGAATGACACTACTCAAACAAAAGGGGATACTTCTTCTTCATCGCATTCTCAAGCTCCCAAGTAGCCTCCTCTCGTGAGAAGTTCCGCCATAGGACCTTCACCGACGCAATACTCTTGTTCCGGAGATGTTGAACCTTCCGGTCAAGAATAGCTACTGGTTGCTCGACATACGAAAGATCTGGCTGAATCTCCACTGGCTCATGACTAATCACATGAGACGGATCTCGGACATACTTCCTGAGCATAGATACGTGGAATACAGGGTGAACGCTACCCAAAGCTAGGGGTAATGCTAGCTCATATGCCACGCTGCCCAAACGTCTGAGAATCTCATATGGGCCAATGAACCTGGGGCTCAACTTACTATGCCTGCCAAATCTGACAACACCTCGAGTAGGCGATATTTTCAAGAAGACATGATCGCCAACCTCGAACTCCAAATCCTTTCTCCTGTTGTCGACATAGCTCTTCTGCCTATCCTGTGCCGCAACAAGCCTCTTCCTGATAAGCTGGATCTTATCCGAAGTTTCCTAGACTAACTCCGGTCCGATCAACTGCCTATCACCAGTCTCCTCCCAACACAAAGGTGATCTGCAGGGCCTACCATACAACGCCTCGAATAGAGCCATACCAATGCTCGCATGAAAGCTGTTGTTGTATACGAACTCCACAAGAGGTAAATGACGCTCCCAATCATCCTTCCAATCCAGAACACACGCTCTCAACATATCCTCGAGCGTCTGGATAGTCCTCTCGGACTGTCCATCGGTCTGGGGATGAAACGCCGAACTGAGTTTCAGCTCCAAACCTAAAGCATCCTAAAGACCCTTCCACAATCTCGAAGTAAATCTCGGATCTCAATCCGAAATGATCGACTTCGGTACACCATGCAATCTAATGACACTACTAACATACAATCTAGCTAAACTCTCTACTGACTGCTTCTTCTTCATAGGCAAGAAATGAGTAGTCTTCGAGAATCTATCTACGACTACCCAAATCGAGTCATTGCCCCTTCTAGATCGAGGCAAACCCGAAATGAAGTCCATAGTGACAGCTTCCCACTTCCACACTGAGATATCCATCCTCTGCATAAGGCCGGATGGTCGCTGTCGCTCGGCCTTCACTTGCTGACACACCAAACACCTAGACACATAATCCGCCACATCCTTCTTCATGCCGGACCACCAAAATGATCTCTTCAGGTCTTGATACATCTTAGTGTTACCCGGATGAATAGAGAATCGCGATCTATGAGCCTCCGCTAACACATGCTCACGAACCTCTACCAAATCAGGGACACAAACACGGTGCTGAAATCTAATCACACCATCCTCATCACGAGCAATGCCCGCCTTACCCACTAACTCTAACAATCTAGGGTCGGCTTCCTATTGCTCGATCACCTCATCCAAAACCGAGGATCTAAGGGATAGCTGTGCTACAAAAGCCTGACACAGCGATGGCTCTAACTCGGTCATAGAGTACGCCGCATCCTCCAACATCTTCCAATCCTGCTGGAGCGAAGATCTTTTTCTACTAAGCGCATCCGCTACGACATTCGCCATTCCAGGGTGATACTGAAGGTCGAAGTCATAGTCCTTCAAGAACTCAATCCATCTTCTCTGCCTCAGGTTTAATTCCTTTTGGGAGAAAAGATACTTCAAGCTCTTGTGGTCGGTAAACACCTCAAATCTGACACCATAAAGATAGTGCCTCCAGATCTTTAGTGCATGAACCACTGCTACGAGCTCTAAGTCATGAGTCGGATAGTTCTTCTCATGCTTCTTTAATTGACGAGAAGCATAATCCACTACCCTTTCTTGCTGCATTAGTACATAGCCCAAACCAATCTGAGACGCATCCGTATAAATGGCAAAGCCCTCTAGACCACTAGGCAATACCAATACCGGAGCAGAAGTAAGCTTAGCCTTCAATAGCTGGAAGCTACGCTCACATGCCTCAGACCATACGAACTTCTCACCCTTCCTGGTCAGCTTTGTCAAGGGGGCGGCGATGGATGAGAAACCCTCAATGAATCGCCGATAGTAACCAGCTAACCCAATAAAACTACGAATCTCCGAAGGGGTCTTGGGAACCTCCCAATCCATAACTTCCTGGAACTTCACTGGATCAACTGCAACACCAGCGCCGGAGATAACATGCCCGAGGAAATGAACCTCGCGCAACCAAACATCGCACTTGCTGAATTTTGCATACAGCTTATGCTCACGAAGAACCTCTAACACTAACCTCAGATGCTGACGGTGCATGGCCTCATCCAGAGAGTAGACCAACACGTCGTCAATAAACACTACGACAAAGCTGTCTAAATAAGGCCTAAACTGTGAGACCCTGAATTTTTTATTCTCTTTATATATATGTATGTATAGGAATGGTGTGTTGGGTGTTCGGTTGTTGTGTGCTTAGCATGCGTAGTTCATTGTGCCTACTATAAGTTTTATCCTTCTTTTGAACATGAGCATGTGCGAATATCTATATATGTATACATAGGTGTATATGATGATTAATGTGGAAGTGAGCAATTAGCTAATTAGAGGTGTATTATGAATACCAAGAATCTCTGACTTAGGATACTTGAATAATACTATGCGTGTGCTATCTAAATATTGAAGAATATCCTATACTACCTATTTCATGGAATTTTGTATGGGAGTGTATGAAGTACATATGTGTATGTACGTATGTATGTTATCTTGTGCGTGTGACAATTGTATACCTAATTCTACATGCATAACACCTTGGTGTATTTGTGTATGCATGTGTATGATTAGTTGTAAGCGTTGCTCATTTGCATGGTTTAGCTAATGTGTATATTGTACTTCGTACATTGCATATGCATAAAGAGTTCAAGCATGGTAGGTGTAATTAGTGGTTTATATTGAAATTCTATACTCCTCAAGAATAACATGCATGTATTTTTATGATATTTAGGTGAGAATAGTCAATTGGCTAAATTATGCATATAGTACATATTAAGGAATCCTATGCATATAGTACTTAAGCAATGTTATGTAAAGTTGTGTAAGTTAATCTAATTACCGGTGCGCATGTTGTATCCATCTATTCCAAGCATAATGTACATAAGTATACTACACCCGTGTGTGTATACTATATATATGTCAAATCAAGTGTGTGTGTGCAAGGACTATTTTATCGAATAGATTATTCCTAGCTAACATAATTCATATCACCTCCTAATGATTTGCGAAGCCCTCATAATTCTAGTCATTTACTTTGCCGGGTGTTGAGTCACACTTATGTAAAACATCATGTACGCATAGGTAGATATCTACGTACATCTATCTTAGTGTATTTATGTATGCTTGTGTATACCTAGGTATGAATGATATTGATTGCCTGGTATGGTAATATACATGTTACACCTTATACATTGTATGTATATATATAGAGTAAGCATAGTTTCTGCATGTTTTAAGTTCTGGCCGAAGGGCCAATCAACGTCAATGTGTTTATATTAAATATAAATAAGGTATGTATTGCATGGTGATAGTATGGATATAATACCGTATACATATTGCATGTATATAAGCTTGGTATGCGTGGTTTTCTGCATAATTTAGGGTCCTGGCCGAAGGCACCTTGGCGTCAAGCCCAGGCCGTTGAGCCAGTGTCAGCGTCCAGACATGGACGCCAACACTAACTCCGGCGTCCAGCGATATGGACGTCAATCTCTCTGGCCTGCATGTGCAGCAGAGCTGCAAGCTTCTGAAACAAGGCAAGCCAACCATTGGGGGATGTCCCCCAACGGCTCTGAAGGGTGTCCTATCACCCTAGTGAGTGGGAGAGAGACTCCCTTAAGTCTGAACCCGAAATGGCTCTCCCCACTCTTTCCCTTCACCCTTGCAAGAGGAGAAATAGAGAAAGAAAAAAAACCCTAGAGAAAGTCTGTGAGAAAAACCCCTTTTAGCACCCACAAATCCGACCCCCTGGAGGTTGATCCGGCCATCTACTGCGACAAGAAGGAAGCTGGAGCAAAGGAGAAGGCCTCCCCATCGCCCCCTTGCTGTAGAGCTCATCCAAGAACCCGGAGGAAGGTGATCTTGGAGGCCATCCTGCAACTTCTTGGACTGCCCAAGGAGGTCTTCACCGAGCCCTAGATCCTTGGAGGAATTTGTGAAAGGCAAGTGACCTATCTATGGTGTCCCCGTATGAGTCTAGGTGGGTTTTGCTATTTTTATGGATTTTTCCTCAAGTCCTAGACCCTCCCATTCACCCAAGTTTCAGAGCTCGGGTCTGTGTTTCTGCACAGACCTGATTCGACGGCAAGGTCCCTGGACGCCTGTGATGAGCTTGGCGTCCATCGGCCATGCCGCTGACCCTGAGTCAGCGGCCAGAGACCGCCGCCTAGTTCCTCTGAACAGAACAGTGAGCTGTTCTGTCCTCCTTATGCATTAATTTCGGTATGTTTTCCGTGATGAGGATATATGGTAAACCTTATACTCTATGTATATTGTTAGTTGTGATGTGTGGATGAATGTGGTGTGATGGTGAATGTGGGATAATGGTATCTTTTAAACTTGCGAGCATGACTTGTAGATAATCTTGCAAATCCTTGTTCACGATTTGAATTAGTATGAATGCCTTGGTTTTAGTCTAATCATGAAGATCAGTGGGTCAGCATCTGTGTTTACAAATTTTGGTAACTTATCCATGCTTGTGCAATTTGTAAATAAGCTCGGTTCGGTAAAAATAGAAGCATGCAAGAATGGTTTGTAGGGTTCAATCCATAGATGTATGAATTAGGGTAATTTTGTATCCTAAATTCCTGCATATGTTAGTAGCTTATGTTTAAACAGCAAGTGGCTAAATTACAAGACGTGTTAAACCCCATGTTAACTTAAGTTACTAATAGCATGCTAAATATGTGTTTTATTTTCTGTAAATTCTATTTAGCTCAGAAAAATCTGAAAATTTGAGTGTATGATCTTGAACCAGAAAACAACATGTGGTTAAAATTTCAGGTCATTTGGATCAGTAAAAAAGAAGTTATGTATTTTCATGTGAATTGTGATAATCCACGTATACTATCGAAATGTGATTAGTTATTGTCTAAAACCAACTTGATTGGTGAATTTACTGTGTTAAACTCCTGAAATCTGTAGTAGCATGATTAGGAGAAAAACAAAGACACATTGTTCATGAGAAAACGAAGGAGATGTGAGGGTTATGTGTAAAACACATGTTAAAACTCGGTATGAGTAAAGTGTAAAAGTTGTGCCTATGTGACACTGCTACCCTAGAGGCATCGGGAGCCGTATATAGAAAAGTCCCTATAGAAGGCTCCATGTGATATAAGTTTGTCCCAAAGGCATTGGGAAAACCCCGGAGGTGGACAAGTACCACTGGATAGGGTGGAGAGGGCTTCTCCCGGTCTGCGCAGTTACCAAGATTCACCGCTGTATTGCCTAGGTGGTGAGTATGTGTATGAGTTGTGTCATGTGTTGTGTTATGAGTTGTGTTGAGAGCTGTGCTAAGGAATGAGCACGAGCTATGAGATATTTGTTAGTGTCCTCTACTGGTGGTTAGGACTATGTGTCATGGCAAATTGTTTAAGTAATGAAAAATGAATAAAGTGTGAATTATGTGAACATGGCACGTGGTAAGTGCCCAAGATGCACGTGGTAAGTGCAATCGACGTGATATGTGATAAGTGAAAGTGGAAGAGAAAATGATGTGGAAATGAGTAAATTGTGTAAGTGTGAACATGTGTACATGTCAAATGTGTAAAAGCGAACAATGTGAATGAGTAAGTGTGCAATCATGTGAAACTGAAAATGCGAGAATATGTTATTGAAACCCATGTGAGACAAATCTGAAATCATGTGAAATCAGTGAATTTATGTTATTATCATCATGTTATTATGTGCAAAGATGTCTAGGATCCATGTTAGGGATAATTGGGGAAAACGGGTACAAGATAGCATGATTGTTTGTTCACATGATATGTTTTAAGCAACGTTGTAGCTCTCATGTGTAGATTTATAGCCATTGAATCATGTGAAATCAGCAACCTAAAGCATGTAGAAATGTCCATGTATTTGTCTAAAAACATGTAAGATCCATGCTAGTTGTGTTTCCTTTCATGTGTGCACAATGTTCATGTTAGTAGCTCTCATGTCTTGGTTCTTTAAAGACAAGTTTCATAAGTAAATTGAATAGAGAGCATGTGATAGGTAAATTTTATTCCTACAAAATCTGAAAGCATGATCCATGTATAAACTTGTAAAACTTTCATGATAGGTTGAAACCTCGGAAATGACTAGTATGCCATGTTTTGAAAATTGTAAATGTGCATGTAAAACCCCTATGACTTATACGTGTATGTTATGGGTAGTGTTGCTTGCTGAGTCTTTGGACTCACTCTTGCTTCGGCGTACAGGTTGACAGGTATCGTGCACTAGAAGGAAGCGTGACGAGGATCATCATATAGAAGACTATTTTGTGGAGCTGTTACCAGTTGTACTTTTCTTTTGCACAAAAGGATTATTGTATGAACAATATTTGGACATTGTAGTTCTCTTTATTTTGTATTAATGTGGACATTGTCTTTCCATTTCGCTATTTAGATTGTGGAATGTGTGTTGGTGACGGGTTAAGAGTTGAGTTGTTTATTTTATTCCGCTGTACTCTATTGCTATCCAGGTACATATCAACCTATCGACCAGTGTTGGGTACATGTCCCACTGTGACGACGCCCTTTTACCGATGGGGATTGGTATAATCGTACCGGTATGAAGAGGGTCGTTACAGAGATTGGTATCAGAGAATAAGGTTGAGACTGTACATGGATAGGCCATCACCGTCACATCATTGCAAAGTCTTCATAGGGAATTGTCCATATATATAAAATCTACTAATAGTAGATGGAAGATAATAGGGAGAATAGTTAGAATATAGTAACCTAGGTTCTAATTGAGTTATTTATTTTGCAGACTATGGCTGACGTGGTAGACATGGTGCTCAGTCTCGGAGGTATGAGCAGAACTGCAAGCTGAAGAATTTCGTGAAAGGACTTAAGCCATCAGTGAGGGTTAGGCTTCTGGAACTCGATTCACGTACCTTAGGAGAACTTCTAGGTGTGACCACCCAGCAAGAGAAAGGAGAGGGATCTCTCCCAGAGGGGGAGGCAACTCCAAAGGAGAATATGATCAAGCCATTCCAAAGGCAAGATAGGAAGAAGGGGAAAACCTTGGAAGGTCAACAATCAACTGTGGCCTCAAGCATCGAGAAGCCCGAGTGCACCCAGTGCGGGAAGTGTCATGGCGGGAAAGCATGTTGGAGAAAGGAAGGAAGGTGTCTTAAATGTGGAAGCAAAGATCATCGGCTTAAAGAGTGTCCGAACCTGAAGACAAAGTTTACTCCACGAGGTGCTTCATCGACGGTAATAAGGAGCAAGGAGTAACTGGTGATGACCTCGGCGACGTCACCACAGGTACTCGATGCGATCTTCGAGGACGAAGATCTTTTTCTAGAGGGGGAGGGTGTGAGACCCCGAATTTTTATTCTCTTATATATATGTATGTATAGGAATGGTGTGTTGGGTGTTCGGTTGTTGTGTGCTTAGCATGCGTAGTTCATTGTGCCTATATATAGTTTTATCCTTCTTTTGAACATGAGCATGTGCGAATATCTATATATGTATACATAGGTGTATATGATGATTAATGTGGAAGTGAACAATTAGCTAATTAAGGTGTATTATGAATACCAAGAATCTCTGACTTAGGATACTTGAATAATACTATGCGTGTGCTATCTAAATATTGAAGAATATCCTATACTACCTATTTCATGGAATTTTGTATGGGAGTGTATGAAGTACATATGTGTATGTACGTATGTATGTTATCTTGTGCGTGTGACAATTGTATACCTAATTCTACATGCATAACACCTTGGTGTATTTGTGTATGCATGTGTATGATTAGTTGTAAGCGTTGCTCATTTGCATGGTTTAGCTAATGTGTATATTGTACTTCGTACATTGCATATGCATAAAGAGTTCAAGCATGGTAGGTGTAATTAGTGGTTTATATTGAAATTCTATACTCCTCAAGAATAACATGCATGTATTTTTATGATATTTAGGTGAGAATAGTCAATTGGCTAAATTATGCATATAGTACATATTAAGGAATCCTATGCATATAGTACTTAAGCAATGTTAGGTAAAGTTGTGTAAGTTAATCTAATTACCGGTGCGCATGTTGTATCCATCTATTCCAAGCATAATGTACATAAGTATGCTACACCCGTGTGTGTATACTATATATATGTCAAATCAAGTGTGTGTGTGCAAGGACTATTTTATCGAATAGATTATTCCTAGCTAACATAATTCATATCACCTCCTAATGATTTGCGAAGCCCTCATAATCTTGTCATTTACTTTGCCGGGTGTTGAGTCACACTTATGTAAAACATCATGTACGCATAGGTAGATATCTACGTACATCTATCTTAGTGTATTTATGTATGCTTGTGTATGCCTAGGTATGAATGATATTGATTGCCTGGTATGGTAATATACATGTTACACCTTATACATTGTATGTATATATATAGAGTAAGCATAGTTTCTGCATGTTTTAAGTTCTGGCCGAAGGGCCAATCAACGTCAATGTGTTTATATTAAATATAAATAAGGTATGTATTGCATGGTGATAGTATGGATATAATACCGTATACATATTGCATGTATATAAGCTTGGTATGCGTGGTTTTCTGCATAATTTAAGGTTCTGGCCGAAGGCACCTTGGCGTCAAGCCCAGGCCGTTGAGCCAATGTCAGCGTCCAGACATGGACGCCAACACTAACTCCGGCGTCCAGCGATATGGACGTCAATCTCTCTGGCCTGCATGTGCAGCAGAGCTGCAAGCTTCTGAAACAAGGCAAGCCAACCATTGGGGGATGTCCCTCAACGGCTCTGAAGGGTGTCCTATCACCCTAGTGAGTGGGAGAGAGACTCCCCTAAGTCTGAACCCGAAATGGCTCTCCCCACTCTTTCCCTTCACCCTTGCAAGAGGAGAAATAGAGAAAGAAAAACCCTAGAGAAAGTCTGTGAGAAAAACCCCTTTTAGCACCCACAAATCCGACCCCCTGGAGGTTGATCCGGCCATCTACTGCGACAAGAAGGAAGCTGGAGCAAAGGAGAAGGCCTCCCCATCGCCCCTTGCTGTGGAGCTCATCCAAGAACCCGGAGGAAGGTGATCTTGGAGGCCATCCTGCAACTTCTTGGGACTGCCCAAGGAGGTCTTCACCGAGCCCTAGATCCCTTGGAGGAATTTGTGAAAGGCAAGTGACCTATCTATGGTGTCCCCGTATGAGTCTAGGTGGGTTTTGCTATTTTTATGGATTTTTCCTCGAGTCCTAGACCCTCCCATTCACCCAAGTTTCAGAGCTCGGGTCTGTGTTTCTGCACAGACCTGATTCGACGGCAAGGTCCCTGGACGCCTGTGATGAGCTTGGCGTCCATCGGCCATGCCGCTGACCCTGAGTCAGCGGCCAGAGACCGCCGCCTAGTTCCTCTGAATAGAACAGTGAGCTGTTCTGTCCTCCTTATGCATTAATTTCGGTATGTTTTCCGTGATGAGGATATATGGTAAACCTTATACTCTATGTATATTGTTAGTTGTGATGTGTGGATGAATGTGGTGTGATGGTGAATGTGGGATAATGGTATCTTTTAAACTTGTGAGCATGACTTGTAGATAATCTTGCAAATCCTTGTTCACGATTTGAATTAGTACGAATGCCTTGGTTTTAGTCTAATCATGAAGATCAGTGGGTCAGCATATGTGTTTACAAATTTTGGTAACTTATCCATGCTTGTGCAATTTGTAAATAAGCTCGGTTCGGTAAAAATAGAAGCATGCAAGAATGGTTTGTAGGGTTCAATCCATAGATGTATGAATTAGGGTAATTTTGTATCCTAAATTCCTGCATATGTTAGTAGCTTATGTTTAAACAGCAAGTGGCTAAATTACAAGACATGTTAAACCCATGTTAACTTAAGTTACTAATAGCATGCTAAATATGTGTTTTATTTTCTGTAAATTCTATTTAGCTCAGAAAAATCTGAAAATTTGAGTGTATGATCTTGAACCCGAAAACAGCATGTGGTTAAAATTTCAGGTCATTTGGATCAGTAAAAAGAAGTTATGTATTTTCATGTGAATTGTGATAATCCACGTATACTATCGAAATGTGATTAGTTATTGTCTAAAACCAACTTGATTGGTGAATTTACTGTGTTAAACTCCTGAAATCTGTAGTAGCATGATTAGGAGAAAAGCAAAGACACATTGTGCATGAGAAAACGAAGGAGATGTGAGGGTTATGTGTAAAACACATGTTAAAACTCGGTATGAGTAAAGTGTAAAAGTTGTGCCTATGTGACACTGCTACCCTAGAGGCATCGGGAGCCGTATATAGAAAAGTCCCTATAGAAGGCTCCATGTGATATAAGTTTGTCCCAAAGGCATTGGGAAAACCCCGGAGGTGGACAAGTACCACTGGATAGGGTGGAGAGGGCTTCTCCCGGTCTGCGCAGTTACCAAGATTCACCGCTGTATTGCCTAGGTGGTGAGTATGTGTATGAGTTGTGTCATGTGTTGTGTTATGAGTTGTGTTGAGAGCTGTGCTAAGGAATGAGCACGAGCTATGAGATATTTGTTAGTGTCCTCTACTGGTGGTTAGGACTATGTGTCATGGCAAATTGTTTAAGTAATGAAAAATGAATAAAGTGTGAATTATGTGAACATGGCACGTGGTAAGTGCCCAAGATGCACGTGGTAAGTGCAATCGACGTGATATGTGATAAGTGAAAGTGGAAGAGAAAATGATGTGGAAATGAGTAAATTGTGTAAGTGTGAACATGTGTACATGTCAAATGTGTAAAAGCGAACAATGTGAATGAGTAAGTGTGCAATCATGTGAAACTGAAAATGCGAGAATATGTTATTGAAACCCATGTGAGACAAATCTGAAATCATGTGAAATCAGTGAATTTATGTTATTATCATCATGTTATTATGTGCAAAGATGTCTAGGATCCATGTTAGGGATAATTGGGGAAAACGGGTACAAGATAGCATGATTGTTTGTTCACATGATATGTTTTAAGCAACGTTGTAGCTCTCATGTGTAGATTTATAGCCATTGAATCATGTGAAATCAGCAACCTAAAGCATGTAGAAATGTCCATGTATTTGTCTAAAAACATGTAAGATCCATGCTAGTTGTGTTTCCTTTCATGTGTGCACAATGTTCATGTTAGTAGCTCTCATGTCTTGGTTCTTTAAAGACAAGTTTCATAAGTAAATTGAATAGAGAGCATGTGATAGGTAAATTTTATTCCTACAAAATCTGAAAGCATGATCCATGTATAAACTTGTGAAACTTTCATGATAGGTTGAAACCTCGAAATGACTAGTATGCCATGTTTTGAAAATTTTAAATGTGCATGTAAAACCCCTATGACTTATACGTGTATGTTATGGGTAGTGTTGCTTGCTAAGTCTTTGGACTCACTCTTGCTTCGGCGTACAGGTTGACAGGTATCGTGCACTAGAAGGAAGCGTGACGAGGATCATCATATAGAAGACTATTTTGTGGAGCTGTTACCAGTTGTACTTTTCTTTTGCACAAAAGGATTATTGTATGAACAATATTTGGACATTGTAGTTCTCTTTATTTTGTATTAATGTGGACATTGTCTTTCCATTTCGCTATTTAGATTGTGGAATGTGTGTTGGTGACGGGTTAAGAGTTGAGTTGTTTATTTTATTCCGCTGTACCCTATTGCTATCCAGGTACATATCAACCTATCGACCAGTGTTGGGTACATGTCCCACTGTGACGACGCCCTTTTTACCGATGGGGATTGGTATAATCGTACCGGTATGAAGAGGGTCGTTACATAAACACCCTGTTCATGAGATCCATGAACGCTGCAGGGGCATTGGTCAATCCGAAAGGAAGGACCAAGAACTCATAATGTCCATAACGGGTTCTAAATGCCGTCTTGGACACATCCTCACTCCGAATCCTCAACTGATGATAACCAAATCGCAAGTCAATCTTAGAAAAGACTGATGCATCTCGCAACTGGTCAAACAAGTCATCAATGCGAGGTAAGGGATACCTGTTCTTCACAGTCACCTGGTTCAGCTCTCTGTAGTCAATGCACAACCTAAGTGACCCGTCTTTCTTCTTGACGAATAATATAGGTGCGCCCAAGGGGAAACACTAGGGCGAATAAATCCCTTATCAAGCAACTCCGGCAACTGCCTCCTCAACTCGGCTAATTCTACAGGTGCCATCCGATATGGAGCCTTCGAGATAGGAGAGGTGCCTGGAAGCAACTCTATGGTAAACTCTATCTCTCTATCCGGTGGCAATCCAGACAAGTCATCAGGAAAGACATCTGGAAACTCCTGCACTACCTCAATCTCCGCAAGAGTAAGTGACTCATCAGCCTCTGGCACTAACACCACGCTGGCAAGAAAAGCGTCACAACCCTTGTTCACCATGCGCATCGCCTTCATGGCAGAGATGACCATCTTTCCCACCCAGTTCCTTGGCAAGGGGTGAGAGAACTCATCCTCACCAGGAATGCGGAAAACAATCCTCTTCCGACGACAATCCACTAACGCATTGTGCTCCTCTAGCCAATCCAGACCAAGAATAGCATCATAGTCCTTCATCTTTAGCAAGAAGAAACACCCATCTAGGATTCTATCCTCAATGCACACAGGTAACGACGGAATGCACTTCCTAGTCGATACCGTACCCGCAGGGGTGTGCACAGACAAAGGGACCTCTAACTTCTTAGACTCTACGCCTGACTCTAGGGCTAACTGCCTAGCGAACCGCTTGCAAATGAACGAGTGAGTAGCACCCGTATCAAACAAAACCCGAGCGTGCACACCTAAAAGCAAAACCGTACCTTCGGTGACATGCTCCGCCTGCTCGGCGTCCTCACGAGCCAAAGCAAACACTCGAGCTGAGGCTCGAGGCCTTCCTGGTCTTCCTGTAGCTGGCGCGGCTGCCGCTACTGCTGGGGCTGGCGCTCCACGCTGAGCTCCCTGCTGAAGTCTTGGGCAATCTTTGATCTTGTGGTCGCTGCTCCCGCACTTCAAGCATCTACCCGCTACCAACCAACACTCGGAACCACCATGTATCTTCCCGCAATGGGGACACTCTTTCTTCACACCAGGGGAACGTATAGAAGGTACCTGAGAGCTGCTGACTGTTACGGATCGCTGCGGTGTCTGATACACCATCTTCTTCTTGTCTTGCCGCTGGAATGTCGCTGCTGGCCTCTTCTGCAAAGCCTTTTTTTCCTCCAGATATTGCTCCATCTCTCCCTCCTGCCTGCAGGCAGCGCTGAGGGCCTCGTCCAACGTGCGGTGGTCAAACGCCACGAGCCTTGTCCGCAGTGATGGCTTGAGTCCCATCACGAACTTCTTCGTCTTCCAGCGCTCATCCTCTACGATATGCGGTGCATACTTAGAAAGTTCATAAAACCTTGCCTCGTATTCCAGCACAGTCATGGAGCCTTGCGTCAGGGAGAGAAATTCCTACTCCATCTTGTCCTAGATATGCTCTGGGACGAACTTGGCTCGAAAGAACCTCACGAACGCGTCCCACGCCACGCCTACTGCTCCGTCCTCAAACCGTGTACGTAGTAGGGAGGACCACCATACATCCGCTCTCTCCTGCAATACACCTTCATAAGCACCAACTAACAAATTCTAACTTAAGCAGAACATACAAACATACAAAATTAAAAGCCTACCTGTAGCATGTAGGTGGCTAATGTCACCTTATCCTTGCTCGGAAGATTTTCTCTGTCTCCCTTAACCAACTTTCTGCCATTAATGGATCACTCTCCCCCTTAAAAGAGGGTGGGGTCATCCTCTTGAATCTCTCCATGGTAGAAGGTCCACCATGGTCCTGAGCTGATCCTTGAGCCTGCTATAACACACATCAAGCAATATACAATCAACATAATATCACATAAGCAATTTAAAACAGACTATTAATCATTTCATTAGCCTAACCTGAGCCTCCAACTGTGCCTGGAGTGCTGCCTGGGTATGAGCCTGCGTCTGCATGACTTGCACCAGACCTTGCATGAATACTCCGTAGTCCACAGGCGGCGGTGGGGGAAGTACCGGACCTGGCGGTGCCGGGGCCTGTTGCTCCGCCCGCTCGTCACGTCGCGGCTCGTCCTCACGGGCCGACGCTCCACCACGCCTACCTCTCGAAGCCATGGCTGTAATAAAATTTCAGCCACCATTAGAGCTAGGTTACTAAGTTTTCTAACCATTTTCTCATCTATCTTTCACTTCTTATTAGTGTTTTCTACACATGTGGACATACTTAGCATGCAATGAAGATGATGACTTATGTATATTCATGTGCAATCTCAACCGGTTACTCTGATACCAATCTCTGTGACGGCCCTCGTTATACCGGTACGGTTATACCAACCCACGTCGGTATAGCAAGCCTCATCACAGTGGGACATTTACCCAACGATACATTCAGCTGAGATACACGTGAATATACGAACAGAGTAGCGGAAGTAAAAAGAACTACTGTCTTCATTCATTCATCATCCACATTTAGCATACATAAAATTGCAATAACATTAAAGAACTTAGAAGTTCACATGATTAAATTGCTGAAAATTAAATACATAGATGTCCACACTTATACAATTTCTCATAATAGTTCTAGTACAATGTCACTTTTACATACTATGAAAACACAAAAGGGTACAACTGCTCCAACAGTCTAATCTCCGCGCTCGGAGTCCGTCTCCACCGTCTCCTCCAACGGTGCCACGTCACCAACTACACCTGTACGCCGAAGCAAGTAGTGAGTCTAAAAGACTCAGCAAGTAACAACACTCATACCATACACGTACATGTCATAGTAGGCTCTACACACACAATTGCAAAAAGACTCAACATGTAGCATGCTTAAACCTTGAAATGAACAATCTATCATGATAGTTCTATCAGTAAACACATGATACATGCTTTCAGATTTCCTTAATGAAATGAATTTCCTAACACATGCTCTCTAATCATTCCTACTCATGAAATTCTACTTTGCATTTTAACCAAAACATGAAAGCCATTAACATGAATTCCGCGCGTACATGAGAGGGAACACAACTAGCATGGAATCTACATGTTCTTGTACATATACATAACCATTTTCACATGCTTAAGCTTGCTGGTTTTCACATGCTTTAGTAACCATAACCTACACATGAACGCTACAATGTTATTTAAGACACAACATGTAAACAACCGAACATGGAATTGTGTACACATACTCATTTATTTGTCCCTAGCATGGGTTCTAGACACTTGTACATGTAAACATGATCATAACATAAGGAAGCTACTGATTTAGCATGGTTTCAGATTTGTCACAACATGGATTTACAATATCATATCTTCACATTTTTGGTTTCACATTTTCTTACACAAATTTCCAATTCACTTAAATTGCGCTTTACACATACACATTACACATTGTTCACTTACACATTAACACATGAACACATACACATTACACTTTACACATTTAGTGCCGTGACACATAGTCCAAACCACCAAAGAAGGACATAACACATCACATCACATAGACGGCATCTAGGCAATACAATGGCGACTCTTGGACTGCGCAGACCGGGAGAACAAGTCTCCACCCTAACCAGTGGTACTTGTCCACCTCCAGGATTTCCCCCTAATGCCCTTAGGGTCACTTACACATTGAACTTTCTCAGGGGGGCTTTTCCCTGATACGGTTCCACTGCCCTCTACGGAAGCAGTGTCACATTGGCACAGTTACACATTTACACATTTTACCGATTTTACACATGGTTTGACACATGTCACTCTCACTTTATTCACTTTCTCACTCACATGCACATGCCTCTATTTTCCTAACATGACACTACAGATTTCAGACATTAACAAGCAGGTAATTCCACTAATGAAGTTGAATTAAACAAGAATCAACTCATTTTACAATGACATACATCAATTTCACATTTTTCATGGAAAATTTCTTAAGGCATCGAGCTCTGGTCCAAATGACCTAAAATTTTAGCCACAAACTGATTTCGAGTTTAGGACCCTTCATGCAATTTTTTAGATTTTTCTAAGTTAAAATGAATTTACAGAAAATCAAACATCCATTTCTCATGCTATTCGTAATTCAAGTCGATATGGAATTATACACAAGTCATAATTTTAGAAAGCTACTGTCTGAACCCTACATGTATAGAGCTACAGAATTTATTCCTCAATTTATGGGGCGATGCCGGGTTTACCAAGAATTTATCATAACTTATGCACAATTCCTATTTCCCACACAACACTTTCAATAATTTACATGAGTATGGCAAAATCTCAAATTTCAGAATAGGGATGATCCATACATGCATGATTCTTACAAACTTGGGCATACAAGCTAGTTCTAAATCATGCAACAGTAGATTGACAAGATTAACAACTAATCATGCTTGTAATTTCATGTAACAAAATAACTTCTATCATTCACCACCATGCACACTCATCCATCCACACACCACATTCATCACATCCACAATATACATAGCATATAAATGGTTTACAGTATATCCTAGTGGCGAAACATATCGAAAATAGGTGTATAGAAGGGCAGAACATGTCACTGTTCTGTCCAGATGAACTTGGCGGCGGTCTCTGGCCGCTGATTCAAGGTCAACGTCATAGTCGATGGACGCTAAGCATGATCTTAGCGACCAGGGACTTTGCCGTCAATGCAGGTCTGTGCAGAACACAGACCTGAGCTCTCAAAATAGGGTGAATCTGGGGGTCTAGGACACGAGGGAAAATGTACAAAAATAGTAAAACCAACCTAGACACATACGGGGACGTTATGAATGGGGTACTTGCCTTTAGAAAATTCACCAGACGAATCTAGGGCTCGGTGAAGCTCTCCTTGGGCTGTCCCAAGAAGCCTTTGGAAACGCTTTACTCCGGGTTCTTGGTCGATGCAGGTGCTGAGCCAGTGGTGGGGAAGCCTCCTCCTTGGTTCCCTATAGCCTCCAATTGCAGTAGAACGCCGGATGGAGCCTTGGATCGCCGGTTTGTAGCCTTCAAAAACCAGTCCTTGCACAGCTCCGAACTGGGGTCTTCTTCTTCTTTCTCTCTTGTAAAGAGGCAAAGAGAAGGGTTGGGGAGCAGATTCGAGTTTGGATATATGGGAGAGGCTTTTCTCCCACTCACATGGTGACAAGATGGCTCTCAGAGCCGTTGGGGGCAGCTCCCCAATGGGTGAGCTACCTTGTTTCCGGAATTTCTGGCTCTGCAACGCATGCAGGTCAGAGAAGTTGGCGTCCACATCGTTAGACGTTGGGATTAGTGTTGGCGTCCATGGGTGGACGCTGACACCTCATCGACGTCCTGCTATTGATGCCAATATGGCCTTCGGGCAGAAGTCTAAAACATGCAGAAAACTATGCATGCCATGCATATATACATGTAATATGTATATGGTAGTGTATTCATACTATCACCATTCAATACATGCATTATTTACATCTAGTATAAACACATGCACACGTAATTGTACTAATTAACGCGTACGTAAATATGTATATACATACACAAGCACAAATATACACACACAACTACAAATAATGCGACAGAAATTCGAGGGCCTTACAAAATGACTAACGTTTCTTATTTAAATATACATGTCTTCGTTTTATTCGCAAGTACTTTGTACATGTTATCATTTTCCCTCGGCCTTCGAGCACTCGAGGCATGACGGACTCGTTTCTATACACTTTCTCTTGACTTGGACCACCTCTCCATTGGGAATACTCTCGATTGGACGAGGGACTCTTTGTCAAGACCTCCGTAAGTCTTCTTGGCTTTGGCGCATGTCCTTAGTCAACAAGTTGGTTGTACCCTTAAACCCATTACACCTTAGGGATCAGTACGATCCATGGCCTTAGTGTGTTTCCCTCTGACTCTGCGATCACACCGGACCATCTAGCTTGTGTACACAGCACGACTAGTGGGCGGTGGTGATTTCTACCAAACTACCGGCCCATTAGGGTGTGCCGTGCAACTGTGGCTATCGTTGTTTCTCGTGTTTTTACGATATTGTACCTATCTCATCTACTATCTCATTACTCTCATCTGTTCACATTCTCTCTACACTCTCATCTATTTCGTCTACTACTCTCTTATGTTCTTGGTACTCTACTTGGCCATCAATTGATTATCTAAGATAACAAACATGACTATGCTAGGAAACATTATAAGGGCCCGATCTGGTCCTTGGGAGGAGCACCTAAAAGGCTATAACTCTCGAGGGGTTTAATGATCTGGGTGATGGCATACACCTAACGCATGACACGCAAGATTTAATCTATGACAATCAATCAATAAATTGTTTGTTACTTGAACTCGGGGTTGAAAGAATACCGACCCATACTTGCTATCATGACTAGTTTACTTGCTATCTCGTGATATGGCCAAATTCTTGTGATGATATACTCTCGTGAATATGATAATATTTCATGATATCTTGCTACATCATTCTCTTGACTATACATGACAACTTGTTCTCGTATCCTGCCTCCTAAAGACATTAATTACTTTAAGCATGCTTGTTTACATGAGATATTAAGTCCTACTGAGAGTTATCGCTCACCCTGCGCTATTGTTGTATGTGTTTTAGGTAAGATGGATGACGACCCTACACACACCAATGAGAATGGACCAGAGTGATGAGCGACCTGGAGTCAGTTAATGAAGTTGCTCTAGTACAATGGAGTCATAGCAATGGAATGACCTTAGTATCTAAGAGTTTAGTTAGATATTTGCTTTAGATTTCTTTTCCAATGTAATGACGTTATTGAGCCCTATGTTTTTGGCTCTAAATTTAGTGGTTGTAATAGTTTAGGTGATTTATCAATATAAAGAAGAGTTTATTTCAAGTATTATTCTTTTAGTTGCTCTGATATTTGCGATTGTAGGTGCAATTTACGTTACCATACGCGTTGTTCATGCCTCCCCGATTTATTCCGCTGCTAAATTGGCGGGGCATGACAAGATGAGATAGGGAGATATTCGTAAAACAATGTTAAAGGGTCGATAGTAACAGTTGCGCAACACTAGGTCAAGTGCCGGCAGTCAGGTAGAAGTCACAACCGCCCACTAGCCGCGCTATGAACACAGGCTAGATTGTCTGGTGTGATCCCAGGGTAAGAAGGAAACACACTAAGGTTGTTTGGATCATGCCGATCTTTAAGGGGTAACGGGTTTTAAGGGTATAACCAGCTCGTCGGCAATCGACGTACGCCAAAGCCAAGGAGACTTACGGAGGCCTTGACAAGCAGTCCCTGATCCTGTTAGGAGTATTCCCAATGGAGAGGTGGTCCATGCCAAGAAAAAGTGTGTAATGAAACGTTGTCCATCTTGCCTCGAGTGCTCAATAGCAGAGGGACGCGATAACGGTGTACAATTCACGCGAACAAAGCGAAGACAAGTATCACTTAAATAATTGGGATTTTATGTAAATAAATACTCTCAATTACAAGATATATTATTGATTAGTTTAAAAAGACAAATTATTAATATTTGGTGTGTGCAAGTGTAAAGAAATCATAAGAGCATGAATAATTGTGCATGTGGCTTTCAAATTAATGAATTTCATGTAATTATTACCAAATTTAATAATCAGATCATTACTGTTCACACCAGTGCACACTTAAGGGTTAACTAGGGTTTAAATGGCATATAGAACAGGGGTATGTGAGCAATTACAGGTTCCAGCGACATTGTGAAATCGCGACGGTGGTACCCGTCGCATTTCATGTCACGACGGGCTGTCTGGTCGCATTCTGTTGAACCGACCGGGTTGGCGCGAACCGGGAGGGAATCGCGACGGCACGGGCCGTTACGTTTATTACGCGACGGACCGGCCGGTCGTGACCCTTCTGAGATCGCGACGGGTCAGGCCGTCGCGATTTTAGAAGGGCGGCCCGACCCAGAAAAGGGGAAACAACCCTTTTTGGGTTAGGTCCTTCCCTCCCATGCATGATACAGATCCCTACTAAAATGGATATAAAATTGCACGAAGGTCCAAAAATTATGAAACAAGTTTTAAATGAAAGTAGACACTAAATCTATCAACAGGCATGAGTAATTAGAAAATAGACAAGTATTGGGCATGCTTCAATTAGGTTACATTTCGCTGACCTAAACATGCACAGTCATGGTTTTCGATTTAATTAGCAAAGGTTGCATGATGAAATTGGGGAAAATAGAGTCGTTTGAAACCTAACATCATGCAGTATTTATGAGAATATTTGCAAGGCATGGGATCAAGTATATTTATGGATTGAAAGCAAAAATGTAGGTTCATGTACATGATGATGATAGGGATTTGAGCATTTAATTCTCTCTCATGGAACAACGAAATTTGGGGAAATCATGGGGCTTTCAAAGATAGATGTATGGGCTACCTATGGCCGAAGTTATGTGATTTGTGCTTGAGAGATTGCCTACCTTTTCTTGCTGTTTAGAAAACCTAGGGTTTATGATGAAGAAAATGGTATAATCCTCCTTGCTCCAAGCCTTCTCCTCCTTGCTCCTTCGTCCTCAGCCCTTCTCTTCATCCTCCAAAGCTCCAGCAACGTTCTATGGGTTGGTAGGGACGAATTGGGGGGTGTATTGACTAGCCATAAGAATCCTAACTTCTAAAAACTCCTCCTTTCCATAAAACTCCGAATTTCTATATTTATCTCCCTATGTCTCTCCTTTATCTACCTAATAGGATTAGGGAGAGGCTTAATTTCGTGGGTAAGGAGTTTGGGTAAGTCTAGGGCTCCTTTTTAGGATATATATGGGTTAACTAATAATTATCTTAACCCTTTACTAATTATTACTATTTTTATTGCAAATTTAACTTAATTATCTCCCATCCCAAGATGGGCTCTTCTCAATTGGGCCCAACTATTCATGCTTGGACCATTAATATAACCCATCTTTTAATTTAGCTTAATGGGCTTTGATTTAATTCCCTTTATTTAAATTTATTCCCCCTTTATTCCAATTTAAATCTATTTATCACATTTATTTAATTAAATTTTTATTTTATTTAAGATTTAAAAATCAGAGTTGCTACAATTCCATTCTAAAAGAAAGCTTTTCAAAATCAGTTTTGGCATTTTGAGATGCAATCTTAAATTCATCCATTTCATTCAGAAGTTCTTCCTTTTCATCATTAAGTTCAGATATTTCATTTTCAAATTTAGATATTCTTCTATTTATTGAAGTATCATGCATGACATTTTCAATTTTCTTTTTCAGACATTTGTTTTCTTTTCTTATTTCAGAATATTTTTCAACTGAGGCAGCATATGTATCTTCCCAATCTTAAACAGTATATTGTTCAAAAGAAGAACTTACCTTTCCATCACTGTTGTTAGCCATTAAGCATAACTCCTCATTTTCTGAGCTTGAGGAGTTCTCTCATTCATCTTCACTTTGATCTTCATCCGACCAAGTTGCTAGTATTGTTTTTGGCTTTTTCATTTTGTTGTTCTTCTTGTATTTGTCCTTCTTGACCTCAAGACACTCACCATTCATGTGTCCTGTCTTGTTACACTTGTAACAAATAACACCTTCATCAGCTTTTTGATTTCTGTCAGGATTAAAGTTTGTTGAAGAAGCATTCTTTTTGCCAGAAGAATATTTTTTCTTTCCATTGAATTTTCCTTTTCTTGATTTTAAAA
The DNA here is from genome assembly GCA_014218235.1 of Colocasia esculenta. Classification (NCBI taxonomy): domain Eukaryota; kingdom Viridiplantae; phylum Streptophyta; class Magnoliopsida; order Alismatales; family Araceae; genus Colocasia; species Colocasia esculenta. Next base: position 47,339,915 of record CM024766.1, read on the forward strand.
TTTTTCTGAATTGCCTAGTCATGAGGGCAATTTCATCCTCATCAGACTCAGACTTTTCAGAACTAAATTTTTCTTGAATTTTCTCCTTGTTGATTGATGAAGCCTTAAGTGCTACTAGTTTGACTTTAAGCATATGTTCTTCAGTTCTTTTCAGATTTATTTCATAAGTCATTAAAGAGCCTATGAGTTCATCCAAAGAAATTTTGGATAAATCCTTAGAATATTCAATCATTGTAACCTTTGTGTGCCAAATTGATGATAGAGAGTGCAACATTTTTATTACCAGATCAACATCAATGTACTCTTTACCTAGTGCCTTCAGTCCACTGACGATTGTCATAAACCTGGCAAACATTTCAGAAATTGACTCATCAGTTTTCATCATAAACACTTCATATTCATAAACAAGTATGTTTGCTTTGGTTTCCCTAACTTGAGATGTTCCTTCGTACATTAATTCAAGTTTATCCCACATTTCCTTAGCAGATTTGCACATGGATATTCTTGAATATTCTTTAGGGTGAACTACACATTGAAGCATATTCATGGCACTGTAATTAAGAGTGGCTTTACTAATTTGCTCTCTAGTCCAATTCTCCTCATCTCCATGGTTTTCATAAGGACCCTTGTCAACTATTTTCCAGATTTCATGGTTTTGTGCCCTTAGAAAAACTTGCATACGATTTTTCTAATAGGAGTAATTAGACCCATCAAAATATGGTGGTCTATTAATGGAATGGCCCTCAGCTACAAACCCTCGTGAATCCATGAATCGAAGTAAAAGAAATAGTAAACGAGTAAGCAGTCAATTCAGCAGATAGAACACACCGATCAAACAGAGGCAATCAAATCAAATCAGAAACATGTATTAACCCGCTCTGATACTAATTGTAGGATCGAATAGAGATGATGAACAGATACACCAAATACTGTGGAAGCTAAAGTAATTTAAAAATTACTTCAGATTAGAGATCCATTCAAGCAAGCAATCCAATTGATCTGATGTGTGAATGTGTGATTGTGTGGATATGATGTGTGAAGCAATTAGATAGAGAATGTGAAAGCGAAATCCTATGAAAACATCTAGCGCAGAGAAAAGAAATCAAACCATTGCACAAAGAATTTTTAAGTGGTTCAAAAATCACACCAGTGATTCCTACATCCACCCCTCACATAGTGAGGCCACACTACTCAAACTAGAGTACAACACACACTGGAGCACGACGACTCCAAAACACCTTGAGCACGACGGCTCAACACACAACTATGAGCACGACGGCTCAAAACACACAATCGTGAGTTCGACGACCCACAAACTGAGCACGACGGTTCAAACCTCAACTAGAGCATGACGACTCCAAACTGATCACGATGGCTCAACACACAAGCTAGATCAAAACCACACGAGATCAGATCCTCTAGCAATGATCTGATTCACAGACTCAAACAACACAGAAATCTTCATAGAACTTCATGTGCAGATCTCACCAATGAAAATGAGATGAACACTCCAAGAAATAAGTGAAATAGATATGGGTTGGATGTTCCTCGGTGAAGAGGTCTTGTAGAAGCTTGAATTAAAGAGCCTTGAAGGAATTCGATGGAGATCCTCTTCAATTCACGATGCTCTGCTTTAGTGGCATCTAAATTGCCATTGCTTCTTCTTGTTCTACTACTCTTCTGCTCGATTTACTCCCATTTTCAGAACATCACAGCTTGGCTTTGATCACCACGTCTCTTTGGATGAAATCGCTGGAAGGCTGGAAGCTTGCGGGCTCACTTGGGGCTCTCTCTACTTCATAACAGATCACAGAACTTTTATAGCCTCTGTGCTGTCCCTTTTTTACGTGAAGGGGATGTGCACAGAAACCTAGAATACACCCTGGGCTGTCACGTGTCCAAAAGGTCTTTACCAGACTGCCACTTAGATGAGAGGGTAATTTGGTAATTATAGCATCTTCCACAAAGACCTCATAGTGAAATCATAGCCATCAGATTTTATCCTCTACACAATTCTGGGTTTGCACAGAAATGTGAGTCGACCTCATTTTTCAAGAGAGTCGACCTACTGACCAATTATCAATTCAGGGCTTACTGTCAGAACACTAGTGTCAACCTGACAGACACTTAGTGTTGACCGGACCAACAGGTAGAGCCGACCTGATCAACAGGTAGAGTCGACCTCCTGTGAATTCCTCCAAAATTGGTTCACTGGATGGATGTTAGGTCGACCTCATCTCCAAATAGAGTCGACACTACTGACATTTGCTCTTCAAAAACTTGCTGGATAGACTTTGTGAGTCGACCTGTTTGTCAACTAGAGTCGACCTGTCTGTGACTTTTTCTTCAGGAGCTTGCTAGGCATACTCAAAGAGTCTGTTGGCCCTTTTGGTACAGCAGCAGCTAACCTAGAGGGGGGGTGAATAGGTTTTTCTAAAATCTGAAATAGAAGTTTATCCATAAACTTGGAAGTCCTAGTTCCCCCAAGCAACCTCTTGGGATTTTACTAACCAAGGGTATAGTCCCCCAAGGACAATACAACACCCAGCACCCCAGCTGGTCTTCTTCTCTTTCCTGGGCAAGAAGGCAGCCCACTTCTTTTACAGGTCAAGAAGCCAACCTCCTGGTACAAACCCCAATGCAGTTCTACTAGACTTAAACCCCCAACTAGGTTCTACACTGAGTACAGTCCCTCAGCTGGACAGAAAATGCCATCAACTACACTGGCCAACTCTTCACGCAGGAAGAGACTCACTGTATACAGTCCTACAGCTGGACAGAAATCTTTCTTTATAAAAGAAAGAACAAAGCTAAGAGTTGGAACAAATGAAAACCAACTAAAAGAACTCTCAGCGAAAAGACTCTCTCCCCCAGATTACAAGATGCACACAGAGAGAGTGAAGAGAGGAGAAGATGAGAGCTTCAGAAGCTTAAACACTTCTTCTTGGCTCGGGCTCTTCTCTCTTTCTTTTGAGTGTATGTGGCGTTTAGGTTCTTCCTGGATGTACACTCTTTGAATGATCTTCAGGAAAGGCTCTATTTCTTCTTCAGCCTTGCATCATCTTTTATATGAGCAGCTTTAAACAAATCCGTTGGAGTTCTAGCCGTTGCTCATCTCTCTTTCTTCTGATATTTTGTGGTCTACGAGGTCTGCAAGCATAGAAGAAAGTGTTTAGATAAAAGAGTGTTTCTGTCAAAAAGGTTCATACCACTACAAGAAAAAATGTTTTTAGAGACCGACTATTTCGGTCTCTATTCGGTCACTATTCGGTCTCCAAACAGTCCAGCGACCGAATAGTGACCGAATAGCGACCAAAAATGTCGGTGAAAAATTTCTGGTCACAAATCTGTGACCGAAAATTTTCGGTCACTAATTAGTCGCTGATAGTGACCGATTAGTGACCGAATACTTTTGGTCGCTAATAGGCATTCGGTCACTAGTTCGGTCTCTATTTAGTGACCGAAATAGCGACCGAAATATGTCGGTCGCTAATAGCGACCGACTAGTCGATCACTAGTTTGATCTCTATTTAGTGACCGAAATAGCGTTCGAAATATCTCGATCGCTAATCGGTCTCTATATTTTTAAATTTTTTTTATAATAATTTTTATTTTATGAGAAAATCACCTGTTAAAAAACTCAACAAGACAAACATAAACTTCTACAATAATAACATAAACATCCACAATAATAACATCATCCACAATAAATGTAGATCAACAATAATAATAAAAATGTCCACAACAATAATAATAAAAATGTCTACAATAATACATAATAATGAAATGAAATCATGCTGTCTCCACGTCCACGTGCTCGTCTCCTACGCCACAGATGAAGGAACCTACAACACATACAATAATAAGTTAAATTTAAATACTTCTATAATCAATAATTAAACTAAACTAACTTGCTTAAAATAAATTGAGCGTCAAACTCAAACCGGGAGTCCAAATTGAACTCCGTCAGTTTTCACAAGTCACAATCATTACCCTCGCCATGCTGAAAAAACCAGAGGTCAATCCGATGAGTATTTCTAATTTTGGACCCCCAAACCTAAGTTTTTCAATTTTAAACTAAACTAACTTGCTTATTGTGAATTTGAGCGTCGAGCTCAAACCGGGAGTCTGAATTGAACCTCATCAGTTTCCACAAGTCACACTCATCGCCCCGACCATGGCGGAACAAACCGGAGGTCGATCGGATTAGTATTTCTAATTTTGGACACCCAAACCTAGCTAAGTTCTTCATTTCTAAACTGAACTAATTTTCTTAAGATGAAATTGAGCGTCGAGCTCAAACCGGGAGTCCAAATTGAACTCCGTCAATTTCCACAAGTCACAATCATTGCCCTTGCCGTGCTGGAAAAAACAAGAGGCCAATCCGATGAGTATTTCTAATTTTGGACCCCCAAACCTAAGTTTTTCAATTTAAATTAAACTAACTTGTTTATTGTGAATTTGAGCGTCGAGCTCAAACCGGGAGTCTGAATTGAACCCCGTCAGTTTCCACAAGTCACACTCATCGCCCCGACCGTGGAAGAATAAATCAGAGGTCGATCGGATTAGTATTTCTAATTTTAGACCCCAAAACCTAGCTAAGTTCTTCATTTCTAAACTAAACTAACTTGCTTAAGATGAAATTGAGCGTCGAGCTCAAACTAGGAGTCCAAATTGAACTCCGTCAGTTTTCACAAGTCACAATCATTGCCCTGGCCGTGCTGGAACAAACCAGAGGCCAATCCGTTGAGTATTTCAAATTTTGGACCCCCAAACCTAAGTTCTTCATTTTTAAACTAAACTAACTTGCTTATTGTGAATTTGAGCGTCGAGCTCAAACCGGGAGTCCAAATTGAACTCTGTTAGTTTCCACAAGTCACACTCATCGCCCCGACCGTGTTGGAACAAACCGGAAGCCATCTGATGAGTATTTTTGGACCCTCAAACCTAAGTTCTTCATTTCTAAATTAAACTAACTTGCTTAAGATGAAATTGAGCGTCGAGCTCAAACCGGGAGTCCAAATTGAACTCTGTCAGTTTACACAAGTCACAATCATTGCCCTGGCCATACTGGAAAAAAACAGAGGCCAATCTGATGAGTATGTCTAATTTTGGACCCCCAAACCTAGCTAAGTTCTTCCTTTTTAACTAAACTAACTTGCTTAAGATGAAATTGAGCATCGATGAAACCAAGTAAACTTAAACTAACTTGACTAACTTAACTGTTAAAATAAAAAAGTAAAATAAACGAATTTACTCACGTGAGGGGCTTGTGCTGATGTCGATGGTGCTACCTGAGGAGGAATGCTGACCTGGGACAGGGCCTGGGAGATTACCTGGGACAGGGTCTGGGAGAGCTGGGCCTGGAGTGCGTCGGTCACCTGCGTCTGCATCTGGACCAGACGAGTCTCCATCGTCTGCGCCAGACGAGTCTCCATCGTCTAGGCCAGACAAGACTCCAAACCAGATATCGTATCTGCAATGAAGCCCATCATCTCACTGGGAGAAGTACCTGGAGCACCAACTCCCGTGCTGAATGCACTAGTCTATGAGGCTGAACTGGAGGCGCCAGATAACACCCTGCTCGTGTCCATATTATGCCCAAAACCATACACATGGCCTTTCTTTGGGGCACCAGATGCCGCAACCCATACCTCAGGATCTAACTGCGGCTGCTCGTCCTCCCCGGCGTACTTCTCTGTCATTTGTTGGCTATACGACTCCTGCAAAAAAAAATGACAATGTAATATTAATCTGTAACGAGAAAAATTAAATAGTGAAGACCTTGTAAATACTTACCGCAACCTCTCGAGCTCTGTCGCTAATGTATTGATCCGTTCCTTTTTTCTTATGTGTTTTATCAAACACCTCCTGAAATGTCGGAAGCCATTTTATCTCCTTTCCCTATTTGACAGAAAAAACATGACATAAATGAGTACCTATATGAATAAAAGATATCAGAAACAGACAAATTACTTACCAATCTGGACTGATGGGTCGCAAAGGAGACGGATCCACTCGTATGCATGTTGGCCTCTGGATTGGGGTCCCGATTCACTTTTATTATTGTGGATGTTTGTTGCCATCTCTCTGCAGCCCATATGTTGCATAGAGTTTCCCAGTAGTCTCTCCTCATCCAACTCGGTGCCCGCTCCCTCCAAAGAGTCGGGTCTGCACTCTGAGAAACTTTCTCTACATTTTTCCTCGCATTATACATCAAATGCTTAAAAATTGATCGGGCAGTCATCGTCCATACTAATCGAGACCGTGCCTCGTCTGAACGACGCGTGAATAGATGATTGCTCTATATAGATAAGAGTTAGTTAACTGAATGTAGGAATAAGAAAACAAATTAATTATAATAAGAAATTACATACCATGAACATCTGATACAACAACTTCTGGACCTCCATCGGGAAATCATTGAATCTATGAATAGGCCCAGGAAAGTGTGCTTGTATTGTTCTTGTGATAAATTGGGACGCTTGAGCGGGCTCTATTTTATCACTGAAATTATGTAACTTGTTGCTATGAATTTATGAACTAAATTCACCTCATTCATAAAAGATACATACAAGTTTATTACGTACCCATTGATCCACACCTCCCGCAGAGTGCTCTCATAAAAATTGCCTCCCCCCTCCTGGAGACTAACAGCATCCTCTGGCACCGAACCTAGACAAAAATACAGAATGACATAAGTAATGTACAAAAATATTAATAATGACTATACAAATACCCTGAAATTTAAATATACATACCTACTACTATATTAGGAGAATGTGTAGACTGACCAGAGCCTGTAACATTTTAATGGCATCAGAATCAATGCACAATGAAAGTATAACTTTAAATATACATACCTGCTGCTAGAGGAGGAGACACAGAGGCTGGACCAGCAGCTGTAACAAGAATAGATGGCATAAGTAATGAGGAAGTGTAAACTCACCCGAACCTATAAGAATTTTATGGCAGAAAGATCAATGCACAATAAAAGTACATCTTCAAATATACATACCTGCTGCTACACTAGGAGACACAGAGGAAGGACCAGCAACTGTAACAATTCTAATGACATTAATATTATGTATAAATAATGACTATACAAATACTTAGAAATTGAAATATACATACCTGGTCCTCTAGGTTGAGGAGATGTAAACTCACCCGAACCTGTAAGAACTTTATGGCATAAGGATCAATGTACAATGAAAGTAGAACTTTAAATATACGTACCTGTTGCCATAGGAGGAGGGACAGACGGAGAACCAGAAGCTGTAACAATTTTAATGGCATTAATACTATGCATAAATAATACACAAAGAAAACTACACTAGAAAAATATACGTACATGTTGCCACAGGAGGAGGGACAGATGGAGAACCAGAAGTTGTAACAATTTTAATGGCATTAATACTATGCATAAATAATACACAAAGAAAACTACACTAGAAAAATATACATACCTGATGCCTGGAACAAAACCCTCCCACGGAGGCCCCTCCCAGAACTGGAGCCCGATCGTGCTCCATGCACCATATCTTCATAGGGAACATAAAGTATTAATGTTCACTAGTCAATTGCTTATATTGAAAGTGAGCTACTTTAAAATACTCACAATGTGAAAGAATTCTACCCATTTTTAATTGATATCCATTTCCTCCTCAGATGATGACAATATATCTAATTCAACCCATCTTCATCATCATCTTCACATTCATCACTGGTATATTACTCCTCCTCATCAGAACTTTCACCTTCAATATCTGTTGGCCTTTCACTACTGCCTTTCATCTCACGTGGATTGTGACGGCCCTCATTACACCGGTACGGTTATACCAACCCACGTCGGTATAGCAAGTGTCATCACAGTGGGACATTTACCCAACGATACATTCAGCTGAGATACACGTGAATATAAGAACAGAGTAGCGAAGTAAAAGAACTATTGTCTTCATTCATTCATCATCCACATTTAACATACATGAAATTGCAATAACATTAAAGAACTTAAAAGTTCACATAATTTAAATTGCTGAAAATTTAATACATAGATGTCCCACTTATACAATTTTCTCATGATAGTTCTAGTACAATGTCACTTTTACATACTATGAAAACACAAAAGGGTACAACTGCTCCAAAGACTAATCTCCGCGCTCGGAGTCCGTCTCCACCGTCTCCTCCAACGGTGCCACGTCACCAACTACACCTGTACACCGAAGCAAGTAGTGAGTCTAAAGACTCAGCAAGTAACACCACTCATACCATACACGTACATGTCATAGTAGGCTCTACACACACAATTGCAAAAGACTCAATATGTAGCATGCTTAAACCTTGAAATGAACAATCTATCATGATAGTTCTATCAGTAAACACATGATACATGCTTTCAGATTTCCTTAACGAAATGAATTTCCTAACACATGCTCTCTAATCATTCCTACTCATGAAATTCTACTTTTCATTTTAACCAAAACATGAAAGCCATTAACATGAATTCCACGCGTACATAAGAGGGAACACAACTAGCATGGAGTCTACATGTTCTTATACATATACATAACCATTTTCACATGCTTAAGCTTGCTGGTGTTCACATGCTTTAGTAACCATAACCAACACATGAGAGCTACAATGTTATTTAAGACACAACATGTGAACAACCGAACATGGAATTGTGTACACATACTCATTTATTTGTCCCTAGCATGGGTTCTAGACACTTGTACATGTAAACATGATCATAACATAAGGAAGCTACTGATTTAGCATGGTTTCAGATTTGTCACAACATGGATTTACAATATCATATCTTCACATTTTTGGTTTCACATTTTCTTTACACAAATTCCCAATTCACTTAAATTGTGCTTTACACATACACATTACACATTGTTCACTTACACATTAACACATGAACACATACACATTTACACATTCACAATTTAGGTGCCGTGACACATAGTCCAAACCACCAAAGAAGGACACAAACACATCACATCACATAGACGCCATCTAGGCAATACAATGGCGACTCTTGGACTGCGCAGATCGGGAGAACAAGTCTCCATCCTAACCAGTGGTACTTGTCCACCTCTAGGATTTCCCCCTAATGCCCTTAGGGTCACTTACACATTGAACCTTCTCAGGGGGACTTTTCCCTGATACGGTTCCACTGCCCTCTGTGGAAGCAATGTCACACTTGGCACAATTTACACATTACACATTTTTATCGATTTTACACATGGGTTTACACATGTCACTCTCATTCTATTCACTTTCTCTCTCACATTCACATTTCTCTGTTTTCCTAACATGAAACTACAATTACAGAAATGTAGCATTCAGGAAACTTCACGAACCAAGTTGACACATACAAAATCAAATTATTTTACAAGGCATGCATTAGTTTCACATTTTTCATGGAAAATTTCATATTGTATCATCTACTAGTCCAAATGACCTGAAATTTTAACCACAAGCTATTTTCGGTTTTAGGACCCTTCATGCAATTTTCAGATTTTTCTAAGTTAAAATGAATTTACAGAAAATCAAACATCCATTTTTCATGCCATTCGTGATTCAAGTCGATATGGAATTATACACAAGTCACAATTTTAGCAAGCTACTGTCTTAACCCTACATGTATAGAGCTACAGAATTATTCCTCAATTTATGGGGCGATGCCTGGTTTACCAAGGATTTATCATAACTTATGCAAATTCCTATTTCCCAAACAACACTTTCAATAATTTACACAAGCATGGCAAAATCTCAAATTTCAGAATAGGGTTGATCCACACATGCATGATCCTCACAACTTGGGCATACAGGCTAGTCCTAAATCATGCAACAGTAGATTGACAAGATTAACAACTAATCATGCTTGTAATTTCATGGAACAAAATAACTTCCATCATTCACCACCATGCACACTCATCCATCCACACCACATTCATCACACCAACAATATACATAGCATATAAATGACTTACAGTATATCCTCATCGTGAAACATAACGAAAATAGTCGTATAGAAGGGCAGAACAGGTCACTGTTCTGTCCAGATGAACTTGGCGGCGGTCTCTGGCCGCTAATTCAGTGTCAACGGCATAGTCGATGGACGCCAAGCATGATCTCAGCGTCAAGGGACATTGCCGTTAATGTCGGGTCTGTGCAGAACATAGTCCCGAGCTCCAAAGATGGGGTGAATGTGAGGGTCTAGGACACGAGGGAAATTTCATAAAAATTGTAAAACCATCCTAGACACATACGGGGACGTTATGAATGAGGTACTTGCCTTTAGAAAAATGCACCAATGGATCTAGGGCTCGGTGAAGCTCTCCTTGGGGTGTCCCAAGAAGCTCTTAGAAATGCTTGACTCTGGGTTCCTGAGCGAGCTCCAGTGCCTTCTGAGGTCGGGGAGGCCTTCCTCGTCGATCCAGCAACCTCCTTGAAGCAGCAGATCCCCGAACAATCTTCAGGTTCAGGGATTTTGGGTTCCAAAGTGGGGGTTTTCCTCAGTTCAGAAACTAGGGTTTCTTCTCTACTTTCTCTCTTGCAAAAGGGTGAAGAGAGGGTTGGGGAAGCAGATTCGGGTTTAGACATATGGGAGAGGCTTCTCTCCCACGCATGGGGTGACAAGATGGCTCTCAGACCGTTGGGAGACATCTCCCCAATGGGTGAGCTACCTTGCTTCCAGAATTTCCGGCTCTGCTGCGCATGCATGCCAGAGAAGTTGGCGTCCATATCGTTGGACGCTGGGATTAGTGTTGGCGTCCATGGGTGGACGCTGACACCTCATCGACGTCCTGCTATTGACGCCAATATGACCTTCGGGCAGAAGTCTAAAACATGCAGAAACCATGCACCTTTTACACCTATATACATGCTATATGTATACGTTATCATGTACACACTACCTTCAAGCATTACATACATTATTTATACGTAAGCTATACACATACACGCATAAGTATACCAATAATACATACGTAGATACATACATACGTACATATATGACACGATTCATTTACAGCAACACAATAATACAACAAAATTCGAGGGTCTTACACCCTCTCCCCCTTAAAACAAACTTCGTCCTCGAAGTTAGAACGACACTACTCAAACAAAAGGGGATATTTCTTCTTCATCGCATCCCAAGCTCCCACGTAGCCTCCTCTCGTGAGAAGTTCCGTCATAGGACCTTCACCGACGCAATACTCTTGTTCTGGAGATGCTGAACCTTCCGGTCAAGAATAGCTACTGGTTGCTCGACATACAAAAGATCTGGCTGGATCTCCACTGGCTCATGACTAATCACATGAGACGGATCTCGGACATACTTCCTGAGCATAGATACGTGGAATACAGGGTGAACGCTAGCTAAAGCTGGGGGTAATGCTAGCTCATATGCCACGCTGCCCAAACGTCTGAGAATCTCATATGGGCCAATGAACCTGGGGCTCAACTTACTATGCCTGCCAAATCTGACAACACCTCAAGTAGGTGATATTTTCAAGAAGACATGATCGCCAACCTCGAACTCCAAATCCTTTCTCCTGTTGTCGGCATAACTCTTCTGCCTATCCTGTGCCGCAACAAGTCTCTTCCTGATAAGCTGGATCTTATCCGAAGTTTCCTGAACTAACTCCGGTCCGATCAACTGCCTATCACCAGTCTCCTCCCAACATAACGGAGATCTGCAGGGCCTACCATACAACGCCTCGAATGGAGCCATACCAATGCTCGCATCAAAGCTGTTGTTGTATGCGAACTCCACAAGAGGTAAATGACGCTCCCAATCATCCTTCCAATCCAGAACACACGCTCTCAACATATCCTCGAGCGTCTGGATAGTCCTCTCGGACTGTCCATCGGTCTAGGGATGAAACACCGAACTGAGCTTCATCTCCGAACCTAAAGCATCCTGAAGACCCTTCCACAACTTCGAAGTAAATCTCGGATCTCGATCCGAAATGATCGACTTCGGCACACCATGCAATCTAATGACACTACTAACATACAATCTAGCTAAGCTCTCTACTGACTGCTTCTTCTTCATGGGCAAGAAATGAGCAGTCTTCGAAAATCTATCTACAACTACCCAAATCGAGTCATTGCCCCTTCTAGATCGAGGCAAACCCGAAACGAAGTCCATAGTGACAGCTTCCCACTTCCACACTGGGATAGCCATCCTCTGCATAAGGCCGGATGGTCGCTGTCGCTCGGCCTTCACTTGCTGACGCACTAGACATCTAGACACATAATCCGCAACATCCTTCTTCATGCCGGACCACCAAAATGATCTCTTTAGGTCTTGATACATCTTAGTGTTACCCGGATGAATAGAGAATCGCGATCAGTGAGCCTCCGCTAACACATGCTCACGAACATCTACCAAATCAGGGACACAAACACGGTGCTGAAATCTAATCACACCGTCCTCATCACGAGCGATGCCCGCCTTACCTACTAACTCTAAGAGTCTACGGTCGGCTCCCTGTCACTCGATCACCTCATCCAAAACAGAGGACCTAAGAGATAGCTGAGCTACAAAAGCCTGACACAGCGATGGCTCTAACTCGGTCATAGAGTACGCCGCATCCTCCAACATCTTCCAATCCTGCTGGAGCGAAGACCTCTTTCTACTAAGCGCATCCGCTACGACATTCGCCTTCCAGGGTGATACTGAAGGTCGAAGTCATAGTCCTTCAAGAACTCAATCCATCTCCTCTGCCTCAGGTTTAATTCCTTTTGGGAGAAAAGATACTTCAAGCTCTTGTGGTCGGTAAACACCTCAAATCTGACACCATAAAGATAGTGCCTCCAGATCTTTAGTGCATGAACCACTGCTGCGAGCTCCAAGTCATGAGTCGGATAGTTCTTCTCATGCTCCTTCAACTGAAGAGAAGCATAAGCCACTACCCTTTCTTGCTGCATTAGCACACAGCCCAAACCAATCTGAGACGCATCCGTATAAATGGCAAAGCCCTCTAGACCACTAGGCAATACCAATACCGGAGCAGAAGTAAGCTTAGCCTTCAATAGCTGGAAGCTACGCTCACATGCCTCAGACCATACGAACTTCTCACCCTTCCTGGTCAGCTTTGTCAGGGGGCGGCGATGGATGAGAAACCCTCAACGAATCGCCGATAGTAACCATCTAACCCAATAAAACTACGAATCTCCGAAGGGGTCTTGGGAACCTCCCAATCCATAACTGCCTGGACCTTCGCTGGATCAACTGCAACACCAGTGCCGGAGATAACATGCCCGAGGAAATGAACCTCGCGCAACCAAAATCGCACTTGCTGAATTTTGCATACAGCTTGTGCTCACGAAGAACCTCTAACACTAACCTCAGATGCTGACGGTGCGTGGCCTCATCCGGAGAGTAGACCAACACATCGTCAATAAACACTACGACAAAGCTATCTAAATAAGGCCTAAACACCCAGTTCATGAGATCCATGAATGCTGCAGGGGAATTGGTCAATCCGAAAGGAAGGACCAAGAACTCATAATGTCCATAACGGGTTCTAAACGTCGTCTTGGACACATCCTCACTCCGAATCCTCAACTGATGATAACCAGATCGCAAGTCAATCTTAGAAAAGACTGATGCATCTCGCAACTGGTCAAACAAGTCATCAATACGAGATAAGGGATACCTATTCTTCACAGTCACTTGGTTCAACTTCCTATAGTCAATGCACAACCTAAGTGACCCGTCTTTCTTCTTAACGAATAATACAGGTGCACCCTAAGGGGAAACACTAGGGCGAATAAATCCCTTATCAAGCAACTCCTGCAACTGCCTCCTCAACTCGGCTACTTCCGCAGGTGCCATCCGATATGGAGCCTTCGAGATAGGAGAGGTGCCCGGAAGCAACTCTATGGTAAACTCTATCTCTCTATCCGGTGGCAATCCAGACAAATCATCAGGAAAGACATCTGGAAAATCCTGTACTACCTCAATCTCCGCAAGAGTAAGTGACTTATCAGCCTCTGGCACTAACACCACGCTGGCAAGAAAAGCGTCACAACCCTTGTTTACCATGCGCATCGCCTTCATGGCAGAGATGACTAACTTTCCAGCCAAGTTCCTTGACAAGGGGTGAGAGAACTCATCCTCACCAGGAATGCGGAAAACGATCCTCTTCCGATGACAATCCACTAACACATAGTGCTCCTCTAGCCAATCCAAACCAAGAATAGCATCATAGTCCTTCATCTTTAGCAAGAAGAAACACTCATCCAGGATTCTATCCTCAATGCACACAGGTAACGACGGAATGCACTTCCTAGTCGATACCGTACCCGCAGGGGTGTGCACAGACAAAGGGACCTCTAACTCCTCAGACTCTACCCCTGACTCTAGGGCTAACTGCCTAGCGAACCGCTCGGAAATGAACGAGTGAGTAGCACCCGTATCAAACAAAACCCGAGCGTGCACACCTAAAAGCAAAACCGTACCTTCGGTGACAAGCTCCGCCTGCTCGGCGTCCTCACGAGCTAAAGCAAACACTCGAGCTGGGGCTCGAGGCCTTCCTAGTCTTCCTGTAGCTGGCGCAGCTGCCGCTACTGCTGGGGCTGGCGCTCCACGCTGAGCTCCTTGCTGAAGTCTTGGGCAATCTTTGATCTTGTGGTCGCTGCTCCCGCACTTCAAGCATCTACCCGCTACCAACCAACACTCGGAACCACCGTGTGTCTTCCCGCAATGGGGACACTCTTTCTTCACACCAGGGGAACGTACAGAAGGTACCTGTGAACTACCGACTGCCACGGTTCGCTGTGGTGTCTGGTACACCGTTTTCTTCTTGTCCTGCCGTTGGAATGTCGCTGCTGGCCTCTTCTGCGAAGCCTACTTTTCCTCCAGATATTGCTCCATCTCTCCCTCCTACCTGCAGGCAGCGCTGAGGGCCTCGTCCAACGCACGGTGGTCAAACGCCACGAGTCTCGTCCGCAGTGATGGCTTGAGTCCCATCACGAATTTCTTCGTCTTCCTGCGCTCATCCTCTACGATATGCGGTGCATACTTAGAAAGTTCAGAAAACCTTGCCTCGTATTCTAGCACAGTCATGGAGCCTTGCGTCAGGGAGAGAAATTCCTGCTCCATCTTGTCCTGTATATGCTCTGGGACGAACTTGGCTCGAAAGAGCCTCACGAACGCGTCCCACGCCACGTCTACTGCTCCGTCCTCAAAGCGTGTACGTAGTAGGGAGGACCACCATACATCCGCTCTCTCCTGCAATACACCTTCATAAGCACCAACTAATAAATTCTAACTTAAGCAGAACATACAAAATTAAAAGCCTACCTGTAGCATGTAGGTGGCTAATGTCACCTTATCCTCATCAGGGCACCTGATGGCTCGGAAGATTTTCTCTGTCTCCCTTAACTAACTCTCTGCCATTAATGGATCACTCTCCCCCTTAAAAGAGGGTGGGGTCATCCTCTTGAATCTCTCCATGGTAGAAGGTCCACCATGGTCCTGAGCTGGTCCTTGAGCCTGCTACATCACACATCAAGCAATATACAATCAACATATATCACATAAGCAATTTAAAACAGACTATTAATCATTTCATTAGTCTAACCTGAGCCTCCAACTGTGCCTGGAGTGCTGCCTGGGTATGAGCCTGCGTCTGCATGGCTTGCACCAGACCTTGCATGAATACTCCGTAATCCACAGGCGGCGGTGGGGGAAGTACAGGGCCTTTCAGTGCCGGGGCCTGTTGCTCCGCCCGCTCGTCACGTCGCGGCTCGTCCTCACGGGCCGACGCTCCGCCACGCCTACCTCTCGAAGCCATGGCTGTAATAAAATTTCAGCCACCATTAGAGCTAGGTTACTAAGTTTTCTAACCATTTTCTTATCTATCTTTCACTTCTTATTAGTGTTTTCTACACATGTGGACATACTTAGCATGCAATGGGGATTATGACTTAGGTATATTCATGTGCAATCTCAACTGGTCGCTCTGATACCAATCTCTGTGACGGCCCTCATTACACCGGTACGGTTATACCAACCCACGTCGGTATAGCAAGCGTCATCACAGTGGGACATTTACCCAACGATACATTCAGCTGAGATACACATGAATATAAGAACAGAGTAGCGGAAGTAAAAAGAACTATTGTCTTCATTCATTCATCATCCACATTTAACATACATGAAATTGCAATAACATTAAAGAACTTAAAAGTTCACATAATTTAAATTGCTGAAAATTTAATACATAGATGTCCACACTTATACAATTTTCTCATGATAGTTCTAGTACAATGTCACTTTTACATACTATGAAAACACAAAAGGGTACAACTGCTCCAACAGTCTAATCTCCGCGCTCGGAGTCCGTCTCCATCGTCTCCTCCAACGGTGCCACGTCACCAACTACACCTGTACGCCGAAGCAAGTAGTGAGTCTAAAGACTCAGCAAGTAACACCACTCATACCATACACGTACATGTCATAGTAGGCTCTACACACACAATTGCAAAAGACTCAACATGTAGCATGCTTAAACCTTGAAATGAACAATCTATCATGATAGTTCTATCAGTAAACACATGATACATGCTTTCAGATTTCCTTAACGAAATGAATTTCCTAACACATGCTCTCTAATCATTCCTACTCATGAAATTCTACTTTTCATTTTAACCAAAACATGAAAGCCATTAACATGAATTCTGCGCGTACATGAGAGGGAACACAACTAGCATGGAGTCTACATGTTCTTATACATATACATAACCATTTTCACATGCTTAAGCTTGCTGGTGTTCACATGCTTTAGTAACCATAACCTACACATGAGAGCTACAATGTTATTTAAGACACAACATGTGAACAACCGAATATGGAATTGTGTACACATACTCATTTATTTGTCCCTAGCATGGGTTCTAGACACTTGCACATGTAAACATGATCATAACATAAGGAAGCTATTGATTTAGCATGGTTTCAGATTTGTCACAACATGGATTTACAATATCATATCTTCACATTTTTGGTTTCACATTTTCTTTACACAAATTCCCAATTCACTTAAATTACGCTTTACACATACACATTACACATTGTTCACTTACACATTAACACATGAACACATACACATTTACACATTCACAATTTAGGTGTCGTGGCACATAGTCCAAACCACCAAAGAAGGACACAAACACATCACATCACATAGACGGCATCTAGGCAATACAATGGCGACTCTTGGACTGCGCAGACCGGGAGAACAAGTCTCCACCCTAACCAGTGGTACTTGTCCACCTCCAGGATTTCCCCCTAATGCCCTTAGGGTCACTTACACATTGAACCTTCTCAGGGGGACTTTTCCCTGATACGGTTCCACTGCCCTCTGTGGAAGCAATGTCACACTTGGCACAATTTACACATTACACATTTTTACCGATTTTACACATAGGTTAACACATGTCACTCTCATTCTATTCACTTTCTCTCTCACATTCACATTTCTCTGTTCTCCTAACATGGCACTACAATTACAGAAATGTAGCATTCAGGAAACTTCACGAATGAAGTTGACACATACAAAATCGAATTATTTTACAAGGCATGCATTAGTTTCACATTTTTCATGGAAAATTCATATTGTTTCATCTACTAGTCCAAATGACCTGAAATTTTAACCACAAGCTATTTTCGGTTTTAGGACCCTTCATGCAATTTTTCAGATTTTTCTGAGTTAAAATGAATTTACAGAAAATCAAACATCCATTTTTCATGCCATTCGTGATTCAAGTCGATATGGAATTATACACAAGTCACAATTTTAGAAAGCTACTGTCTGAACCCTACATGTATAGAGCTACAGAATTTATTCCTCAATTTATGGGGCGATGCCTGGTTTACCAAGGATTTATCATAACTTATGCACAATTCCTATTTCCCAAACAACACTTTCAATAATTTACACAAGCATGGCAAAATCTCAAATTTCAGAATAGGGCTGATCCACACATGCATGATCCTCACAACTTGGGCATACAGGCTAGTCCTAAATCATGCAACAGTAGATTGACAAGATTAACAACTAATCATGCTTGTAATTTCATGGAACAAAATAACTTCCATCATTCACCACCATGCACACTCATCCATCCACACACCACATTCATCACACCAACAATATACATAGCATATAAATGACTTACAGTATATCCTCATCGTGAAACATAACGAAAATAGTCGTATAGAAGGGCAGAACAGGTCACTGTTCTGTCCAGATGAACTTGGCGGCGGTCTCTGGCCGCTAATTCAGTGTCAACGGCATAGTCTATGGACGCCAAGCATGATCTCAGCGTCAAGGGACATTGCCGTTAATGTCGGGTCTGTGCAGAACACAGACCCGAGCTCCAAAGATGGGGTGAATGTGAGGGTCTAGGACACGAGGAAATTTTCATAAAAATTGTAAAACCATCCTAGACACATACGGGGACGTTATGAATGAGGTACTTGCCTTAGAAAAATGCACCAATGGATCTAGGGCTCGGTGAAGCTCTCCTTGGGCTGTCCCAAGAAGCTCTTAGAAATGCTTGACTCCGAGTTCCTGAGCGAGCTCCAGTGCCTTCCGAGGTCGGGGAGGCCTTCCTCGTCGATCCAGCAACCTCCTTGAAGCAGCAGATCCCCGAAACAATCTTCAGGTTGAGGGATTTTGGGTTCCAAAGTGGGGGTTTTCCTCAGTTCAGAAACTAGGGTTTCTTCTCTTCTTTCTCTCTTGCAAAAGGGTGAAGAGAGGGTTGGGGAAGCAGATTCGGGTTTAGACATATGGGAGAGGCTTCTCTCCCACGCATGGGTGACAAGATGGCTCTCAGACCGTTGGGAGACATCTCCCCAATGGGTGAGCTACCTTGCTTTCGGAATTTCCGGCTCTGCTGCGCATGCAGGCCAGAGAAGTTGGCGTCCATATCGTTGGACGCTGGGATTAGTGTTGGCGTCCATAGGTGGACGCTGACACCTCATCGACGTCCTGCTATTGACGCCAATATGGCCTTCGGGCAGAAGTCTAAAACATGCAGAAACCATGCACCTTTTACACCTATATACATGCTATATGTATATGTTATCATGTACACACTACCATCAAGCATTACATGCATTATTTATACGTAAGATATACACATACGCGCATAAGTATACCAATAATACATACGTAGATACATACATACGTACATACATGACACGATTCATTTACATGCAACACAATAATACAACAAAAATCGAGGGTCTTACATGGATCGACTTCTTCAACCTCATTTCCTTGAGACAAGGAAATTGGTGCTTCAGATTCATCTTCTCCAATATGAGTTGTCAACTCTACATTTTCAACAAAGTCTTCTTGAAAGAATTCTGCGTTGACCTCTTCAAGTGTCTGATCAGTCATGTCCAATTCATAATCAGAGAATAGTCTTGACTTAACTCTGCAAACTACCCACCAATCATTTCATTCTTTGTTTGTAGATAATGGATAGCTTGTATAGTACACCTGTTGGGCTTGTGTGGCTAAGATGAATGGCTCATAAGTATTCAATTTTGACTTATGTTTAAGCTCGACAATCCCATGCGTTGTGTCAGTTCGAATGGAGTTCGGATCAAACCAATGACACTTGAACAAGAATATATGATTGTCTTGTCCTAGATATTGCAACTGTAGGATCTCCTCTACAATACCATAGTAGTCATACTCACTTTCATTTTATGTACTTCCTTTAACACATACGCCACTATTCATGGTAGATTTACTCTGCCCATAGTCTTTTGTATGAAATCTATACCCATTCACAATAAATCCAGGATAGTTCTGTGCAATTTTCGATGGGCCATAGGCTATCTGACGAACTCTTTCATCAGTAATTAAACCTTGTTCAACCTGCGTATAGAGAAAACTAGTTAAAAAGTGAACATAACTTTTCTTGAATACTCTTTGACCATGTACACTTACGTGCTTTCTTAGCCATAAGGCTAATGACTTCTCTCGTTCTTTTTCAACCTCAAAGTCATTGAGATGTGGATTTCTTTGAATTATTTCTGAATCAAATTGTCTGCAATATGAATAGAAGATCACCTTCAATAGCTAGAATAAGGGCAAAGAACTTACATACACAATAAATTGTGAGTTTAGCACTTACTCAACACAACACTCTAGCTCAGCACAATTTAAAAGAATATATATCTCTGCGGCGCATAACTCTCTGTCATCCAGCATTTGAGTTGAAGAACGTCCCAAGGCACATCTAGGATGATTAAATATGGAGAGTCGATCTGAACACATAGATTCCCCCCCATCATCATTACGTGGAGGTTGAGTACGACAAGTTTGAATGTCTGCTTCAAAGTATATCAAACAAAAGTTTGAGATTTCCTCCATAATGTATGCCTCAACAATATAACCCTCCACTTTTGCTTTATTTCGGACTTTCATTTCGAGGTCATGCATACACCTACATCAACAATGTACAAGACAATTAAAAAACGTATCATATGTAAGGTGCAATTTTAAGAAGGAAAAAGTTAATATTTGCATATACCTCTCAAATGGATACATCCATCTATATTGTACTGGCCCTCCGACCTTAGCTTCATATGGTAGATGTACGTGTAAATGCTCCATCGAATCGAAGAATGCAGGCGGAAATATCTTCTCCAACTTGCATACGATGGTGACCACATTCTGTTCGATAGTTTGCACATCTTGAAGCCTGAGTTCTGATGCACACAGAATCGTGAAATTTTGACTCAGCTCAGACAATGCTCCCCATAGAGGCTTCGGCAACATGTCACGAAATGCAATAGGTAGCAACCTTTGCATGAACACATGGCAGTCGTGACTCTTCATTCCATATATCTTTCCCTCACTGACGTTGACAGAACGAGCAATATTAGACACATAATCGTCAGGAAATCTCAACTATTTCAGCCACTGACACACTTCCTTTACTTGTCCTCCGCCAAGCACATAAACTACTTTTGGTTTAATTGATTTCCCATTTACTTCAACAAGTTCTAACTCTGGACGTTTACAGAGCTTGGACAAGTCCAAATGTGCATTCCCATTGTCCTTTGTTTTACCTTTTATGTCCATAACAGTGTTGAACACATTATTAAAGACATTTTTCTCGATATGCATCACGTCTAGATTGTGCCGCACAAGAAGAGTCGACCAATAAGGTAGCTCCCAGAAAATGCTTCTCTTCACCCAGTTGTGCTCCTTCCCAAAACTTGAAAGGTGTCGAGTACTGCCCATCTGTTGTGTGATATCTGGCAAATTTTCTACACGTGCTGCCATATGATGACTGGACAACCTCTCGAATATAACTTCATCTTGTTCCATTCTGTTCTTTAGGAAAGCATCTTTTTGTCTTCTGAAAGGGTGATCAGCTGCTAAAAACTATCGATGGCAATCAAACCAGCAGGACTTCCCACCATGTTTAAGTACAAATGATTTGCTATTATCCATACAGTAAGGGCATGCTAGCCTCCCATGTGTGCTCCAACTAGATAGCATTCCATATGCAGGAAAATCACTTACAGTCCACATCAATGCTGCCCTCATGGTAAAATTTTGCTTTCTAGATGCATCATAAGTATTGACCCCCTCAGTCCATAATAATTTCAATTCATCAATCAAAGGTCTGAGGTAGATGTCTATATTTTTTGTAGGACTTTTTGGACCATGAATCAATAAGGATAGGAACAAATTCTCTTACTTCATGCACATGCTCGGAGGAAGGTTGTATGGTGTCACGAACACTGGCCAGCTGGAGTAAGAAGCCACTGAACCTCCAAATGGATTGAATCCATCAGTGCACAAACCAAGCCTCACATTACGCGACTCCCTTGAGAAGATAGGATAAATATGGTTGAAATGAGTCCAAGCTTCGCCATCTACAGGATGAGTCATAATATCCTTGTTCCGACGTACTCTTTCTGCGTGCCACCTCATATGTCGAGCTGTCTTTGAAGACATATACATCCACTGCAGTCTGGGTGTAAGGGGGAAATATCGCAATGACGCATAAGGTATATCCTTTCCCCTAGAATTGGCCCCTCTTTTAGGTTTAAACCTATCATGATGGCAAACTGAACATGATACCTTATCTGCATCCTCTTTATCATACAACATACAATGATTAGGACATGCATCTATTTTCACATATCCAAGTCCTAAATCATTGACCATCTTCTTGGCACGATAAAAAATTTGAGGTAGCTTTTCATCTGGATGTAACATGCTCTTGATGATGAGGAGGAGACGATCAAAGCAATTCTCACTTATATGAAATTCAGATTTCAAGTTCAGCAACTGTGACACCGCTGACAACCGAGTGTGTTTTTGACAACCATCCCACAATGGCTCATCAGCATCCTTAAGTAACTGATAGAATCTTTCAGCTCCCTTGTTCGGCACGTCTTCAGTGTATATAGGATCCTCATGTACACTGAATGTCGGACCAGCAGCATCTACAACCATATCCACGTACGTACTTGTGCCTTCCACATTACTAGGCTCGTGCGACAAGAGCTCCTCACCATGACATGTCCAATTCATATAACCTTCAACAAACCATTTTCTGTATAAATGGCATTGAACCTCCCATGGTGAATTCCACTTCAAATTTTTACAAATCATACAAGGACATCGGATGCCACCTTCATTGTCTACTGCTGCATTTGGATTCCCCAATGCAAACTGAATGAAATTCTCAACTCCGACCCTAAACTCTACGGACACCACATGATCAACTATTCTACGATACATCCATGAACAGTCTGGAGCCATTTCTTTCCTGCGCCCAACCAATATTAACAGACAAATAACTTTAAAATTCAAAATCACACATCTTTCGACGCAACCAAAATGAATAGGAAGAATTTATTATTTAGATTATCACTTTTTACCCATCTGTGAATATTTGATCGCACTCAGATGACCATTTACTATGTGTTTGTATAATTTGCTGAAAATTTCGGCAGCATCTCCCCACACCTCTCTGATATACCAAAAATATTTATTGCTTAAGATATTTTTTTAAACACTTACTAATAAGTGGTTAAGAAAATATTCTAAATCAATAAAGGTATATCAGAGATGAGTGAGTAGACGCACCCGAAATTTTCAACAAATAATACAAACACATAGTAAATGACCACATAACTGTGATCAAACATTCACAGACTGTCTAAAACGGGACAATTCAAGACTTTGAGTTAGATATACACGTTCTCATCTTTGAAAATAAGACTCGTGCACATCAATCCCAAAGTCTTGAATGGGAGGTTCATTGACACGGGCTTAACACGCTCTCGTGAAGTGTGTGCAGTGTTAAAAAGAAAATAAAAACAAAATCATACATATAAACAAGTGCAATAAAAAACCAAATTCACACATACATGTAAATGAATTGCATTAAAGTAAGAAGTGCAATACATATAAACAAGTGCAATAATCAACCACATAAATATGAAAAGAAAATAAAAACAATATCATACATATAAATAAGTGCAATAATAAACCAAATTCACACATACATGTAAATGAATTGCATTAAAGTAAGAAGTGCAATACATATAAACTGACATCATTTTATCAATTTGATTCTGCATATGGTGATTTTAGTTCTGTTGTACTTTTTTAACTTACTTGCAATATGGCTTTTTTGTGTTGGGATTTCTATCTGTATCAATGGCCTTCACTCCAGACTATCCTTGTCACACTTTGATTGTTATGGTCCATTTTAACTCTAGGTACTTGTGAAGTACAAGTCAGGTGTTATATCTGATGTATCATGTGGATGCTTCCCGGATTATCTACATATCAAATCCTGTCAGTCAAAATGGGTATTAGATGCTGCCTATATTTCCTTCTATAGGTGTTAAATTCATTTTTCTTTGTAAAAAATGAAAAATAGCAATTTATTTTCAGCTTCACTCAAGCTCTTTGTTTTGCTTACACCAGTGTTTCTACAAAATGTTAGTGGCATACCCTTTTTCTCGAAGGAATACTGCACAGCTAGTTCTTGTTAAGTATGTATGCACATGGCTGGTGCACTATTAAAGCCATATTCTCAAATATCATTCTACATGTTTCTCATGGTTAAGTGCCTATACTAATTAGTATCTGTGCTTATTGTGCCTGTGTCACCTGACTCATTCACTCTGATTAGTTAAGTTGTGATATAGTTCCATACTGGGTGCAATGACTTCAGATGATACTTCGACTTGTGGTCCAGGGCATCTAAAGCTTGTAATTCTCATATGTAATGCTTCTAATAAGCTTCATGTCCAACTTAAAAAAAAAAAAAAGCTTTATGTCCACATATTATGCATTCCCACCTGACAGACTATGTTGTTTCCTAGCTTCCAATTAACTAGCGAAAAGAATTTCATCTTAGTTTCAAGTGTTTTTCCTGATATATTTGGTCTTCTTCTGCAATCCACAGGTGCTTTCATTGTCGTACAAAGATATGCAAGTGCCACACATGTACCACCTTCAATATACAGCAGAGGTGTTGGGTGGCTGGTAATCACCTTCTCTATGATTCTCTAGTGGTAATCACCTTCTCTGTACTCCATTGTTATATCATGTGATTCAATCTGCTTTCATTTCTTATCAGGGAATAGGTCTTTTGCTGGATGGGCTATTTGGTACTGCAAGTGGATCCGTGACATCAGTGTAAGTGTGAATTCCTTAGCTTGGAAGCATACATTAATGCTACATTTTCCTTATATTATCCTATTTGCAGTGAAAATGCAGGTCTACTGGGATTGACACGGGTTGGGAGCAGAAGAGTAATTGAAGTATCAGCATGGTTTATATTTTTCTTTTCTATCCTAGGTATTTATTTGTATTACCCCTTCAAGGTACGCTTTTTTCTTAATCCTGCCAGCTTTTTCATCTCACTTTGCTTCACTCGAATTACCAGGAAAGTTTGGTGCCCTTTTTGCGTCAATCCAATTGCCCATATTTGTTGCTCTGTACTGTACCCTCTTCGCCTATGTGGGTACGTCATTACATTTCCTTGCTTTCAGCATTGCCTTTAAGCTTACATTATTTAAGTTCTACTAAATATACTTGAGTAAATTCCTATGGTGGGATTGCCACTTACTATCATATTGAGTTTGCTGTATAAGATTTTTGTGAACATTAATTACAGTAGAAACTAGAAACCTATATATGAGAAAACCTTGCAACAGAAACCAAAATCTGAAGACTCACATAAGTGCAATAATAGATTGACATGATGAACCAGGCTCAAGATTATTTCCAAAACCAAGTTTATACTTGGTGATTATTGTCTCTGCTACTCTTCTATATACAGTAAAGGTGGAGGCTTTCAGCAATATGATTCTGTGATACTGGAAGACGAGTTTCGTAATGGAAAGGTCAAAAGCATTGGGATCAACCACTCCAATGCTGGAGCCCCACCCCCACTGCCCCCTCCCTACTGAAACCCCCAACCCCATCACCGGAGCCCCACCCCCACTACCCCCTCCCCACTGAACCCCCCACCCTCCCTCTGCGAAGTCCCCACCCCCTCCCTGCAAAGCCCCCCCCCCCCCCCCCCTGCGAACCCCCCCTCATTGGCCTCCCTCCCCCTCCCACAACCGGCCTCTCTCATCCCCACACACATAGAGATAGGCCGAGAGAGGCCACAGAGACAGTCAGAGAGAGAGAGAAAGAGAACTTACTATTATGGTAATCTGGTGAATGCCATGGGTGTTCGGTTGGCTGTGTCTCTTGTGGGAGTGCTAGCTTTGTGTGGTTGTTCCCTCTTTCGTGTGAGGAAGAGGCCTGTTGTGTGCCTTTTTCCTCTGCTTTCCGTAGGTTGCTTGGGGTGGTGGTGCTTTCACATGGCATTGAAAGATGTGCGGAATTATCTATTATGGTAATCTAAAAGGGGGTGTTGAATAGATTACTTCCAATTAACAGACTATGACCTTCTTTTTTATGAGAACACAGATTTATTGAAATCTCAAACAGATTTAAAGTTAATTCGAACAAAGATGTGTGTGTTTATTGTGAGTAGAGACAACAACAACTTATCTAGCGTGTGAAAGACCAACGTGCCTACCAAACATCTACCGTAAAACGTTCAAACCACAGACACGAGGATTTAAGGTGGTTCGGAGTACACAACTTGTGTATCCTACATCCACCGTCCACACACACACGCAGAAACAAATGCTTATAAGTGAGTTCCACTCTACAACACACACATCCACGTTGCTTGATGCAAACATGCACTCAAGACAACAAACCACACGTGAATCAAGCACAAGGAATGCTTGAATCACCACCACACACACAAAGATAGGAGAAGTGTTAAAGTAGAAGAGTTCAGAGATGTAGAAATATATCCTGATGAAGAACTCTTCGTTGTGGTCATCCAGAAAAACTCCAAGCTTCGTTTGGATGTAGATCAGTTGATGGAGAAGCTTGAGTCGTGGACGAACCGGCTGCAACTCCACTCGGAAGATGTATCTTCTTTGCTCTGTATGGAGGATTGAAGCAGAGCAGTAGGGAGAAGCTTTCTCTCTTGGGTTTTGCTTAGGGTTTTGATATTGTGGCTTCTTACTGCGAAAATAGCTCCATATGTTCTATATATATGGGTGTCCAAGTTTAGAGAGACGTGGTAAAAGGAAACACCCTAATATGGAACATATCCAAATCTCGGAATTGAAGTTTCTCTTCGTCTGTCGACAGGCGATCTATAGCTGTCGACAGGCACTGCTGAACTCTAGTTTCCAGAACACTTGAAGCTGCTGGAAGACTGGATCTGTCGATAGTCGACTTGCTGCTATCGGAAGCTACTTTTGAAAAACTGGTTTTCCAGAACCATGAGTGTTCCTGGAACACTGGGCTGTCGACAGGCGATTCTGGGCTGTCGACAGCTACTTTCCCTGTTGAGCTTCCATTAGCTTGATGGTCCATCTGTCGACAAGTGCCTTCATGGCTGTCGACAGGTGTTGACTTGATGTCCTTTTCTTCATCTTTTTCATTTGGATCTTGTTGCTTGCCTTGTATACATTCACACCTACATTGAAAACATTCTAAATGAGATACAATGAACATATATATGGTCAATAAGAGCATGTTTTCAAATGTGATTGTTTCTTGCATGTCTTTGTCATTGTCATCAAGGTTACAACATCAATCCACATTGTCTATCATCAAAAACATGTAAACTTGAACATTACACATGAGAGCCCAACATTCTCCCCCTTTTTGATGATGACAAAATTTTCAATTTATGCACATTGATATGTTTCTCCCCCTTTTGGCAACATGCAAAAAGACAAAGCAAAAGATACATGAAATGAAATAGTCGAAGAACTGTGGATTTCATTCAAATGACATTCAGTACACAGTTACAAAAAGGTGCATGACCCATGACCCATGACAAGCAAAAGATACAAGACTAACGCACGAACAAAGTGACACAAAAAAGACTAGAAAACCCAAACCCTCTAAACATCGTCATGCCCAGAAGTAGGGGATGACGAAACTCATGGAACTCCGTAGAAAGTCTGGTAAGCCTATGCTGAATGGCCACATGAGTGTCGGCCAGTGCATCCATCCGATTGTCAACATGATCAAGACGAGCATTGAGACGTTCAAAGCCCGTAGTGATTTGATCCTACAGCTGGGCCATCGGACCAGTGATAAGGTCTCTAAGGGATTGAGTTGGAGCTTGAGGAGCTTGGTCTTCAGCATCTTCATGATCATCTCCCGGAGCATCCATCGGCTCGTCGTGGGAGTCTTCACCAGCATCATCATCAGCATCATCAGCAGATTCTTCCTCAACACCCGGTGCCTGACCTTTGAGAGTCCGAGTGACTATCCCATCCACAAACTTGTACCCCATGTGATGCACCGCAGTAAGATTAAAGGAACTACGTGATTTGAGAATGGTGCATTCAGAGGGAGAGATAGGAATGCTAATAAATGAGAGGAGGGATGTAATGGGGCATGCATATGGCATTGACCTCTTGGGATTTGTGAAACATTGTTTGATGAGATCAACCATGAGGAGAGGAAGATTGATTTGTTCACACTTCAGAAATTAATAGAAGAGGGACTTATGAACAGTAGTTACAAGTTCCCTTCTTCCATCCTTAGGAACCACAATAGTTGTGAAGATGTGATGAATGAGGCGATTGAGTGGAGGGAAGGTATTGGCATTGAGTTTCAAATGATCCACACTTGGATGATAGAGTTGGTGGGTGATGAGGGTATAGAAATCGGAGGCAGATGGAGGATGAACAAGAATGTTGGCCCCGGAATTAGGAATTTGAAGTGCACGGGTAAAGAGATTAGGAGTGATCTGAAAAGTAGTACCCTTTATCGTGGTATACAATGCATCACCTACCACGGACAACTGTAAGTTGTTGTAGAACTCTGTCACAGCGATAGGAGAATACCGTGTGTGGGAGTACAGGAAGGTGGTCCAGCTCTGAGTGTCGAACAGAGGCTGAAGGCGAGGAAACATGTCTTCTAGGGACTCGAAGTGCATGAACCGAGGTTGCACGAACTTCGTGAAGGTGCCCCGGACCCTAGAAGTGTTGAGGTTGCGAGGAACTATGAGCTCTGGTAAACGATCATTCCGGTGCTTGCTTCGGCGCTCGGAGGGAGCCGTGGAACCTTCGCCGACTTCGAGTGAGAGGGGACGGCGACGGGAGGCGAGACGCTTGCCCTTGGAAGCCATGAAGAAGAAGAAGATGGTGAAGTGGAGAGGATCTCATAGAGAAAGAAAGAACAAGAGAACAGGAGAAGGAGAAAAGGGAACGGGAATGTGGGTCTGGTGCCCTAGAAGGAAGAGGTTAGGGTGGAGGAAGGGAGGAAAGGGTATGTGGAAGAAGATGAAGGGTTTAGGAGACGTGGGTGCCTTTTTATAGAGTGTGGGTATGAAGTTGAAAGAAAGGGGCCCCACAAAATCCAGCCTAAATGCGTGTCGTTTGGGCTTCTGAACCGCCCTGGGCCGCCGGCTGTCGACAGCCAGAAAGGCAACTGTCGACAGCTACATAGCAGACTTGTGCCAGAACTGTATTTTTGAGGATTTGAGTGGAGAATGGGCATGCCTTTAGGAATTTAAGGGTGAGAATTGGTTTAATACTCATTACAAAGTGTCAAACCCACTAGTATAAAGACACATAACACTTCGACAATGGTTAAGAGATAATATTCTAAGAATCTTAAGTTATGGCATGTAGAAGACACCGTTCAAAAACATATGAATATAAGATAACCCCTTTGAATAAAACCATTTAAGAAAAGCATATATCTTAATGGTGATGATCAGTGGGTAAATGAAAGTAATGTCCACATAAACAATTGACAATAGACAACCAACTTGCCCTTAATGGAAAGACACGGAGGCTACACTCTATTTCAAGTTTTTGAAGTATTTTCATTATCGAGCAATTGGAAAAGTGGTAATTAGGAAGACTTTCACCTTTTTACGTGAAGGTAGACATGAGAGATGCCCGTACCCCCAGTTACTCAGTGTGAGTGACCATCATACCATTATGCAAAGTTAATGAAATAACTTTTTGATGCGAAGACAGACATTTTGTGATGCCTATGTCCCCGGTTACTCAGTAATGATCATCATTGCTCTGCCTTTTATCCAAGTTCATTTTTTTTTAATTGATTGAGTTTAGGAATAGGTAGCTTTTCTCCCTTCAATTTGTTGCATCTAGCAATCAAGGCAGTAGTTATGTAAGGTCAATGGTCAATGTAAAACATTAAGTCCAATAACCCTCTTACTTATCAAGCCATTTGAGAGACATGATAACCCACAAGGAAGTTATTCAAATGAGTTGAGTTAAATCCATTAGATTTGTTGAATGTTTCCAAGATGACACAACCTAGACTCAAATATGAAATATTATTTCAAAATCATTGTATTTCAATCGATGTCATGAATACTAGATGAGTGTGACAGGTTGTAATGATCATTAAGTTCAAATCCTCCCCTTACACAAAGTTTGTGAGCATACTCATTAAGAAGGAATGAGATAAATTGAAGAATGAGCATTAGAGGTGTATCTGTCGACAGCAAGGAGGCTGGTTGTCGACAGATACTGAATTCCAGTTGAGTGATGGTTCTGGAAGAGGCTATCTGTCGACAGGCAGAGAGAAGCTGTCGACATATATAGAATTCTATCGAAATCTTTGTTCTGGGAGGACCTGGCTGTCGACAGTAGAGTTGCTGGCTGTCGACAAGCACATGAAAAAGACAGTTTAAGGCATTGAATTGTGATGTCTTTGAATGATGTGAATGAGGGATAAAGACATATGGAATATGAAGAGTATCCCTTAACAATTACACTCACCTAGCCTTACTTTGCTTCCCCATAGTGTGTGCATGTGATGACGCATCATTTAAGCAAGATAATCAAATTAATGCACAACTTGCAAAGCATTTGCACACAAAACAACATTCATCATCATGTGAACAGCAAAGAACTTATTTGTGCAAAGAGATGCATGGGACAGGAAAAAGAGAAGCCAAATGCCTTATCATGAGGTTAATGAACTTTATATAGTGAAAGACTATGGATACGTGGCGAAGTATTTTTACTCACGCATAATGAGAGTTTCCAAACAAGCTGAACTTGTTCTTCCACAAATCACCATTTTATATACGTCATAGTCACTACACATAAGGGCCATTTACCCCACAATTTGGTATTAGATTCATTGAATTTTGCATAATCCCAATTCTCTTCTAAGTGTTGTGAACCTATCCTCAGACAGTGGTTTTGTAAAGATATCAGCCAGTTGTTTATCAGTGGGAATGAAGTCGAGAGCTAGGTTCTTATTGGCTACCCCATCTCTCAAAAAATGATGCCTAATCTCAATGTGTTTTGTCCTTGAATGTTGAATTGGGCTTTTGGAAAGGTTGATGGCACTAGTGTTGTCACATAGGATAGGTGTGCATCCAATGTCAATGTTATAGTCACACAGTTGACTTTTGATCCACAGCACTTGAGCCGCACAACTCCCTGCCGCAACATATTCTGACTCTACAGTGGAGAGTGCAATCGAGTGTTGCTTCTTGGATGCCCACGAAACCATGCAACCACCAAGAAATTGACAACACCCACTAGTGTTTTTTCTGTCAATTTTGCATCCAGCATAGTTAGCATCAGAATATGAGATCAAGTTAAAGTTACTACCTACTGGATACCATAAACCCAAATCACACGTACCTGAGAGATATCTGAAAATCCTTTTCACCGCAACCAAGTGGCTTTCCTTTGGACTAGATTGGTATCTATCACAAAGGCAAACACTGAATTGTATATCTGGCCTACTTGTAGTAAGGAAAAGGAGAGAGCCAATCATACCTCGAAAGTGCTTTGCATCTACCGGTTTACCTTTTTCATCAGTTTCCAGTTTAATGCTTGTGCTCATTGGGGTTGAGGTAGGTTTTGCTTGATCAAAATGGAATCTTTTGAGAAGCTGCTTAACATATTTTGCTTGATTAATGAAAAAGCCGTCTTCATGTTGCTTTACCTACAAGCCAAGAAAAAATTAAAGCTCTCCCATTAGACTCATCTCAAATTCACTGTGCATGTGTTTAGAGAACTCTTCACACAGTGATGGGTTAGTGAAACCAAAGATGATGTCGTCCACATAAACTTGAACAACAATGATATGGTTGCGAACATTTTTAGTGAAGAGAGTTTGATCCACTTTATCTCTTGAGTAGTTTTTACTCACCAAGAAGTTGCTTAACCTTTCGTACCAAGCTCGAGGTGACTGCTTCAAACCGTAAAGAACTTTGTGCAACTTATAAACATGATTAGATTTTTCATTATCCTCAAAACCAGGTGGTTGAGAAACATAGACTTCCTCTTTGATGTAGCCATTCAAGAAAGCAATTTTAACATCCATTTGAAAAAGTTTGAACTTGTTTGAATATGCATATGCTAACAGAATCCTAACTGCTTCAAGCCTAGCTATAGGTGTAAAGGATTCTTCAAAGTCTATTCAAAATTCTTGATTATACCCTTTTGCTACCAGTCTAGCTTTGTTTCTCACCACTTTACCCTCTTCATTTAGTTTATTCCTAAACACTCATCTTGTCCCAATGACAGAAATTTTAGGGGTTCTAGGAACTAAACTCCAGACATTATTTCTTTTAAATTGACCTAGTTCCTCATGCATAGCATCTATCCAAGAACTTTCTTTTAGTGCCTCTTCAACATTTTTTGGTTCCACTTGAGAGACAAAAGCTAAATGATCTTGTTCAATTATTTGTCTAACCTGAGACCTAGTTTGAACTTTATCATTTACATTTCCAATTACATTATCAAGTAGGTGATCCTTTGAGTACCTCACATTTGTGATTGTTGAAGAACCTGGTTGATCTTGGATTTGAGGAAGTGGGTCTTGCGTGACTTGTTCTTCAAGAGGGTGTTCTTGAGGATTTTCATCTTGAGTCCTTTCTTCTTAAGGATCTTCTTCAAATTCATCATTTCTCTTATTGAAAAGTATGCCATGATCATCATCATTGTACCTGCGAGAATTTCCATCATTAATTTTTGCATGATACTCATTAAAAACACATGTGGAGTTTCTTCCATAGTTCTACTTTCATTGTTAAACACTCTATAAGCCCTAGAGTGTTCTGAGTATCCTAGAAAAATACCTGGATCACTTTTGGCTTCAAACTTGTCTAAATCAACTTTATCATTGTTATGTATAAACACTTTGGAGCCAAAAACCCTGAAATACCCAATAGTGGGTTTCTTACCTTTTAAGAGCTCATATGGGGTTTTCTTCATTACAGGTCTTACCATGGCCCTGTTGAGGATGTAACAAGAAGTGTTCATGCTTCTACCCAAAAACTCCTTGAGAGTTGGCTTTCAACCAGAAGGGTGTGAGCCATTTCCACCAAGGTCCTATTCTTTCTCTCCACTACACCATTTTGTTCTGGAGTCCTTGGAGAGGAAAACTTGTGATCAATACCTTGGTTTCTGCCAAATTCAGAAAAAGAGTTGTTGTCAAACTCTCCCCTATGATCAGTACGGATTGAGCATATTTTATTTATGCTCCCCTGCTCAATCTTATTAAAGAACTCTTCAAAGATTTTTGATGCTTCATTTTTGTGAGCCAAGAATTTGACCCAAGTGAACCTAGAAAAATTATCCACAATGACAAATCCAAAACTTTTGCCATTGAGACTAAGTGTTCTAGTAGGTCCAAAAAGGTCCATGTGCAACAATTCATAAGGTTTTTAAGTGATCGCCGGTGCTTTTGACTTGAAAGACTTCCTGGTTTGTTTTCCCTGTGCACATGCATCACAAAAACATTCATTTTTATTGAAAGAAATTTCAGGAAGTCCACTTACCAATTTCATCTTCATGATCTTGTGCAAGACATTGCAGCTCGCATGGCCAAGCCTACGATGCCACAAAGTCAACTCTTCATGTTTACTTGCAACAAGACACAAATTTTTATTTTCTGGTTCATCTAAATCAGCTAAATAGATGTTGTTCACTCTTTTACCAGAAAACTTGAGACTTCCTATTTCTTTATCAACAATCTTGCATGCATTTGATTCAAAAATAACTTTATGACCTTTATCACACAGTTGGCTTATGCTAAGCAAATTGTGATTAAGACCATCAACTAACAACATGTTGTCTATTGAGCTAGAGGCATACTTACCAACCTTACCTGTGCCAATGATTTGGCCCTTATTGTTACCTTCAAAGACAACTTGACCTCCGTCTTTCTCCACAAGCAAACAGAATTTACCTTTGTCGCCCGTCATGTGCCTCGAGCAGCCACTATCCAAGTACCATTTGTTTTGATTTTCGGCTGCTAGGCATTCCTGCATATATGGATCAGACAAGAGGTTTTGGTACCCAAATTACTTTGGGTCCAACTTTTTCATTCATGCCAAAAAGTAAATGCTTTGGAATCCAAACTTGCTTGCATTTCAATTTATTTGAGTTATTCCAGCATTTTTTTTCATTGTGCCCAAGTTTCTTACAGAAATTGCATGATGAAGATTTTCTCAAAATATTTGTTTTGCCATTTTGTTGAACATTCATTTGCATTTTCCCTTTTTGTTGCTTGGATGGCTGTCCCTTGGCAGCATACTTCCAGGCTTGTCGACAGCTCTTTTTGAGCCTGTCGACAGACTTCTTATTGGCCTGAAGAAATGAAGTTTTTTAGATTGATTGTTGTTGCTTACCCTTATCTTGAGTTTTATTGCTCTTGGGAGGAACTTGTTTGCTTGTGCTTGGACTACAATCAACAAAAGATGTTATCAATGTTTCTCCAATTTTCTTTTGTTTTACTGGTTGATATCCAAGTCCATACCTTGTTACATTAATTCTAGCTCCCAACACAACATCAAGATTTTGCTTACCTTTTACAAATCTTGTAAGATCTTCACTCTTTTCTTTTAGATCCTTTTCAGTTTATTCCAACTTTTTCTTAATTTCTTCATGTTCATTTTGTAGAGTTTCAAGGGAGTTGATTAGGCTTTGTTTTTCTTTTTCACTCTCTTGGAACTTTACTTTCATGCGATACATTTCTTCACAGTGAGCTTCCTCATCAATCTTCATCATTTCAATCTCTTTATTTAGAATGGCAATTTGTTCATTATTGGATGTGCTATGAGCAAGTGAGTTAATTTTCTTTTTCAATGCTTTGTTTTCAGACTTGAACTCACAAAATTTCTCAAAAAGCAATGTGTAAGCTTCTTCCCATTCATCTACAGTATAGTTCTCAAAAGAAGAGTTTACCTCAGTGGAATCCTCACTCCTTGCCATTAAGCAGTGAATCTCTTCATCTCCTGAGCTTGCTTGTGCGTCCTCGTCTTCGTCTTCATCACTCCAAGTTGTCAACATTGCCTTGGCTTTCTTGAAGGTGAATTTCTCCTTCTTCGGTTTCTTCTTGAGCTTCGGGCACTCTCCTCTCATGTGCCCTTGTTTCTTGCACTCATAGCATACAATGTCAGATTTTTTGTTAGACACAAATTTATTTGAAAAATCTTTCTTTTGAAAAGATTTGGAGTTACTTGAGCCTTTCCTTTTGAACTTAAAGAATTTCTTGAATTGTCTAGTGAGCATGGCCATTTCATCGTTCTCATTATCACTAGACATTTCATTGTCATCACTTTCCTGTTGAACATCCTTTTTGGAACTCGAGGAATTTTTGTTGGAAACTTTTAGAGCAATTGATTTTCTTGGATTTTCTTTAGTTTCTTTCCTCTTTAAATTTATTTCATAGGTCATCAAGGAACCAATTAGCTCATCTAATTTCATTTTTGAAAGATCTTTAGAATCCTCAATGACGGTGGCCTTAGTGTTCCAAGAGGATGGAAGAGACCGAAGTATCTTCCTAACTAAGTCACTTTCTGAGTATTCTTTCTTAAGACCTTTCAACCCGTTGATTATTAGCATGAACCTTAAAAATATATCTGATATGGTTTCATCATTTTTCATTTAAAACATTTCATACTCAGATACAAGCATGCTGGCTTTGGTTTCCCTTACCTCAGACGTACCTTCATATATGAGTTCCAGCTTGTCCCACATTTCTTTTGCTGAAGAGCATGTGGAGACTCTTGAGTACTCCTTGGGATACACAGCGCATTGCATCATTTTCAATGCACTCCAATTCAAGGCGCCTTTCTTAATCTAATCCTTTGTCCAAGTGTCTTCATCTTCGGGCAGCACATATGCTCCTTTGCTAACTATTTTCCATAGCTCAAAGTCTTGAGCTCTCAGAAATACCTACATACGATTTTTCCAATATGGATAATCAGTGCCATCAAAGAAGGGTGGCCTGGACACTGAATGTCTCTAAGCCATAAACCCCTTGTTAGACTACATGAGATCAAGAATCTCTTGATCGTAAGATCAAGCTATAAAAGCAGTAAATCGGAGAAACCTCGCTCTGATACCAATTGAAAGATGTGTGGAATTATCTATTATGGTAATCTAGAAGGGGGGTTGAATAGATTACTTCCAATTAACAGACTATGACCTTCTTTTTGATGAGAACACATATTTATCGAAATCTCAAACAGATTTAAAGTTAATTCGAACCAAGATGTGTGTGTTGATTGTGAGTAGAGAGAACAACAACATATCTAGCGTGTGAAAGACCAACGTGCCTACCAAACATCTAGCGTAAAATGTTCAAACCATAGACACGAGGATTTAAGGTGGTTCGGAGTACACAACTTGTGTATCCTACGTCCACCGTCCACACACACATGCAGAAACAACTGCTTATAAGCGAGTTCCACTCTACAACACACACATCCACCTTGCTTGATGCAAACACACACTCAAGACAACAAACCACATGTGAATCAAGCACAAGGAACACTTGAATCACCTCCACACACACAAAGATAGGAGAAGTGTAGAAGTAGAAGAGTTCAGAGATGTAGAAATATATCCTGATGAAGAACTCTTCGTTGTGGTCGTCTAGAAAACCAAGCTTCGTTTGAATGTAGATCAGTTGATGGAGAAGCTTGAGTCATGGACGAACCGGCTTCAACTCCGCTCGGAAGATGTGTCTTCTTTGCTCTGTACGGAGGATTGAAGCAGAGCAGCAGGGAGAAGCTTTATCTCTTGGGTTTTGCTTAGGGTTTTGATATTGTGGCTTCTTGCTGCGAAAATAGCTCCATATGTTCTATATATATGGGTGTCCAAGTTTAGAGAGACGTGGTAAAAGGAAACACCCTAATATGGAACATATCCAAATCTCAGAATTGAAGTTTCTCTTTGTCTGTTGACAGGCGATCTATAGCTGTCGATAGGCACTGCTGAACTCTGGTTTCCTAAACACTTGAAGCTGCTGGAAGACTGGATCTGTCGACAGCCAACTTGCTGCTGTCAACAGCTACTGTTGAAAAATTGGTTTTCCAGAACCATGAGTGTTCCTGGAACACTGGGCTGTTAACAGGCGATTCTAGGCTGTCGACAGCTACTTTCCCTGTTGAGCTTCCAGTAACTTGATGGTCCATCTGTCGACAAGTGCCTTCATGGCTGTCGACAGGTGTTGACTTGATGTCCTTTTCTTCATCTTTTTCATTTGGATCTGGTTGCTTGCCTTGTATACATTCACACCTACATTGAAAACATTCTAAATGAGATACAATGAACATATATATGGTCAATAAGAGCATGTTTCAAATGTGATTGTTTCTTGCATGTCTTTGTCATTGTCATCAAGGTTACAACATCAATCCACATTGTCTATCATTAAAAACATGTAAACTTGAACATTACACATGAGAGCCCAACATGCATTTGGAGCCATGTCGCGCACCATGGCAACCTTTGTGGCGAAGGTTCCTCCCCTTGTGCTGTCTTGAGGTTGAGCTGGTTGCTCCCCTCGTGCGGGTGGTTTCCTTGTGGTGCGATAGGTTGTGGTGACCTATTGTCTCGTCTCTTGTTGTGCTGGTTTCTTGTCGCCTGACTGGATGATGTAGGGCAGCGTGCCCTGTGTTCGTGTGAGGCGGCACCGGGTGTTCTCCTGTTTGGCTTGCTTGTGCAAGCATCATTCCGGTGCATGTTTCTCTTGTGCCTCAGTTGTGCTTTGGAGGAACTTGTTGCTGTTGGGTGTGTGGCCCTCCCCACTTGTGGTGGTAGGACCGGTGCCCTGTGTTTGCGTGCTTCTAAGAGCCAATATGCTTGTTGCGCTCTTGAAGCTGTTAGTTTTTCGCGCGTTTCTCTTGTGGGTCTCTGGTGGAGAGTCCCTTTTCTGTTGGCCTTGAGTTGTTTCGGGCTGTTGGTGCGGTTGTGTACTGCACCTGGAGCGTGTTTCTTTTTCGATGTTTTGTGTCCTTGTGCCTTGAGGGTTTATGGCCGGTGCAGCCCATTCTACCCTTTTTGGCTTGCGATTTCTTGTGGGTGGCTTTTGGCAGGTCTCTTGTGGAGAGTCCTTCCTGTTAGCCATGCTGTTTTGGCCGTTGATGCAACTGCATTGCATCTTGCTGAGTTTTGGTGCTTGTGGTGGCACCCTCTGCTCATGCTCGAGTGGTTTATTTTCATGCCGCCTGGAGCCCTGGTGCATTGTGTTGCACCTTGGGTGGCTCTTGGTGCTTGTGTTGGCACCGTGTGTTGTGTTGTATTTCCTGATCGTGAGCTCCGTGCGTTGTTTCACGAGTTTGCTCGGTGTTGGAGGCGTTGAGCTTTCCGCCTCTGGGACACCTTGTGCTAGCCTGTGCCTTGTGGCTATACCGTTACCGCTGTGGGGTGGCTACTTTGCTTTGTCTAGGTAGCCCTATCGGTGGTACGCCAGGTTTTAGTTGTGGCCTTTGTCTGGGTTTCCCTCTCGCTTTGGGGAGTGAGTGTGTTCGGTTGGGGTACCCTATTTTGGTTTGGATTCCTTTGAGGTCGATGCGTTGCTTTCGACCTTTGCAACTGTTTCGTTTCCCATGCAGTTGGCTGACGTCTTGAGTTGCTTGGCTTTGCTAACCTCAAACGTCTTCTTGGTTTTGCCTCTGTGCCTGTGGAGCCTTTGGTTTAGTTTTTCTGTGGCTCCACAGTCATTGTGTGTCATGGTCGGACCACGAGGATGATCTGGGTGAGATCTAGTGGTGCCGGCGGACACTGTCTCGCTAGCCGTGGGTTCTCCACATGCGTGTTTTCTGCTTGGTTTTGGGTCACCATTAAGAAGCTCTTGTTTGGCCTTTCCGTAGGTGCTAGCTGTTGCTAGTTGTGCAGAGCCATTAAGCGGAGTCTTGTGGATGACCTCTTGGCATTTTCCTCGGTTGCCGTCAGTAGCTGGGACCTCTGTCTAGTCGTTGGTGACAGAGTGAGTTACTGACCGGTTGGTCTCAACAGCGTGGTCTGTTGAGGGTTCAGTCACATGGTTTCTGACTGGAGGTTCCAGTGTTTTCTGGTCGGTTCGGTGCGCGCCGCACCTGTGGAGTTGTCGACATCCGATTGTGTGCTCTGTGCCGGTTGGTGGGTGCTCTGTGAGCTGTCGGGTGTCTGGTTAGGCACTCCCTTTGTGGCGGGGTCGTGGTGGTGACCACCGGGAAGTCGTGGTACGACTTAGTGGTCCCTCGGCACTTGTTGTTTTTCTCCGACCGGGTTTCGCCCTTGATTTCGAGGACGAAATCTTTTTTTTTGTTGGATGTATTGTAACATCTCGGAATTTCTGGGTTCTTCCGATGCATGTTGGATGACTGGCAACTAACGCGTCCGGTCTGGTCAACGCGTTAGTGCCGCGATGGAGGTGCCTGTCACGACAGTCATCTTTGTTGCGACCGCTTTCGGTGTCGCATTCTTATCACACCCGGTCAACGGGTCACAACTGCTTTCCGCTTTTTGGTCGTCTGACGCCTGTCAGAGTTGTGGTCATGGTAGACTGACCTATCAGGTTGTCGCGGCGCCCCGGATGGGCGCATTCTGGTCGCAGTGTGGGCGGCCGTCACGTTATGGTTGGTAACGCGACGCCCCGCCCCATCGCGTTCTGAGGGCCAAAGGCTAAAAGCTTGGTCGGCTCTCCCTTCCCCTTCTTTGGCCTTTCTTTCTTCCCTCCTCTCCGAGGAGGGGAAGGTTTCCCCTTTTCTCTCCAGCCGTGGGAGCTTGGCGGAGCGGCAGCGGCTCGTGCGGAGCATTGGCGCGTCGTCGTGGAGCAAGGAGGAGGCGGCCGTGGCGTCGTGAAGGCCCCTTTGTGGGTTAGTTCTTCATTCTCCGGTAGGGATTCCTTGTGCCCTTTCTTGTTGGGGTGGATTAGGAGTTCTTTAGGGCGAATCCATGCTTTAATAGCTTTCTCCATGCTCCCCTCCCCATGGTTGTGTGTTTTGTAATGTGTGGGCGACCCCGGGATGTAGCATTCTGGCGGTCTGCCTTCTAGCTGATGTCGCGACCGCCAAGTGGATCGCGACATCAGAGGAGGCGTCGCCCCAGTCGGACGCGACCTTATCGCAGCTTGGGTGGA
Organism: Colocasia esculenta; assembly: GCA_014218235.1. NCBI lineage: Eukaryota > Viridiplantae > Streptophyta > Magnoliopsida > Alismatales > Araceae > Colocasia > Colocasia esculenta. Next base: position 47,379,904 of record CM024766.1, read on the forward strand.
CGTTGCGATAAGGTCGTGTCGCGACCTGGTTGCCCGTCGCGACAAGCTGTTGTCGCGACGCACGGCCCTGTCGAGACAAGCTTGTCGTGGTGCATTGTCTTATCACGACAACTTGGTTGTCGCGACGCGTTTCCCCGGCGCGACCCGCTTGTCGCGGTTGCCCTTCCCGTCGCGATGCTATCGCGATGGGTGAGGAGGGCGCGACAAGACCTAGCGCACCTCGGGTGTTTCTATGGCCTCGGTTGGCGTGTCAGTGTGTGCCTCAGGGCAGGGTTGCCCTTAGGACCTTCTGGTAGGGAATGCGGTAGGTTGCCTCCCTGCGTTCAGTGACTGATGGTGACACCTTCGTGGCTGTGTCTTAGCGGCTGTGCTAGGAGGCTCGCGTCTGTCTAATAATCGATTGTCTGTCTGTCAATCAATTATTAGAAGAGCGGTGGTTTCTGTTCTGTCTGTGGTGTTACAGTTTCTCGGGTCGTGCCTTGTGTGCCGGCATTGGCTGACGGCCCTTCTGGGGGTTTCTGAAAGGGGTGTCGTGCGTTCCTGTGCCTGCTGGGCTTGTCTTGGTTACAAGCCAGTTGTGCTATTACTGTTGGTGGTTGCCACGCCAGTTCTCTTTCGCCCGGTGCTCGGCACTTGAGGGCTTGTTCGCGAGACAGGTTGTTACCGTTACCTGGGACCCCCAGCCCTGCACGCCTGTGTCAGAGGGAGTTGCTCTGAGCGGCGGGCGTGCTCAAGTCACGGACTTGGAGCAGAAGGGGAAAACGGTGGGGACAGTGGCGTGAGTCGTTTGTAGAGCTCTCTTAGCTGGTCTGGGTCTCTGAGGTGGTTGAGGCGCTCTTTCGGTGCGGACCAGCTAGTCTTTCTCACTGCCTTGCTCTATGTTGGCTCCGGAGCCGCGTAGGGAGGTCAGGCGTCTCTCGTGGTGACACCTAGTTCTCCTTCCCGACCTCGTGGAGGTCTGGGATGTTGATGCTTGTGTCGTGAGACTCTGGTCTCACTTGGTTGCTCCGGTGTTCCGTGAGCTTCTCTGTCTCGGCGGGTGCGTGCCGAGGGTTTGCTTCCGCTTTGTGTTGCTCTGGCCCGACCCTAGTTGTGGGTCGTGGCGTTACTCTAGTTGCTTTCGCATGTGTTGACTCCGCTGGTTCTACGAGAGTCATGTTTGGCCTGACTCGGGTTGGGGTCGAGGAGTTTCTCTGTTCCGCTGCTTTGTAGTACTCTGTGGTAGGCGTTTCCCGCTTTACTGCTTTGTAGAGTAGTTTTGTTTCCGCGTTGTTGGAGTTCTTGCTGCTCTGACTGGTTATCCCTACTGAGCCTTGTTCGCGAGGCTCACCCCCCTACTCTCTTCAGGTAGGGACTCGCTGTCGCAGGAGTTCGTTGCCGGATGGTTGTGGTGGCGGTTCGTTGCGCCGTGCATTGCCAGCAATGTGAGTTGTGAGCGTGAGTGTTCTTTGTACCGTGAGTTGAGAGTGTCCTTTTTGCAAGTCCTCGGGGTATGCCCCTTAAGGACTGCACCTTTCTTTCTATACCTGTACTTTTATTTAGGACATGTTGTACATAATTTCCTTATTAATGTACGAACTTTCTTGTTATAGTTATTTGAATTCATTGCTTATCTCACTGGACTAAATTCTAAACCTTTCGAGTCTTCGGATCTGTAGGTGGCGGTGTGACCTTCGGGGTCCCTGGCGGGGGTCCGGGAGGTCGGATCGTTACAGTGGTGTCAGAGCTCAGGGGTCCAACGAGATTTGTAATGGGTTAATAACTATGGCGGTCCCAAAGATAGGTACTAGTACACTACTGGCCCGTCCGTGTATAGTTGCTGTTAGGTGAGCATTTGGTTCTTTGTTGCAGGTGGCTTTCTTTCCAGCAGGGTTCGAGTGTGAGCTGCAGGAGAGTGTTGTTGTTGTGCTGGGTACGCATGCTTTGAGCGTGGTTGCTGTTTTCGCTCATGCTGCGGTTGGGGTTCGTCGTCGGCCTGTGTGTCCATGTGGGTGTGTCGCGAAGGCTGAGAGAGCCTACGTGTGGTGTGGCCATCACCGGTGTAGGGTTGTGGTCTGCGGAACCGGTAGAAGGTGTCCTTGCCTTGTTGGATGTCTCCTTGTTGTTGGGGTGTGTCCTTGTTGGATGTCCCCTTCTTGTTGGGGTGTGTCCTTGTTGGATGTCCCCTTCTTGTTGGGGTGTGTCCTTGTTGGATGTCCCCTTGTTGTTGGGATGTGTGTTGTTGGCTGTGTGTTTGGCCTTGCGTGCCTGTGTGCCGTTGGGTGCTATGCTCTGCTCAGTCGACGTTGTTGCTCGAGCTAAGCAGATGCTTTGTGTGTCGTGTTGCACCGCTGGTTGAGCGCTGCGACACCTTGTTGTGGTTGTTGTCAGTCTTGTGCTAACTGGTTGTGAACTCTGGTGAGGTGCTCCCGGAGTTCTTCTCTGTTGGTTTTAGTGGAGGTGAGGTTTCCCCAGAACCGTGTGGTGCTCGTTTCTGGTTGTTGTGGCGTTGCCCTCTGGGTTGAGGTGCATCGCTTGGCTGCTGTGTTCTGGTGGTTTTTCCCAGAACTGTTTGTTGTTGTCCTAGTGGGGGTTTCTTTCCCTCTGGGACTGCTTCTATGCTCGTTAAAGTCTTCCGCTGTGTTACCTCCTTGGTTTGAGGTCTCTGTTGTCTGGTTGGTTGCCGTTGCGTTGCCCTCGAGGTTGAGGTGCATCACTTGGTTGCCTTGTGTTCTGGTGCAGTTTTCCAGAACTGTTGGTTGTTGTCCTGGTGAGGTTCGCTCTCAGGACTGTTCCGGACTTGGTTCTACCGGTTGTTGTGCTACCTCAGGGTTGAGGTATGCTGCTGTTGTGTTGGTCGTTGCATTCTGGTGGGTTTTCCCAGAACGGTGCCTTGGTGGTTCTAGTGGAGGTTCTCCCAGAACCAATTGCATTGCTTTTGTTGTCTGCTGTGTTCTCTCTATTGGTCGTTTATTTGGGCTGCATTCTAGTAATGTTTTCCCAGAATGGCTCTTGGTGCCTAGGGTGGAGGTCCTCCCCAAGCTGCTCTGTATTTGTTTTGGTCGTCACTGCTCTCTCTCTATGGAGATGAGTTGTCGCCATTACCAGTGGGACTGTCTGTGTTACAGTCTGCCTGGGTGTTGTCGGTCAAGGTGTGGTGCCTTTGACCGTGTGTCTGGCCGTGGTGCTTGCCAAGTTGTCTTCTTGATCATTTTTTGGGTTTCCCGGTTGTGCAGGTGGGACTTCGTGTGTCCCCAAGGTCGGGAGGTTGGCTTCGTTTCTCGCGCCCTGTGGGCTCTGCCAGATGGTAGTCTAGTGAGTGCCATGGGTGTTCGGCTGGCTATGCCTCCTGTGGGAGTGCTAGCTTTGCGTGGTTGTTCCCTCTTTCGTATGAGGAGGAAGCTTGTTGTGTGCCTTCTTCCTCTGCTTTCCGTAGGTTGCTCGGGGTGGTGGTGCTTTCACATGGCATTTGGTGCCATGTCGCGCACCGTGGCAACCTTTGTGGCGAAGGTCCCTCCCCTTGTGCTGTCTTGAGGTTGAGCTGGTTGCTCCCCTCTTGCGTGTGGTTTCCTTGTGGTGCGATTGGTTGTGGTGACCTATTGTCCCATCTCTTACTGTGTTGGTTTCTTGTCGCCTGATTGGACGATGTAGGACAGCGTGCCCTGTGTTCGTGTGAGGCGGCACCGGGTGTTCTTCTGTTTGGCTAGCTTGTGCAGGCATCATTCCGGTGTGTGTTTCTCTTGTGCCTCAGCTGTGCTTTGGAGGCACTTGTTGTCGTTGGGTGTGTGGCCCTCCCCACCTGTGGTGGTAGGAGCGGTGCCCTGTGTTTGCGCGCTTCTAAGAGCCAATATCCTTGTTGCGCTCTTGAAGCTGTTAGTTTTTCGCGCGTTTCTCTTGTGGCTCTCTGGTGGAGAGTCCCTTTTCTGTTGGCCTTGAGTTGTTTCGAGCCGTTGGTGTGGTTGTGTACTGCACCTGGAGCGTGTTTCTTTTTCAATGTTTTGTGTCCTTATGCCTTGAGGGTTTGTGGCCAGTGTGGCCCATTCTACCCTTTTTGGCTTGCGGTTTCTTGTGGGTGGCTTTTGGTAGGTCTCTTGTGGAGAGTCCTTCCTATTAGCCGTGATGTTTCGGCCGTTGGTGCAACTACGTTGCATCTTGCCGAGTTTTGGTGCTTGTGGTGGCACCCTCTGCTCGTGCTCGAGTGGTTTATTTTCATGCCGTCTGGAGCCCTGGTGCATTGTATTAAACCTTGGGTGGCTCTTGGTGCTTGTGTTGGCACCGTGTGTTGTGTTGTATTTCCTGATCATGAGCTCCGTGCGTTGTTTCACGAGTTTGCTCGGTGTTGGAGGCATTGAGCTTTCCACCTCTAGGACACCTTGTGCTAGCCTGTGCCTTGTGGCTGTACCATTACCGCTGTGGGGTGGCTACTTTGCTTTGTCTAGGTAGCCCTATCGGTGGTACGCCAGGTTTTGGTTGTGGCCTGTGTCTGGGTTTCCCTCGCGCTTTGGGGAGCGAGTGTGTTCAGTTGGGGTACCCTGTTTTGGTTTGGATTCCTTTGAGGTCGACTCGTTGTTCTCGACCTTTGCAGCTGTTTCATTTCCCATGCGGTTGGCCGACGTCTTGAGTTGCTTGGCTTTGCTAACCTCAGACGTCTTCTTGGTTTTGCCTCTGTGCCTGTGGAGCCTTTGGTTTAGCTCTTCTGTGGCTCCACAGTCGTTGTGTGTCCTGGTCGAACCACGAGGATGATCTGGGTGAGATCTAGTGGTGTCGACGGACACTGTCTTACTCGCCTTGGGTTCTCCACGTGCGTGTTTTCCGCTTGGTTTTGGGTCACCATTAAGAAGCTCTCGTTTGGCCATACCGTAGGTGCTAGCTGTTGCTAGTTGTGCGGAGCCATTCAGCGGAGTCTTGTGGATGACCTCTTGGCGTTTTCCTCAGTTGTCGTCAGTAGCTGGGACCTCTATCTAGTCGTTGGTGACAAAGTGAGTTACTGACCGGTTAGTCACAATAGCGTGGTCTGTTGAGGGTTCAGTCACATGGTTTCTGACTAGAGGTTCCAGTGTTTTCTGATCGGTTCGGTGCGCGCCGCACCTGTGGAGTTGTCAACATCCGATTATGTACTCTGCGCCGGTTGGTGGGCACTATGTGAGCTGTCGGGTGTCTGGTTAGGCACTCCCTTTGTGGCAGGGTCGTGGTGGTGACCACCAGGAAGTCATGGTATGACTTAGTGGTCCCATGGCACCTGTTGTTTTTCTCTGACCGGGTTTCGCCCTTGATTTCGAGGACGAAATTTTTTTTTTTTGTTGGATGTATTGTAACATCTCGGACTTCCTGGGATCTTCTGATGCATGTTGGATGACTGGCCACTAACGCATCCGGTCTGGTCGATGCATTAGTGTCGCAACGGAGGTGCCCGTCGCGATAGTCATCCCTGTTGCGACCACTTTCGGCGTCGCGTTATTGTCGCGCCCAGTCAACGGGTCATGACTGCTTTCCGCTTTTTAGTCGTCTGATGCCTGTCAGAGTGGTAGGCATGGTAGACTGACCTGTCCGGTTGTCGCGGCACCCCGGATGGGCGCATTCTGGTCGCGGTGTGGGCGGCCGTTGCGTTACGGTTGGTAACGCGATGCCCCGCCCCGTCGCGGTCTGAGGGCAGAAGGCTAAAAGCCTTGGTCAGCTCTCCCTTCCCCTTCTTTGGCCTTTCTCCCTTCCCTCCTCTTCGAGGAGGGGAAGGTTTCCCCCTTTTCTCTCCGGTGGTGGGAGCTTGGCGAAGTGGCGGCGGCTCGTGCGGAGCATTGGCGCGTCGTCGTGGAGCAAGGAGGAGGCGGTCGTGGAGCAAGGAGGAGGCGGTCGTGGCAGCGTGAAGGCCCCTTTGTGGGTTGGTTCTTCATTCTCCGGTAGGGATTCCTTGTGCCCTTTCTTGTTGGGGTGGATTGGGAGTTCTTTAGGGTGAATCCATGCTTTAATAGCTTTCTCCATGCTCCCCTCCCCATGGTTGCGTGTTTTGTAATGTGTGGGCGACCCCGAGATGTAGCATTCCGGCGATCTGCCTTCCAGCTGATGTCACAACCGCCGAGTGGGTTGCGACATCAGAGGAGGCGTCGCCCCAGTCGGACGCGACCTTATCGCAGCTCGGGTGGCCGTCGCGATAAGGTCGTGTCGCGTCCCGGTTGCCCGTCGCGACAAGCTGTTGTCGCGATGCGCGGCCCTGTCGCGATAAGCATGTCGCGACGCATTGCCTTATCGCGACAACCTAGTTGTCACGACTGATGATCAGTCTGTCCCCATGCAATTTTAATTAATTGTATATATATACATATTTTGATGATTAACAAAACCAAACAAGAATTTATCACTTATATCTGCTGAATATCTCATAAGTCTTAAGTACAGGAAAAATCATCGAAGTCAAACAAGCCAATAAAGGTATGCATTACTACTCTGAAGCTTTAATCTTTTCAAACATGAGATTTCTCTAAGTCCATATCGATTTCTGTTAAAGTTCATAACGATTCTCTTATGAGACTGAAAAGTCATGTCGTTTCAATCAAGTCGATGTCACAACGACTTACTTGTTGTAACGACTTCATAAGTGATCATAACGATTTCTTTAGAACTCGCAACGACTTGCTTGTTGTAACGACTTCATAAGTGATCATAACGATTTCTTTAGAACTCACAACGACTTACTTGTTGTAACGACTTCATAAGTTATCATAACGATTTCTTTAGAACTCGCAACGACTTACTTGTTGTAACGACTTCATAAGTTATCATAACGATTTCTTTAGAACTCGTAACGACTTGCTAGCCGCAACGATTTCTTTAGTTCTCGTAACGATTTCTTTGATACTCATAACGACTTGCTTTGTGTAACGATTTGTTAAGTGTTTCACATCGACTTCTTTAGAATCAAAATGACTTGCCATAATTCATAACGATTTCTTATATCCTCTGTCATAGAACGATTTGCTATAACTCATAACGATTTCATAAGTCATATAGTCTTCAACGTCATATTTTGATATCTTATTCATCTTAAAGCATTGACCAGTCAAAATCCACGTAGACATCTATCTGACGCTTTTGCATTTATGAGATCTGAACGTATCTCTGCATGCATGCAGACTATATCTTCCTTTATCGTGCTTATTCTGATAACGTCCTTTAGACTTAAGCCAGTTGGTATTACTATTTTCTTGACTATTGCTACTAACGTTGACTGATATCAGAGACAGCCTATCTGTCTGCTGTTTGAGCTTGACATCTGTGCAGACCTTTGATGTAGCTTCATTGTACAACGTTAGACAAATAAAAGCCAACGGATCTCTGTGAAGATCTCATCTCTTTGCGTGCTCAAGTGATCAAAAGACTGTGACAGGAAGCTTCCAAGACTCCAGATGTCATTCAGTCTAACGGCTACTCAAGAGAGAGACAACGATCTCTTCAACGACTAGATTTCAAATTGAAGATATATATACAAGACAGAAGAATAGAAGGACATCGCATCGAAAGACTATTTTTCAAATTCTTCTGAAGAAAATCAAGAGCCAAGATCCTTCACTCCGTTTTTGCTCTTTTGCTCTCTTGCTCTCCGCTAGTTCTTGTGAAAATCTTGAGAGAGCCTATACAGTTCTGAGAGTGTGAATAGTTCATAATCTCTTCGCTCTCAGTTCTAGTTGCTTCAGATCCTTTCTTATCAAAAGCTGGATCTAGGGGCGTGAAAGTCTTTTTCATTCTTCTCTGTGCTATTCTCTTCGGGTGTGAAGGAAGACCTGGTGGTATCCAGGGTGTTGCTCCCTTTGGTTGTAAAGGAAGACCTGGTGGCATCCAGGTGTTGTTCCCTTCGTGTGTGAAGGAAGACCAGCTGAGCTGGGTGTTGTAGCGTCCTTAGGGGGACTGTACCCTAGTTAGTGCAATCCTGAGTTGTTGCTCAGGGACTGGACGTAGGACTCCTAAGAAAAGGAAGTCCGAACCAGGATAATCCTTGTGTTGTGTGATTGTCTTCATTACGTAATTGTTATTTAAACTAACAAGTAACTAACGTAGTTCGAAGATCGTTTGTGTGATTGTTTTTGGTTACAGGTATCTCCTAGATTGAATTTATAAAAACCCATTCACCCCCCTCTGGGCTTGTCAACAGGGCAACAACGACGCATTTCCCCAATGAGATCTGCTTGTCATGGTTGCCCTTCCCATTGCGATGGTATCATGATGGGTGAGGAGGGCGCGACAAGACCTAGCGTACCTCAGGTGTTTCTGTGGCCTCGGTTGGCGTGTCGGCGTGTGCCCCAAGGCAGGGTTGCCCTTAGGACCTTCTGGTAGGGAACGCGGCAGGTTGCCTCCCTATGTTTAGTGATCGAAGGTGACACCTTCGTGGCCGTGTCCTAGAGGCTATGCTAGGAGGCTCTCGTCTGTCTAATAATCGATTGTCTGTCTGTCAATCGATTATTAGAAGAGCGGTGGTTTCTGTTCTGTCTGTGGTGTTACGGTTTCTCGGGCCGTGCCTTGTGTTCCGGCATTGGCCGACGGCCCTTCTGGGGGTTTTCGAAAGGGGTGCCGTGCATGCCTATGCCTACTGGCCTTGTCTTGGTTACAAGCCATCTATGTTGTTTCTATTGGTGGTTGCCACGCCAGTTCTCTTTCGCCCAGTGCTCAGCACTAGAGGGCTTGTTCGCGAGACAGGTTGTTACCATTACCTGGGACCCCCATCCCCGCGCACCTGTGTCAGAGGGAGTTGCTCTGGGCGGCGGGCGTGCTCAGGTCACGGATTTAGAGCAGAAGGGGAAAACGGTGGGGACAGCGGCGTGAGTTGTTTGTAAAGCTCTCTTAGCTAGTCTGGGTCTCCAAGGTGGTTGACGCGCTCTTCCGGTGCGGACAAGCTAGTCCTTCTCAATGCCTTGCTCTACGTTGCCTCCGGAGCCGCGTAGGGAGGTCAGGCGTGGGGCCGCAGCTCGGTCAGGCTGCGGTGGTTTGTGGTTGTGTTCTTAGCTGTGGCTCGCTAGCCTCACTCTACCGGGGAGGTTGTAGGTGGGAGTCGGCGGCTGGCGTGCTAGAGGTGTGGACGGTGTGTCTTCCTCTTAGACGTCTGTGGTGGTGGCTTGGTTGTTCTTGTTGAGACGTTGCTTCACACACTGTTTCTGAGCTTGTGTTCTCGTTGCCCTGGTTTACACGGTGGTTGTAACCTAGCCGTGTCTAGTTTTTCGTGGGCTCTGTTGATTTGGCCTCGTGGGCCGTGTTTAGTGGTTTCCACTCTACGGGTTCTCTCGAGGTGTCTTGTGTAGACACCCGACCGTTGGTTCGTTCAATGGTGCCGTCTGTGGTGGCACCGGAGTGTGTAGTTCCCTGACCTCGTGGAGTGTCCGAGGTGCAGGGTGGTTCTGCTTGTGGGCCCTCAACCTGGTGGAGGTCTGAGGTGGCCATGCCTATGGTGAGACGGTGCTTCTCATGTGGTTGCTCGGTGTCTCTCGTGATGACACCTGGTTGTTCCTTCCCAACCTCGTGGAGGTCTGGGATGTTGGTGCTTGTGTCGTGAGACTCTGGTCTCACTTGGTTGCTCCGGTGTTCCGTGAGCTTCTCTGTCTCGGCGGGTGCATGCTGAGGGTTTGCTTTCGCTTTGTGTTGCTCTGGCCCGACCCTGGTTGTGGGTCGTGGCATTACTCTAGTTGCTTCCGCATGTGTTGACTCTGCTGGTTCTGCGGGAGTCGTGTTTGGCCTGACCAAGGTTGGGGTCGTGGCGTTTCTCTGTTCCGCTGCTTTGTAGTACTCTGTGGTAGGCGTTTCCTGCTTTACTGCTTTGTAGAGTAGTTTTGCTTCCGCTTTGTTGGAGTTTTTGCTGCTCTGGCTAGTAAGGGACTGGTTATCCCTACTGAGCCTTGTTCGCGAGGCTCACCCCCCTACTCTCTTCAGGTAGGGACTCGCTGTCGCAGGATTTCGTTGTCGGGCGATTGTGGTGGTGGTTCGTTGCGCCGTGCGTTGCTAGAAGTGTGAGTTGTGAGCGTGAGTGCTCTTTGTACCATTAGTTCAGAGTGTCCTTTTTGCAAGTCCTCGGGGTATGCCCCTTAAGGACTGCACCTTTCTTTATGTACCTGTACTTTTATTTAGGACATGTTGTACATCATTTCCTTATTAATGTATGAACTTTCTTGTTATAGTTATTTGAATTCATTGCTTATCTCATTGGACTAAATTCTAACCCTTCCAGGTTTTCGGATCCGTGGGTGGTGGCGCGACCTTCGGGGTCCCTGGCGGGGGTCCGGGAGGTCGGGTCGTTACACAATCTCTCAAGCACAAACCTAAATAATCTCATTCATAGACAGTCCATGAAACTAGTAGCCAAAGCCTATGTTTGTCCTAGATTTCATCCATCAAGTTGTGAGATTTTTAAATTCAAAGCTCCATTGTTTCATGTACACGTGACCTCTTGTTTACTCTTGTGCTCCATGAGTTCTTGTCAAATCATTGATTCCTTTGTGTATATGTTGTTAAGAATCATGTTAGCTTTATTTTAAACCAGCTCCATAAACTTTTTGTGCTTTTTACATTGAGACCTAAGTGTTTCTGCTACCCCTAAGACCCAGATTTTAGAATTGCCCTACTTTAATACCATGTTGAGTCTGTTGTGAAGTTCTTGTAAAGACTGTAACAATATCAAGTAATATAAAGGTTATAGTATGTTAATTTCTCTATCCATGGAATATGTGCACGATCTTATTCCACTGTCTTTGATTCTTCTTCACATGCACACACCAACTAGAAGAAAAGGAATCCAAACTTTCTGTCAGTACCACCTATGCTGTGCAATAGATACTATCGTTGGTTTCACTCGTACTTTTATGTGTATAACCAGTAGTTCTCTCTATAGTCTCATCTCTTCAAGTTTTCTTATGCTTTGATCTATTTTTCTTTACTCTCATCTATCCTTGGTACTCTATTGGCCATTGACTGATTGTCTAAAGATAATAAACATGACTAATGTCTGCCAATATTATAAGGGGGCCGGTCTAGTTCCGAGAGATGTTCCCAAAAGTGCTAGTACCCGCGGGAGTTTATTGACCAAAGTGTTTTGGCATTACACTCAAGTGCTAGTTATTTTGACTATCTATTAACAATCAAAGTGCTATACTATACTTGACTCATTGTGCTATATGCTATTGAGAACTATGTTGTGCTATTCGTGCTATGGTTAACTTGTTCTTGTGCTATACTTGAAACACTTGCTATTTTTACCATGCTTGTAACGACCCAGAATCTGCATTACCAGTAACCAACCAGTAACCCGAATTCTGACCCGCTAACCCACGAGACAAGCTCGGAAGGGTAAAAAGTGAATGCCCGAGGAGACTATATATAAGAAGATACACACCATGTAAAGCTGTAAAATTTCACTATACATTAAAACATAACATGTACAACTCAGAGTCCGAGCTAAGTACAGAGTACAGAAGTACAACAAAAAGTACTACTCACTGCAGCTAGGGCGCACCAACACCGGAGTGGCTAGACTCGCCTGGAACGGGAGTCGACGACGACCCACCTGAAAGGGAGGGGAGTGAGTCTCAAGAAAAGAGACCCAGTAGGGAAAAGTAACCCCCACCGGCAACAGTACTAAAGTGCGGAAAGTAAGAACAGAAAGTAAATACACGTCGCATCACAACCCAAAACTGTAAACCTCGCAGCTCAGTAACACACACTCACACACAGTAAGTAGGACTCAACTAGGGTCTGTGGCTCGGCGTCCCGTCACCACAGAGTCTCTCAACCCCAGCCACGTGTGCACACTACAGATGCTCTCTCTCGCGTCTGGTCCACGATCGGTTTTCCCCCTACGCCTGACCCTAGCGGCAGAGAAGGGGCTCCACAGAGACCGGCTCGAAACCACCACGAGGAGTATGCACAGGACAGAGACGCTCTCAACGTCCTGGCTCACCGACGGAGGACCCCCACACGCCGGTCATCTAGACAGAGTGTCGCTCTATGTCCAGGTGACAAACAGAAACAGAAGCACGGTAACTCAACGCGAGTACAGACGGTAACACTCTCTACGTCTGAAACACCGTACAATAGACGGACACCTCGTGTCACATCTCGACATGATTAATTGTACATATGCACAGGCGGAGCCACATTCTAAGCCTGGCAAAATGTGTTAACAGGCAGACATCGCACGTCAACACCTTGAAACACAAAATAGGACCAAAGCCTGCTGGGACACAAGATATTAATGGCAACATCGAATGTCGCCAATCAAAATGTAGACGGCACTCACAATGCCGCCAATACTTAATCAACGGCAATGGACCTTGTCGTTTATATCAACCTTGAAGATCTCAACGTCAACATATGTGGACATTAATATCTTCAGTCCCCTGGACCCAGAACAGCGCCGGGTCAGTCCAATTAGGAAAAACCGCCTAATAGCCATAAAATTGACGGAGGGAAACATCTCCTCACATCTTCTAACACTACCAGGACTTCGGAAATCCACGATCCAACACTTGGATCGCCCAAAACACCCAAAATCCCGGCATGGCATAACCCAACCCTAAAACATAATTAGCATACCAATCTACAAAAGTTAAGCATGCTGATCCGTTAAGGAGGGTTTAAGGGGTTAAGTCCCTACCTTAGAATTCCCCAAAAACTCCTAAACAGCCACCAATCGCGCCGGAACCCCTCAAAGTCTCCGCACGAATCACACCAAATCTTCGCGTTTCCCGCCCGATCTAACACCGCCACACATACCAGGGTCTTCCCATGAGCTCCCAACAACCATCGGAAGTGGTGGAAACAGACAAATGCAAAAGTGGAGGGAAAGAGAGGAAACGAAAAGGAAAGGTTGCTTGTAAGGCCCTCAAATTTCCGTCGCATTATTTGTATTTGTGTGTGTGTATATTTGTGCTTGTGTATGTATATACATATTTACGTACGTATTAATTAGTACAATTACGTGTGCATATGTTATACTAGATGTAAATAATGCATGTATTGAATGGTGATAGTATGGATACACTACCATATACATATTGCATGTATATATGCATGGTATGCATGGTTTTCTGCATATTTTAGAGTTCTGGCCGAAGGCCTTATTGGCGTCAACCCCTAGCCGTTGAGGTGGTGTCAGCGTCCAGACATGGACGCCAACACTAATCCTGGCGTCTAACGATATGGACGTCTATTTCTCTGGCCTGCATGCGCAGCAGAGCCAGAAATTCCGGAAACAAGAAAGCTCAGCCATTGGGGAGCTGTCCCCAACGGCTCTGAGAGCTATCTTGTCACCCTGTGAGTGGGAGAGAGGTCTCCCCATATGTCTGAACCCGGATCTGCCTTCTCCCACCCCTCTCTTCACCTTTGCAAGAGAGAAACCAAAGGAAAAACCCTAGCTTCTGAGCTGTGAGAAAACCCCCACTTTGCACCCAAGAACCCGAACTTCTGAAGCTGGATCCGGCCATCTTCCTCGACAAGAAGCTAGCTGGACTGAAGGAGAAGACCTCCCTGACATTCCCTTGCTGTGGAGATCACCCAGAAACCCGGAGGAGGGAGATCTTGGAGGACAGTTGCACCTTCTTGGGACAGCCCAAGGAGGGCTTCTCCGAGCACTTTGATCCATTGGAGCAATTTCTAAAAGGCAAGTGACCTAACCATAATGTCCCTGTATGTGTCTAGGTCAATTCTACAATTTTTATGAATTTTCCCTCGAGTCCTAGACCCTCACATTCACCCAAACTTGAGAGCTCGGGTCTGTGTTTCTGCACAGACCTGCATCGACGGCAAGGTCACTAGACGCTGAGATTATGCTTGGCGTCCATCGATCATGCCGCTGACACTGAGTCAGCGCCAGAGACCGCCGCCAAGTTCCTCTGGACAGAACAGTGACCTGTTCTGCCTTTCCTATACAACTATTTTCGATATGGTTTCCGTGATGAGGATATATGGTAACCCTATATACTATGTATACTGCTAAATGTGGTTTGTGGATGAGTGTGATGTGTGGTGGTGAATGTTAGAAAATTTGTATTCCATGAATTTGTAAGCATGATTTGTTGATAATCTTGCCAATCCATGCTTTATGATTAGGACTAGTCTGAATGCCTCAATTTTGTCAGATCATGAAGATTAGTGGATCAGTATATGTATACTCAACTTTTGGTAAATGTCCATGCTTGCATAAATTGCTAATAAATTCGGTTCGGTAAATAAAAAGGGCATGCAAGAAAGATTTATGGTGATCGATCTATAGTTGTATGATTTAGGGTAATTCTGTATTCTCAAATCATGCATATAACAGTAGTCTCTGTTCAGACAGTAGCTTGCTAAAATTTTGACTTGTGTGTATAAGTCCATATCAACTTAAATTATGAATGGCATGCTAAATAGTTGTTTTATTTACTGTAAATTTCATTTAGCTCAGAAAAATTTGAAAAATGGAATGTATGATCTAGAACCCGAAAATAGCATGTGGTTAAAATTTCAGGTCATTTGGACCAGTATATAAGGAGTTATGTATTTTCCATGTGAAATGTGAAAATCGTGTATGTTATCGTGAGGTGGTTAGATATTGTTTAAACCCAACCTGATTAGTGAATTTACTGTGTGTTAAACTCCTGAAATCCGTAGTGCCATGTCAGGAAAAATAGAGATATGCAAGTGAGTGAGAAAGTGAATGAGATGAAAAGTGATATGTGTAAAACCATGTGTAAATTTGGTAAAATGTGTAAATGTGTAAATGTGCCAAGTGTGACATTGCTTCCACAGAGGGCAGTGGAACTGTATCAGGGAAAAGTCCCCCTGAGAAATTTCAATGTGTAAGTGACCCTAAGGGCATTAGGGGGAAATCCTGGAGGTGGACAAGTACCACTGGTTAGGGTGGAGACTTGTTCTCCCGGTCTGCGCAGTCCAAGAGTGGCCATTGGAATGCCTAGATGGCGTCTATGTGTAATATTATGTGTATATGTCCTTCTTTGGTGGTTTGGACTATGTGTCACGGCACCTAAAATGGGAATGTGTAATGTGAAATGTGTATGTGTAAAGTGTAACCATGTGAATTGGAAATTTGTGTAAAGAAAATGTGAAACTAAAAATGTGAGAATATGACAATGAAATCCATGTGAGACAAATCTGAAACCATGTGAAATCAGTAAGTTCATGTTGTTATCATCATGTTTATATGTGCAAAATGTCTAGAATTCATGTTAGGGATAATTGATGAGCACGTGTACAAAATAGCATGATTGGTTGTTCACGTGGTATGTTTTAAACAACATTGTAGATCTCATGTGTAGGTTTACAGCCGTTAAACCATGTGAAACCAGCAACTTAAAGCATGTGAAAATGTCTATGTATGTGCTTAAGAACATGTAAAACTCATGCTAGTTGTGTTTCCTTTCATATATGCATAGTGTTCATGTTGGTAGCTCTCATGTCTTGGTTCTTTAAAGGCAAAATTTCACGAGTAAATTGAATAGAGAGCATGTGATAGGTAAGTTTTATTCTTAGAAATCTGAAAGCATGATCCATGTATTACTTTGTAAAACTTTCATGCCATGTGTTGAAAATTTTGAATGTGCATGTAGAAACCGCTATGACTTATACGTGTATGTTATGAGTAGTGTTGCTTGCTGAGTCTTTAGACTCACTCCTTGCTTCGGCGTACAGGTGTAGTTGGTGACGTGGCACCATTGGAGGAGACAGTGGAGACGGACTCCGAGCGCGGAGATTAGTCTTTGGAGTTTCTTTGTGACTTGTGCATTTCATAATATGTAATTTGAACGGCGTATTAAAGTTATCATGGAAAGAATGTATAAGTGTGGACATTATGTATTTAAATTTCAGCAATTTAGATTATGTGAACTTTTAGCTTTTAATGTTAATTGCGAATTTCATGTATGTTTAATGTGGATGATGAATAAATGAAGACAGTTGTCTTTTACTTCCGCTACTCTGTTGTATATTCGCGTGTATCTCAGCTGTTTGTATCGTTTGGGTAAATGTCCCACTGTGAGGACTCTCGCTATACCGACGTGGGTTGGTATAACCGTACCGGTATAATGAGGGCCGTCACAGAGATTGGTATCAGAGCGACCGGTTGAGATTGCACATGAATATACCTAAGTCATCATCCCCATTGCATGCTAAGTATGTCCACATGTGTAGAAAACACTAATAAGAAGTGAAAGATAGATAAGAAAATGGTTAGAAAACTTAGTAACCTAGCTCTAATGTTGGCTGAAATTTATTACAGCCATGGCTTCGAGAGGTAGGCGTGGTGGAGCGTCGGCCCGTGAGGACGAGCCGCGACGTGATGAGCAGGCGGAGCAACAGGCCCCGGCACCGTGAGGCCCTGTACTTCCCCCACCGCCGCCTGTGGATTACGGAGTATTCATGCAAGGTCTGGTACAAGCCATGCAGACGCAGGCTCATACCCAGGCAGCACTCCAGGCACAGTTGGAGGCCCAGGTAGAATAATGAAACAACTAAGTAGTTTGCTATTTAAATTGCATGATATTGTGTTTATCGTATATTGTTTATTGTTTAATGTAGCAGGCTCAGGCACCAGCTCAGGACCATGGTGGACCTCCCATCATGGAGCGATTCAAGAGGATGACCCCACCCTCTTTTAAGGGGGAGAGTGATCCATTAATGGCAGAAAGCTGGTTAAGGGAGACAGAGAAAATCTTCCGAGCCATCAGGTGCCCTGATGAGGATAAGGTGACATTAGCCACCTACATGCTACAGGTAGACTTTTAATTTTGTATGTTTGTATGTTCTGTTTAATTTAGAATTTGTTAGTTGGTGCTTATGAAGGTGTATTGTAGGAGAGAGCGGATGTATGGTGGTCCTCCCTACTGCGTACACGTACGGACGGAGCAGTAGACGTGACGTGGGACGCGTTCGTGAGACTCTTTCGAGCCAAGTTCGTCCCAGAGCATATCCAGGACAAAATGGAGCAGGAATTTCTCTCCCTGACGCAAGGCTCCATGACCGTGCTGGAATACGAGGCAAGGTTTTCTCACCGCATATCGTAGAGGATGAGCGCAGGAAGACAAAGAAATTCGTGACGGGACTCAAGCCATCACTGCGGACTAGACTCGTGGCGTTTGACCACCGCACGCTGGACGAGGCCCTCAGTGCTGCCTGCAGGAAGGAGGGAGAAATGGAGCAATATCTGGAGGAAAAGAAGGCTTCGCAGAAGAGGCCGGCAGCGACATTCCAGCGGCAGGATAAGAAGAAAACGGTGTACCAGACACCGCAGCGATCCATGACAGTCAGCAACTCTCAGGTACCTTCTGTACGTTCCCCTGGTGTGAAGAAAGAGTGTCCCCATTGCGGGAAGACACATGGTGGTTCCGAGTGTTGGTTGGTAGCGGGTAGATGCTTGAAGTGCGGGAGCAGCGACCACAAGATCAAGGATTGCCCAAGACTTCAGCGCGGAGCGCCAACCCCAGCAGTAGCGGTAGCCGCGCCAGCTACAGGAAGACCAGGAAGGCCTCGAGCCCTAGCTCGAGTGTTTGCTTTGGCACGCGAGGACGCCGAGCAGGCGGAGCATGTCACCGAAGGTACGGTTTTGCTTTTAGGTGTGCACGCTTGGGTTTTGTTTGATACGGGTGCTACTCACTCGTTCATTTCCGAGCGGTTCGCTAGGCAGTTAGCCCTAGAGTCAGGCGTAGAGTCTGAAGAGTTAGAGGTCCCTTTGTCTGTGCACACCCTTGCGGGTACGGTATCGACTAGGAAGTGCATTCCGTCGTTACCTGTGTGCATTGAGGATAGAATCCTAGATGGGTGTTTCTTCTTGCTAAAGATGAAGGACTATGATGTTATTCTTGGTCTGGATTGGCTAGAGGAGCACTATGCGTTAGTGGATTGTCGTCGGAAGAGGATTGTTTTCTGCATTCCTGGTGAGGACGAGTTCTCTCATCCCTTGCCAAAGAACTTAGCGGGAAAGTTAGTCATCTCTGCCATGAAGGCGATGCGCATGGTGAACAAGGGTTGTGACGCATTTCTTGCCAGCGTTATGCTAGTACCCGATGCTGGTTCGTCACTGACTCTTGCAGAGATCGATGTGGTGCAGGATTTTCCAGATATCTTTCCCGTGACTTGTCTGGATTGCCACCGGATAGGGTGATAGAGTTCACTATAGAGTTGCTTCCAGGCACCTCTCCTATCTCGAAGGCCCCATATCGGATGGCCCCTGCAGAGTTGCCGAGTTGAGGAAGCAATTGCAAGAATTGCTTGATAAGGGATTCATTCGCCCTAGTGTTTCCCCTTGGGGCGCACCTGTATTGTTCGTCAAGAAGAAAGACGGGTCACTTAGGTTGTGTGTTGACTATAGGAAGTTGAACCAAGTGACTGTGAAGAACAGGTACCCCTTACCTCGGATTGATGATCTGTTTGACCAGTTGCAGGATGCATCAGTCTTTTCTAAGATTGACTTGCGATCTGGTTATCATCAGCTGCGGATTAGGAGTGAGGATGTGTCCAAGACGGCATTTAGTTTCCGTTATGGACATTATGAGTTCTTGGTTCTTCCTTTCGGATTGACCAACGCCCCTGCAGCATTCATGGATCTCATGAACCGGGTGTTTAGTCCGTACTTAGATAGCTTTGTTGTTGTGTTTATTGATAACGTGTTGGTCTATTCTCCGGATGAGGCCACTCACCGTCAGCATTTGAGGTTAGTCTTAGAGGTTCTCCGTGAGCACAAGCTGTATGCGAAGTTCAGCAAGTGTGAGTTCTGGTTGCGCGAGGTTCACTTTCTTGGGCATGTGATCTCCGGCGCTGGTGTAGCTGTTGATCCAGCAAAGGTCCAAGCAGTTATGGATTGGGAGATTCCCCAGACTCCTTCGGAGATTCGTAGTTTCATTGGGTTAGCTGGTTATTATCGGCAATTCATTGAGGATTTCTCATCCATCACCGCCCCTTTGACAAAGCTGACCAGGAAGGGTGAGAAGTTCGTATGGTCTGAGGCATGTGAGCGTAGCTTTCAGCTATTGAAGGCTAAGCTTACTTCTGCTCTGGTTTGGTTTGCCTAGTGGTCCAGAAGGTTTTGCCATTTATACGGATGCATCTTAGATTGGTTTAGGCTGTGTGCTCATGCAGCAAGATAGGGTAGTGGCTTATGCTTCTCGTCAGTTGAAGGAGCATGAGAGGAACTATCCGACTCATGATTTAGAGCTCGCAGCTGTGGTTCATGCACTAAAGATCTGGAGGCACTATCTTTATGGTGTCAGATTTGAGGTGTTTACCGACCACAAGAGCTTGAAGTATCTTTTCTCCCAAAAGGAATTAAACCTGAGGCAGAGGAGATGGATTGAGTTCTTGAAGGACTATGACTTCGACCTTCAGTATCATCCTGGAAAGGCGAACGTCGTAGCAGATGCTCTTAGTAGAAAGAGGTCTTCGCTCCAGCAGGATTGGAAGATGTTGGAGGATGCAGCGTGCTCTATGACCGAGTTAGAGCCATCGCTGTGTCAGGCTTTTGTAGCTCAGCTATCCCTTAGATCCTCAGTCTTGGATGAGGCGATTGAGCAGCAGAAAGCCGACCCTACATTGTTAGAGTTAGTGGGTAAGGCGGGCATTGCTCGTGATGAGGACGGTGTGATTAGATTTCAGCACCGTGTTTGTGTCCCTGATTTGGTAGATGTCCGTGAGCATGTGTTAGCGGAGGCTCATAGATCACGATTCTCTATTCATCCGGGTAACACTAAGATGTATCAAGACCTGAAGAGATCATTTTGGTGGTCCAGCATGAAGAAGGATGTTGTGGATTATGTGTCTAGATGTCTAGTATGTCAGCAAGTGAAAGCCGAGCGGCAGCGACCATCCGGCCTTATGCAGAGGATGGATATCCCTGTGTGGAAGTGGGAACCTGTCACTATGGACATCGTTTCGGGTTTGCCTCGATCTAGAAGGGGCAATGACTCGATTTGGGTAGTTGTAGATAGATTCTCGAAGACTGCTCATTTCTTGCCTATGAAGAAGAAGCAGTCAGTAGAGAGTTTAGCTAGATTGTATGTTAGCGGTATCATTAGATTGCATGGTGTGCCGAAGTCGATCATTTCGGATCGAGATCCGAGATTTACTTCGAGATTGTGGAAGGGTCTTCAGGATGCGTTAGGTTCGGAGCTGAAGCTCAGTTCGGCGTTTCATCCCCAGACCGATGGACAGTCCGAGCGGACTATCCAGACGCTCGAGGATATGTTGAGAGCGTGTGTTCTGGATTGGAAGGATGATTGGGAGCGTCATTTACCTCTTGTGGAGTTCGCATACAACAACAGCTTTCATGCTAGTATTGGTATGGCTCCATTCGAGGCGTTGTATGGTAGGCCATGCAGATCTCCTTTATGTTGGGAGGAGACTGGTGATAGGCAGTTGATCGGACCGGAGTTAGTTCAGGAAACTTCGGATAAGATTCAGCTTATCAGGGAAAGGCTTGTTGCGGCACAGGATAGGCAGAAGAGTTATGCCAACAACAGAAGGAAGGATTTGGAGTTCAAGGTTGGCGATCATGTCTTCTTGAAGATATCGCCTACTCATGGTGTCTTCAGATTTGGCAGGCATAGCAAGCTAAGCCCTAGATTCATTGGCCCATATGAGATTCTCAGACGTTTGGGCAGCGTGGCATATGAGCTAGCATTACCCCCAGCTTTGGCTAGCGTTCACCCTGTATTCCACGTATCTATGCTCAGGAGGTATGTCCGAGATCCGTCTCATGTGATTAGTCATGAGCCAGTGGAGAACCAGCCAGATCTTTCGTATGTCGAGCAACCAGTAGCCATTCTTGACCGGAAGGTTCAGCATCTCCGGAACAAGAGAATTGCGTCGGTGAAGGTCCTATGGCGGAACTTCTCACGAGAGGAGGCTACTTGGGAGCTTGAGGATGCGATGAAGAAGAAGTATCCCCTTTTGTTTGAGTAGTGTCGTTCTAACTTCGAGGACGAAGTTTCTTTAAGGGGGAGAGGGTGTAAGGCCCTCGAATTTCCATCTCATTATTTGTATTTGTGTGTGTGTATATTTGTGCTTGTGTATGTATATACATATTTACGTACGTATTAATTAGTACAATTACGTGTGCATATGTTATACTAGATATAAATAATGCATGTATTGAATGGTGATAGTATGGATACACTACCATATACATATTGCATGTATATATGCATGGTATGCATGGTTTTCTGCATATTTTAGAGTTCTGGCCGAAGGCCTTATTGGCGTCAACCCCTAGCCGTTGAGGTGGTGTCAGCGTCCAGACATGGACGCCAACACTAATCCTGGCGTCTAACGATATGGACGCCTATTTCTCTGGCCTGCATGCGCAGCAGAGCCAGAAATTCGGAAACAAGAAAGCTCAGCCATTGGGTAGCTGTCCCCAACGGCTCTGAGAGCTATCTTGTCACCCTGTGAGTGGGAGAGAGGCATCCCCATATGTCTGAACCCGGATCTGCCGTCTCCCACCCCTCTCTTCACCTTTGCAAGAGAGAAACCAAAGGAAAAACCCTAGCTTCTGAGCTGTGAGAAAACCCCCACTTTGCACCCAAGAACCCAAACTTCTTAAGCTGGATCCGGCCATCTTCCTCGACAAGAAGCTAGCTGGACTGAAGGAGAAGACCTCCCCGACATTCCCTTGCTGTGGAGATCACCCAGGAGCCCGGAGGAGGGAGATCTTGGAGGACAGTTGCACCTTCTTGGGACTGCCCAAGGAGGGCTTCTCCGAGCACTTTGATCCATTGGAGCAATTTCTAAACGGCAAGTGACCTAACCATAATGTCCCCGTATGTGTCTAGGTCGATTCTACAATTTTTATGAATTTTCCCTCGAGTCCTAGACCCTCACATTCACCCAAACTTGAGAGCTCGGGTCTGTGTTTCTGCACAGACCTGCATCGACGGCAAGGTCACTAGACGCTGAGATTATGCTTGGCGTCCATCGATCATGCCGCTGACACTGAGTCAGCGGCCAGAGACCGCCGCCAAGTTCCTCTGGACAGAACAGTGACCTGTTCTGCCCTTCCTATACAACTATTTTTGGTATGGTTTCCGTGATGAGGATATATGGTAACCCTATACACTATGTATACTGCTAAATGTGGTTTGTGGATGAGTGTGATGTGTGGTGGTGAATGTTAGAAAATTTGTATTCCATGAATTTGTAAGCATGATTTGTTGATAATCTTGCCAATCCATGCTTTATGATTAGGACTAGTCTGAATGCCTCAGTTTTTTCAGATCATGAAGATTAGTGGATCAGTATATGTATACTCAATTTTTGGTAAATTGTCCATGCTTGCATAAATTGCTAATAAATTCGGTTCGGTAAATAAAAAGGGCATGCAAGAAAGATTTGTGGTGATCGATCTATAGTTGTATGATTTACGGTAATTCTGTATTCTCAAATCATGCATATAACAGTAGTCTCTGTTCAGACAGTAGCTTGCTAAAATTTTGACTTGTGTGTATAAGTCCATA
Organism: Colocasia esculenta; assembly: GCA_014218235.1. Classification (NCBI taxonomy): domain Eukaryota; kingdom Viridiplantae; phylum Streptophyta; class Magnoliopsida; order Alismatales; family Araceae; genus Colocasia; species Colocasia esculenta. The sequence continues at coordinate 47,402,346 of CM024766.1, forward strand.
TCAACTTAAATTATGAATGGCATGCTAAATAGGTGTTTTATTTATTGTAAATCCCATTTAGCTCAGAAAAATCTGAAAAATGGAATGTATGATCTAGAACCCGAAAATAGCATGTGGTTAAAATTTCAGGTCATTTGGACCAGTATATAAGGAGTTATGTATTTTCCATGTGAAATGTGAAAATCCGTGTATGTTATCGTGAGGTGGTTAGATATTGTTTAAACCCAACCTGATTAGTGAATTTACTGTGTGTTAAACTCCTGAAATCCGTAGTGCCATGTCAGGAAAAATAGAGATATGCAAGTGAGTGAGAAAGTGAATGAGATGAAAAGTGATATGTGTAAAACCATGTGTAAAATTGGTAAAATGTGTAAATGTGTAAATGTGCCAAGTGCGACATTGCTTCCACAGAGGGCAGTGGAACTATATCAGGGAAAAGTCCCCCTGAGAAAGTTCAATGTGTAAGTGACCCTAAGGGCATTAGGGGGAAATCCTGGAGGTGGACAAGTACCACTGGTTAGGGTGGAGACTTGTTCTCCCGGTCTGCGCCGTCCAAGAGTCGCCATTGGAATGCCTAGATGGTGTCTATGTGTAATGTGATGTGTATATGTCCTTCTTTGGTGGTTTGGACTATGTGTCACGGCACCTAAAATGGGAATGTGTAATGTGAAATGTGTATGTGTAAAGTGTAACCATGTGAATTGGAAATTTGTGTAAAGAAAATGTGAAACTAAAAATGTGAGAATATGACATTGAAATCCATGTGAGACAAATCTGAAACCATGTGAAATCAGTAAGTTCATGTTGTTATCATCATGTTTATATGTGCAAAAATGTCTAGAATTCATGTTAGGGATAATTGATGAGCACGTGTACAAAATAGCATGATTGGTTGTTCACGTGGTATATTTTAAACAACATTGTAGCTCTCATGTGTAGGTTTACAGCCGTTAAACCATGTGAAACCAGCAACTTAAAGCATGTGAAAATGTCTATGTATGTGCTTAAGAACATGTAAAACTCATGCTAGTTGTGTTTTCCTTTCATGTATGCATAGTGTTCATGTTGGTAGCTCTCATGTCTTGGTTCTTTAAAGGCAAAATTTCACGAGTAAATTGAATAGAGAGCATGTGATAGGTAAGTTTTATTCTTAGAAATCTGAAAGCATGATCTATGTATTAATTTTAAAACTTTCATGCCATGTGTTGAAAATTTTGAATGTGCATGTAGAAACCGCTATGACTTATACGTGTATGTTATGAGTAGTGTTGCTTGCTGAGTCTTTAGACTCACTCCTTGCTTCGGCGTACAGGTGTAGTTGGTGACGTGGCACCGTTGGAGGAGACAATGGAGACGGACTCCGAGCGCGGAGATTAGTCTTTGGAGTTTCTTTGTGACTTGTGCATTTCATAGTATGTAATTTGAACGTCGTATTAAAGTTATCATGGAAAGAATGTATAAGTGTGGACATTATGTATTTAAATTTCTGCAATTTAAATTATGTGAACTTTTAGCTTTTAATGTTAATTGCGAATTTCATGTATGTTGAATGTGGATGATAAATAAATGAAGACAGTTGTCTTTTACTTCCGCTACTCTGTTGTATATTCGCATGTATCTCAGTAGTTTGTATCGTTTGGGTAAATGTCCCACTGTGAGGACTCTCGCTATACCGACGTGGGTTGGTATAACCGTACCGGTATAATGAGGGCCGTCACATTGCTGCTCTCGGACTGCCCTATTTCTACAGGCGTGACAAATAGACGTCCACATACCTCGCCGCCTATTTGAACCGCCAATGGGTTGACGTCCGGACCGCTTGCCGTCAAGTTCAACGACAAACGTCCACATCGCTGGACGCTAAAACCAAGTCAACGGCTAGCCCCTGGCCGTCAATCACAAGTCAACGGAAATATCCATTGTCGTCAACCACATCCGAACTTCTACAAGATCCAAAAAGGATCCGCTAAGACCCGAGACCTTACAGCCCTCCCCCCTAAGGAATTTTGCCCCCGAAATTCAAACAACATAAAGAAAGAAAACTCACCAAAGAGGTACGGAAACTGCTCGCGCATTTCGTCCTCTCGGTCCCATGTCAACTCACCACCTGAATGTCGTTGCCACGCAACACGAACTAAAGGGATTGCCTTGTTTCTCAACCTCTGAACTCGGCGATCCTCAATATGCAACGGAAATTCTGGTACTGTCAACACTGGAGTCACCTCAGACCACTCTGTGCTCGGGAGAACGTGAGACTCGTCAGAAAGGTACCTCCGAAGCATCGACACGTGGAACACGTCGTGGACTGCTGCCAACTCTGACGGAAGCTCAAGTCTATACGCTAAACCTCCGACACGCTCAGAAATGGTGAAAGGTCCAATAAAGCGGGGACTCAACTTTCCACGCCTACCGAACCTCACCACTCCCTTCATAGGAGACACACGGACAAACACCTGGTCCCCTACCTGAAACTCGAGCGGTCGTCTGCGCTGATCTGCATAACTCTTCTACCGACTCTGAGCTGACTGTAGCCTCTGTCTCACAAGTTGAACTACCTCAACTGCCTGCTGTACTAACTCTAACCCCGTGACAATCCGTTCGTCAACCTCGAACCTGTCTAGAGGAGTGCGACACGGTCGTCCATACAAAGCCTCATATGGTGCCATACCGATACTGGAGTGATAGCTATTATTATATGCAAACTCGACCAATGGCAAGTGAGCTGTCCACGATCCTTGCCACTCCAGACAACAAGCTCTAAGCATGTCCTCTAAAGTTGGATAGTCCGCTCTGACTGACCATCTGACTGAGGGTGGTAGGCGGAACTAAAAGCCAACTCTGTCCCCAAAGCTCTCTGGAAACTGTGCCAGAACCCAGAAGTGAAGCGAGGATCCCTATCTGACACAATAGAGATCGGCACTCCGTGCAAAGGAACAATCCGCTCTACGTACAACGTGGCCAACCTACTCACACCCCAACTAGTCCTGATAGGCAAGAATCCAGCAGTCTTCGTCAATCTGTCCACAAGAACCCAAATGCAGTCAAAACCTTCAGCTGTCCTCGGCAAACCACAAACAAAGTCAGTCGTCACATGGTCCCACTTCCACACCGGAATCTCTAACGGCTGCACAAGTCCTCCTGGACGCTGATGTTCGGCCTTCACCTGCTGGCAACCAAACACCTAGCAACAAAAGCCGCTATGTCTCTCTTCATCCCAAGCCACCAAAACTGACGTTTCAACCTGTGATACATTTTGGTCGACCCTGGATGAATCGAGTACCTGGAACCATGTGCCTCCTGCAACACAATTCTCCTGACAAACTCCTCAACAGGAACATAGAGTCTATCTCGGAACCTAACAGTCCCGTCCTCGCAAAGCTCAGCCTCTGGGAGAAGTAACACACTGTGTAACTCGGGATCTGCCTGCTGAGCCTCAACAACCTGTCTCACAACGGCAGGAGCCGCCAACAAACTGCCCAACACACAAAGTCGACGACTGGACGAAACTCTGAAAGACCCTTCTGCTGTAGACTGCCACAACTGCCACTCCCTTAGCATCAGATGACTCATCTGTGCTTTCCTACTCAAAGCATCTGCAACTACATTCGCTTTTCCAGGCTTATACTCAATGCTAAAATCATAGTCTTTCAGATATTCCATCCATCGACGCTGCCTCATATTTAGATCCCTCTAAGAAAACACATACCTCAAGCTCTGGTGGTCGGTACGGACTACAAAACTCACTCCGTACAGGTAAAGACGCCAAATCCTCAAAGCAAATACCACAGCTGCAAGCTCTAGGTCATGGGTAGGGTAACTCTCCTCGTGGGGCTTAAGCTGGCGAGACGCATAAGCCACCACCCGGCCTTGCTACATCAAAACCGCACCCAGACCAACACCTGAAGCGTCTGTGCAAACCTCAAAACCCTCCTCTCCTGAAGGTAACGCAAGGACTGGCGCTGACGTAAGCAGTCGCTTCAACTCTATGAAGCTCTGCTCACACTGCTCCGACCACAAAAATGGAACTCCCTTTCTCGTCAGCCGAGTTAAGGGTGCAGCAATTTGAGAAAAGTCCCGAACAAACCTGTGGTAGTAACCTGCCAAGCCCAAAAGGCTACGAATCTCAGACACAGTCCTGGGACTCTCCCACTGCAAAACTGCCTCGACCTTCGCTGGATCTATAGAAACTCCCTCACCTGAGATCACGTGCCCCAAAAAGTGAACCTGTTGTAGCCAAAACTCACACTTACTAAGTTTGGCATACAACTGGTGCTCTCGCAAAGTCTGCAACACGATCCTCAGGTGCTCGGCGTGCTCCTCCTCCGAAGCGGAGTACACCAGAATGTCGTTAACAAACACTACGACAAACCGGTCCAAGAACTGGTGGAACACCCGGTGCATCAGATCCATGAAGGCCGCTGGTGCATTGGTGAGCCCAAACGGCATCACCAAAAACTCAAAATGTCCATATCTGGTCCGAAAACAGTCCTCTCAATGTCAGAGTCTCTAATCCGCAACTGATAGTAGCCCGACCTCAGGTCGATCTTCGAAAAGACATGAGCAGACTGAAGCTGATCAAAGAGATCGTCAATCCTAGGCAATGGATACCTATTCTTGATGGTCACTTGGTTCAGCTTCCTATAATTAATACACAATCTCAGGCTACCATCCTTCTTTCGGACAAACAAAACAGGTGACCCCCAAGGAGAAAAGCTAGGACGAATATAGCCCTTCTCCAACAGCTCCTCAAGCTGCCTCTTCAGCTCCCTCAACTCTGCTGGTGCCATACGGTACGGTGCCTGTGCAAATGGTACAGTGCCAGGAACCAACTCAACAGTAAACTCAATCTCTCTCTCTGGCGGTAGACCAGATAACTCTTCCGGAAAAACATCCAGAAACTCACACACTACGGGAATGTCCCCCACTCCCGAGGTAACCTGGTAAAGGGTCATTGCCGAAACTAGAAAACTCTGACAACCAGAGGCAAGCAACCTCCCCGCCCTCAAAGCAGAAACTAAAAAGCGAGAAGTAAGAGGTACGATACCCTGGAAGTAGAACGCCGCTTCCCCAGGTATCCGCAAGTGCACCCTCTTCTTCTGGCAATCCATCACTGCACCATACCGCTCTAACCAGTCCATACCCAAAATCACATCATAATCCTGCAACTGCAAAGCAAACAAGAGAGCTGACAACCACTGATCCTGCAACTGCACAGGTACCTCCTCAAGACAGTAGGACATAAGGACAAAGTCCCCTGTCGGAAACTCCACTGCTAGCTCAATAGACTCTCCCATACTCAACTCTCCAAGGGAGTCTAAAAACTCCTCAGACACAAAAGAGTGAGAGGCACCGGAATCAAACAAAACTCTAGCTGTATAACCAAAAACTGAAACAGTACCTTCCACTAGCTGAGCTGCCTCCACATCTGCACGGGTCAAGTGAGTAATACGACCTCTACCTCTCGACCCACCAGAACCTCCAGCCTGCTGACGCTGCTGCACGGGTGCCTGCTGCTGCTGCTGCACTCGGGGCTGTGACTGGGTCTGCTGCTGTGGCACACGAGGTAACAAAGGGCAATCTCGCGCCATGTGACCTATCTGGTCACACCGGTAACACTGACCAGCAAAAGAACGTTGTACCTGCTGCGAAGGCTGCCCCATCGGCTGCTGAACACTCCCAACAGACTGCTGTCTCTGCTCTGCCTGTCTCCTGTCACGTCGAAACTTCCTCCGAGATCCTGACTTCGCCGTCGTCCCTGCAGAAGTGGACGCGTAGGAAGTCGTGGCCTTCGGAGTCGTCTGCACACTACTCTATTGTTGTCGTGGCTGAGTCGGAACTACCTGTGTCTGAACCTCTGTGCTCCGAGCACGGGTCCGTAAAGTGTCAGCCTCCAACGTTGCCGCTGTCTGATAGGCCGCGTCCAAATCTGTGACACGCGCAACTATCAGCGCCTGCCTGAGCTCTGGCCTTAGGCCCCTCACAAATTGCTGAGTCCTCAGACTCTCATCTGCCATAATATGCGGAGCATAACGCCCTAGCTCTACAAATCTGGCCATGTACTGCACTACAGTAGAGTCCCTCTGCTGCAAGTCCAGAAACTGGTACAATCTCTCCGTCCGGACATAAGTAGGACAGAAGGCCCTCTCAAAAGAAACAACAAACTCCTACCACGGAATTCGTCTAAGTGGGCGAGACTGAAAAGTAGTCTCCCACTCAGAGGACCACCAAGTCAACACCTGCGCCTGCAACTGGTAGCTAGCTAACAACACTCGCTCCTCGGGAACACACTCCATGGAACGGAAAGTCCGCTCCACTGCATCCAACCATGCCCGCGCGATGTCTGGATCAGGCTGGCCCAAAAACTGGGGAGCCTGAAACTGCAAGAACTCCCTCAACACCTTCCCAGTACCACCCTGGGGTACCGGCGCATCACGGTGCTGAGCTACAAACTGAGCCATCCCCTCAAGAAACTGGGTCAAGTCTAATCCCTGAGCTGCCTGAGGAGGAGGTGGCGGCAGTGGTGGAACAATACCACTGTGTGCGTCCTGTGGCAAAGGCTGCATCTGCTGAGGTGGCGGAGCGTCTCCAGCCTCCTGACGAGTCGCCTGCTCAGCCACTCCCTCTCTAGGATGTCGCCTAGATTCCATAGTACTATACACAGAGCAAAACCACAAACACATAAATCCACTAACTAACTCCGGGCTAAATAGCAGCAACTGTACTCTTTGTACTCTGAGTTAACATGATGGGTATTTCCTTATATATATCTCATTAGACCAGGCTCTGATACCAAACTGTAACGACCCAGAATCCGCATTACCAGTAACCAACCAGTAACCCGAATTCTGACCCGCTAACCCACGAGACAAGCTCGGAAGGGTAAAAAGTGAACGCCCGAGGAGACTATATATAAGAAGATACACACCATGTAAAGCTGTAAAATTTCACTATACATGAAACATAACATGTACAACTCAGAGTCCGAGCTAAGTACAGAGTACAGAAGTACAACAAAAAGTACTACTCACTGCAGCTAGGGCGCACCAACACCGGAGTGGCTAGACTTGCCTGGAACGGGAGTCGACGACGACCCACCTGAAAGGGAGGGGAGTGAGTCTCAAGAAAAGAGACCCAGTAGGGAAAAGTAACCCCCACCGGCAACAGTACTAAAGTTTGGAAAGTAAGAATAGAAAGTAAATACACGTCACATCACAACCCAAAACTGTAAACCTCGCGGCTCAGTAACACACACTCACACACAGTAAGTAGGACTCAGCTAGGGTCTGTGGCTCGGCGTCCCGTCACCACAGAGTCTCTCAACCCCAGCCACGTGTGCACACTACAGATGCTCTCTCTCGCGTCTGGTCCACGACCGGTTTTCCCCCTACGCCTGACCCTAGCGGTAGAGAAGGGGCTCCACGGAGACAGGCTCGAAACCACCACAAGGAGTACACACAGGACAGATACGCTCTCAACGTCCTGGCTCACCGACAGAGGACCCCCACACGCCGGTCATCTAGACAAAGCATCGCTCTATGTCTAGGTGACAAACAGAAACAGAAGCACGGTAACTCAACGCGAGTACAGACGGTAACACTCTCTACGTCTAAAACACCGCACAATAGATGGACACCTCGTATCACATCTCGACATGATTAATTATACATATGCACAGGCGGAGCCACATTCTAAGCCTGGAAAAATGTGTTAACAGGCGGACATCGCACGTCAACACCTTGAAACACAAAACAGGACCAAAGCCTGCTGGGACACAAGATATTAACGGCAACATCGAATGTCGCCAATCAAAATGTAGACGGCACTCACAATGCCGCCAATACTTAATCAACGACAATGGACCTTGTCATTTATATCAACCTTGAAGATCTCAACGTCAACATATGTGGACATTAATATCTTCAGTCCCCTGGACCCAGAACACCGCCGGGTCAGTCCAATTAGGCAAAACCGCCTAACAGCCATAAAATTGATGGAGGGAAACATCTCCTCACATCTTCTAACACTACCAGGACTTCGGAAATCCACGATCCAACACTTGGATCGCCCAAAACACCCAAAATCCCGGCATGGCATAACCCAACCCTAAAACATAATTAGCATACCAATCTACAAAAGTTAAGCATGTTGATCCGTTAAGGAGGATTTAAGGGGTTAAGTCCCTACCTAAGAATGCCCCAAAAACTCCTAAACAGCCACCAATCGCTCTGGAACCCCTCAAAGTCTCCGCACGAATCACACCAAATCTTCGTGTTTCCCGCCCGATCTAACACCGCCACACGTACCAGGGTCTTCCCACGAGCTCCCAACAACCATCGGAAGAGGTGGAAACAGACAAAGGCAAATGTGGAGGGAAAGAGAGGAAAGGAAAAGGAAAGGTTTCTGCTCTCGGGCTGCCCTATTTCTACAGGCACGACAAATAGACGTCCACATACCTCGCCGCCTATTTGAACCGCCAATGGGTTGACGTCTGGACCGCTTGCCGTCAAGTTCAACGACAAATGTCCACATCGCTGGACGCTAAAACCAAGTCAACGGCTAGCCCCTGTCCGTCAATCACAAGTCAACGGCAATATCCATTGTCGTCAACCACATCCGAACTTCTACAAGATCCAAAAAGGATCCGCTAAGACCCGAGACCTTACAATGCTACTATGCTATTATCTCTTGATATTACCTGAATTTCTCCATCATTAGTCTCTCTACTCTTTAATGCATGTAATCACTTAAAGCATGCTTATTCTACGAGATATTAAGTCCTACTAAGCATTATCGCTCACCCTACGTAATTGTGATATGTCTTTAGGTGAATATAATGATGTTGAGGACTACACTCAAGAGGATGGGGATGAGCTGAATCAAGAGTGACCCCAGTGTCATCCAATTCTATTAGAGTTTAGTTTAGTATGGTTAGTTTTTTTATTTAAGTATGATGAAGTTCTTTGGGCCCATAGTTAAGGCTCTGAACTAGTGAATGTTGTTGAAGCACTCTTTCGTTTATCTCATGTTTTGGTAATAACTAAAACTCATGACTAAATAAATCTTATGTTTATGTCATATCATCTTCTGATATTAATCTGAAAACTCATGCATTTCATGTATAAGTTTGAACATTCAATGAGTGCATAACTTTCTACATAAATAATCCTCAAATGCACTATAGTAATATCACATAAAAACATATGTTAAAAACACTATGTTTGAATGGCGCATTTTCTGACTGCTCAAATTTTTTCTAAGTCCACAACCTATACTGATATCATACTAACTTCGACTTCTGAACAGTCGAAGTCTGGTGGAACTCCGACTTTTGAATAGTCAAAGTCTGGTGGAACTCTGACTTCTGAACAGTCGAAGTGTGGTAGTGACTGAGTCACACTCCGACTCCTGGAAAGTTGAAGTTGACCAAACTCCGACTCCTGAAAAGTTGAAGTTGACCAAACTCCGACTCCTAGAAAGTTGATGTTGAAAAACTCCGACTTCTAAAGAGTTGAAGACCAACTCCAACTTCTGAAGAGTTGAAGTTAACCAACTTCAACTCCTAGAAAGTTGAAGTGTGATACATACTCTAACTTCCTTACAGTCGAAGTTTCTATACTTAAACTTTGATTGCCCCTATATTTCAAATGTTTCAAAATGCTTGTGGTGGTAACTGAAAATTCATATGTACTTCACATGTTATATTATTATTTCTGTGTCTGACTGAGATCTTTTTGTTGTCTATCCTTCAAGGTAGATGAGATGTTGTCAGCAGAAAATAAGGACTCCTTCCTTCCTGCTAGACAAAAAGGGTCGTACCTAACATGTCTGGATGTCAGCAAAAAACATGGAAGTAAGGCAAGGTATGGGCCTGTTGTCAGAAAACCTTTTTAGTCTGACTCTATCTTCTGTGCCTATAGATATCTAGATTTCCCTCTACACCATGTGTCTGTTAGACAGAAGAAGAAGAAGAGTAGATGAAATAGAGATCAACAACGGCTAGAAGAGTTTCAACGGATCTCTTCAACAGATCTGTTCAAAGCTGCTCTATAAAAAGATGAAGCAAGGCTGAAGAACAACAAGAGAGCTTTCTTGAAGATAATTCAAAGAGTCCACATCCAGTGACAAGCCTCAACGCCACATACACTCAAAAGAAAGAGAGAAAGAGCTCGAGCCCAAGAAGAAGTATGCAAGCAGCCATCTGAAGTCTTCAAGCTTCAAGCTCCTTTTCTTCTGTTCACTCTCTCTGTGCTGTATTGTAATTTTGGGGAGAGTCTTTCGGCTGAGAGTTTTTTAGTTAGTGTCCATCTTGTACAACTCTCGGTCTGTTCTTTCTTTTCTAAGAAAGATTTCTATCCAGCTGTAGGACTGTATACAGTGTTTTTCTTCCTGTGTAAAGAGAAGGCCAATGGGGTTGCTGGCGGTTTCTATCTAGCTAAGGGACTTTTCTTAGCACTTCCTTTTGGTTAAGGGAAGAACCTAGCTAGGGTTGGTGTCAGCAGAACCTAGTTGGAGTTTGTTCCAACATAACCGCACTGAGGTTTGTTCCAGGAGGGTAGCTTCTTGACCTGTAATAGAAGTGAGTTTCCTTCCTACTCGGAAGGGAAGAGGACCAGCAGGGAGCTGGGGGGTTGTATATCTTTGGAGGGATTGTACCTCAGTTATTGAAATCCCAAGATTTTGCTTGGGGACTGGACGTATGTCTTCCTTCTGTGAAGTACCGAACCAGGATAAAATTCTCTGTGTTCATTTGTGTGATTGTTTAAATTTGCTTCCGCACTACTGCTCTCTATCACACACTATGACATTCACTAACCAAAGTTTTTAAGTTGTGATTTCTGTGTTTTAGTTTCAGAATTTCTGTAGCTATTCTATTCACCCCTCCTCTAGATAGCTTAAGCTTGCTGCCATATCATCCGAGGGCCAACAAATGTAATAGACACGGTGGAAGGAATAAGGAAATATAGTTGGTTTTATATTATTTAAAACTGTGTAGTGGTTTGATGTTTATATCGTTCTATACTTGCATTATATTAACTGCCTCACATCCTGATATTCCGCATCAGAGCATGACAGTTTTGTGGTATTAGAGCCTAGGATGTCTTAATTAGATCTCATAGGTCTATGATGTTCTAGGATGGACTGCCTTGACTACGCATCGTCTATCATACACATGTGAGGAATTGGGTAGAACCACGGACAAGGACTAAAAGATACTCACACACACACTAACCTAGTTCCACCATTATACCTTAACGCAAGGCTACTTTTGTTGGAACTTAGGTATTAAGATGGCTGTCGAACGAGCTCAACTAAGGGGCATGCAACAGACCATCCAAGACCTTACGAATACCCTCTTGCAAGCCGCTCAGGGAGGGGGAAATCGCGGAGCAGGAGAACTGCACCACAATTTCAGAAGCATGAATCCACCCAGATTCAACAGTACAACTGACCCAGACAAAGCCGAACACTGGCTTAAGGAAATGGAAAGAATTTTCCATGTCATTGTCACGTCCTGAGAATTACGCAGCGGATATTAATTTGGATAATTCGAGTCGATATTCCGAGACTTGAACAGTCGGCAAATAAGCCTCTAGCTAGCACGCACTAAGTGTATACGACACAACATCATCATAGGGCCCAAATATTGAACTCAATGGAAATTATATTCAAATCTCATCTCATTGTATCAAAAGGAACTAATACAACTCTTAAACATTGTATAACAGGACTAGGACTCAATAAAAGGAAAAGTACATAATACCTCACTTCCTACTACATGAATCTAACACTCAAAGCATAACTAACTATAGGTAGACTCAAGTGTTGAGATGCTCATCACTCGGACGCATTCCCATCCTCGACTTGCTCCTCCTCTTGAATTTCATAATCACCTAGAATGGTTAAAAGTAGGGAATGAGCAAACTAGCTCAGTAGAATTTATATCTCAATGTGCAGGGCAATGATATAAGTGATTAGCAATTTAGAACTAGGTAAGCACGATGATCAAGATATGCATGTACGAATAAAACTCATTAAAACATGATACATGAAACAAGCTCGATAGAGTGATCATGATAGAGCAAGATCTATAATGATATAACGAGCAAGATGGTATCAATAGTGTGGCATGTAACAAGCACGCAAGATATCACTTTAAATTGCAATAATTGCAGGATGGCCATATCATGCAAGCAAACAAGCACGAGCACGATCATGTAACACTAATCAAGCACGAAGACACTAATGTACACCAAGGAAAAATCCACCTTGAAATGCACACTAGGACACGTGTATGTGGTTACTGTATCTAGCATTCAACACGCAAGTACTCCCAGCGCAGATGCAACGCCAGTAATCATTATACACCATGGTTAACAATATATTTATGACTCTCCATCACTGGGGCTAGACTGGAGCCCTTGGACACTCGCCGTGCCCGGTCTGAAGTGTTGCGGAATTCCCTGTATGGTAATCTAGAAGGGGGGTTGAATAGATTACTACCAATTAAAAATGTTTATCACCTTCTTTTCTTCGAAACACAGATTATCAAAACAATGTTGAACTTTAAACTATGTGTGGATGTGTGTGACTTGATAACAGATGGATAACAGATTATCAAACGTGCGTGGAGATGTCGTGCCTATCAAACATCTAGCGTAAATTCGTGCAAACCACAAGACACGACGATTTACGTGGTTCGGAGTACACAACTTGTGTATCCTACATCCACGGGCCACACACACACGCAGAGCAATCTGCTTATGAGCTAGTTCACAAACTACAACTCACACACACGTGTTATCTGATGTGAAACCATGATCAGAACAACACCCACACACGTGTATCAAGCACAAGGGCTGCCTGAAACACAACACACACACACGGATATGGAGAAATAGAAACAGAGAAGAGTTTAAGAGTTGAAGAACAAATCCAGTTGTAAACTCTTCTTGTGAACGTCTGACTGGGCTTCAAGCTTCGTCTTGAAGATCGCAAGTTGATGGAGACACTTGAATCCACGACGTTCAGACTTCACCTTCCGCTGGAGAGACTTCTCTTCTTGGTTCTGGGCGGTAGGTTGAAGCAGAGCAGCAGAGCAAGACTTCTTTTTAGAACTCTTTAGGGTTTTTCGCTTGGAGGCTGCTTGTGTACGTTTTGCTTCAAAAGGATGTTTATATAGTGGTGTCCACATATGGAGAGTCGCGGTAGAAAGAAACACCAACTTGGGCAATGTTAGATCTTTCCGTATCTGAAGATTCTGTTCGTCTATCGACAGGTCTGGCTGCATCTGTCGACAGATTGCAACAGGTTTGCAACATACAGAGATCTGGGATTTCAGGTCTGTGAGATCTGTCGACAGTCGACTTGCATCTGTCGACAGATATCTACAGTCCAGATATCTAGAACATCTGTCAGTGACATCTGTCGACAGGCATATGGACATCTGTCGACAGGTGGCCTTTTTCCTGAACTTGTGTTTTCTGTCTGTTCATATATGTCGACAGGCCTTTGGGGATCTGTCGACAGGTGACAGATTTCAATGTATTCTTGATCTTTTCTTCTTGTTTTGTTGTATCATTGTTGTATTCACTCAAACCTACATTGACAAACATGTAAAGTGAGATGTTATGAATACATAAAAGATCAAATATTGCAACAAGTGATTTGCTCAAAGATGTCATGTATTAAACCTCAATTCAAGTTGTTCATCATCAAAAACATGTTGTCAAAAATATTAGAATGAAAACCCAACACGGTCAGCATCTCATTTCAATTTTAAATGTAGATACCCACAGTCATTAATAATGGCCAATGAGAGTTTCAAGATGTAAGCATGTGTAATGTCATGTTAATGATGATGATGAGAACAAGTAATAAGTAAATGTGAACATGATTTCATGATACCATAGTCAAGAGATAATTTCGTCAGCATAACAGTGTAATTTATACTTTAGTTCACTCTTTACATTAATGGCTTAAGTCTAGATTATAAATCACACTCACGAGAACAAGAGAAGAAAGGAAGTGCACGCTATCTCCAGGGAACTTCAATGGTACAACCAACTCAGTCTCCATGAGGAAATCCATGAAGTACGGAGATTTACGGAGGTCTTAGAGAAAAGGTCGCTTGTCTACCGATACGGAATGACCAATAGAGAGCTTCCAAATCCCCAAGAAAGGGCTGCCTAGTTGTGCAAGTGTGTAGTGGACACGTGTCTCAATCCACAATCCATCGGCCTCAAACTTGCGGAAAGCACTTAACAAGATAACATGAGCTGAAACTATGCACTTTAACTAAACATTGTTTGCAATATTTTAAGATGATAATTATCATTTTAACAAGCTAGAATAATAAGAAGAACAATTCACTAGTTGCATGAATGGGTCATATTATTTAAAGAGCAATTAGAATAACATTCATGACCAAAACGAAGTAGACTTTGTATATGACGAAATGGACTTCGGATATGACGAAGTTAGCTTTGTATATGACGAAGTTAACCTTCGACCGATCACGACCAAAACGAAGCAGATTTTGTATATGACGAAGTGGACTTCGGATATGACGAAGTTAGCTTCGTATATGACGAAGTTAAGCTTCGACTGATCATGACCAAAACAAAGTAGACTTCGTATATGACAAAGTGGACTTCAGATATGACGAAGTTAAGCTTTGACTGATCACGACCAAAACGAAGTGGACTTCATACATGATGAAGTTGGACATCGGATATGATGAAGTGGACTTTGTATATGACGAAGTTAGCTTTGACTGTCCATGACTAAATCGTGTATGAATTCATATATGACGAAGTTACCGGTTATCTTCCAGACTATAAAACAAGCGTTAACTATATATCTAATAATAAAAAGGGAAAAGTACGGACCATAGAAATGTGGCTGAATTTAATAGTGGATTCCGAACATGATCCTTAGAACGAAACCAAATAAGAAGACCTATTACAGAATGATTCCTATGGAAGTTCTGGAACATAATTGGACTCCTACCAAGAGTTAGGTAACTGCAAACCCAGAGATTTAACCATCGTTAGATTTTCATATTAATCCAAATTTGTGCCCACCGAGAGAGAGTTTCGAAAGGTTTCCCTCTCCAATTGGGACGGGAATCCTCTAAGTACGGAAGGGATCAAGCTAAAAACTGTAACTCCACTTTCCAGTTACAATAGGACTCCTGACAATCTAAATCTATAAATACTCATCATAAACCCTTGGGGGCGAGTTACCAACTTACTAGAGGACTTGCGGAAGAATACCTAGAGCACCAGAGAAGGAGATCGCCCAACCAGAGATTTCTTCCCCGAACCCCGTTCTGCTTCGTGTGCAGAAGACTTTTCTTAGGAACGTCCAAAATTAGGCAATCTCTCAAGCACAAACCTAAATAATCTCATTCATAGACAGTCCATGAAACTAGTAGCCAAAGCCTATGTTTGTCCTAGATTTCATCCATCAAGTTGCGAGATTTTTATATTCAAAGCTCCATTGTTTCATGCACCCATGACCTCTTGTTTACTCTTGTGCTCCATGAGTCCTTGTCAAATCATTGATTCCTTTGTGTATATGTTGTTAAAAACCGTGTTAGCTTTATTTTAAACTGGTTCCATAAACATTTTGTGTTTTTTACATCGAGACCTAAGTGTTTCCTCTACCCCTAAGACCCAGATTTTTGAATTGTTTTACTTTAATACCATGTTGAGTCTGTCGTAAAGTTCTTGTAAAGACTGTAACAATATCAAGTAATATAAAGGTTAAAATATGTTAATTTCTCTATCCATGGAATATGTGCACGATCTTATTCCACTGTCTTTGATTCTTCTTCACATGCACACACCAACTAGAAGAAAAGGAATCCAAACTTTCTGTCAGTACCGCCTATGTTGTGCAATAGATACTATCGTTGGTTTTACTCGTATTTTTATGTGTATAACCAGTAGTTCTCTCTATAGCCTCATCTCTTCAAGTTTTCTTTGTTGGCCTCTTTTGGTACGACAGCAAGCTAACCTAGAGGGAGGTTAATAGGTTTTTCTGAAATCTGAAATAGAAACTTAAACACGGAAAATTAACACTTGAAAGTTTGGTTAGTTGAGTGTGATAGGGAGTAGCAGTGCGGAAGCAAATAAACAATCACTCAGAGGACACAAGGAATTTATCTTGGTTCGGCCCTTCCCACATGGAAGTCCTACGTCCAGTCCTCAAGCAACCTCTTGGGATTTTACTAACCAAGGGTACAGTCCCCCTCAAGGACAATACAACACCCAGCACCCCAGCTGGTCTTCTTCTCTTTCCCGGGCAAGAAGGCAGCCCACTTCTTTTATAGGTCAAGAAGCCAACCTCCTGGTACAAACCCCAGTGTGATTCTGCTAGACACAAACCCCTAGCTAGGTTCTACACTGTATACAATCCTACAGCTGGACAAGGATCTTTCTTAGAAAAGAAAGAATAGACCAAGAGCTATTATAAGATGAACACTAAGAACTCTAGCTCTCAGCCACAAACTCTCCCCCAGATTTACAATGACCACAGAGAGAGAGTGAAGAGAGGAAGGCTTGAAAGCTTTTGAAGACTTCTACTATGAAAAGTTTCTCTTGATTTTGGCTCGAGCTCTTCTCTCTTTCTTTGAGTGTATGTGGAGTTGAGGTTCCTCACAGGATGTACACTCCTTCAAAGATCTTCAGGAAAGCTCTATATGTTTCTTCTTCAGCCTTGCTTCATCTTTTATATGAGAGGCTTTTGAATAGATCCGTTGGAGTTCTAGCCGTTGCTCATCTTCTCTTTTCTTTTTCTTCTTCAGACTGTCAGTCACTTGGTGGTCTTCGAGGTCTGTAAACATAGAAGAAAGAGTTTAGATAAAAGAGTGTTTCTGTCAAAAAGGTTCTTACCTCTATTGTAGCAACCTGGATTTTTTGAAAAATAAAAATTTAATAATAATAGAAATAAAAGCAATTAGAAAATCAAATAAAAAAGAATTAAATAAAACTCATTAAATGAAAAGAAGTAATGGGCTTTGTTAAATGGACTCATTAGAAATTAGTGGGCCAAAATAGAGATTTTTAAAAAGGGATTAATAGGAAAATATCTTAAATTCGTAACTTAATTATTACTTAAATAGAAAAGAGGCATTAATTCATTAAATAAGAAGTTTGGGTTGGATTTGGATTCCTAAACCTACCCTAATAGGTTGGCCACGAATTTAGGTCCCAACCTAACCCAAATTAGAGTTGGCATGCTTATAAAGGGGGGAGAAATAGGAAATCTCAAAATTTAATAGTAATTAGAGTCCTATTAGGAAATAGAAACCCAAGAAGCATAAATACTCTCTTAAAACCCCTATGGCTGGCCCTAGCTCGTACCCAAGGCTTGTTGGACCAGGAGGAGAGGCCAAGGAGGAGGAGATTTCATGGGAAGAAGCCTCTCTCAAGCTCTCTCTCTCGTTCTTCAAGTTCTAGCCCTAGAAGAGGAAATCGACCAAAGGTAGGCATTCTCATGAGTAAAACTAAATCAATTTTGTCTGTAGGTTGATCTAAACCTCAGGATTCAAAGTCCTCTTGTCTCATATTTTTCCATCGAGCAATTCTTTTGTTCTTAATTTTTGAAGCTCTGTAAACACCATGACCCCGAACCCTCTCTTTAATTCTTGATCTCCATGTATACTAAATCCCATGCTACAAAATTTTTATGGGAAATATTGATGCATGTTAGGCTTCTTTTGTCCCTAAAAGCCCTAATTTTCATTCATCTTATCTCGCGAATTAATTCGTTGATCTCATTTGTGTGTTGTTCCATGTTCTTCATGAATACATATGACCAAAGCATGTCGAAACCCTGTTTGTTTTCCAATCCGTATTTACTGTAAGTACCCATGCATGTCTAGATCAATTCTCAACTAGTTTCATGATTTTTCATCGCTTGTACAATTAGTTATGATTTTCTGAATCACCCTGTGTCAAATAGGGTAAGTCTGGCCCGCAATCCAATACATTGTTCTTTCCCTGTCGGACTCGGGCGCAGACCCTATGAACGCAACAGCCTAATAGGCCGCATTCACAGGGCCATCGCGACAGTGCCTTCCGTCGCGATCTGATCGCGATAGGGCCTGTCGTCGCGATCTGCTACCCGATCTGACTAGGCTGTCGCGACCCTCAAACGACCCCGTCGCGATCTGCCTGCCTGAACCGATGAGGCCGTCGCGACCTGTACAAGAGCCTGTCGTGTTCTACTTGACCCCGTCGCGACCCTCATTAGGGTACGTCGCGATCTGGGCTTTTTGCATGAAACCCCCTATCTCTGCAAGTCTTGACTTTCTACAGTGTTTGTACCCTCTCTTAACAGTCATGTACACAGTAAAAATACCTGTTATAAACTGAACATTTTTTTGTGATTTTAAAAGACATACACATGACTTATTTCTAGCTATGATTTCATGATACATGCACACACTTGAACCATCCAATATGGCTTAATTTGGCATGAAAATATTTCATAATGTATCTGGTAATTTATGTAATTAAATTGCCATACTTTAAAGAGACTTGTCTACGTTTTCTCGCGATGTTTTGGGAATACCGTTATCGACGCTCCACTGTTCTAGAATTCCTCTAGAACGTCAAACACTTGTTTCTATATACACACTCTCTCTTGACTTGGACGAACTCTCTGTCGGATACTCCTTCTGCCGGACTAGTGAATCCTTGTTCAAGGCCTCCGTAAGTCTCCTCTGTCGATGGATTCCCACATGGTCGATGAGCTGGTTGTACCCTAACACCTATTACACCCTTTAGGGATCAACATGATCCAAATGACTATTAGAAGTTTGCTCTTATCTTGAATCACGCCGGACCTCTGGACCTGTGCTTAACATGGCCAGTGGTAGGGTCGTGAGTTCCACCTGACTGCCAGCACCAAGTGCGCATGCTGTGCAACTGTTACTATCGCCTGTTTACTCAACATGTTACGTGCAATGTCCACTAGCTCTCATCTATACTCTACTCTCTCTTCTATTCAAGTTCACTATACTATCTCGTTTATTCATCTAGTACTCTCATCTATTTCTTGGTACTCTCTATTGGCCATTGACTGATTGTCTAAAGATAAACAATATAACCAATGACTGACAATATATAAAGGGCCCAATCTGGTCCTGAGATGTGCGCCCGAAAGTGCTAGTGCCCATGGGAGTTAAATGATCAGAGTGTTTGGCATTACACTCGAGTGCTATCTATCTCGACTATCTAAATGACAATCAAAAGTGTTATGTTCTCTCGTTGTCTATTGACAAAAGTGCTATACTATACCCGTTGTGCTATTGCTATACTTTGTGCTATTTGTGCTATGGCCATCTTGCTATTTTGTGCTATACTCGACACTTGTCCTATATTTGGAAAGTTGTGCTATTTTGTTCACGTGCTATCATGCTATCTCTTACGTTACTTGACTCTCTCGTTCTATCATTAGTTACTCTGCCTTTTAATACATTAATCATTTAAATCCTGCTTGACTATTGAGATTTAAGTCCTACTGGGCGTTATCGCTCACCCTCCGTTATTTGTCGTTGTGTTCTAAGGTGAGACCGAGGATGAACCATACACTCAAGAGGACGGTAACGACCATGAGTGATGTTATGAGCACCCTAGTGTCTTAGTACTATGTTAGAGTTATAGTAGCTATGTTAGAAGTTGGAGTTTTGTCTTTTACTTTTATTTCAATGTAATTGGGCCCTATAGAACTGCTCTGATTTTAGTGGTTGTAACTAGACATTGGAAAGTTATTAATGAGAAGAATTATCTTTAGTATTATTCATTGTGCAATGGTTTGATGTCTAGTGCTTGCTCTGTACCCGTTTACTTGCAACTACCTCACGTTCCGATATTCCGCATCGGGGCGTGACATCTATGTTACTGTTGTCTCCCAGAAGTGGTAGGTAAGCCCCTTTTTGTCTGACAGGAGAGAAGAGATCTAGAGAGATAAAAAAGATCTTCTGTCAGAAATATATTTGACTTTTCATTAGGTGCCAAAACATTTGAAATATAAAGGAAATCGATGTTTAAGAAATAGCAAATCGTTGTTTGCCTTATCAGAATGTTACAACGATCAAATCGTTGTTTAACTTATCAAATCGATACAGCAACCAAATCGTTGTTTCACTTAACAAATCGATACGGCTATCAAATCATTGTTTAGTGAAAGCAAATCATTGTTTGACCAGATCGTTATACAGATATAAACAAATCGTTGTTTGCTTTGTCGAATCGTTACATTGACCAAGTGGCTATTGTGACTTATCGAATCATTATGATGATTGAATCGTTTATAGAGACCAAATCAATGTGACACTTATGAAATCGTTGTGAGAGCAAATCATTATTCTCACTTAACAAATCGTTGTGAGAGCAAATCGTTGTTCTCACTTAACAAATCGTTGTGGGACCGAAATCGATGTGGCACTTTGTGAACAGAAATCGATGTATATTGAATAGACATCAATCTATCTTTTCAGTGCAAATCACACAGTGATAGTACAATAAATTTATATTTATTGGGAGAACATGATATTAAATATATTTAATAATATTTAATTAATCATAAGTTTTGTTATCACCAAAATATATTTGTTATCACCAAAATATAAGGTTGAAATATAAGAGTGGTTCAACATTCTTATGCTCTCATCTATTTTTCTTTATTCTCATCTATCCTTGGTACTCTATTGGCTATTGACTGATTGTCTAAAGATAATAAACATGACTAATGTCTGGCAATATTATAAAGGGCCCGGTCTGGTTCCGAGAGATGTGCCCAAAAGTGCTAATGCCCGTGGGAGTTTATTGACCAAAGTGTTTTGGCATTACACTCAAGTGCTAGTTATCTCGACTATCTATTAACAATCAAAGTGCTATACTATACTTGGCTCATTGTGCTATATGCTATTGTGAACTATGTTGTGCTATTCGTGCTATGGTTAACTTGTTCTTGTGCTATACTTGAAACACTTGCTATTTGTACCATGCTACTATGCTATTATCTCTTGATATTACCTGAATTTCTCCATCATTAGTCTCTCTACTCTTTAATGCATGTAATCACTTAAATTCTACGAGATATTAAGTCTTACTAAGCATTATCGCTCACCCTACGTAATTGTGATATGTCTTTAGATGAATATAATGATGTTGAGGACTACACTCAAGAGGATGGGGATGAGCAGAATCAAGAGTGACCCCAGTGTCGTCCATTTCTATTAGAGTTTAGTTTAGTATAGTTAGTTTTTTTATTTAAGTATGATGAAGTTCTTTGGGCCCATAGTTAAGGCTCTGAACTAGTGAATGTTGTTGAACCACTCTTTTGTTTATCTCATGTTTTGGTAATAACTAAAACTCATCACTAAATAAATCTTATGTTTATGTCATATCATGTTCTGATATTAATCTGAAAACTCATGCATTTCATGTATAAGTTTGAACATTCAATGAGTGCATAACTATCTGCATAAATAATCCTCAAATGCACTATAGTAATATCACAGAAAAACATATGTTATAAAAACTATGTTTGAATGGCGCATTTTTTGACTGCTGAAATTTTTTCTAAGTCCACAACATACACTGATATCATACTAACTCCGACTTCTAAACAGTCAAAGTCTGGTGGAACTCCGACTTCTGAACAGTCGAAGTGTGGTAGCGACTGAGTCACACTCCGACTTCTGGAAAGTTGAAGTTGACCAAACTCCGACTATTGAAAAGTTGAAGTTGACCAAACTTCGACTCCTGGAAAGTTGAAGTTGACAAACTCCGACTTCTAAAGAGTTGAAGACCAACTCTAACTTCTGAAGAGTTGAAGTTAACCAACTCCAACTCCTAGAAAGTTGAAGTGTGATACATACTCCATCTTCCTTACAGTCGAAGTTTCGATACTTAAACTTTGATTGCCCCTATATTTCAAATGTTTCAAATGCTTGTGGTGGTAACTGAAAATTCATATGTACTTCACATGTTATATTATTATTTCTTTGTCTGACTGGAGATCTTTTTGTTATCTATCCTTCAAGGTAGGTGAGATGTTGTCAGCAGAAAATAAGGACTCCTTCCTTCCTGCTAGACAAAAAGGGTCTTACCTAACATGTCTGGATGTCAGCAGAAAACATGGAAGTAAGGCAAGGTATGGGCATGTTGTCAGAAAACCTTTTTAGTCTAACTCTATTTTCTATGCCTATAGATATCTAGATTTCCCTCTGCACCAAGTGTCTGTTAGACAGAAGAAGAAGAAGAGTAGATGAAATAGAGATCAACAACGGCTAGAAGAGTTTCAACGAATCTCTTCAACAGATCTATTCAAAGCTGCTCTATAAAAATGAAGCAAGGCTGAAGAACAACAAGAGAGCTTTCTTGAAGATAATTCAAAGAGTGTACATCCAGTGAGAAGCCTCAACGCCACATACAATCAAAAGAAAGAGAGAAAGAGCTCGAGCCCAAGAAGAAGTGTGCAAGCATCCATCTGAAGTCTTCAAGCTTCAAGCTCCTTTTGAGTTAGTGTCCATCTTGTATAACTCTCAGTCTGTTCTTTCTTTTCTAAGAAAGATTTTTGTCCAGCTGTAGGACTGTATACAATATTTTTCTTCCTGTGTAAAGAGAAGGCCAGTGGGGTTGCTGGCAGTTTCTATCCAGCTAAGGGACTGTTCTTAGCACTTCCTTTTGGTTAAGGGAAGAACCTAGCTGGGGTTGGTGTCAGCAGAACCTAGTTGGAGTTTGTTCCAACAGAACCGCACTGAGGTTTGTTCCAGGAGGGTAGCTTCTTGACCTATAATAGAAGTGAGTTTCCTTCCTACTCGGAAGGGAAGAGGACCAGCAGGTAGCTGGGGGTTTGTATATCTTTGGAGGGATTCTACCTCAGTGAAATCCCAAGATTTTGCTTGGGGACTGGACGTAGGTCTTTCTTCTGTGAAGTACCGAACCTAGATAAAATTCTCTGTGTTCATTTGTGTGATTGTTTAAATTTGCTTCCACACTGCTACTCTCTATCACACACTATCACATTCACTAACCAAAGTTTTTAAGTTGTGATTTATGTGTTTTAGTTTCAAAATTTTTGTAGCTATTCTATTCACCCCTCCTCTAGATATCTTAAGCTTGCTGCCATATCATCCGAGGGCCAACAAATGTAATAGACATTTGCTTAGGGACTGGACGTAGGTCTTTCTTCTGTGAAGTACCGAACCTAGATAAAATTCTCTGTGTTCATTTGTGTGATTGTTTAAATTTGCTTCCGCACTACTACTCTCTATCACACACTATCACATTCACTAACCAAAGTTTTAAGTTGTGATTTATGTGTTTTAGTTTCAAAATTTTTGTAGCTATTCTATTCACCCCTCCTCTAGATATCTTAAGCTTGCTGCCATATCATCCGAGGGCCAACAAATGTAATAGGCACGGTGGAAGGAATAAGGAAATATAGTTGGTTTTATATTATTTAAAACTGTGTAGTGGTTTGATGTTTATATCGCTCTATACTTGCATTATATTAACTGCTTCACATCCTGATATTCTGTATCGAAGCATGACAGTTTTGTGGTATCAGAGCCTAGGATGTCTTAATTGGATCTCATAGGTCTATAATGTTCTAGGATGGACTGCCTTGACTACGCATCATCTATCATACCTATGTGAGGAATTGGGTAGAACCAGGGACAAGGACTAAAAGATACTCTCACACACACTAACCTAGTTCCACCATAATACCTTAACGCAAGGCTACTTTTGTAGGAACTTAGGTATTAAGATGGCTTCCGAACAAGCTCAACTAAGGGGCATGCAACAGACCATCCAAGACCTTACGAATGCCCTCCTACAAGCCGCTCAGGGAGGGGGAAATCGTGGAGCAGGAGAACTGCACCACAATTTCAGAAGCATGAATCCACCCAGATTCAAAGTACAACTGACCCAGACGAAGTTGAACACTGGCTTACGGAAATGGAAGAATTTTCCATGTCATGCAGTGCGCGGAAGGAGATAAGCTGTTGCTAGCTACTTTCCAATTAGAAAGAGACACCCGCACCTGGTGGGTGTCTGTAGAAGCAACCAGAGCTGATGGTCAGATCACTTGGAATGAGTTCAAGGAAGCATTCAATGCCAAATACTTCTCAGAGCGCATCCAAAAAAGAAAGGCCGCTGAATTCTCTGCCCTTAAACAAAAAAGTCTCTTTGTGGCTGAGTTAACGCAGAACGGATGAAGGCTGAGCATTTTCTCAACGGCCTTAAACCCCAGTACATAACACAACTGGCCCCTCTATTCAAACTTACGTTGAGATGGTTAAAAAGGCTCAACTCTTAGAAGATGCTGCTAATTACACTGAACGCATCAAGGGGAGGTTTATCAAGAAGGAGCTGACACCTGGCTCTTCTAGTGGTAAGCCGACAAACAGCAAGAAGTGACCTTTCAGTATTACTGAAGGGACAAGTCAGGAAAAGATGCCAAAGGTGAATGTCCCCATTACTCCAGCAAAGGGCAACTGCAAACATTGTGACAAGCCTGGTCACACTGTCGAGGAGTGCTGGAGGAAAATAGGCATATGTCTACACTATGGTAGCCGCGCGCATCATATTCCAAAATGCCCTCTACTTAAAGAACATGAGAAACGCAGTATGGTGTCAAGGAAGCAAGGTCAGCTGCAAGCCCTGCAAGATGAGGAAGCCACTAAAGAAGGAGGAGTGGTAGAAGGTACATTACCAGTTTTCTCCCAATCAGCATTTGTTTTGTTTGATACTGGCGCTACACATTCGTTCATATCTCAAAACTTTGTTGATACCTTGAATGTTAAACCTATTTCTATGGGTTTTGAACTCCCTATCACAACACCATTGGGAGAGAAAACAAAACTAAACAAGTATTTTGCATTAGCCGATGTGATGATTGGAGAACTCAATCTAAGAGCCGACTTGGTGTGTATGCCCATGGAAGGCTATGATGTGATTTTGGGAGCTGACTGGCTATCCACTTATGGAGCCAGTGTTGATTGTAGAAAAGGGAAGATTTCATTCAATGAATTCCCTAAAGTATCATTTACTGGCATTAGACACAGGAGACGAATGTCATTAGTCTCTGCCATATAATCCCACAACATGATAAGAAAAGGTTATATTGCTTTCCTTACAGCTGTAGTAATTGAAAAGGAAGGGTCCAAGATAGAAGATATACACATAGTCCAAGATTACATTGACATTTTTCTCGATGAGCTGTCAGTAATTCCCCCCTGAACAAGATGTAAATTTCTCTATCAATTTGATTCCTGGAGCTGCACCAGTATCACATCAACCATATAGGATGTCACCTACCGAGTTGAAAGAACTAAAGGCACAATTGTTGGAGTTATTAGACAAAAGGTTCATTAGACCAAGTACTTCACCATGGGGAGCACCTGTTCTATTTGTCAAGAAGAAGGATGGGACCATGAGGTTGTACTTCAACTACAAGCAACTGAACCATTTGACAAACAAGAATAAGTACCCATTGTCTTGAGTTGATGAACTCTTTGACCAAATATCTGAAGCTAAATATTTCTCCAAGATCGACCTTAGATCTGGATATCATCAGATGAGAATCAAAGATGAAGATATCTATAAGACGGCTTTCAAGAGCAAGTATGGACATTACGAATTTGTCGTTCTACCTTTTGGTCTAACCAATGCTCCTGTAGATTTTATGCAACTGATGAATAGTGTCTATTGACCATACCTCGACAAATTCATCATGGCATTTATTGATGATATCCTTATATATTCCAAAACCAAAGAGGAACATGAGGAGCATCTGAGGATCACTCTACAGATCTTGCACAACAACAAGCTCGATGCTAAACTGAGCAAGTGCGAATTCTGGCTCGAAGAAGTGTCCTTTTGGGCCATGTCATCTCCGAGGATGGCATCTTTTTCGATCCCTCCAAGGTTGAAGTTATGCTTAATTGGGAGAGACCGACCAGCATCACTGAGATCAAAAGTTTTTTTGGGACTGGCTGGTTATTACAGACTGTTCATAAAAGACTTTTTCAAGATCGCTGAACCTCTCACTCGCCTTACTCGAAAGGAGAATCCCTATGTCTGGAGTAAGGAGTGTGAGAAAAGCTTTCAAACATTGAAAGAATGTTTAACCTCTGCCCCAGTTCTTGCTCTTCCTATAGAGGGAGATGGTTTCTCAGTTTATATTGATGCATCTGGAATCAGTTTAGGCTGTGTATTGATGCAGAAGGAGAGGGTGATAGCCTATTCGTCCAGAAAATTAAAGACTCATGAGGTCAACTATCCCGAACATGATCTAGAGTTGGCCTCTATAGTCTTTGCACTCAAGATCTGGAGACACTATCTCTACGGAGAAAGATTCACTGTCTACTCAGATCATAAAATCTTGAAGTATCTATTCTCTCAGAAGGAGCTCAACATGAGACAGAGAAGATGGTTAGAGTACCTTAAGGACTTCAACTTCAACATACAATATCACCCTGGCAAGGGTAATGTTGTAGCTGATGCGTTAGCAGGAAGCCTGTGGTATCATTGTCTTGTTTAGTTATGGGCGAGATGAAATTGCTAGAACAATTCGCCAGACTGGACAAAAATATTGAGCAAAAGAGCGACCAGGTACTAGTTGCTGATCTCAGGGTACAACCCAACATCTTTGATGAGATCAGAGGTCATCAAGCAAACGACCCATTCTTGGCTCATGTCAAGGAAACCATAGCAGACAGACCAGATTTCTCCATCTCTAAAGATGGAAGATTAGTATTTCATGATAGGACTTATATACCTGACAATGAAGAACTGAAAAGAAAGCTGATGGATGAAGCACACAAGACCAAGTACACCATTCACCCTAGTGCAACCAAGATGTATCAAGACATGAAAAGAACATTTTGGTGGCCAAACATGAAAAGAGAAGTTGTTGAGCATGCTGTTCATTGTCTCACTTGTCAACAAGTGAAGGTAGAACACCGGCACCCTGCAGGTGTACTCAGACCCTTAGATATCCCAGAGTGGAAGTGGGAAAGCATTGGCTTGGATTTCATCATGGGTTTACCTAGGACTCGTGGTGGACTCGATGCCATATGGGTCATTGTTGATGTTGACTAAGTTTGCCCACTTTCTACTAATTAAAAGTAAGTGGAATGTGGACGTGTTAGCCGCTCTTTATGTGAAAGAGATAGTGAGACTACATGGATTTCCATCATCAATAGTCTCAAACTGTGACCCAAGATTTACCTCTCATTTCTGAAAGGGACTGCAAACATCACTTGGTACTAAACTCAACTTTAGTACTACTTTTCACCCACAGACAGATGGACAAACTTTTGAAGGCTATTGGAAATGAACAATTTTCTTTAATGGAGTTTGCCTATAATAATAGCTATCAGGCAAGTATAAAGATGGCTCTATTTGAAGCACTATTTGGTAGAAGTTGTAGGTCACCAGTATACTGAATGAAGTTGGTGAACAGCAATGGTTAGGCCCAGACATGGTACAAGCTACAACCAGAGATATTCAGGTTATTCGAGATCGGCTCAAGATTGCTCAATCCAGACAGAAGAGCTATGCCAATAAGAGAAGGAGGGACTTAGAATTTTAAGTGGGAGAGTGCTTTTAAAAGTATCTCCTATTCATGGAATTCAAAGGTTTGGAGTCAAAGGGATGTTAAGTCCAAGATTCATTGGCCCTTTTGAAGTGCTCGCAAGGGTTGGTGAAGTTGCATATCGACTGGCGTTACCTCTGAAGAGTATGCGGAATTACTCTTAAGAGAATCTAGAATGGGGGTTGAATATATTACCTCCAAATTTAAAATTAAACAGTACTCAAATTTGAGATTAAGATGGATATGAAAATATGATGAGAACACATATAAGATTTAAGTCCAGATGTATGTGCAGAATGTGAATTCGAGATTAATAATGCGATGAAAGTGAGGACAACCAATCATGCCTATCAAGCATCTAATGCTGGAGAAAAAACAAACCACAGAACATGAAGATTTAAGGTGGTTTGGATTACACAACTTGTGTATCCTACATCCACCGTCCACACACACACACCAAACTACTTATCAGCAAGTTCAACACACACAGTTACACACACACGATCTGAGATGCTCATATTCTCATATCAAATCACATAAATGTGAATTGAGCACAAGGATTGCTCAATTCAATAGTACAAACTTTTGAAATAATGAATTGAAGTGCAGAGGGAGAATTCAGAGACTAGAAGGAACAGATTAGAGAGATGAATTCTCCATGTTCTTCATCCAGATCTTCTTCTGACTTCAAATTGCAGAAGACTAGGGTAGATGCTTATCCTATAATGATGAATTTGCTCCAATTTGATCTCCTAAGATGAATCTCCTAGTTGTGGATTCTTGGAGCTCGAGCAGAACATTGGGGAGCCTTCCTCTGGTTGCTTCTGGGCCTTGGAAAGAGTTTGGAGGCTCCTTAGTTCGAAAAGGAGGCAAAGGAGTCTTTATATAGGTGTGTCCCTATCTCACACATACATTGGGATTCGTGTGTACGAGAAGAGTATGCCCTAATAAAGCATCTCACGTGTTGGTGTTGGGACTACAGTTGTCGACAGACGCAAGAAGGTTGTCGACAGCTACTACTGCAAATCCTCCATCCATAATTGAATCTTTGGATGTTTAGTTGGGCTGTCGACAGATGCATCCTAGTTGTCGACAGCTATTGGTTGCCTTGGTTTTTCCATAAGCTTGTTTATGAAGGTTATCACTGGTTGTCGACAGACACATCCTTGTTGTCGACAGCTACTGCTTGAATTGAATTTTCCAGAAGCTTGCTGATGTAGGTTGCTTCAAGTTGTCGACAGATAAGTCTGTGGTTGTCGACAACTACTGTACAACTACTATATGACTTCTTGAATTTCTTCTATTTCAGATAGAGCTTGGTAGTTGTGCATTCCCTTGTATCATGTACTCTCCTACACACAAAGAACATCAACTTAGATATCATTAGAAGTTTATGAATCAAGGTGAAATATTCTTTACTAGATAAGAACCATGACTAAATATCCACAGTTGTGTGTCGACATGTGAGTCACAAGTGTCAACACATCAATTCAATCAAGTAAACTCCTTGTGTTCATCATCAAGACACACATGATTTATGTCATCATCAAAACATATTGAAACAATGTATGTTCACACAATTATAACTCAACATACTCCCCCTTTTTGATGATGACAAAAAATACAATCATGTTTCTCCCCCTTTTTTGACAACATTCAAAAAGAAGGAAATTTCAGTAAGGCACTTTGAGCATTGAAGATATGAGATTTGATTTCATTCAAAAGATGTTCAATCATTACATTTGACAAACACAGAGCATGCATATGCATTTCAAAGATTGTCAAAATGATTTTAGTCACTTCCATTCAACATGTTCCCCAAAAAGGATTGTCATGTCCAGAAGGAGTAGGATGGCGTGGACCATGAGCTCCATAGGATGACAAGTTAGAGAAGTTATCATCTTGAGGATTGGGTGGATTGAAGAAATTTTGGAGATGTTGAAAATCATCACGAAGCTTCATTAGACCATAGTCTATGCCATCTAAATGTTTCTGAAGGTGATCATGACTTTCTTCAATGGCATCCAGTCTAGTGTGCACATGTTGCTTCAATTGATCAAATTGATTGTCGATATGTTGTATGATAGTTGTCTGAAATTGAAGCAACTGATCAGCAAGGAATTCTTTCATATCTCCAGATAATGGAACTTGATGTGCACTTTGAATATCTGGTTCAGATGGAATGTTTGGTATGTCCTCATGGCTTTCAGAAATGTCCATCTGCACTTGTTGTGGTTCATCTTCATCATTTTCTTCTTCTTCAGAATCATGTTCTTCCTCAGCTTCTTGACCTTTTAGAGCTTTTGTAACTCTACTTTCAATCATTTTATACCCCATTCTGTGTGCAGTTGTGATATCATAGGCACTTCTGCTTCTGAGGGTGACAGTCTCACCCGAGGCAATGGGAATCCCAACAAAGGTTAGAATGGAGGTTATGGGACAAGCATAAGGCATGGAGCGTTTGGGATTATTGTAGCATTGTTTGATAAGGTCAAACATGAGAGTTGGAAGATTTATTTGTTGGCCTTGAAGAAAATAGTAGAAGAGAACGATGTGAACCTCAGTGACAAGTTCTCTACCACCATCTTTTGGAACAATGAGAGTAGTGAATATATGATGGATCATCTGATGAATAGGTGGAAAAGCGTCAGCATTCAATCTAGCGATGGCTTTGGTGGGATCATAAGGCTGCTGAGTGATTAGGGTATAGTAGTCAGAAGTGTGTAAATGGGTAAGAAGGACATCAGCCCCAGTATTTGGTATTTGTAAGGCTCTACTGAAGAGATTTGGGGTGAGTTTGAAGGTGATACCTCTGATAGTGGAGTAAAAGTCTTGTTCTTCAGACATACCCAGATTGTTGAAAAACTCTATAACAGCTGTTGGAGAGTATTTCTTCTGTGATTTCAAAAAGGGAAGCCATCCTTGTTGATTGAACAGAACTTCCAGACCTTGAAACATGTCTTCAAGAGAAAAAAAAATCCACAAATATGGGCTGCATTATCTTCTTGAATACACCACGAACTCTGATCAGATCAAGGTTCTGGGGCACATTCAACTCTGGGGTACGATCTGCTCTATGCTTGCTTCTGTGCTCTGCAGGAGCCCTAGAACAGTAGCCAACATCTTGAGATGATTTTTGTTGACGTGAGGTGACCATCTTCTGCCTGGTTGACATGGTGAGGATGTAGCAGAATAAGGAATGGATCATAGGAAGAAGATAGAAGAGGGATAGCACCAGGGAGAGACACTGGAGATGTTAGCCTAAAGGGAAAGAGGGGTTATATTTAAAAGGAGGAGGGGCAGCTGTTGGTGAAAGATGAAGGGGTGTGTCGACAACTAGGGTTATTAAAAATCCTTTGAAAGTGAACCGACACAAGAGAACCGGACGAGATGTGAACTGGTTCCGGGTCTGATTGGAACTGGGTTTTGATTGTCGACAACCGTCATGTCATCTGTCAACAACCTCTGAGAGAAAATGTACAGAACTGGCTTTTTGATCAGTACAAGATGAGAATGAGTGTTCAATACAAATTTGAGAGATAGAATAGTGTAATACACTCATTACAAAATGTCATAATCAATTATAGTAATGTATTTCATCTTTTCACAATGATTTAGAGATAATATTCTAGGAGTCTTGGTTAATGTAGCAAGAAGAATGCACTTTACAAAATAGATTTATGTAAAATAACTCATTGAATGAAATCTTTGTTGAAGAGTCACTTATGTCTTTATGATGTAAAGTTCAGTTGACACTTGAAATAAATATTCAAATTAACATTTGACAAAAAACATTAAGAATGAACTTGACTGAATGAAAGGAGGCTGCACTCTATTTCACTTTTCAGATAATTTTTATGTTTCTATAGGGTAGGTGGTAATTCAGTTTTGTATACACCGTTTGATGTGAAGGCAGACATTTGTGATGTCAGTACCCCAGTTACTCAGTGTAGTTAACTATCATACCACGAATAGAGGTGACAGTTTGACTTTTTGACGTGAAAATAGACATTTGTGATGCCAATATCTCCGGTTACTCAGTATTTTAACCATCATTGCTCTGCCTCCCCCCCCCCCCCCCCCCTTTTATTATTTTAAGAAACATGTAGTTTTTCTCCATTTTTTATTTTTAAAACACATCAAGTTCAATGAATGTTTGAGGTCAAGGGCAAATTCAAAATATTAAGGTCAAGAGTCTTCATATTTATCAAAGCATTTCAGATATAAGGTCATCCACAAAAAGATTACTCAATAGAGTCATTTTAAGAAATTAGATTTGTTAAGTGTTTTCTAGATGATACATGCCTTGACTCATTCACAAACCATTATTTCAAAATCATTGTGATTAATTGAATGCCTTTTCTACCATTTGATTATGAGAAGTTGTAAAGAGTATAAATTTCAGTTCTCCCCTTAAAGATGTAATGAATAATCTCATTCAAGATAGAGTTTCAACGGAGTATGTCCTAGAAATGTTGGATGATGAGAAATTAAGGACATGAATTTTCAAGGTATTGGTCGACAACCAGAGGACATGTGTCAACAAGAACTGAAACAAAGAAACATTGAGTTCTGGAAAAGAAGATCTGTTGAAAATAAGATTTTAAACTTGTCGACAGTTACTATAGAGGCAGAACCGTTTCAATCTAAAGAAGATTATATGTCGATAAATCATGAAGATTGTCGACATGACAGATATAAAAGCTGATTTTCAAGCACCTCAATCAAGGACTCATTTGACTCACTCCCCTTAGCATGTGCAGGATATAAAGTGATTTTCAAGCAATAACAAAAGTTTTATGCCTAATAATATGCACAGAAAATCATGGGCATGAACAAATGTACATAAACAGGAACTTTATTCAAAAGAGAAATTATCAAAATCAAAAGTTGTGATTTGATGACCTTTATGCAAGAAAGGAGTATTGATACTTGGCAGAGGATTTTCCTCACGCATAATGATAGTTTCCAGACAAACTTGACTTGTCCTTCCACATGTCACCATTTGATATACCATATAGTCGTTGCATAAGAGGTCAGATTATTTACAGTTTCCAAGAAGAAATTCAATTCATTTTGCAAATACCAAGCTCTCTTCTTAAGGAAGTGAATCTATCCTCTGCCAAGGGTTTTGTAAAAATGTCAGCCACTTGTTTTTCTGTTGGAATGAAATTTAGTTCAATGTTTTTGTTGGTAACCTCATCTCTTAGAAAATGATGTCTTATTTCTATGTGTTTAGTTCTTGAGTGTTGAATTGGGTTTTTAGAAAGATTGATAGCACTTGTGTTGTCACATAGGATAGGTGTACATCCAATGTCAATATTGTAATCAAACAATTGACTTTTGATCCACAACACTTGAGCTGCACAGCTCCCTATAGTAACATATTCTGCCTCTGCAGTGAAAAGTGCAACTGATTGCTGTTTCTTAGATGTCCATGAAACCATGCACCCTCCTAAGAATTGACAAAAGCCACTAGTGCTCTTCTTATTAATTTACATCTAGCATACAAAGGTGCAACCAGGTGGATACCATAAACCCAAATCACATGAACAAGAGTGATATCTAAAAATTCTCTTAACTGCAAGCAAATGGCTTTCTCTAGGACTAGATTGAAATCTAGCACAAAGACAAACACTAAATTATATGTCTGGTCTACTTGCAGTAAGATATAAGAGAATACCAATCATACCTCTGTATTGTTTTGCATCTATCATTTTACCATTTTCATCACTTTCCATTTTAATACTTGTGCTCATTGGTGTAGATGCTAGCTTGGCTTGTTCAAATTGAAATCTCTCCAGTAACTCTTTGACATATTTTTCTTGATTGATGAAGAATCCATCTTCAAATTGTTTAACTTGTAGACCAAGGAAAAATTACAACTCACTCATAAGACTCATTTCAAATTCACTGTGCATTTGTTTAGAAAATTCCTCACACAGTGAAGGATTAGTGGAACAAAAAATTATGTCATCCACATATACTTGAACAACAATGATATGATTGTGTACACATTTTGTGAAAAGAGTTTGATCCACCTTACCTCTGGAACAGTTTTTACTCACCAGGAAGTTGCTCAGTCTATCATACCATGCTCTTGGTGCCTGCTTCAAACCATAAAGTGCTTTGTGCAATTTGTATACATGGTTAGGTTTATCAGGAATTTAAATGTCTGGTGGCTGTGCAACAAAAACTTCTTCCTTAATATAATCATTCAGAAAAGCAGTTATTACATCCATTTGAAACAGCTTGAATTTGTTTGAGCAAACATATGCTAACAGAATTCTCACAGCCTCTAACCTAGCTACGAGTGCAAAGGATTCGAATGATTCTCTTGTTTGTTTACCCTGTGAACATGCATCACAAAAACTCAATTCCTTTATTGAATGAATTTTAGGAAGACCTTTAACCAGTTTTAATCTCATGAGTTTATTTAAAACACTGTAACTTACATGTCCTAATCTACGATGGCACAATTGAAATTGATCATTTTTATTTGCAACAAGACACAAATTTTTATTTTTAGGTTCATCTGAATCAACTAGATAAATGTTGTTGACTCTGTTTCTAGAAAATTTAACAGTCCCTAATTCCTTATTAATTATTTGACATGCTTCTGAATCAAAGATAACTTTGTGGCCTTTATCACACAATTGACTAATACTTAGCAAGTTGTGATTAAGGTCTTCTACAAGAAACACATTTTCATTAGAGTTAGAATCATCCTTACCTACCTTACCTGTGCCAATAATATGGCCCTTATTGTTACCTCCAAAAATGACTTGACCACCATCTCTTTCAACAAGCAAGCAAAATTTCTTTTTGTCTCATGTCATGTGCCTTGAGCAGCCACTATCCAGATACCACATATTTTGATTTTGGGCTACTAGGCATTCCTGCAAAAACAAATCTGAAGAGGAGTTTTGGTACCCAAATTACTTTGGGTCCCATGCTTTCATCTACACTAGAAAGTAAATGCTTTGGAATCCACATTTGTTTGCATTTTATCATACTCAATTTATGCCAGTAATGGAACTCAATGTGGCCAAGTTTTTTGCTATAGTCACATGTTGGGGTTTGATTTCTTGTGATTTTCTTGTTGTTGTTTTGTGCATGTGGATTTCTATTGATTTGCAGTCTTTGTTCACCATAATGCCTTGTTGGCCTTGATCTGTCGACAAACTGCCATGCTTGTCGACAATTCAAATTCTGATATGAATACCTGTCGATAGGCAATCTCACTTATCGACAAGTCCAATTCTTTTGCTTGGATTTATTTTCATTCAAATCTTTGTTTTCGAGATAAACTTGCTTATTTGTATTTGACTTGTTCTGAACAAATGATGTAATCAGTGTTTGTCCAAACTTCTTCTGTTTTTCATTTTGGAATCTCAGTCCATATTGTTTTGTGTTTGTTATGACTACTACACAGTATCAAGATTTTATTTGTCTTTTACAAACCTTGATAAGGTTTCATTCTTATCTTTCAGTTCTTTTTGTGCTTCTTCCATGTTCTTCTGAATTTCTTTATTCTCCTTTTGAAGTTTTCAACATATTCATTTAGTACTTGTTTTTATTTTTCATTTTCTTGAAGTTTTCCTTTCAAGCAGTCAAATTCACCATGGAAATTTTCTCTTTCATTCTTCAATAGATTTATTTCTCTGTTCAGAAGTTCAATCTGTTCATCTGCATTTGTGTTATGCACCAGGTTATTTATTTTCTTTTTCAAAGCTTTGTTTTCAGAACGATACTCACAGAATTTTTCAAATAACACAATGTAAGTTTCTTCCCACTCTTCAGTAGTATAGCTTTTAAAAGAGAAATTTACCTCATTAGTGTCATCGCTTCTTGCCATAAGACGTGATTTCTTCATCTTTAGATTCCTCTTGATCATTATCATCTTCATCTTCATCACTCCATGTAGCCATCATGGCTCGAGACTTCTTGTATGCAAACTTCTTCTTGATCAGCTTCTTCTTGAGCTCTGGGCATTCATCTCTCATATGCCTCTATCTTTTGCATTCATAACATACAATTATGTCATTCTTTTTGTTAGAGTCAAAATTGTTTGAAAAATCTTTCTTAGGAGGTGTTTTGAAGTTACTTTGTCCCTTCTTTCTGAACTTAAGGAATTTTTTGAATTGTCTAGTCAACATAGTCATTTCATCATTATCACTTTCACTAGACGTTTCATTCTCTTCCTTTTCAACTTCATTTTTAGAATTGGATGAGGATTTACCTAAAGCTTTCAATGCAATTGATTTTTTCTGAATGACCTCAGATTCTTTTCTTTTTAGATTAATTTCATAGATCATTAAAGAACCTATCAACTCATCTAATTGCATTGTTGACAAGTCTTTAGAATCTTTAATTACAGTGGGGCCTTAGTGTGCCATGCATATGGAAGAGACCGAAGTATCTTCCTCACTAAGTCACTCTCATTGTATTCCTTCTTAAGACTTTTCAAACCATTAATGATTATCATGAATTGAGCAAACATATCTAAGATTGTTTCTTCATTTTTCATTTTAAACATCTCATATTCTGAAACAAGCATACTAGCTTAGGTTTCCCTTACCTCAGACGTACCTTTATAAATCAGTTCTAGTTTGTCCCACATCTCCTTTGCAGATGAACATGTGGACACTCTTGAATATTCCTTTGGGTGTACAGCACACTGCATCATGTTCATGGGACTCCAATTCAGAGTTGCCCTTCGAATATGCTACCTTGTCTAAGTATCCTCATCATTAGGCAGCTCATAGGGACCTTTGCTCACAATCTTCCACAGCTCATAGTCTTGAGCTCTCAGAAACACCTGCATACGATTTTTCTAGTAAGTATAGTTAGTTCCATCAAAGAATGGAGGCCTAGACACTGAGTGTCCTTCATCTAGAAATCCCCTACTAACATTCATCATTCAGAATCTCTCCTGATCGTTAGATCAAACAATTACACTGTAGAATTGGAGAAACCCGCTCTGATACCAATTGAAGAGTATGCGGAACTACTCTTAAGGGAATCTAGAAGGGGGGGTTGAATAGATTACTTCCAAATTTAAAATTAAACAGTACTCAAATTCGAGATTAAGATGGATATGAAAATTTGATGAGAGCACAGATAAGATTTAAGTCTAGATGTGTGTGTAGAATGTGAATTCGAGATTAATAATGCGATGGAAGTGAGGACAACTAATCATGCCTATCAAGCATCTAACGCTGGAAAAAGATAAAGCAAACCATAGGTGTAACGACCCCGAGAACCCGACCCTCGGCCCACGCCGAGGACCCAATTTTTGCGGTCGCCGCCCATGGATCCGAAAACTCGAAAGGGCTATAAACACTAGTCTAACAGAATATGTAAAGGAAATAAATGTCAACTGCTAACTAGGAGCACACACGCGGAAGCAGAAAGAAGAACGAGACCACTGCATATCGCTCTAGGTACAGGCCCAACACACACAACTAGTACAAGTAAAAATAGGAGAAGAACAAGTCCCTTAGGGGCATACCCCAGGGGTGACGTACAACCGAGAGGGGGAACCACTGCTAGCTATGGGGACCACGACTATCGCTCTGTCTCCTCCGCCTGGCGCGCGCTCTGCCGCTACTGAGAAGTCTCACCTAGAAAAGAAGGGGATGAGCTTCACAACAGAAGCTCAGTAGGGACTACCAATCTCCTACTGGCTCTAACAGGTAGTCAAAACTATGTACTTAATTAAATGACAGCAGTTATATCTTCTACCTACGAATGGAAGTGTGGAAGCAAAGCTACTGACTACCAACGGTACAGAGAACACCACGGTCGAAAACTCTATAGAACCTGCACATCATGACCACCACACGGCTGGCTACGCAGACAGGGAGAACCCCGCCTGGACAAGAGACACTAGCTATGGAAAACACTAATACTAGTCAACTGGACAGGTGCGTCCATTGACGTCTTATCCTCGACCCAGGTCCAAACCTCCACGTCTCGTCAGAGTGAGGCAGGAACACAAAGTACACAACAGTAACCGCCGTAGTCTGGTCGGACTACGGTCCCACGCCTGGCCTCTCCAAGTGGTTCCGAGGCCACAAAAAGCGAGGCAGTGAGAAAAAGGATTGGCTGGCCGGCACCGGGTAGAACTCCGGACGTCCTCAGTGTCTCAGACTAACCAAGAGAGCTCTGCAAATGACTCGACGTTGTTGTCCTAACCACCGTTTTCCCCTCAACTCCAGAGTCTGTGACTCGAGTACGCTCATCACCCCGAACAATCCCTCTAAGGCGCACGAGGATGGTCCCAGGCAACGGTAACAACCTCTCTCACGGGACAAGCCCTCAAGTGTCGAGCACCAGGCAAATGATGTGTAGGACCATACTAGGAAACTAGCATTGGTGCCACGGGTATAGTAAGAAGCAGAAACAGTGAAGACTTCATAGAAAATGGACTTCGCAAGGACTTAACTTGTCTGTGCTGTAGTCACGACACATCGGGTCATCGCGACACTGTCGCGGTGGCCCAAGCCGTCACGACCTTGTTGCGACACCCAAGAGCGTCGCGA
Organism: Colocasia esculenta; assembly: GCA_014218235.1. Lineage (NCBI taxonomy): Eukaryota > Viridiplantae > Streptophyta > Magnoliopsida > Alismatales > Araceae > Colocasia > Colocasia esculenta. The sequence goes on from CM024766.1 coordinate 47,440,520, forward strand.
TGATGTCACGGCGGCCTTGTCAGTCGTGACCTCTATAGCGGTCGCGTCTTCAGCTGGGGGGGGGGGGGTTCCAGGACGATTCTCCCGGAGACCACCCCAAATCCGATACAATCGCATTCCATAGAGGGAGGGGAGCATGGGAAACATATGGAAAAACTCATAAATCATTCAAACCACCCTCAAACCCCACAAAACATGGATTTATAACGAATCTACACTCGATGGAATCCTCACACACACGAGAATGATCCTCATGCTCCCACGACCCCAAGCCATGAGGAACCACAAACTCAAGGGGGAAGGGAGCATGCTAGGGCGAGAGGAGTCAAGGGTCCCTACCTCCAAGAGTAGAGCCGAGCCGAGCCGTTGGGGCCTTCACGTCGGAATGTCCAGCTCCTCCTCGCTCCAAGCTCCACGATCACACCGCCTGCACGAACAGGGCGTCACCTCCCACCACGAGCACCTCAAGTACGCCAGGAAACCACCGGAGAAGGGAGAACTCGGAGGAGGTGGAAGAAGGGGGAAGAAGAGGAAGGAAAGGGCGAGAGGGGGAAATGGGGCGCAGCCAGTTTTAAACTGATGGGCCCAAGACATGACCGGTCGGGCCGGCGTGACACTAACCATGTCACGACGCCCTAAGACGTCACGACCCTGTCGTGATTTCCTGCCCCAGTGCGACCCCAAAAGCGGTCAAACCTCGGAGACCGAGAAACCAGAAAGTGACGGCTGACCAGGTCGCGTCAACGTTGTGCGCACCTGACACCCAACAAGGCCATTCTGACAGAAAGGACAGTGGTCACATCGGTCAGAAAAGCAGTCGCGACGCCCACCCCCGTCGCGACGATGTCGCGACAGCCAGGTGTGTCGTGTCCCAAAGCATGTCGCGACGTGTTCCCCTGGGGAGACCATGTCGCGACCAGGGTGCCTACCGCGACCCTGAGGACAGGGCCAAGGGCCCAAGAGAGCCGAGTCGTACAACCCACCCTCCTTAAGAAATTTTGTCCTCAAAATTAAAAGAAACACAGTTCCAACAGGAAGCAACGCAAAAGGGAAAACAACGTACCGGTCAATCAAACAAATATGAGAACTGCTCTTGCATCTTGTCTTCGCACTCCCACGTGGCCTCGCCACCAACGCGGTTCTCCCAAATGACCTTGACCAGTGGAATCTACTTCCTGTGCAACTACTGCACTCTGCGGTCCACAACTCTGATCGGGTACTCTGGCACTGACAAGTCTGGCACTACCTCAAGCTGTGAGTAGTCCAACACGTGCGACGGATTTGCAATGTACCTCCTGAGCTATGACACGTGGAAAATATTGTGCACGCCTGCCAACTCTGTCGGAAAACTCAACCTGTAAGCCACCTCACCGGTCCTCTCTGTGATAGGGAAAGGCCCAATATACCTGGGACTGAGCTTTCCCTTCCTGCCAAACCTCATAACATCCTTGGTCAGCGAAACCCGCAAGAACACAAGGTCACCCACGCTAAACTACAACGGCCTCCTACGGACATCTGCATAGCTCTTCTGCCTACTCTGCGCTGCCTGAAGCCTCTGCCTGACCAACCTGACTGTGTCTGCACACTGCTGCACCATCTCTGGTCTCAAAAGCTGCCTCTCACTGACCTCGAACCAGTGAAGTGGTGTCCTACACGACCGACCATACAAAGCCTCGTATGGTGCCATTCCGATGCTCGAGTGATTGTTGAGTGTAGAAAGATTATCTAGAGAGGGGGGTGAATAGAGAATCTTCAGAATTTTAAGACAATTTAAACTTATCGAAATCAGTAAAGTGAGGACACTAATTAGATAGCTGTAAATTCGATGCAAAGAGGGACAAACCACACACAAGAGAGAAAGGAATTTTTAAGGTGGTTCGGCTCCAATGAGGAGACCTACGTCCACCCCTCACTAAACTAGTGAGGTACCACTACGAGAACAAACGTGAGAAGTTCTCGTACACCTGCTGATTCACAGCTTCATCACATCTACTGACTCACAGATTGAACAATCTGCTGACACACAGCTTCAATCCAAATGATCCAATCACAGCTCATGAAGGATCAACACAATCTATTTCACAAAGAAGTAGATAGCACACAACTTCGATGTTTAGAAGAAATTGAAAAGAAGAACAAAGTGAAAGGATGCCAGAATGTGTTAAGAGATCCTCGAACTTCCTGTTGAGAATCTAGATTCGAACTGCAAATGCTTGTTGGCTCCAATTTCGATCTCTCCTTAAGTGAAATCCACTGGCAATTTCTGCATCTGGATCACAAACATCAATATCGAAGAAGCATTTTGATCCTCTATTCTAGAAGCTCAGCAGCAACACATTGAATCATCGAGTTGACTCGATTCAGCAGCACATCCTCGAAATCCTTGCCCCAAGCTGAAATCGCCTTTTCCTGCTGAACTCAGAACATTGCTCTTCTCGCTTTTCGCACTCTTCACTTCTTCTCGCTGAGGCACGTAGCACCCTTTACCGAACTGGAGCACTTTTTCCTCTTTATCTGATTACGCAGGATTCTTCTGCAGTGGGCCCCTCAACAGATTCCCATTACTTTTTGGGAGATACCCTTTTGCCGCCAAGAGTATGGTATCTTCTAGAAAGAGAGTGATGTGTACCAAAAAAGTCCCAAACATTGTATCTGGGATCACGTTCCAAGCACTCATATGTTGATGACTGCTTTGATGAAAAAAAAAAAAACATCTTAAGTATAATAGTGTTGACACTTCAAAGATGTAGTGTCGACACTTGAACGCTTGAAATATTGCAAGTGACATCAAAACCATTACCATAGTGTTAACCTCATGTAGAGTGAGTGTCGACCTTATATCCACTTCTCTTCACAAAACTCTTAAATTTCTGAATAGTGTTGACCTCATCTACAGCTGGTGTCGACCTCATCAGCAAGCTTCTTTTCAATCCAGCATAGAGAAGTCCAGGAGTGTTGATCTGCTCTCATGGTAGTGTTGACCTTATCCTCAGTTGGTGTTAACCTTAGCAACTTGATTCTCCTCTGTAAAACTTGTAGAAGCCTCGAGTGTCGACACACTCCCTGAATAGAGTTGATCTGTCTTAGCCACATCTTCTTAGCACAACATTGAGAGGTCACTAGTGTCAACCTATGTCCCAAGTAGTGTCGACCTTATCTGACTGTATCAGATATTTCTTGAAGCAAGTGAGTTGTACCTGTAAAAACAAATATTATTCGTCAAATGTTCTTACCTTTTTCCTTCAAATATGACATCATCAAAACCAGGGACACAACAGTGATAACTATTGTTGTAGGCGAACTCTACTATCGGAAGGTGTGACTCCCATGTATCACTCCAGTCCAAATAGCACGCTCTCAGCATATCCTCCAAAGTCTGAATGGTCCTCTCTGACTGCCCATCTAACTGCAGGTGATATGTTGAACTCAACCTCAACTTTGTACCAAGAGCTCTCTGTAAACTGCACCAAAACCCTGATGTGAACCTCGGATCTCTGTCAGAAACAATCAAAATTGGGGTTCCATGCTACAGAACAACTCGGTCTAGAAGGAAGTGCGCTGACTTGGTCAACCGATCCACGATCACCCAAAGGCTATCATGCCTCTGCAGAGTGCGGGGCAAACCAACCACAAAGTCCATGTTGATGTCTGTCCCACTTCCACTCGAGAATGGGCAACGACTACAGCTCACCACCAGGACGCTGATGCTCAGCCTTCACTTGCTGACAGGTAAGGTACCAAGCAACAAACTCTGCCACGCCCCTCTTCATCCCTGGCCACCAGAAGAACCTCCTCAAGTTATGGTACATCTTGGTGGAACCAGGATGAACAGCATACCTCAACCGGTGTGCCTCTGACAACAGCACTTGGCGCTCATCACAGGGAACGTACAATCTACCTTTGAACCTGACCTCTCTGTCCTCATCCAGCTCAACATCTGGCATCTGCAAAATATCTGCCAACTCTAAGTCTGCATGTTGTGCCTCCAGCACCTGACGGTACACTGATGAACGAACTGACAAACTGGTCATCACTAAACGGTCTCTGGGCCTCGAAGGGTAGAAAACTCCCTGAGACAGATCCTCTATAACGACCCTCCTTATACCGGTACGGTTATACCAACCCACATTGATATAATGAGTGCCGCTACAGTGGGACATTTACCCATCACATATTCAATAGACTGAAACATACACAAATATATCACATAACAGCGGAATTGAAAGAACTAGAAATAAATCTCTTATTACATCATCATCATTTATACACAGTCTATATAGAACAAAGGAAAATCAAATACTTCATAACTGAGAAATTAAACTATTACATTGTCCACATTGAATTACAACAATTCCTTTATTACATACTTATGAAAATGAAGAGTACAATAAGTCAATTTCCACGAAGATGCTACTCCTCACGCTCGGAGTCACTCCTAACGATCTCCTCCAAGGGAGTAGTATCACCTGCACCTGTACGCCGAAGCAAGAGTGAGTCTACAGGACTCAGCAAGTAACTTCCCACACATTAAGCATACATACATCATATGACATTTTACTCATTCAATCAATTTCACTAGTTCATGTAGCATGGATTAAACAATCTGAAAAGAAAGCCTAACATGATACTTCTATCAATTTCTTGACACATGATACATGGTTATATTCATACAATAATAACCTTAACACATGCTTTCTACATATCTTCTAACATATATTCTCAATTCACGTTCTAATACATTCATGTTGTAGTATCATGGCAACTTAACATGCAATTTACACATGAAGAATGAAATGTTCCTAACATGTATTCTAGGTAATTCCCACATTCATTACACATGTATAAACATCATGAGCTTGCTGTTCTGACAAAACCTTAACACATTTAGAACCCTATTTACAATTTCATATGTTATCACACTAATTCACATATTCGCATGTTCATTTACTCATTTACACAAACTTCACATACTTTTCACATAACCACAATTTCACATTTTTATCGTTATATGCCGTGACACATAGTCCAAACCACCTCTTAGAAGGACACACACTGATCACATCACACATATATCTATCACCTAGACATTACAGTGATAAATCTTAGTTACTGCGCAGAACCGGGAGAAGCATTCTCCACCCTAACCAGCGGTACTTGTCCGCCTCCAGGATTTTATCCCAATGCCCATGGGATATCACACACTATGAATTTTCCCGTGGGGACATTACCACAGTACAGTTCCACAGCCCTCTAAGGTAGCAGTGTCACCCATTGGCACATTTACACATTTGTCTAATTTTTTAACACACACTTAATGTAAATTTTTAACACATCCATTTCATGCTCACACATTTACATACTTCAATATTACCTAGCATGGTACTACTGTTCTCAGTATTAAACAGATTCAAAACAAGTCTAATCATGTTGAAATTAGAAAATTTTAATACCGATCATATTAACATGCATTAATTCATCAATGCCTCACATAAAATCGACATATATAGCTACTGTCATCATTTTAGTACAAAAATTTAACTAAAAACCTATCACAGGTTAACCATCATGCATATAAAATTTCACATTCTTCTGAATTACACACTAATTATGAAAATTCTAACAGTGGTATTGTACAAGATAAAATAGTCAAATTAGCATGGTTTTCATTATTCAGACCCATAGTTCATTCTACACATGTATTCTGACAGTCCTAAATATATGTAAATTTCTAGGAAATTTACTGTTTTTACACTATTTATTTGAATTTTTGACACTAATACAACATGCTTACTATTCTACAGTTCAGAAAATATAATTATTTGCACAGATATCAGAAAAATCTCAAATTTTTATAGCATGAATTTGAACCCACAACCACTGCACAGAAATTTCATGACAATTAAATCCCGCACATATTGCACAAACGAAATTTTGCATGATTAAAAACATGTTTAACATGTATTTCAGAAATTTCAGATAAATAGGGTATTCCACAGAAATTCATAAAATTTTGCACAGCATGATCCAATAATGGTATTATATAGCATATCACTTTTACATTATATCCTCATGCGCAGAAATCCGAAAAATAGATCATTTATAGATAAACAGACATTCTGTCATTGTCTGAAGAACTTGGCGGCAATGGGGTAGTCGTTTACCCATGTTAACGGCAACATATGGCGCCGCCAACTTAAGATCTTAACGGCAAGGGATCCCGTCGTTAAGTTCCTGTCTGTGCAAAACACAGACAGAACGTAAGAACTTGGTGAATTTGGGGGATCCATGACTCGAATAAAAATTCGTAAAAATTCCTGGGACTTACTAGACACATGTATGGGTGATGTGAAAGGGTTACTTGCCTCTTGGAAAATCCACAAGCAACAAATTAAGCCGGAGAAGCCCTCCTCGGCCCGAGCCAAAGAGTCCTCAAATCCTCCTCTATCCGGGTTCTATGCCGATGATGAATGCATCCCGGTGTCAGAGAAGCCTTCCCCTATGCTTAGACTCCCCTCCAGTCGTGCAAGATCGCCGGAAGGAGTCGCCAAATCGCCAAATCTGTGGTCCAAAAATCAGGTTTTGTGTATAGAAAATAGGGTTTTTGACAAAATGCCAAAAGGACCTAACATCGCCCTAAGTCGTGTCTTTTATAGGGTTGGGGGTTTAGGAACGCGCTTGGGTAGGCTAGGTTACCATTGGGGGACGGTTTCCTAAACCAAGGGCGACATTTTCGGAGGCATTTCCGGATCTAAAATCGCAACAGATCTGGGAGGTAAACGTCAACATCACTAGCCGTCAATTCTCAATCGGCGTCCATCGATGTGGCCGCTGACTTACCATCAACGTCAACTCCTGTTGACGCCAACAGGTCGTCTGCACAGAACTTATAAAACTGCAGAAAATTATATTTACACAATATACATAACCATACAAAGTACACTTTATAAAATTAATACTATTCATGCAATGAAATATATAATACAATTAATAACTTAACAAATATACATCTATATATAACAATACTCAACTAATATGTATATACATTCATATATATATACATAACTACACACAAATAAACATCAATTCTCACACAACCAAACACATAAGCAAGAGATCAAAATTCTAGGGCCTTACATCCTCAAACAGCCTCCACTCTCTGACCATCAACGAACTCAAGCAAACATTCTTGCTCAAAGCATCTGCTAGGACGTTAGCCCTTCCCAGGTGATAGGAGAGGGTAAGGTTGTAGTCCTTCAAGTACTCTATCCATCTGCACTATCTCAAGTTCAGATCCTTCTAAATGTACTACAAACTCTGATGGTCGGTGAAGATCTCGAACGCCTCACCATACAAATAGTGCCTCCACAACTTCAGAGCGAACACCACTGCTGCCAACTCTAAGTCGTGGGTAGTGTAGTTCTCCTCATGCTTCTTCAGCTACTGAGGAGCATAGGTAATGACCCCACCATGCTACATCAGCACTGCACCCAAACCTGACCTCGACGCGTTGGTGTAGACCACAAAACCTCTGCTACCTGACGGCAAGACCAACACTGGCGCTGAAGTCAACCTCGTCTTCAGCTCCTGGAAACTCTACTCGTAGTACTCAGTCCAAACAAATCTGGCCTCAAGTCTGGTCAATCTAGTCAACGGCTCTGCAATCCTGGAAAAATCCTGGATGAACCTCTGGTAATAGCCTGCCAAACCCAGAAAGCTGCGAACCTCTGACACTAAAGTGGGCTGCTCCCAAGACAACACTGCCTCAACCTTGGCAGGGTCCACTGCCACACCAGAACCTAAGATCACGTGCCCGAGAAAGTGCACCTCCTTCAGCCAAAATTCGCACTTGTCGACTTGGCATAAAATTGTTGACTCTGCAACGTCTCTAGCACGATCCTCAAATGCTCCTCGTTCTCCTCCTCTTCTTTTTTTTTTAAAAAAAAGTGGTCCTCAGGCTCTCAACCAGGAGAGTGCACCCTCCCCCAAAGAGAGAGAATGTTCCCACTGCACTAGTGAGTAAACCTGGGCCGAAAATATATAAGGAGAGAAACAGTACAAGGAAACATGGGCATCCCCAACTAAACCAACCTAACATGCATAAGATAAGATTTATCAATTACCACTGGCCCTTTACAAGGATGAGGAAGGTTATCAGCCCCCCAAAAAACGTTATTCTACCTAGAAGAAATTGCAAAGTTTGCAAGAGAATCTGTCTCTTGATTAGTTTCTCTATAAACATGGGCTAGTGAAATGCCATTTTGCATGAGAACCCTTCTTGCTTCTCTCCACCATCTAAAAGAATGCCAAGACACAACCTTGTCTTCCCTGATGGAATTAATAATAACCTGGGAGTCAGAATAGACAATAGAAACCCGATAACCAAGAGCAGATGCAAAGCGGAGGCCATCACTGAGCGCTCTAGTTTCTGCTAACATGCTGGTGCCAACACCATAAAAATGGGTGAATTCCAAATGCACATTGCCCTGAGAATCCCGAATACAACCTCCACCACCACAATCTCCAGGATTCCCTTTGCACGCGCCATCAACATTAAGACTGAAATCATGTAAAGGTGGAATCCATCTAACCAGCTTCAACATTTTGGAAGAGTCCTCATGCTCCTCCTCAGAAGCCAAGTAGACCAAAATGTCATCTACAAAGATCACTATAAACCTATCCAAGTACTCACTGAACACCCTATGTATCAAATCCATAAAAGCTGCGGGTGCGTTCATGACCCCAAACGGCATCACGACAAACTCAAAGTGACCGTACCTCGAACGGAAAGCTGTCATGCCAATATCTGACTCTCTGATCCTCAACTGGTAGTAGCTTGACCTCAAGTCGATCTTCGAAAACACTCTGGCGAACTGCAACTGGTCAAACAAGTCATCGATCCTCGGCAACAGATACTTGTTCTTCACTGTTACCTGGTTCAGCTGCCTAAAATCGATACACAACCTCAGACTACCGTCCTTCTTCCTCACAAACAGCACTAGCGCTCCCCAAGGCGAACGACTCGGACAGATGAAACCCAACTCAAGCAACTCCTGCAACTGGCACTTCAACTCGCACAACTCAGCCGGAGCCATCCGGTAAGGTGCCTTGGACAAAGGCATCGTGTCACGCCCCGATATTTAACAGCGGAATAAAGACCAAGGTGCGTGAACGATACAAATAGACGTATCACAGTTGAGTAACGCATAGTCACAATTGAATATAATAACACAGTGGAAACTATAATATTGTCATAAAAGTACTCCTTATTCATTCAACTAATTAAAAACCTTATATCAATCGAGCCAATCAAAGGCCCATTATTCAAATAAAATGTTTCACTATTACATCGACTACTCAAATAACTATTCTTAGTCTATCAACTCCTCATATGACTGGTGCTCATCACTCTTGCCCTACCCCATCTGACTCCTCTAGTTCCTCATTAGTACCTGAAAAGGACAGGATGATAGGGTGAGCAAACTAGCTCAGTAGGATTTACATCTCAATATTGTGCGGGCACTAATATACATGATTAACATTTTAAATAGGCAAGATATGCACATGAACATGATGACAATGCATGCTTTTCTAACAAGTTGAATAGCGGAATAGAACAGATGTCATATCAAATCAAATATCGAGTTGCATATACAATGGACAGGTAATTCAAGAGTAGAATCATATCAAAATGAATTGGCCATATTCACACAGATATCATGTATTCACATGAACAGACGTATCATATCAAACATATCATATCATATCGAATGAAGGCACATTCACACAAATCTTGTGTATTCGTTGTGCTATGCCAAGCACCAAAAGTCCATACTCCCGCGGTTAATAAGTACGTTGGGGCGCTCCTCCCCATGACCAAATAGGGCCCCTATTGCACAGGCATTGGTCAAATAGACCGAAGTCCCATATTGTGCCGAACAACATACTCATATTATGGCCACAGAGTTTCAATGACAAGCTCATAGTAATAGGGACATGATCATCCATAGAGTTAAGGTATGACAAAAGCTCAAGAGAACAGATGGACAGTATAACGACGTATCTTATGTTTCATAATTCGTTAATGTCTTGACATGAGGATAACTAATGACAGATCGTACGCGGAACATGTGCTCTCTATCTCCAGGGTACTTCATGGTACAACCAGTTCGGTCTCTATGTGGGAATCCATAGAGAACGGAAACTTACAGAGGTCTTAAGGAAAAGATCGCTAGTCTTGCCAATTCGGAATGACCGGTAGAGAGCTCTCAATTCCCCAAGAAGGGTGTGTCTATTCGTGCAAAGGTGTAAGTGACGAGTCACAGATATTTCCTAGCATGTATGCAATATGAACAAATAATTGAAACATCGGAAAGCATATAACTTAAGGAAACTCATATACAAACCATGATGAAACACTTTAACTAAGCACGTCTACGCTAACATGTGTTCATCCATACATTCATATCATATTCTTATCATGTCAAATTGACAATAAGTAAGATCACAAGATAATCAAATGAACATAAGGTCAATCACAATTACACATTAGAATCATATTCATATCATTACCGCCTTCAAATTGATGGATTTCTTTTAGGCCAATGCACACTATGGAACACTATGCAACATGCTGACAGACCACAAACACTAACATACTGACTGACTGACTAAAAAGTACAGCCTCGGGTCAGCCTATAAATAGCATCCAACACAGTGGACGTTTTGAAAACACGGTGTATAGGTAAATAGGCCAAACTATGCATAAACTGATTCGTGTCGGTCTTCATAGCCGCCTTTAAAGCTAAATCGCGTCGGGGTATAGCGACGCATTACAAAAAAACATTAAATAACCCGATGGGCAGAAAAAACCGCTAAATCGCGTCCGGGGAGCACACCGTGGTTCAGACTAGGCACAGACTCCCATGCGGTGCGAAGGCCCACGTGCAGGTTGACTGGTCAGCGAGCTAATCACGTCCGGCGTCATGGTCACGATTCAGAGGGCGCGGGAATCGCGTCGCCTGGAGCGGACGCGATTCGAAACGCTGCCTGAAAACGTCGAAAAACACAGTGAACCTCTTACCATGCTTATATCTCCCTATCTAATGACATTTAGACAAAATGTTTAATATAAACGATGACCAGGACAACTAGTAGAAGAACTTTGATGTTGGGAGTTTGACCTAATTCGGTCTCAATTCTTGTGAAAACATGAAGAATGTGAAGGTCAAGTGCATCCTGAAACATAGGATCATACAGTGGCTCTCTTACCATGCTTATAACTCTCTAACCAATGACTTTTAGACAAAGTGTTCAACACAAAACATGACGAGTAATACTAGTAGCACAACTTTCATGATGGGGGTTTTGTTTAATTCGGTCTTGAATCGCATGCATAATAAGAAGAATGTAAAAAGCCCTAACTGTGCGCGACTTAGGAAAAACGACTAATACTCCATGTATACTCCATGAAAATTGGGCAAATCAAGTGCAAATGAACCTAGACTCAAAGCTCTACAAGATGGTATTGGTTTTCTTTAATCTTCACCCGAGAACACCTACCTTTGAATGCTAAGAACTCCCTGCAGGTTTCTGGGTCGATGCAGTGGCTTGGGGAAGATGCTCTTCACGAATCCAAGCCCTAGGGTCGTCCTCCTTGCTCCTCGGTGTTCTTCCCACTACCAGAAATGAAGGGAGCATGCTAAAGTTGGCCATAGAGGGTCTTAAGATGGTTTTATAATGCTAGGTTTTCTTAATTCCAAGTTTAGGGTTTCTAAATCTTGTGGTAGGAATCCTACCATGACTAGAACTACCATAAGAGCTATTTCCATCCTAAAGCAACACCAATTAGCAAGTAGTAGAGAACAAATTCGTGCTCCCTTGTTGGGCTTAGGTTTGGGTCATGATTAATGACCCAATTAACTCATGTCTAAACTTAAATGACCCATTTTACTACTAGGTATTGGGTCAATACGAATTTTAAATATTATTTCCTTTTTATTGACCACCTATTGGCCCAATAAACATGATTTTACCTCAAACATATATTTTACTTTAGTTCGTCATATTAAATAACCGGTTTCCGACTTAGTTTCCTAATTTGGGTAATTAGTCACATTGTGTCGTACACTTGGCCAATCGGATTTTTCGTTGCACGCATTTCTTCACGGAATGCTTAGGAATAATGTTTGAGGTTGATTTATAATTTTTACAGAATTTTCTAATGTGTTCTCTCACGTACGATAGTGGTACGTAAGTTCTATCATTCTGATAATACGGAAATTATTTATTTACTATTTTCCTACTTGAATTTGTTCATGGGTCATAAGTTGTCCATTAGTCCAATTTATTTTATGGACTATCCCCACATATTGTTTGGAGTCCACCCATCATTTTAATTTGGTTCATGATCATATTTTATACACATGATAATGGATTTTCCAACTTATTTCTTAATTACGATAATAAGTCACAATAACTCTTAAACATACCCCAAATGACTTTTATTTACCCAAATTTCTTTATGGATCATTAGAGGATATTATTTGAAGTCCATCTATGATTTTTATTTAATTTTCTGACTCATCTAAGTATGTGTGATAATGATTTCCTGACTTATTCCCTGATTACGATACTCAGTCGCAAAACACCTTAAACTTGGACCATCCGATTTTCCTTTGCACGAATTTCTCTGTGGGTAGGGTTGTGCAAAATATGGTCCAAACCGAAAAACCGAACCGGCCGGTTCGGTTCGGTTTCACGGACCTCGTTGTTCAGTTCGGTTTCAGGCTGGGAAACCAAAATGAACCGAATATCTATATATCATTATATAAATAATACATTTATACAAAAAAAGGGTAGCGTAGTGGAAGGCGCATCGCGCGCCCTCCGCGCGCCCCAGTGGTCGCGAGTTCGAAACTCGCGACCACCCAAAAAATCGACTTTTTGCCACTTTTGCCCATAAAAACACAGTAAATTGCCTGGTTTTTCCAAAAAAATTCCAATTTCGGTTTGAACCGAACGGTTCGGTTCGGTTTGGTTCATCAAATGTATTCGGTTCAGTTCGGTTTCCCCCAAAAATGGGGAAACCGAACCGAACCGTTGTACACCCCTATTTGTGGGTCATTAGGGAGTATTATTTAGAGTTAAACTATGGTTTTTATGAAATTTTCTAATGGGTTTTTATATGTATGATAATGACACATGCATTTTTGCTATTTCACAAATATTGAATTTATCATTTTTGATTTATTTCTAATTTTCCAATTACCAAATTTTCGGGGTGTTACATCCTCCCCCACTTAAAAGAATTTGGTCCCCAAATTCACATGTGTTTATGGGCTGGACTTCCAGAGAATCAAATTGTGAATTGCTAATAATATAATGATTGATTGGTGACGTAACTTCAGGGTCAAATAAAAGCGAGTTAGAAAGAATACCTCTCTCATACCTCCTTCCTTGATTTGTTCTGCCATTTATTCCCTGAGCTTGATTTCTCATTAGGGCAATCCTTAACCTTGTGGTCTTGGCTGCCACAACAGAAACACTTGTCCTGAAATTTCCAGCACTCCTCGGACCGATGATTTATTTTGTTGCAATACTGGCATCTTTCTACAAGATCGGGAACTAGTTTCTTCTTGCACTTCTTTCTCTTGTGCGATCTATTACTGTTGTTGGGCCGTTTCTCTCTGGCTATAGGTTTGGAGTTTCTTGTGGTTGTAATTTGTTCTTTCTTATTAGTTTTGCCAACTCCTTTGTCATCCATATACCTTTCCTTTCCATTTGTATCTCCCTTAGCCATTATTAGGGCATCCTCTAACAGTTGAGCAGCTTGTCGTAGTGCTTTGGTTAATCTTTGGACCGATCTTTGTCCATCCATAGATGGTGTAGGTATATCCTCCATTGTTGTTTATTTAAGTTCCTTCAAAATAAACTATCACACGGTCAGTCTTCTTTACTCCTTGTTAATGCCTTGTAACTTACAATATTTAGTTATTAATAAAATTTTGGACTTAGCCCATGTTTCTACCCAATCTCACCAGGTAGGTACAAGTTCTTGACACAAGCTGAGGGTTACAATGACACTTATCCTATCATTCCTGGTTGCCTAGGACTTAGGGGAAAGCCCAGGCTCATTCGGCAGCCATTAAGCTATTAAGTACCTTCAAGGGAGTAATTTAAGTTAGACATCTGAATATAACATATGTGACTACTATTCCTATAGCTCTACCCAAGCTCACATTAGGTATGACGGATTTTGACTCGTGTGGTCTAGTTTCATTCTATATTCCTATTCCCTTGGACCCTAAAGTTCATGCTCTGATACCAACTGTCACGCCCCGATATTTAGCAGCGGCATAAATACTGAGGTGCATGAACGATACAAATAGACGTATCACAGTTGAGTAACACTAAGTCACAATTGAATATAATAACACAGTAGAACTATAATATTGTCATAAAAATACTCCTTATTCATTCAACTAATTAAAAACCTTACATCAATCGAGCCAATCAAAGGCCCATTATTCAAATAAAACGTTTCACTATTACATCGACTACTCAAATAACTATTCTTAGTCTATCAACTCCACATATGACGGGTGATCATCACTCTTGCCCTACCCCATCTGACTCCTTTGGTTCCTCATCACTACCTGAAAAGGACAGGATGATAGGGTGAGCGAACTAGCTCAGTATGATTTACATCTCAATATTGTGTGGGCACTAATATACATGATTAACATTTTAAATAGGCAAGATATGCACATGAACATGATGACAATGCATGCTTTTCTAACAAGTTGAATAGCGGAATAGAATGGATGTCATATCAAATCAAATATCAAGTTGCATATACAATGGACAGGTAATTCAAGAGTAGAATCATATCAAAATGAATTGGCCATATTCACACAGATATCATGTATTCAAATGAACAGACGTATCATATCAAACATATCATATCATATCGTATCATATCGAATGAAGGCACATTCACACAAATCTTGTGTATTCGTTGTGCTATGCCAAGCACTTAAAGTCCATACTCCCGCGGTTAATAAGTACATTGGGGCGCTCCTCCCCAGGACCAAATAGGGCCCCTATTGCACAGGCATTGGTCAAATAGACCGAAGTCCCATATTGTGCCGAACAACATATTCATATTATGGCCACAGAGTTTCAATGACAAGCTCATAGTAATAGGGACATGATCATTCATAGAGTCAAGGTATGACAAAAGCTCAAGAGAATAAATGGGTAGTATAACGACGTATCTTATGTTTCATAATTCATTAATGTCTTGACATGAGGATAACTAATGACAGATCGTACGCGGAACATGTGCTCTCTATCTCCAGGGTACTTCATGGTACAACCAGCTCGGTCTCTATGTGAGAATCCATAGAGAACGGAGACTTATGGAGGTCTTAAGGAAAAGATCGCTAGTCTTGCCAATTTGGAATGACCGGCAAAGAGCTCTCAATTCCCCAATAAGGGTGTGTCTATTCGTGCAAAGGTGTAAGTGATGATTCACGGATATTTCCTAGCATGTATGCAATATGAACAAATAATTGAAACATCAGAAAGCATATAACTTAAGGAAACTCATATACAAACCATGATGAAACACTTTAACTAAACACATCTATGCTAACATGTGTTCATCCATACATTCATATCATATTCTTATCATGTCAAATTGACAATAAGTAAGATCACAAGATAATCAAATGAACATAAGGTCAATCACAATTACACATTAGAATCATATTCATATCATTACTGCTTTCAAATTGATGGATTTCTTTTAGGCCAATGCACACTAAGGAACACTATGCAATATGCTGACAGACCACAAAGACTAACATGCTGACTGACTGACTAAAAAGTACAGCCTCGGGTCGGCCTATAAATAGCATCCAACACAGTGGACGTTATTAAAACATGGTGTATAGGTAAATAGGTCAAACTATGCAGAAACTGAATCGCGTCGGCCTTCATGGCCGCCTTTAAAGCTAAATCACGTCGGGGTATAGCGACGCGTTACAGGAAAACATTAAATAACCCGATGGGCGGGAAAAATCGTTGAATCACGTCCAGGGAGCCGCCGCGGTTCAGACCGGGCACAGACTCCCACGCGGCGCGAAGGCCCACGCACGGGCTGACTGGTCAGCGAGCTAATCGCATCTGGCCTCACGGTCATGATTCAGAGGGCGCGGGAATCGTGTCGCCTGGAGCGGACGCGATTCCAAACGCTGCCCGAAAATGCCAGAAAACACAGCGAACCTCTTACCATGCTTATATCTCCCTATCTAATGACATTTAGACAAAATGTTTAACATGAAAGATGACCAGGACAATAGTAGAAGAAATTTTATGTTGGGGGTAGGTCTCTATTCTTGTGAAAACATGAAGAACGTAAAAGTCAAGTGCATCCAGAAACACAGGATCATGCAGTGGCTCTCTTACCATGCTTATAACTCTCTAACCAATGACTTTTAGACAAAGTGTTCAACACAAAACACGACGAGGACTACTAGTAGCACAATGTTCATGATGGGGGTTTTCTCTAATTCGGTCTTGAATCACGTGCATAATAAGAAGAATGTAAAAATCCCTAACTATGCGTGACTTAGGGAAAACGACTAATACTCCATGTATACTCCATGAAAATTGGGCAAATCAAGTGCAAATGAACCTAGACTCGAAGCTCTACAAGATGGTATTGGTTTTCTTTAATCTTCACCCGAGAACACCTACCTTTGAATGCTAAGAACTCCCTACAGGTTTCTGGGTCGATGCAGTGGCTTGGGGAAGATGCTTTTCACGAATCCAAGCCTTAAGGTCGTCCTCCTTTCTCCTGGGTGTTCTTCCCACATCCAGAAATGAAGGGAGCATGCTAAAGTCGGCCATAGAGGGTCTTAAGATGGTTTTATAATGCTAGTTTTTTTTTAATTCTGAGTTTGGGGTTTCTAAATCTTGTGGTAGGAATCCTACCATGACTAGAACTACCATAAGAGCTATTTCCATCCTAAAGCAACACCAATTAGCAAGTAGGAGAGAACAAATTCGTATTCTCTTGTTGGGCTTAGGTTTGGGTCATGATTAATGACCCAATTAACTCATGTCTAAGCTTAAATGACTCATTTTACTACTAGGTATTGGGTCAATACAAATTTTAAATATTATTTCCTTTTTTTTTGACCACCTATTGGCCCAATAAACATGATTTGACCTCAAACATATATTTTACTTTAGTTCATCATATTAAATAACTGATTTCCGACTTAGTTTCCTAATTTGGGTAATTAGTCACATTGTGTCGTACACTTGGCCAATCGAATTTTTCGTTGCACGTATTTCTTCGCGGAATGCTTAGGAATAATGTTTGAGGTTGATTTATAATTTTTACAGAATTTTCTAATGTGTTCTCTCACGTACGATAGTGGTACGTATGTTCTATCATTCTGATAATACGGAAATTATTTATTTACTATTTTCCTACTTGAATTTGTTCATGGGTCATAAGTTGTTCATTGGTCCAATTTATTTTATGGACTATCCCCACATATTTCTTGGAGTCCACCCATCATTTTAATTTGGATCATGATCATATTTTATACACATGATAATGGATTTTCCAACTTATTTCTTAATTACGATAATAAGTCACAATAACTCTTAAACATACCCCAAATGACTTTTATTTACCCAAATTTCTTTATGGATCATTAGAGGATATTATTTGAAGTCCATCTATGATTTTTATTTAATTTTCTGACTCATCTAAGTATGTGTGATAATGATTTCCTGACTTATTCTCTGATTACGATACTCAGTCGCAAAACGCCTTAAACTTGGACCATCCGATTTTCCTTTGCACGAATTTCTCTGTGGGTCATTAGGGAGTATTATTTAGAGTTGAACTATAGTTTTTATGAAATTTTCTAATGGATTTTTGTATGTATGATAATGACACATGCATTTTTACTATTTCACAAATATTGAATTTATCATTTTCGATTTATTTCTAATTTTCCAATTACCAAATTTTTGGGGTGTTACACATCGTACCAGGCAAAAGCTCAATGGAGAACTCTACCTCCCGCTCAGGCGGTAACCCAGGTAGATCCTCCTGGAAAACATCAGAGAACTCACAAACAACAGGCACATCAAAAACCAACGACCCGCTAGGCTCCAAGGAACAAACAGAAGCAAGATATGCTACACAGCCATCACGGATCAAATGACGATCTCTACAAAAAGAGATAAAAGGTCGATGGGTAGACCAGATATACCTCGGAAGCAGAGAACCGGTGCTCCAGGTATCTCAAAACAAACGGTCTTCCGTTGACAATCCACCACAGCTGAGTGAGCCTCCAACCAGTCCATGCCCAGGATAACATCAAAGTCACGAAGCTGCAACGCGTACAACCTGGCTGGAAACTGGTGTCCCTAGACCTCAACTGTGACGCCCTCCAGGTAACCAAAAGAATACATGTAATCACTGGACGGGAGATCAACCATCACATCACATTACCTCTCAGGTGTGTGACGAACCAGAGACTCATAAAACTCCTCGGAAGTAACACAAAGAGAAGCACTGAGGTCAACCAAAACACGAGCAACTCTACTAAGGATAGGCAAGGTACCTATAACCAGGTTCAATGCCTCGGCCTGCTCCCTGGTGAGTGCCATCACATGACCAGGTCCACGCCTACGCTGTGGCGCCTGCTGGGGTTGTTGCTGCCGCGGCAGCTACTGGTGCTGGGGAAACTGCTACTGCTGCTGGTACGGTTGGAACTACTGAGGCTGGTGGTACTGTGGAAACTACTGAGGCTACTACTGGTACTGCCCCTACTGCTGCTGACGGGGGGCCTACTGCTGAGAAGGGAACTGGTACTGCGATAGCTGCTGCACGTACTGCACTGTTTGTTGTGGCTGCTGGACTTGCCCCATCGGGCAATCCCTCCTGAAGTGGCCCTGCAAACCACAAGTGTAGCAGACTTCCTCCTGCCTACCCTGCTCAGCTCCCTACTGGACTGACTACTCTACAAACCTCGACTGCCGCTTCTGTTGCTTCCCCCGACCACCTCCACGAGTGGTCATCTGCTTGAATCTCGAGTTCAAACCTGAACTGCCTGAGCCTGAAGAAGAAGAAGTCACACTGCCACGACTACCTGCGGGGCGCTGATATGGTAAGGACCTCGAAGAAACTCCTTCATGTTGCTACTGCTGCTGGGGCTGCCAGGTCTCTCTCTCCAAGGTGGTGGCCTTAGCCACGGCCTCTGCCAAGGTGGCACAAATATGAGTAGTCATGCCCCACCTCAAATCTGGCCTCAGTCCTGCAATGAACCTCTCTGCACAAGCATGCTCGATGCTGACAACATGAGGAACATGCCTCAACAACCGGAAGAACCTCTGGTGGTACTGAGTAACTGTGAGATCGCCCTGAACCAACTCGTGAAACTGGTCTCGTCTCTCACATTGAGCATAATCGAGGAAGTACTCGCCGTGAAAGACCCCCAAAAACCGCTGCCATGTGATCTGATCTAAAATGCTGCCCTGGAAAGTGTGTTTGCCACTGAACTCTCCACCACTCATGGGCTGGCCTCTTGAGCTGATACACTGACAGTCTGACCTGGTCCTCCTCAGCGCATTCCATAGTCTCGAACGTGCACTCCAACTCGTGCGTCCAACTCTCTGCCTTGTCTGGATCATACTCACCGAAGAACATCAGTGGCCGGAGATGCATGAACCTCTCCAAGAAGGCAGTCCTGTCCTCAGTGACAGCCGTCCTCCTCCGACTGGCCCGAGTGCTCCCGGTACCCGACGCCTGCTGAACTGCTAGCTGCTCCACCTCTGGATCTGCCTGCTACTTCAGGACTGCTGGGGGAGGTATTGGAGGCTGACCTTCCGTTGCCGCCTGCTCAGGCTGCCACGCTCCCTGGAACAGGGTCCTAAAGAACTTCTCAGCCAAGGGGAACCAGTCTGCGTACTGCTGTGGCTGGGGCTGGTACTCCTGCTGCTGCTGCCCCCCTGCTGCTGCAGCTGCTGCTGCTCCCTGAGGCTGTGCCACGAACTCCTTTGCTGACACCTCCTTCTGAACCTGCCTCTGCACGGGCATATCCGACTCATCCTGCTGCTCTACCAGCTCTCTGGCCTGCCTACGCTTGTGCGGAGCCATATCCTGTACAGCACACAACCAACAAGGTTAATGATACCAACTCGGGTGGCTAGCAGTGTACTTGTACTATTGTTGGGACTTCCTGTTGTAGTTTAAATCCACTACAAGTTCTGTCAGACTCTGGCTCTGATACCAACTGTAACGACCTCGAGAACCCGACCCTCAGCCCACGTCGAGGACCCGATTTTACAGCCGCCGCCCACGGATCCAGAGACACGGAATGGCTATAAACACAAGTCTAATAGAATATGTAAAGGAAATAAACGTCAACTGCTAACTAGGAGCACATAGACGTGGAAGCAGAAAGAAGAGCAAGACCACTGCGTATCGCTCTAGGTACAGTCCCAATGCACACAACTAGTACAAGTAAAAACAGGGGAAGAACAAGTCCCTTAGGGGCATACCCCGAGGGTGATGTGCAACCGAGAGGGGGAACCACTGCTAGCTACGGGAACCACGACTACCGCCCCGTCTCCTCCGCCCGACACGTGCCCTGCCATTGCTGAGAAGTCTCACCTGGAAAAGAAGGGGATGAGCTTCACAACAGAAGCTCGGTAGGGACTACCAATCTCCTAATGGCTCTAACAGGTAGTCAAAACTATGTACTTAATTAAATGACAGCAGTTATATCTTCTACCTACGAACGGAAGTGCGGAAGCAAAGCTACTGACTACCAACGGTACGGAGAACACCACGGTCGGAAACTCCGTAGAATCTACACGTCGTGACCACCACACGGCTGGTTACGCAGACAGGGAGAACCCCGCCTGGACAAGAGACACTAGATATGGAAAACACTACCACTAGTCAACTAGCCAGGTGCGTCCACTGATGTCTTATCCACGATCCAGGTCCAAACCTCCACGTCTCATCAGAGTGAGGCAGGAACACAAAGTACACAACAGTAACCGCCGTAGTATGGCCGAACTACGGTCCCACGCCTGGCCTCTCCAAGTGGTTCTAGGGCCACAAAGAGTGAGGCAATGAGAAAAAGGACTGGCTGGCCTGCACTGGGTAGAACTCCGGCCGTCCTCGGTGTCCCAGGATAACCAAGAGAGCTCTGCAAATGACTCGACGCCGCTGTCCTAACCACCATTTTCCCCTCAACTCCAGACTATGTGACTCGAGTATGCTCATCACTCCGAACTCTCCCTCTAAGGCGCAGGAGGATGGGGGTCCCAGGCAACGGTAACAACCTCTCTCACGGGACAAGCCCTCAGGTGCCGAGCACCAGGTGAACGACTAGTGTAGGACCGTACTAGAAAACTAGCACTGGTGCCACGGGTACAGTAAAAAGCGGAAACGCACAGAAAACGGACTTCGTAAAGACTTAACCTATCTCTGTTGTAGTCGCGATGCATCGGGCCATCGTGACCTTGTCGCGATGCGCAGACCTGTCGCGACACTGTCGCGGCAGCCCAAGTCGTCGCAACCTTGTCGCGACACCCAAGAGCATCGCGATGATGTCACGGTGGCCTTGCCGGTCGCGACATCATCGCGACCACTATAGCGGTCGCGTCTTCAGCCGAGGGGGCTTCCGGGACAATCCTCCCGGAGACCACCCCAAATCCGATACAATCGCATTCCATAGGGGGAGGGGAGCATGGGAAACATATGGGAAAGCTCATAAATCATCCAAACCACCCTCAAACCCTACAAAACATGGATTTATAATGAATCTATGCTCGATGGAATCCTCACACACACGAGAATGATCCTCACGCTCCCACGACCCAAACCATGAGGAACAACAAACTCAAGGGGGAAGGGAGCATGCTAGGGCGAGAGGAGTCAAGGGTCCCTACCTCCAAGAGTAGAGCCAACCCGTTGGGGCCTTCACGTCGGAATGGCCACCTCCTCCTCGCTCCAAGCTCCACGATCACGCCGTCTACACGAACAGGGCGTCACCTTCCACCACGAGCACCTCAAGCACGCCGAGAAACCACCGGAGAAGGGAGAACTCGGAGGACGAAGAAGAAGGGGGAAGAAGAGGAAGGAAAGGGCAAGAGGGGGAAATGGGGCGAAGTCCTCAGTTTTAAACCGATGGGCCCCAAAACGCAACCGGTCGGGCCGGCGTGACACTAACCATGTCGCGACGCCCCAAGGCGCCGTGACCCTATCGCGACCGCCTACCCCGGCGCGACCCCAAAAGTGGTCAAACCTTGGAGACCGAGAAACCAGAACACGACGGCTGACCAGGACGCGTCAACGTTGTACACACCTGACACCCGAAAAGGCCATTCTGACAGAAAGGACAACGGTCACATTAGTCAGAAAAGCAGTCACGACGCCTCCAGACGCCGCGACAAGAACGTGACGCCCACCCCCGTCGCGACATCGCAAGTGTGCCGCGTCCTGAAGCATGTCGCGACGGGTTCCCCTGGAACGACCATGTCGTGACCAGGGTGCTGCCGCGACCCTGAGGATAGGACCAAGGGCCCAAGAGAGCTGGGTCTTACAACAAGACACAAAGATTTAAGGTGGTTCGGATTACACAACTTGTGTATCCTACATCCACCGTCCACACACACAACAAACTGCTTATCAGCAAGTTCAACACACATAGTTACACACACACGATCTGAGATGCTCAGATTCTTAGATCAAATCACACAAATGTGAATTGAGCACAAGCATTGCTCAATTCAACAGTACACACTTTTGAAATAATGAATTGAAGTGCAGAGGGAGAATTCAGAGACTAGAAGGAACATATTAGAGAGATGAATTCTCCAAGTTCTTCATCCAGATCTTCTTCTGACTTTGAATTGTAGAAGACTAGGGTAGATGCTTGTACTCTGATGATGAATTTGCTCCAATTTGATCTCCTTAGATGAATCTCCTGGCTGTGGATTCTTGGAGCTCGAGCAGAACACTGGGGAGCATTCCTCTGGTTGCTTCTGGGTCTTGGAAAGAGTTTGGAGGCTCCTTAGTTCGAAAAGGAGGCAAAGGAGTCTTCATATAGGTGTGTCCCTCTCACACGTACATTGAGATTCGTGTGTACAAGAAGAGGACACCCTAATAAAGAGCACATGTGTCTCACATGTTGGCGCTGGGACTGCGGTTGTCGACAGACGCAAGAAGATTGTCGACAGCTACTACCACAAATCCTCCATCCATAATTGAATCTTTGATTGTTTAGCTGGGTTGTCGACAGATGCATCCAAGTTTTCGACAGCTACTGCTTGCCTTGGTTTTTCCAGAAGCTTGTTTATGAAGGTTATCACTGGTTGTCAATAGACGCATCCTGGTTGTCGACAACTACTACTTGTATTGATTTTTTCAGAAGCTTGCTGCTGCGGGTTGCTTCAAGTTGTCGACAGACAAGTCTGTGGTTGTCGACAACTACTGTATGACTTCTTGAATCTCTTCTATTTCAGATAGAGCTTGGTAGTTGTGCATTCACTTGTATCATGTACTCTCCTACACGCAAAGAACATCAACTTAGATATCATCAAAAGTTTATGAATCAAGGTGAAATATTCTTTACTGGATAAGAATTATGACTAAATATCCACAGTTGTGTGTTGACATGTGAGTCACAAGTGTTGACACATCAGTTCAATCAAGTAAACTCCTTGTGTTCATCATCAAGATCCATCATTGTAGCAACCCTAAATTTTTGGGAAAATAAAAATTTAAATATTTATATTGTTTAATTAGGAAATATAATAAAAGGAAGATGTAGGATATCAAATAAGAGGGAATTAAATAAAACCCATTAAAAGAAAAGGAGTAACGGGCTTTGCTATATTGACCCATTACAAATTAGTGGGCTAAAATAGAGATTTTTAAAAGGGGAATAATAGAGAAAATACCCTAAATTCGGAGTTTAATTATCTCCTAATTAGAAAGGGGTTATTAAAGCAATAAAAGTGGCAATTAGAGTTGGAATAGCTACCCCATATAGTGTAGCACGAATTTAGATACTATCCTAACCCAATTAGAGATTGGAAAGCAAGAGAGGAAAGGTGGAGTTAGGAAATCTCGTAATTAAGAGGAATTTGAGTACTAGTAGGAATAGGAACTTGTATTTATATAAATACACCTCTTAAACCCTCATGGCCGACCCTAGCTCGTGCAAAGGGGTTCTTGGACGTGGAGAAGAGGCCAAGGAGGAGGAGAAATCGAGGAGAGGAAGATCTATCAAGCTTCTTCCTTCGTTCTTGGAGTTATAAGCCCTAGAAGATAAATCGAGTCAAATGTAGGCATTCTCACAAGAAAAACCAAATCAAATCTATCTATAGGTAGTTCCAATCACCAGGAACAAAAGCCCTCTTGTTTCATAATTTTTCATCGAGCCAATCTTTTGTTCTTGATTTTTGAAGATCGGTGAACATGATAACCCCGAGACATCATGTTTAATTCAAATCTCTATGCATACTTGATCCCATGCTACGAAATTTTTACTGTAAATACTTCATGTTGATAGGGATCTTTTGCCCCTGAAAGCCCTAATTTTTGTTGAGCATGTTGCTCGAATTAAATCAATCTTGCTCTCTGTGTCATGTTCTATGTTACTCGTTGTTGTTCATGCTCAAACCATGTTCAAACCCTGCTCTCTCTCTAATTCCAAATTTCTGGAAGTACTCTCGCATGTCTAGTTCCATTTGCCACTGATTTCGTGATTTTTCATCATGTATATAATTAGTTATGATTTTCTAAACAACCCTGTATCAAAATTTGAATGTTCTAGTCCGTAATCCAATGTCTGGTCTGACTCCTGTCAGAGTCAGGCGCAGATCACCAGATCGCGACTGCCCGATATGTCGCCTTCTGGGGTCCGATTGCGACAGCCTACCCGTCGCGACCAAGAAGGCGACAAGTAAGCCGTCGCGTTTCCAGTACCTGATTCGCAAGTCCTGTCGCGACCCTTTCCCGCCTCTGTCGCGTTCACAAGGCCGTCGCGACAGTACCCATGTCGCGATCTGCCTACCCCTGTCGCAATCCTCATTGGCCCATGTCGCGTTCACAGGTTTTTGATGAAAATCCATAAAAATTATTTCTGTCGCTTTCTAAATAATTCTTACGCCTTTTTACAGTTATACCCCTAGTAAAAACTTGTTTTAAAAAAAATGGAGCTACATTGAATGATTTAAAATACATGTTCACGACTTCTTTTCTATCTATGATCTCTCTTACACATGCACACACATGAACCATCCATATATGGCTGAAATCTAGCACAAAATATCTCATAATGTATCGGGTAATTTATTGCAATAAAGTATATTAATTGCTCTATTTTAAAGGACTTGTATTCGTTTTCTTGCGTTCTTTATATATCGATATCGACGCTCCACTGTTCTAGAATTCCTCTAGAACGTCGAGCACCTGTTTTATATACACACTTTACTTGGCTTGTGGTGAACTCTCCGTCGGATATTCCTTTCGCCAGACTAGTGAACCCTTGCACAAGGCCTCCGTAAGTCTCCTCTGATCATGGATTCCCACATGGTTGACAAGCCGGTTGTACCCTAACACCCATTACACATTTAGGGGTCGATATGATCCAAACGGCTATTAGAAGTTCACTCTCGTCTTGAATCACGCCGGACCTATGGACCTATGCTTAACATGGCCAGTGGTAGGGTCGTGAGTTCCACCTGACTGCCAACACCAAGTACGCGTGTTGTGCAACTGTTACTATCGCCTGTTTACCCGTCGCATTACGTGCAATGTCCACTAGCTCTCATATGTACTCTACTCGCTCGTCTATTCACATTCACTCTACAATCTCGTCTATTCATCTAGTGCTCGCATCTACTTCTTGGTACTCTATATTGGCCATTGACTGATTGTCTAAAGATAAACAATATAACCAATGCCTAGCAATATATAAAGGGCCCGATCTGGTCCTGGGATGTGCGCCCGAAAGTGCTAGTGCCCATGGGAGTTAAATGATCAGAGTGTTTGGCATTACACTCAAGTGCTATCTATCTCGACTATCTATATGACAATCAAAAACACAAAACGTGCTATACTCTCTCGATGTCTAGAATGACAAACAAGTGCTATACTCGTCGTGCTATTATACTTGTGCTAGTTGTGCTATGGCCATCATGCTATTCGTGCTATACTCGATACTTGTGCTATTTTTGGAGACTATACTCGACCTCGTGCTATTGTGCTATCCTGTTACCTGTTGTGCTATCTCTTGCTATATTTTGACTCTCTTGTACCTGCTATCTTAGATACTCTGCCATTAAATACGTTAATTATTTAAAGCCTGCTTGAGCCTGAGATTTAAGTCCTACTTGGCATTATAGCTCACCCTATGTTACTTGATGTTGTGTTCTCAGGTGAGACCGAGGATGACACATACACTCACGAAGAAGGGAATGACCAAGAGTGAAGCCAGGAGTACCCTCGAGTCATTATGTTATCATAGAGTGGTAGTTAGATATTTCCTTTTATTGCAATGTAATTGGGCCCTATAGAATGGCTCTGATATTAGTGGTTGTAACTAAACATCTTAAAGGTTATTAATGAGAAAGATTTGCTTTAGTATTATTCAATGTGCAATGGTTTGATGTCTAGTACTCGCTCTATACCCTTTTCTTGCAACTGCCTTCGCGCTCCGATATTCCGCACCGGGGCGTGACAATCATCATCAAGACACACATGATTTATGTCATCATCAAAATATATTGAAACAATGTATGTTCACACAATTATAACTCAACATACTCCCCCTTTTTTATGATGATAAAAAATACATCATGTTTCTCCCCCTTTTTTGACACCATTCAAAAAGAAGAAAATTTCAGTAAGGCACTTTGAACATTGAAGATATGAGATTTGATTTCATTCAAAAGATGTTCAATCATTATATTTGACAAACACAGAGCATGCATATGCATTTCAAAGATTGAAAAGCCAATCAAAATACTAGACAGAAAACTGCAACAACTAAGGAATAGGTCTATCCCTATGGTAAAGGTCATATGGAATAACCATGAAGTAGAAGAAGCTACATGGGAATCTGAATCAACAATGAGGCGCAACTAACCCGATATATTCAGTAAGCCACTCTCCCTATTATGATTATATGAATTTGGGAACCAACTTCTTTTAAGTGGGGGAGGATATAACAACTTAGATTTTTAAATCCTAAATAAATAGGAATAATAAAAATAATAGTAAATTTGTGAAGATGTTTGATTTAATGCACACTAAACGACAGAGCAATGGATAAAATAGTAAATAATCATTATGGGCTGGTCAGCAATCATTGTTAGTTGACAATCGATGTTGAACAGCAATCGATGTTTAAATGAGCAATCGATGTTCAAGGCAATCGATATGTCAACTTCGACTGTCAACTTCGACTATCAACTTCGACTGTCAACTCCGACTGTCAACTTCGACTGTCAACTCTTACTATCAAAATATAACGTTGTCAGTCGAAGTGGACTTCGTATATGATGAAGTTGGACTTCATATATAACAATGTTAACTTCGTATATGACGAAGTTAAGTTTCGACTGATCACGACCAAAATGAAGTGGACTTCGTATATGACAAATGTAACGACCCGACACCCAGTCCTCGGCTCCCACCAAGAATTCGAACATCGGGACCGCTGCCCACGGGTTCGGAGACCTAGAAGGGATAACGGATCGCTCTAACAAGATATGTAATAGAGATAAATAACAACAACGAACTAAAATGTACTACAAGTGAAGGGAAAAAGTCCAACACTAAAGTAACAGTCTAGTACAGTCCCAAAGTAAATAAAGTACAAGTGCTTAATATAAAAGGGAAAGACAGGTCCCTTAGGGGCATACCCCGAGGGTGAAGTACAACTGCTGGGGGAACACTGCTCACTAGAGACACCAACTACTGCGGGTCCGTCTCCTCAGTCCGCCGCAGAGGGAGCTGCTGTGAAGTCTCACCTACAAAACAGGGAGTGAGCTTCACGAAGAAGCCCAGTAGGGACTACAGAAGTGTGGGAGCGGCGCACAGCATGGGTGGGGGCAGTGCACGGCGGGAGATGGGGGGAGTCCAGAGAGAGAGGGGGGCTTACCGGTGAGGAGGGGCTACAGCAGTGTCGATGGGATGCCGGGGACGAGGGGCTGCCAGTGTTGATGAGCTTCCGAGAGAGGGAAAAGGATGCCGGCATCAACGGCCTTCCAAAAGAGGGAAATGGGTGCCGGGAGAGGGAAAAGTAAGAGGGAAAGGGGGGGTAGGGAGAGGGAAAAGTGTGACTGATATCGCGCTTTTAGCGAACAAAATTGAGACTGAACAATTCAGTCTCTATTTGGTCTCAAATATGCGACCAACTTGAGGCCGAAGAATGTCGATCTCAAATCCGTTGCAAATTTGCAACCGACTTGAGACCAAAACATGTCGGTCTTAAATGCATTGTAGATTTGAGATCGATTTAATCGGTCTCTATTCGGTCGCAAACATTGAATTTTCAATCGTTAAAAGTGCTTTTCCTTGTAATGAATAGTGACGATTGAAATAATACCTGAAATCCAAAGCTATGGATTTGATATCTAAGACATGAGTACAATATATTTAGATCGTTAGAATGTCGCTTCCCATGATCTGTTCCCACTTTTGGAGCATGTATTTGTCTAATTATCTTGAATTTCAAACTGAATTAATTAGTGGATTTATGCACTAACCATCGTGGAGATATGAACTAATGTCCTATTTAGTATCTTAAGCGAAGGTTACCTTCGGTCAAATAAACCCACCAAGAAAACCACTACATCATGCAGCTTCGTGGAGATGGAAGGTGGGAGTCCCACTTAAACCGGACTTTGCGTGCGGTTCCGTGGGGGGCTAGAACGGTCTCCATTTCTCACCCGACGTGGGTTTTTACTAGTCTCTTCGAAAGAAAGTAGATCTTACGAGTGAGAGAGTTTGAGAGAGTTAGCAAAGTTGACATGGATTTATTGGATGTTATTTGATTGGTCTGTGTCATTCATGTGATAGTATGATGTGGTAATAGTGTTTGGGAATCAACAAGTGACGACGATTAGTGATAGGCAGACGACAATTCGGTGACCAATGACACGTTACCATTGTTAATGATTGACATATATTCCTTACACTCATGCATTTGCCAATAATATATATATATGTCTGTCAAACATATGTATGTATATGTATTTGTGAATGACATATCTGTTAGCCGAGAAATGCTTGCCTCTTGTTCAGACGGGAGACAATGTATAGTTGGAAATATCGGCTGTGCTGGGATTGGTCTAAGTGGCGCACTCATCTCCAGAGAATTTCATAGAGTTTCGAGACACACGTGCATCAAATAAATGGTACAAATGACCACATAGGTAGTACAAGTGACCACATAAATGGTACAAATAACTAATTGAGTGGTACAAATGACCAACCGTTGTGTGCTGCACATGTGTCTCGAGAGTCCGCAAAATTTCTAGAGACACATGCATCGATGGTCATTTGTACCACTTATTTGATTATTTGTACCGCTTATGTAATCATTTGTACCACTTATTTATTATGCGTGTGCCTTGGTATCTCGGGATTCCGCAAAAAATTTTGGAGATGAATGTGCTACGTGAATCAATTCTACTGCAACCGATACTTCCAATTGTACATTGTCTCTCGTCTAGAGAGAGACAAGTATTTCTCTTTGTTAGCCATTGGCATGTATTTGTCGGCTAAAGGCACCTATTTATTTAACAAAGATATGTATTTGTCAACCAATTCTAAGGCACCGCCAATCGTACGCGGACTACTGTTTGTTGTAGACTACTAAAGGTCACTCGCCATTTAATCACTGTTTCCGATTTCTGCCATATCAATCTTAATGTCAACTTTGCCATCCGACTGGCCAAATAATGAAGTATTACCCTTTTTATTGTTCAGTATCTCAAACTGATTTTCTTTTTCTTCTTGGATGGTTCACCACCTTCCCCTTGTTAGAGAGGTACCCCTTCCCCTTGTTAGAGAGGTTATTGATGTGGTTTAATTCTAGAGAATTTTATTCTTCACGGTGGGGCCACTCTAGAGACAAAAATTGTGGGGGTGGGGGGTGGGGGGGACACATGGAAAATATATACACGATTGGTCAGAGCTGTAAATAACCTTGAAGAAAAAAAATATATTCTTCTTCCGTCACTGTTTCCTTGTGGAAGAGGGATTGAGGACTACTTTCCCTGTCTACAGGGGAAGTGAATAGAGCGATAGTTGCAAAATAGATGGATCCCAGTCTGATCGAAAAACTTGAGCTAATTCAACTTGTAGATTTAGAGGACTCAAATTCTCCAATGTCAGACTTCTTCAAAAAAAAAATTAGTTGACGTACCATCTTTCTCCGGTGGATACTACTGCGAAGACAAAGTCAGATAATTTAAAATATATATATATTACCCATTTCAAGGCAAACAAGACGGTTCCCTCACTAGTGAACCAATTCGTTACTGTGATTCCAAGTTTATTTTTTCTCTCCTCTTCCAAAATGAATCACTGAATGTTACAAAAGAATAAGAAAAAGTAGGACAAGTTAGAAGTGATCAACCTATGAACACCCTATTTTTAGTTATCTTCTCTACCTCCGCAACAGTCAAGTGCCTTACACCCTTGTGCCTCAGCCAACCCTCGGTCCTTCTGGCGGGCCTTTCTTTCAGTTCCTTTTCATCCATCTTCAATAACCTAAAACCCTCACTGATCCTCGGGAAAAAACCTCCTGGCCTTTGACACCAAGAACTGAACACCCCAAACAAGACCGCTATGTCACCACCTAGCTTCTCCACACCACCGTTGTAGAACTTAGCATTGCTCATGAAAATACCATTGAACAGAAGTTGATCTATCCCGTTAGCCAGGCTTCTCCAGAGTGCAACGAAGTCCACCTCATTTAGATCCACCCCAAGTTTGTGCATCTTTCCCTGAAGATAATCCAGAGCACCAACGAAAGCTTTTGAAACATTCCATCCATCGGCTTTCTCCTGCCACTGCTTCTTGTTCTTCAGATAATCCCGGCACTGTGCATCAAATCCCCTCAAAATGACAATTGAGATCTTCTCAAGCCACTCCATCCGAAACCACTTCAGCTTGTCGATCTCCTCCTGAAGAATAGAGTTCTCTCCAACTGCAACTTCCTCACAGGATTCACTCACCATTTCAAGAAAGAACATGTCCTCACACCATTCCATCAACACAGATTCACAGTACCGAGCTCCATTAATCGAATTGCAGACCTTGATCAAGGCATCATCATCTACCAGAGCTGTAAGGCCTTCTGCTTCTTGGCATCTACGTAACAAAACATCAAGATACTCCCTCACAGTGGGTGCACATGCTAATCTAACAAACCTTGCCCTCAGATGAATGCTGGGGAGTGGTCGGCACCGGTCAACCAGAGTTGATAAACGGTGAAGAACAGCACTAGATATTGCTGGAGATTTGTAATCTTCTTGTCCAGATAGAAGTGATGTTCCCTCAATCTTTATTTTCCAATTTCTCTCGCTTTCCAGCTCTGGTCTCAATTTATCAAGTGTCTCACCTAGCTCTATCTCAGCCCATACCTCAAGCCAGTCAGGGCGATCACAGAAGACACACAATGATGAAACTCTCTGCAAGATTTCTTCTCCTACAGACATGGGAAGTCCTGAATTTGTTATCAGAGACTGGATTCGTTTATCAAACATTATCATTTGGTCAACAAGGTGAAGCCAAGAGATTCTAGCCTGAGAAGGGAGGCCAGTAGAGCTATCTTCCTCTAAATGCACAATATAAGGAAAGACCACTTTGGCCAAGTACGTGGATAGCGATGTAACCATTGCTGAAATCCATTCTTCTCTGCAACTATAACCCACAAGCCTTGCTTTGTCGACCAATGGCTGCAATATCTCATCCATGGAATCAATGAAGTCCCTAGTAATTTTATAGACGAGGGCAAATATGAATTCTGGTTTATCAATCCACATTGAAAAGTAGTGTTGTGATGCCAAAGAGATAGGATTCACTAGCTCCTCAATTGCCCATAATGGCTGGTGACGAGCAACTTCTAGATTGTGACCCTCAAGTTGTCGGGAGTTTCTCTTCCTCTGAAACTCCTGCAGATTGCATAGGGCTAGAAAACTTTCACAATACTTGCTCTTCAGGTCTCCCTTCATTGTTACGAGAGGATTCTCACCCATCACAACCTTCCCTGTACTTTGATTCACAGTTTTGGAACTTGAAAGTGGTGGTGGCCATCCAAGGGAGTTGAGCAGTGAACGATGATCTGCAATTGCTTGGGGCCTTAGAATAGCCAATGCCCTGTCAACTCTATCATCTGCAGCTGAGATAAGTCGGCTCCACTGATGCCGTGATCTTTTAATAGATGCTAGGATCTCCTCTGTATTTCTGAGAGAGCTAATGGCCATCAGTTGCATTTCCTGAAAATAGTCAAGAGGAACAACTGCTTCAGGTTTGTTCAATAACTCATATGTGATACCTGCCACAAGAATAAAAATGTTTCAAGCTGCCTCCCTCTGATTTCCCTTTAAAGTGAAACTCACCTCTGAATTTGCAGCAGATGAAGGTGGTCTAATTTTCCCAGTCATAGAGGAAGAGACTGCATCTTCAACATCTCCAATCAGCCGGTCAAGCTTTAATGCTGTTTCTGTAATGACAAATTATCATAATGATTAGCCCAGCTGCAACTTAACAAGTGCTATCTGAGTGGGTGAAGGAAAAGATTGCACTACACTAAAATTAAGGAGAAGTCATCATGCTCTGATCTCTAAAATAAACATCATGTGAATGGCAGAACCTCAGAATCAATTTCCAAAGGATGTTATGTGGCTGGTCCAAAGGAAAGTCAAGACAACAGAACAAACAAGAAAACAGGTAGAATTGTGGATGAATATCTCAAAGGCCTTCGCCATGGCAGAAGCTCAGCATCATTCTTAAATGCTTGCATCTGATCCTTTTCTTCAAGCTTCCTCCTGCAGAATTGACACTCATCTAAATCAATTTCAACAATTCTACCAAAATTTATCTTTATTGTCTGTCTATTCTGTATAGTTTATATTGGGATATATCCCATATCGGATGAAGTCAAAATGGGCCAGTGTTTAATATAATGTAGCCTCCATCCCCTCAATGCCTAGGTTTTGAGGGTGACATGCACATGGTATCGAGCAGGTCCTGTTCTCTCAGCTGTGGGCACCGTATTGTCCCATTAAGATCTACGTGACTCTTGCCCTACATGGGGCCGATACGTGCAGGGGTGTGTTGGGATATATCCCACATCGGATGATTTCAAAATGGGTCAATCCTCATATAATGTAGTCTCTATCCCCTCAATGCCTAGGTTTTGAGGGGGACATGCACAGTTTACCATTTTCTACTCTATTAATGGCAATAATCATCACAACTAAACCTCGGAGTTACAAAAATTATGTTATCACAGTAATTGCTATAAACTGCAAAGATTACAACAAGCAACTCAAGTGGAAGTCATAAAGTGTTTATTCTCCTCTAAAGCCATCCTAAAATCAGCCCCAGACAGACTCTAGCTACCCAGTTACAGCCCCCACCCCCCTCCCTGCTGGATTGGACAGGTCACAAGGTTAAGTCACAGCTGGCCTATCAAAGTTGAAACCTACGCATGAGTTTGGAGGTTTACTGCCAAAATAAAGAAGAGGCTTATAAACACTCATCTGTAATTCTCATAAATCAAAGTCAGACATGTTTCTTGAAAATCATAGTTGTCAAGATGCCAAGGCATCTCAGGGCATTCTTGGGGTTCTTCAGCACCTAGCCACTCAGGCACCCACCTAAGGCACCTAAGGTGGTGCCCAGGGCATGGATGGCAGAATTGGATCGGGGTGTTGGATCGGACCCAGCCGATCCCGATCCAAGTCGGATCGGAGGATCCGGCCGATTCTCAGGGAACCTAGCCGATCTAGGATCGGCCAATTTAAAAAAAAAAAGGAAAATTTGTGAAAATGAAGGAAAAATCAGACAAAATTGGAAAATTCAGGAAAATGAGAGGGGAAATCACATAGTATAATTGCACATATTTGGTATATCCATAGTGTAGTTGCAACATATTTGGTATATCCATAGTGTAGTTGCACATATTTTCACATTACAATACAGAGCAATGTAAAGTCCACTTATCTTGTTTACCTGAACATCATTTAAGTAAATATTTCATTTACTTAAGATATTATATGTAAATAAGGAAGTATCCCCTATTTGAATCTAATAAAAATATCATAAAAATTATATCTCTTATCGATAAAAAGTCAACTCTCCCATCTAAGAAGAAAATCGCGATTTCGGTGGTTCCATCAAAATAGCGACTTTCTAATCTCTCATAATTTGACATATCTAAAAATTTCATAATTCAAATAAACCCAAAAGAATACTAAAAATCTAAAGTCTGGTAAAAAAATCAAATGTGCATATGACTTCTCTAAAGGAGCCACTCTCCTACTGACAGCACTTAGCCTACTTGAGACCTCTCAGGATTTGGTCAAACCTAAACTATCATTATAAGTGACAATTCTCATGAGTTTGGGTGATGATAGTTTTAATTGAAAAGAAACTAGAAAGTGACAATTCTCATGAGTTTGGGTGATGATAGCTTAGATTTGACCAAATCCTGAGAGGTCTCAAGTAGACTAAGTGCTGACAGTAGGAGAGTGGCTCCTTTGGAGAAGTCATATGCAAGGGTTGTTGGAGTGGCGATTCGGACCGAATCGGGTTCGCCCTAATTCGATCCGATTCGCATAGGATTATTATATATATATTTAATATAACACATAATATATGTATATATAGATATGTGTATATTACCCATGGGAAACACAGTTTCTTTTTCATACTTATTTACCCGAATACCATTTAAGGAAATGTTAGTATTCATAGTTTCATTTACTTAAGATATTACATGTAAATAAAGAAGTATCCCCCCATTTGAATCTAATAAAAATATTAAAAAATCATATCTCTTAACAATAAAAAGTCAACTCTCCCATCGAAGAAGAAAATTGCGATTTCGGTGATTTTATCGAAATGCTAACTTTCTAATCTCTCATAATTTGGTTTATCTAAAAATTTGATAATTCAAATAAACCACATAGAACACTAAAAATTCAAAGTCCGGTAAAAAAAGTCAAACGTGCATGTGACTTCTCCAAGGGACCCTTGAATTATTTGAATTATCAAATTTTTAGATAGGTCAAATTATGAGAGATTAGAAAGTTAACATTTCGATAAAATCACCGAAATCACGATTTTCTTCTTCGATGGGAGAATTAACTTTTTATTGGTAAAAGATATGATTTTTTTATATTTTTATTAGATTCAAATGGGGGATACTTCCTTATTTACATGTAATATCTTAAGTAAATGAAACTATAAATACTAACATTTACTTAAATGATACTCAGGTAAATAAGTATGAAGAAGAAAGGGGAAGAAAGGGTATGTATGTATGTACCCATGCGAATCAGATCGGATCAACCGAATCATGGATCGGATCTCCCCTGATCCGATCCGATTCGGCCGAATCGGGCCGATCTGATTCGCCTTGCAAAACCATGGTCATATGCACGTTTGACTTTTTTTACCGGATTTTAAATTTTTAGTATTCTATTAGGTTTATTTGAATTATGAAATTTTTAGATATGTCAAATTATGAGAGATTAGAAAGTCAATATTTTGATGGAACCACCAAAATCGCAATTTTTCTTAAATGAGATAGTTGACTTTTTATTAGTAAGAGATATAATTTTTCTGATATTTTTATTGGATTCAAATGGGGGGTATTTTCTTATTTACATGTAATATCTTAAGTAAATGAAACTACAAATATAACATTTACTTAAATGATGTTCAAGTAATATCTTAAGTAAATAAAACTACAAATATAACATTTACTTAAATGATGTTCAGGTAAATAAGGTCAGTGGAGAGAATCAGGCGTAATTAAGGTAAGCTGAGGGAATCAAGCTACATCAAATGGAATCGAGGTGGATCATACGGAATCGGACTGGATCGGCTTGATACCGTCCGATTCCATCTGATTCTGCTCGATCCACTACGATTCCACCTTACATCGTAGGTGGGTCGACATTTACCCCCCTAAATCGAATCGCCATAGGGCGATTCCAACTCGAATCGGCCGACCCGAATCGACTGATTTTGCCATCCATGGCCCAGGGCGGCATCTCTCCCTATATAGAATTTATGTGTCTAGTGTACAATGAATCAACAATAATATAAATGCATAAAAATGTTAATGTAATGTTATAACTAGAACTATAACATAATATACACTAAAAAAATTTAGAAGTATAACAAACTTAGATAGTTCTTCATCAATTAGGATTTTTATCATTTAATGACTGTACTTTTCACAGTCACTACATTAGATTGTGAACATGGTCAAAGTCACAATCAACAATCTAATGCCAGTGAACAACCATAGCCTAATGACTACATGGAAGGTGAGGTTGGATTGGCACAAGCATCACTATAGGCCACCAATCGGGCAAGAAAATTTAAATTAAAATTATAAATTTATAAAAAAAGAAGAGGTGGTGAAAGAAGAAACCCTTTTCTATGTGATCCCCCCCCCCAAACTCCCTTTCCCTATGTGCAAAAAAAGAAGGGGGGAAAAAAAACTCCCCCCTCCATTTTCCCATGCAAGCCCCACTTCCCCATACATCCCGCTCCCCCTTTTCCCTTCCCCATGCCCTCCCTACCCCTCGTTACACATGGGGGAGAGGAAAACAGGAGAAAGAGAGGTGAAGAAAGAAAACCTTCCTTTCATGTGATCCCCCCGCCCCCAATTCCCCTTTCCCATGTGTGAAGAAAGAGGACCAAAGGTCTCCCCCCTCCACTGTCCTGTGTGGGCACCCCTCCCCCATGTGCCTCGCTCCCCCTTTTTCTTTCCCCATGCCCCCTCCCCCTTACACATGGAAAAGGGACCAAGAAGCCACATGAGGAAGGGAAAAAAGGAGGAAAGAGGGGGGCACTCTTCCCCATGAGTACATGTGGAAGGGAAAAGAGGGATGGGACAGTGGGTGCATGGGGAAGAGTGGAGACAAAAAAAAACAGAAAATACATTGGCCGAATTGACCAGATTGGCCCAAGATTGAGTGATCCCGCCGATTGGGACCAAGTCATCCTGATTCCGACCAATCTGACCGAAAGTTAGCTGATCCAAGTTGCTCATCCCTTGGAATACCGGCCAAAAATCAACATATCCCAATCCAGATTGGTCGATTCCACCTTCCATGAACGAACGTGACACTGTTCACAATCTAATGATTGTAAACCGTTTAGAATGTGGAGCCTGAACTCTTCAATGCATGGGTTCAAACAAGTAGATCAACCTGCGCAGTCAGGTCGTGCAGATACAAGGCAGGGACTGTGGGAGGGAAGCCAAGGGGGGAGGCCAAGTGCAGGGAGAGGGGGCAGGGGCACCATAATGGGTCCAAGTGGGCCAAGGCAGACCAAGTTGTCGTCCACACCTAGACAACTATGTTGAAAATAGACAAGAAAGCTAGCATTTCAAACTTCTTTATTCCTTTTGAAACATTACCAACAAAAATGGATTGTAAAGAATAAATGAAGATTATTTGCACCCTACCTTGTTAGAAACAAATTACAAAACAATTCATCCGAGTTTCCATGTATACCTTCATACATGAACTTAATCTCCTGAATGCCCTTATTGTAAACTTCTTTCAAAGCATTCATGGAATATTCCTTCTTCAATTCTTCAGAAACTTTATTGCTTTTGGTCCATTGATAGAAGTTGGAAATAAGGACATGTATGTCACTTAATTTGCATGTGAAAGATGCACATGAAACGAAATCAAGGACATATCCTCGTGCAAGTTCAATTTTAACAGAGATACTGACTATCAATGCTAGAAAACCAAAAAAAAAAAAATGAATACATGGCCAGATAGAAAGATCAGATGAAAGTCAACTCTTTGGGTTTGGGCAAGGGGGGTGACTGGTTGTGGGAGACCATGACTTGCACACTCCTTCAGATATTTAGCCTTATCATTTTCCCTCTCAGCACTGATAAAGCCCATGTTTACATCACAGACAAGCAGACAACCATGTTAGACTTCTGGTTGAAGACTGATCAGCAATATCCAAATTGCCAAGGTCTAGGAATGACATGTTCACTTCCCTCAGTCAAAATTTCCACATTGTTAACAGTTGCATTTGAAAACTGATTCAATGTCCATCCATCAGTCAAAATGAATACCTACTTTACGTCTATCCCACAGATGTCAAGGTGCCCACCTGGGCAGAAAGGCGCTCAGACATGCACAAGGTGGAGGCCCGCCTTATTGGGGCCCAAGAAGGCACCCCAAACACGGCGCCTTGCCAGCCGCTATGGGTCCATTTGGGCCACAATAAGGCCCGTCACTCCACCCATTTCTGCCTTTGGCCACCGTCAACCACCTCCTCAAGCCACCACCACTGTTGCCACTGCACAATTTTCAGTCTCTCTCCATCTCTTAAGTTGTCTTGTATTGCACCTAGTTCTATGACCCCAAGCTACGTCCCCTCATTTTTCACCACAAATTAAAATTTCCTAGTTTTCAGGTCAATCCACGTATGCAAGGTTGAGCATGTGAACATTCAGGTTTACACTCCAACAAAGCTCACAAGGATCTTCAACCCCACAATTAAAAAATTGTTGTAATATCATAGTTCTATATTATATTTAACTTTATGCAGTTGAAACATTTTTGTTTACTATTTTTCAGTTTTTAATATTGACCCTGGATTTAAAGAGGCACCAAGGTGTCACCTAGGCAACATCTAAGCTGGCACCTTGTCACCTAAGCACTTAGGCACCCGAAGTACGCCTTGGTGCCTTAACAACTATGCTTTATCCACATCCTCACTGCTTCCTTAACTACCATCCAGCCACATCTTCCAGAACAATCTCCCCTTTCTTACATAAGGAATTAAAAGATAAGATAGAAATACTTGGGATACAGGAACTTGAGATTAAACACAGGTAGGTGGGAACATTATGTAAAGGAAGATATCAAATTCTCCTTTGGCAAATCCTTTGGTAACACCACAGCATCTCGTAATTCCTATTGGGCAAATTAAAGAAAGACAATATGCCTTTCTCTAATTGTCCACACTTTGGTTCCATGAACAAGGTGGACTCTTATTGTTCACATTGCAGCCTCTTCCTCTTAGAACTTCTTTAAAACCCCAGTTATAGAAGAAACCTAATGCACAAGAAAAGATAACAAATAATGGTGAAACAATAAAGTTTAAGGAATTTTTGCACATATACCATCCTTTTGACTTGACCTGTGGAAATTCTCAATCCTATTTTTGTGTTGTTTTCAACAGCCTCCTTGAAGCAAAATAGTGTTAAAAAATCCCTCTGGTTAACCCCCTTTCATTATGCAGAGCATATAATACTCCTTTGTAAAATTGATGTTTACAGAAAACAATAAGTCCTTCTGACTGGTGTGTTGCACTGAGAGAGAGTGTGTGTTCAGGAAAGACACTCTTCAGCACACTCAGAATGTCATAATGAATCCAGTAGTCCACTCAGCAAAGGTTTCCTTTTGAAGGCAATCCATTTGTCCTTAGGTGGCAGGTTAACCTTATTGAACTCAGTATTGTCTTCTGTTCTTTAGTACGTGCCTGTTTTTGTGTTGAAAGAAGCTGTTAGGAAGAAGATTGACAGCATAACGAGAAGATTCTTTTGCGTGGGGCGGGGGACAAGCAAGAACTCTATACATCTTGTTAAATGGGACATTGCTTGCAAACCAAAAGAGCTAAGCGCATGCCTGCTAAAAATTTTTGGCAGATGAATCTCATAATGAATCCAGTAGTCCACTCTTCAGCACACTCAGAATCTCATAATGAATCCAGTAGTCCACTCAGCAAAGGTTTCCTTTTGCAGGCAATCCATTTGTCCTTAGGTGGCAGGTTAACCTTATTGAACTCAGTATTGTCTTCTGTTCTTTAGTACGTGCCTGTTTTTGTGTTGAAACTTGAAAGAAGCTGTTAGGAAGAAGATTGACAGCATAAGGAGAAGATTCTTTTGCGTGGGGCGGGGGACAAGCAAGAACTCTATACATCTTGTTAAATGGGACATTGCTTGCAAACCAAAAGAGCTAAGCGCATGCCTGCTAAAAAAATTTGGCAGATGAATATGGCTATGATCACTGTAGGATCTACTCAGCTTGGATAGCACTTTGTGGAAAGGATTGTTAACTTACCAGCATTACAAGTGCATCATAGATTTTACTTGGAAACAGATACTTATTTTGTATTCCTTCATGGAAAGGCATTTTACGGGCTGCAGAGGTTCCAGAAAAAGCTATTTTTGTGAAGATTGGCGATGGAGATAACACTTTCTTTGGGAAAGACAGATGGTGTAGAAAGGAGCATTCAAAGGACAGGCTCCCCAGAATTTCTAATCTTGAAATTTCCGTGTGGAGCTTGGTCAGGCATTACCATCAACAGATAATGAGGATGTAACTCAGTTCACCACCCTTCAAAGATGACTTAAATAGCAAGACAAAATGAAGTATTTTCAACTTCTAGTACCTATCTGTTATCAGTATTAATCCGGAGACTGCAGATTCCTTTTCGTGGATGATAAAACAAGCTGACTTTTCAGTCAAAGCCATGTATAAGTTTATGAAGCAGACAGTTACTCCTGATCCCACTTTAGGAGCCATCTGGAAGATTTTCTCCTTTAAAAGTCAGGGCATTCCTTGCTTGGTGTTCCAAAATTCATTGTTACAAAGCTTTATAGAAAGAAATGGAAACTTGCCTGTGAGCTCAGGTTCTTTTTGTTGACTTAAAAGAATAAAATGTTAATCACTTCATGGTGCTTTGCCCTGTTAGTGCAGAAGCCTTGTTGTATATACTTAAGACACCCACTAATTGTCTGATTTCTGAGTTTCCTTGTTTTAAAGAACAAGGAAAAGGAAGAAAGAAGAAAATAAGAATAGAATGAAAGAGAAAAGTCCATCAGAATCTCCCTCCCTCTCATGGTACAGAGCATTAAAGCAGAATCGACCCGGACCAGTCTATCCGAGAAAATTCTGCCTGAACTAATTCAAACCACACCCCTCATTCTTATCAGGGGTCAGCATGATCAGGGTGGATTGATGGGGGCCGGTGAGGGGAGGGAAGGGGAGAAGGGAGACGAAGGTCTCAGGGGCGGGAAAAGGAGGGAAAGAGGGAGAAAAGGAAGCTTGGAGCGCAAGATTTCGGTTTTTTTTCATTGGCTTTCATTATCTCCTCCTTATGGAGGTAAAGGTCATATAAATAGGAAAGAAACTTACAATAATTACCAAAATGCCATTTTCTTAAAATATGCATAAAAATGACCAAAAAATAAAGAAAATAAGAAACAGCACATGGGCCTAAATGGGCTACACAAAAATATCTCGGCCCCCAAAAAAAAATGTGTTCAGGCCTCAAAAGTCCAAAAGAGTGTCGCCCAACCAAAAAGTCGTCGGTTTCAAAGCTCGACGACGTCGGTGAACGTGTCGGGTCAAACCGGACATGTGCACGGGTGTCCGCACCAATAATTGGCTGAAGAAGAAAAAAAAGAACAACCAAAAAGATGGGGGAACCTATATACTCTGTTTGCTGATGTCATAGCATCGTGCCACCACTACCACTGTTGAGATTGTGGCCTGCCATAGTGGCATCTCCTCCCCCTCCTTGTTCCCTTCCATATGCGAAAAGCACGCGGGGTCTCGATAAGGGAAGGTTAGGGTTAAAAATTGCACAAAGCCCGTTGTTAGCTTAACAAACTGACATAAGCCTGGAATAACCCAAAGAAAAAAAGTAAGCCAGCTGCTTTGGGATGGGACTCAGATTGGCTGATCTGCATCAGGTTTTGGGAACCAGTTCCAGCCTAATACCCAAGTATTCTTTCTTTGTTATTCAAAACTGGCCAAACAGGACCAGAACCAGGTAGAACAGGGCCTTGGAACCAGGATCTAGATAGGAACGTGGCCCTTGTGATGAAGACACTAGTTTTGGTTCTGCAAACCTTGCTCCCCCTCCCCCCCTCTGATGCGGAAGTGGGACAATGGGAAATGCAGATTCGGCTCAACCAGGCTTGAAAAGGCACCCGGTTACAACATCGCCATGTTTATGGCTTGGCAAAGAGTTCCCACGTTATTGATGTAGTTGCTTTAATTATTTGAGTCTTTGGTTGTAAGAATAAGGCCCAAAAGAGGCCCATTAGTGTGTTTTCCATTTTTGAGCATTTTAAGATACGATTTTAGCCTATTTTTAGGTCTAAGAGTTATTTTGGTCATTATTGAGTCTTTAAGATTTAGTCTCTATAAATACTCATGTAACCCTCTTGGAGGAAGGCATTGAAGAGAACAAAAACAAAGAGAATCCCTTTTTGACTCCTCAGCCGTCTTCCTCTCCCTCCTCCTCCTTCATCTGGCGCGATTCTTGAGGCACAAAGCCTCCATCTTTCCCTTCCCCCTCTCCCTCGGGGTGTGAAGCCATCTTCCCCTACGTTCGTCCCACATCGGTTTGGTATCAGAGACGGCTTCGGCTTCTTCCATGGAACTGAGATCCGGCCGCCTTCCTTCTTATCGTCGCTCATCACCACATCGTCGCCTGTGCCCACATCTTCTGCCCGTCCTTTTTCCCCTCGCGCAAGGCTCCACCTCGTTGCTTGTGCACACAGGTGGGGCCACACCGTGGACACCTCAACCGCTTGCCCAATCCACGATGCCGCCTGCTTCGTTGCCCGTGCCAGAGCAAACTTCGTGCCATCCTGCTCCACGTCGCCTACTCCCTCTTCTTGCCTGTGCCATTCGCGGCTCCCCTTCCCCATGGCAGTAGCTTGCCCAGCAGGATCCTCTTCGCCCACGCCAACGCGGACCCCGACTCCTCCGCAACACCGCCTTGCCCACGCTTCCCCACCCTGTGCGGCCGCCTTCCCTCTCGCGGCTCCATCATCTCTCTCACCATCTCCTCTCGCCTCTACACGCGAACTTCGCAGCCCCCCCCCCCACAACCTTTCCACAATCACCGTGCAGCCACCCCCTCTCCCCACTATGCCATCACACCGCCTTCCCCTGCAGCCCCCCCCCCAGCCAGTTCAAGCCCAACCTCACCTCGCTAGCCCGTGCCCAGCCCCATTTCGTCGCCCACGCGCTAGGCCATCCTGCAGCCCCACCTCTACGCCCTCGCAAAAGTGCTCCCCGCCTACTGCCTGCCAGCAGTCCGTGGGCCAGCAACGCTTCCCGCACCCTTCCCTGTGCCCC
This sequence comes from Colocasia esculenta, assembly GCA_014218235.1. Taxonomy (NCBI): domain Eukaryota; kingdom Viridiplantae; phylum Streptophyta; class Magnoliopsida; order Alismatales; family Araceae; genus Colocasia; species Colocasia esculenta. The sequence continues at coordinate 47,483,966 of CM024766.1, forward strand.
GCGCCTCCATCGCCTGCACCATCAATTGTGCCACCGGCACACTCGTCCGCGGCCACAGGAGAACAGGGTCGTGTGTCGTTGCCGCTCGCACCAACGCTGACATGCCAACATCTTCCCCCTATTTCTGTAAAGGGCCGTCGCCAACACTTTATTGAGTCGGTTCAGCAGGCCCAACAACGGCCCAGCAATACTGAGTCGGCCCATCCAACCAACTTGTTCTCACAAACCGGGGTTCCAGTCAACATGGACGTCTGCTTCTATGTGTCCATGGATATGATGTTGGGTTTTGCCGAGGCAAGCGGGTGCATACCGAATGGTCAGTTTGTCCGTATGTTGCTCGAAGCCTCGAACTGATCCCAGGTAATTATGGCTCTCAGGGTGTTGCGGATTTGTTATCTCGAACAAGGGAGATTATCATCTATCTAGATGTCGCTTTTGTGGAGTTCTCTTTTGATTGTCGGTATTAAGATACTCTTCAGTGGTGTGTTTATTCAGACGGCACCTACGTTGAGATCTATCCATCTGACAAGCTTTTCATCACTCTTGGGGTTGAGTGGCTAGCTGAGCAGCATGTTGATTTGAGATCTTGGACGACGTCATGTGTTCTACTGCCACCGCCCGAGGCATGCGTAGTTCCTTATTGTGGCTTCACGTGCACCCCGCAGTTACCTTCGAAGTCGGTAGCATAGAACATCTCGATGGAGGATGTGATTTATGAAGCTGACTCTGCACTGATCAACGAGTATGAAGAACAGATGCGAGCAGACGTGCAGGATCAGAGTTCATGTGTTGATTTTGGATTGGATTTGATGGATGATTTTGTACTCACCGCTGACTCAGACTTGATGGATGGCACTGTGCATGAGGTGGTTTTGTCAGCTGTTCTATCAGATGCCTCGATACTTCTAGATTCGTCTCATGTTGATGTGGCATGGTCAGATTTTTGTGAGACTCAAGATCCTTGATATGATTGCTTGCATGGAGTTCTATATTCACTCTCTGGTGTTCATTTTCGCCCTTCTTCGGCATTTCAAAATTCAAGGACGATTTTTTTCAAAGAGGGGGAGAATGATGCGGAAGTGGAACTATGGGAAACACAAATTCAGCTCAACCAGGCTTAAAGAGGCACCCGGTCACGACATCAGCATCTTTATGGCTTGGCAAAGAGTTCCCACATTATTGATGTATTTGCTTTAGTTATTTGAGTCTTTGGTTGTAAGAATAAGGCCCGAAATATGCCCATTAGTGTGTTTTCCATTTTTGAGCATTTTCGGATCCAGTTTTAGTTTATTTTTAGGTCTAAATGTTATTTTGGTCATTATTGGGTCAGGAGTCTTTAGGGTTTAGTCTCTATAAATACTCTTGTAATCCTCTTGGAGGAAGGCATTGAAGAGAATGAAAACAAAGAGAATCCCCTTTTGACTCTCCAGCCGTCTTCCTCTCCCTCCTTCCTTTGACGTGATTCCCGAGGCGCAAAGCCTCCCTCTTTCCCTTCACCCTCTCCCTCCGGATGTGAAGCATGAACATACAAATGTATCATTTCAAGCTCACCAAGGGATATCTCTTCCAATAGGATAATATACTTACATAATATAGCTGCTTATAAATATATGATATCAAACCCCAATACTTATGTATATCAATCATAGTATCTATAGGATGTATGTGGTCCATGCTCTTGAAAAATCTATTATTGAAGTTAGCTAGTCTTTGGATAGCAGCAAAGAGGTCGTGTTATCAATTTGACATAGGGTCTCAATCAAGGCACAAGGGAATCATGGAGCCTGTTTACAGATGCAGCAGGAGGTAGCCATGCATCTACAGCAGCAAGACTCTCTCAGAAAACAATGACATTTGGTGTGTTTGCTTTGTTGATAGTGTAGTTTTCTTCAAAGAATGAAACTACCCTCTTCCCCACTGATTGTACTACATCTCTTTATTTAGTAGAAATGGCAGTAAATCCATACTGTTTTTGGGATACATGTGTGTGTGTGTATATATATTATAATAGGTGTACAAATTGTATCTTCCAAAAACTAGGCACACGAAGTACAAGAAATCCTGAGCAGGATACCAGTCAGGCAATCACAGGATCTATGTGGATGATTACAATCAGCGCCCTGTGGAACATCAGATAATGTATATTATATATCATGACTTGATTATGCGCAGTCTGTGCATAGCACATGTAATGGCAATCTACAGTAGAAGTAAGGCCAGTTATGATTGAAACAAATTGGGATTGATGGGTTCAATTGGTCTCCAGTTGACTGATTCAAAGGCAAATTCCAGACCCTTGAACCCATATTCATGCACAAATGGTTCCGTACTCCACACACATAAAAGAAATGGTAATCATATGCGTATAGTTTTCCTGTTACAATTTATCTTCAACATAGTCACTTTCCAATTGCTACCAAGTAAGATCAGATTACCTGGTTTCACTCTGGTGTGCTATTACTCAAGGTTCAAAAACCCGGAGATCGGGATCGGATCGGTCGGCCCAAAACCGATCCGACCCGGCGATCCCGACCCCGGCTCGGCCGAGCCGGGCCGAGCCCGGCTGAGCCAGGGGTGGGTGGATCGGCCCATTATACTGGTGTATATCTTATACAGGCTGAGTTCAGGCCGAGTCCACTGCGATTTCAGGTCTTATTTACCTGAATATCATTTAAGTAAATGTTATTATTTGTAATAACATTTACTTAAGATATTACATGTAAATAAGGAAGTACCCCCCATTTGAATCCAATAAAAATATCAAAAAAATCATATCTCTTACCAATAAAAAGTCAACTCTCCCACCGAAGAAGAAAATCGTGATTTCGATGATTTTAGCGAAATGCTAACTTTCTAATCTCTCATAATTTAGTCTATCTAAAAATTTGATAATTCAAATAAACCATATGGAACACTAAAAATCTAAAGTCCGGTAAAAAATATCAAACGTGCATATGACTTCTCCAAGGGAGCCACTCTCCTACTGACAACACTTAGTCTGCTTGAGACCTCTCAGGATTTGGTCAAACTTAAACTATCATCACTCAAAGTCATGAGAATTGTCACTTTCTAATTTCATTTCAATTAAAAAGTGAAAAATCTCATGAGTTTAGATGATGATAGTTTAGGTTTGACCAAATCCTGAGAGGTCTCAAGCAGACTAAGTGCTGTCAGTAGGAGAGTGGCTCCCTTGGAGAAGTCATATGCACGTTTGATTTTTTTTACCGGACTTTAGATTTTTAGTGTTCCATATGGTTTATTTGAATTATCAAATTTTTAGATAGGCTAAATTATGAGAGATTAGAAAGTTAGCATTTCGCTAAAATCAACGAAATCGCGATTTTCTTCTTCGGTGGGAGAGTTGACTTTTTATTGGTAAGAGATATGATTTTTTTGATATTTTTATTAGATTCAAATGGGGGGTACTTCCTTATTTACATGTAATATCTTAAGTAAATGAAACTACAAATAATAACATTTACTTAAATGATATTCAGGTAAATAAGGCCTGAAATCACAGTGGACTCAGCCTGAACTCAGCCTGGGATTGGCCTGACTCAGTCCATGACAAGGTTGAACAGGATCGGCCCGGCTCGGGCCGATCCGAGGCGGATCGGGCCGGGCTCGGCGAGCCGGCCGAGCCCAGCCGAGCCGGTCCGATCCGTGTGCAAGGACCGGCTAGGTTACCCCGGCTCGGATCGGGAGGCCCAAAACCGAGCCGACTCGGCCGATCCGATCCCGATCCGGCCGAGTTTTTGAACCATGCTATTACTGTTATCCATGGCTTGCCGAATCGAAATCAGAAGGCAAATCGGGTTTCTCCTGATTCACCCCGATTCCCCCAGAATCGGTCCGAATCGGATTGATTCGCATGTGTATATTATATATTATATAGTATATCATAAGATATATATATATATATATATTACATATATCATATTTCAGACACATTTATATTGATTAAATACATATATGTAATATATATCATATTTATAATGTATAACATATATTACAAATATGATATAATATTATATATATATATATTATATAAAGGGAATTGGGGCGAATCAGGGATCAGGTTTCCCTGATTCGCACCGATTCGGGGGAATCAGGCCGATTCGATTCAGCAAACCGTGCTGTTATCTATAATATTTTCTGATCGTTTTTCAGGTGCCATTTTAAATGATCGGATGAGCTGAATGACTAAGAATTTCCAAAATAAAAGAAGTGCCCATGATTTGTTTAGACAAATGGAATGTTGCTCCATATTGTTGGTTCCTCCAACTGGTTATAATACGGTTAATGCTGATACTAGATGCAAAATCGATGACAAGGAGGAACAAAAAAGAGCACATAGAGAAAGAGAAGGAACAGAATCGAATATGATGAAGTCTTTCTACGTAAATAGTACAAAAAAGTTCAATTCCTCTCCGTCCATGGATTTCTTCATAAGCCGAAAAGCAATCCAGATTGAAATTCTCACCGGCATAAGCACGAACAGTCTCCACCCTCGCCACCTCCCTAGCGAGAGCCGGCAGCTCTTCCGCCATGATCTGCTCGCTTCTTCCCAATCCCTTCTCCCCTCCTGCTCTCCCTTGATCAACACCATCACCTGCAAGATTGAAAACTTTTCAGAAAAATGGGAGCCTCGAACAAGCCCACCACCATGAGAATATAGAAATTAAGTCTTTGTGGATGTGAGAAAGAGAAATTTAAAGAGTATGACTCAGAGAGAGAGGGACCTGGAGACGGCTTGGAGGAGCAGGAGCGCAGGTCGAGCAAGCCTGCCCTGGCCTTACCGAGCAGCGCCTCTGCAGCCTCCGAGTGCAGAGCGTACGCAGACAGCCGCTCGCGCAACCGGGTGTCCAGATTGGACAGGGTCACCTCGAGGTCGGAGCACCGCCCTCGAAGCTCCGCTTCGAGGGCGGGTGCCCCTTGGAGGTCCTCCCCTGTCCGGAACTGTTCCCCCACGAAGGTGCGGAGAGACGGAGAAAGCTCCGCCGGCGGCGGCAACTGTACCGCCCCGTCCCCCATGGAGCCCCTCTCTCTCTCTCTCCCCCCCTCTCGATCGATCTCGAACCGATTCAACGCGGACGGAGCAGCGAGGACGGCCGCTGGCCGGCGGTGAACTCGTAATAACTCGAAATTTTTCTAATACTATCTGCATACCAACGCACGGTAAGTTTTTATATCTATATAAATATTTATTTTAAATAAGATAAATAACTAAAATAAATTAGATAAATTAATTAATAATCTCTAACGATAACGTAAGAGATCTTTACTATAACAAGACTTAAAATATATTGTAATAGATAATAACACTTACTGTAATAAGTTACAGCTCTATCAAAGACTATAAAATAAGTCAAATATTTAGTAGGGACTTCTAATTAACTTGTTTGAATAAATTTTTTCAATAAAAAATATAAGCTTAATTTTTTATTGAATATATATTTTGAGTCCCAATTTTAATAGTAAAATATAGTCATGTGTATGTGCGATGCATGGGATATTTTAGTTTGAACAAGGTTCGTCGTGTACCAAACCGTGCCAGGGCCATTGCGAGCCCTAGCACGGTCAACATGCTCCCCATGTTCCCCCTCCCCACTGCGTCCAACGCCCCCCCCCCCCCCTCCTCTCCCTGGCATGACCGACACCCCCCTGTTCCCCCTCCCCTTGCCGCCGTGTTTGGCGCCCACCCTGCCCCCCTCCCACTAGCATAACTGGCACGCCCCCCTATTCCCCCTCCCCTTCCCACCGAGTACGGCGCCCAACCCGCCTCCCCCCTCCCTGCCGCTCCATGTCACATCCGAGGAAGCAAAGCCACTTCACATGGTCGATCAACTCAAGCAAGGCGCGGAACTCATCCGTGAGCTTTTCGACGGGAAAAAAAGTTGCCTCCATCGCGACCCTTTCCATCTGGCAGTGGATGGTGATCTTGCCGACAGATCCAAAGGTGGGAGCAGGCGATGTGGCTTGGGGAGACCCGATGGCCACCTTGATGCAGACCTCGTCTACTCTCAACGTTTTTGGTGTGACAGAAGCAGACGAACATTTTGCTGGATCTCTGGCGAGCAGCAGAGATAGAAACCAAGTGGACAAAAGCGGGACTGGATCGGACCGTGTTGTATGGGGCGGCATGGTACGGTCCGTACCGTGCCACCAAATTCCTAATTCACCACGGTTTGCCGGGTCAATGAACCTTGGTTTTGAATAAATATTTCTTTAAAATTATATGTTTATGATCTTTTAAAATAAATAAAATATTTTTAGTTTTTAGAGATAGAGATAGAAGAGTCCATATAATGGGTGATTTTTATATGGAGTGCGGTGGAGAGGGAGATTGTGGAGGGAAGAGAGAGAAAGAGATAGTTGGTTTTTATGCAGAGGAGGGAAGAGAGAGTTGGATTTAGATGAGGAGTTTTATTTATACCACGTGGCACTCTATATTGGCAGGGTCAAACTGTGTTTTAATAATATATATAGATGTTTCTATATGTTAAGATTATTTTTGTGAGAAAATAGTATTTTGCATCCAATATTCTCCCTTGTGTATTTTCAACAAAAAAAGGAGTGTGTGTTGAACCACTCACATTTATTTATCCCTTTATTTTGGTGATAACTAAAACTTATGAATATCAATAATATATTTAATAATCTTTTTCACTCTTGAATATCATGAATATGTTAATAATATTTTTTAAATATTTATGTATAAAAATAAGATAATTTCTATCGCTTTAAAAGTTTTACACTAAAAGTTGGGGTGATATCTTCCTAAGAAGTTTCCTGATGCTCCCCCTGAATGAATAATTTGAACCATTAAACAACAGTAGACTAAGGATGGAGCGTCCCTCAGGGAAAGTACTAAGATTGGCCATTTTTTAGGATCACTCTTCTAATGAAGAGCCCTGCTTTGATACAAATGGTTGGAGTTTTATGGCCAACTGGCGAAGGAAGAGGGGAGGGGTAAATTGCTTCCACCAAATTAAAATCTAATCACCTATTCAACTTATTAAAACAATCACTTTTGCATAGTGGAAACACTAAGCACTATAAAGTGAAACCTGTGAGACCAACTACCCTATGCGTACGTAGAAGGGAGATAGAAGACAAGGAATCACAAATCATGATACACACTGGATTTTTAAGGTGGTTCGACAACATGACGTGTATGCCTATGCCCACCCCTAACTGTAGTGAGGCCCACACACACTTATCTTGTTTAAGGTATAAGATAATCAAAACTCTCCCCACACATACACACGATTACAACCTGACCATCCACAAACACATACACACAATCAACAATTTGACCCAAGGTACGAATACGCACCTACCACATATATGCCACAAGTTGGCACACACACACAGACACCATTAATGTTCTTGTTCAAAAGAAAAACAAGATACAAATAGATAGAATAATGAAGTAAAGGTTTAGAATCGAATTTTTCCTATTATAGAAGTCGGCCTAAGAATCGTCACAACATGGTGATGCCTCAATAAAGAATAAGTCAATGTAGAACTTCATTTCAAATGAAGCATAGATCTGGAAATAAAAAACCCCACGTCCTTCTGATGACCAACAAGGCTCTAGGACATAGAGAAAACCTGTGGAATGATCTGGGCATAAACACCTTGCTTCAAAGCATCCAGAGCTTGAATAGGACTTCTCTAGGACATAGCTCTCTCCTTGCAACTCTAGGGCACGAAATTCAACTTGTGGAGGCTTGAGAGATATCCTAAGACATAAGAACAACTTGTATTTAAAGCCTTATGAACATCCCTTGAGATTTGGAAAGAGTCCAACTTGATTCGGATTCAAAATGAAAACCCATGTTTGATTTGCATCAGAATTGATCGACCTAAATAGTGGGTCGATCGACCGATATGTCAATCAACATGAATTCTGAAGTTTATGTAAAAAACGATCAACCAGTGCATTACTTCAGTCAACCAAAATGTGCCTGAAACAATGAACCAATGTTTTCGGGAATTTCAATTGACCTATGCATATTTTCGGTACACTGAAATGTTTCGAACTACTTAAATAAGCATTTTTGAGAAAATTGGTCGGCCTATGAATTAGGGTTTGTCGACTTGAATAAACAATGTCAACATAATGAATAGTGTTAGCACACATGTACTCTTCTTTTATATTTATTGCTTTGCGCACTTAAACACACATGTGATACCATCAAACAATATGAGAAAAATCAATCAAATGTGGTCATAAATATGAACATTATCTCATCAAAAACCCATTACAAAGACCATAAGAATCACAACCAAGATCATTCTTTCATGCAAAGCTATCAACAAACTATCAAAACATACATAGTGTTTTGTTATCATCAAATCTATATAGTACTTCAAATAACCCACCCCTCTCTCTGGATAAGTCATAGTTTGGACAACAAGAGAGAGGGAGAGAGAATGTAATAACCCGCTATTTTGATAATTTGTAAAATAAAAGAAAATTCAAATTGTACACATAAATAAATGGGTAAACTAATAAATGATAGATCCAATAGGGTTATTGGGCCAATAGGTGGTCAAACATAAGGAAATAATGGTAGAAATTCGTGTTAATTCTATACCATTTGGCCCTTTGGTCAATTAAGCCTAAACATGGGAAATATGTGCCATAAATCATGTCTAAACCTAAGCTCAACATGGGAGTATGAATTTTCTCCCTAAAACTTGCCAAATATGAGTGGATTTGATAGGGAAATAACTCTTATGGAAGTTCTAGACATGGTAGAACTCCTACCATGAGATTTGGAAACTTCAAACTCGGAATTGAACAACTCTAACATTATAAAACTATCATAAGACCCTCTATGGCTGACTTTACATCTATCTCTTCGTTTTTGGACGTGGGAGGAACTTCCAGGAGCAAGAGAGATGAGCCAAGAGCAAGGATTTGTGGAGTTCTTCTTCCCTTTTGCATTTACATCGACCCGTAGGATCTTAGAAGTTGGAACCAATCAAAGGTAGGTGTTCTCGGGCCAAAGATGAACAAACCATATACCATGTTAAAGCTCTTCGTGTCTAGTTTCATATGCATCTATTTTACCCAATTTTCATCAAGCATGCTTCGAGTATTAAGCGTTTTTCAAGAGTCGCGCATGATTATGGCTTTTCACGTTTATACCATAATTCATGCATATCGAAGTCAAATTAGGTCAACCCAAAACTGTAGTGTTGTTCTACTCGTCGTTCTCTACAACTTTCATGTTCAGAGTTTTATCCAAGGACCCCTAGATTTTGAGTTATAGGCCAAACATGTGTAACTGCATCGTTCTTACTGTTCTCGAGCAAGAACCAATAACGTGACCACTCCAGACGTCGCGTTCCTTATCACCATAACGCGATGTACCACCCCGTCACAATTACATGAGTAGTGACCGAACACCCCGTCGCATTCTTGGGTTTGTCCCGACAGCCCAGACGCATCAAAGTGTGTGCCTCTTGAATTTCAGTGTACTTTGAGAACGTGATCGGTAATACTGTCGTAATTCGACCATGTTTCCCGCCCACATCTAGAATGCGACGCATCGCGTCGTCATGATTCGGAGTTGTAGCGACCCCCTGGTAGTCGCGTTATAAAGGCAACTGTGCATCCCGTTGCGTTTCTGTAGTCACCAATCGATACCTCCCATCGATTGCCTTAGATGTGACCATATAGACTGTCGCATTTCTGTTCGACAATCAGTTGTTTACATTGATTGTCTTGAACGCATCCTACCTGACCGTCGCGATTTGAATGCAACTGATACCTCCGTCATGATGAGACCCAAAATTTGTCCTCTTTTTATATGTTAGCCCTCCTTAAAGTGCGACGACTGGTTCTGACGCAATTTTACTGTGTACCAGAGACTTCTTACTTTGGCAGACCTTGATTTTCTGGTTATTATAAGCCTCCTCATAGTGTTCTTTATGTCTGTGTGCACCCAAGACCCTAAAAGCTATCAACCATATGTTAAAAGCATTAATTACATGAATATGATTCTAATGTTCTATATGAAAGTGATTGATCATACTCTTCTTTTGATTATGCCTCTTTGTCCTTATGATCTAGCTTAATGTTAAACATGTCATGCTATAAGTTGTGCCATAAACTTGCTTGAAGAGAGCATTCTATATTTAGAGATGGACCTGCTTTGTTTAAAGCTTTCCTTTTAATGATCCATACTATTTTGTGACTTTACATATTTGGATTTTCCTTATTTGATATGCTTTCCGATTATTGCATATACAACCGTTCTTTGCACGCATAGTTAGGAAAGTCTCCGAGTCACGACACTTACATGCTTGCACAATAGGTGTTAGGATCTATAGCGACCCGAGATCAAGAAAACGCAGCAGAATATGAATTTAAAATTTGATCTCGTTCCGTTTTACGAGACACAGATCTAACTATCGGATAGTCGAAATCACCTTGCGCGGAATCGGATCCGCGTTCGTACGACTGCGAGGAGGTGGCTCCACAAGCCGTTCAACCGTCTGGCCTCCAGCGGTGTCCACGCGGTCTTCCTCGCGACGATCCACGCCCGCTCCCTCGTGCCCGTCCACGCTCGCTCCCTCGGGTTCCGCAACGCTCAAAGACTGAGCTTGGATCCGCGCCGATCTCCGCGACATGCAAGAGAGAGGGTGTAGCGACCCTCATTATATCGATACGGTTGTACCAACCCACGTCGATATAGTGAACGTTGCCACAGTGGGACATTTATCCAAACGATAACATACAGTTGAGATACACGTGAATATAGATTACAGAGTAGCGGAAGTAAGAGAACCACTGTCTCGTTTCGTTCATCTCCCACATTTACATACATGATTGCAATAACATTTAAAGAACTAAAAGTCCACATAATTAAATTACTGAAAATTAAATACATAATTGTCCACACTTAAACATTTTTTCCATGATAATGCTAGTACAATGTTGCAATTACATACTATGAAATCAAAATATCGCAAAGTACACCAACGATCTAATCTCCACGCTCGGAGTCGGTCTCCACTGCCTCCTCCACAAGTGTGTCGTCACCAACTACGCATGTACGCCGAAGCAAGTAATGAGTCTAAAAGACTCAGCAAATAACTCTACTCATACCATACATGTACATGTCATAGCAGGTTTTACATACACATTTACAAGACACAATCATGTAGCATGCTTGTCATTGAAATTAATAACCTATCATGGTGGTTCTACTAATTAAACACATGACTCATGCTTTCAGATTTTCTAAATCAAAATTTCCTATCACGTGCTCTCTAATCACTCCAACACATGAAAGATCCACTTTCAATTAAACTAAAACATGAAAGCAAGTTTAGCATAATTTCAATGCCTACGTGAAAAGAACACACTTAGCATGAATTTCTATACATTCCTATACATGCTCATGACCATTTCATCTTCTTTAAGCTTGATGGTTTTACATGGACTAGAAAGCATAATCCAACACACGAGAGCTACTTAATCAATTTAAATCACAACATGAGGGCAAACAATCATGGGATTACTTACACACCACTAAGAATCGTTTCTAACATGGATTCTAGGCGATTTGCACATGTAAAGCATGATCATAAGTACATTTAGTTTGCTGTTTTATCATGATTTCATATTACCACAACATGGATCACAAATTCACAACCCTCACATTTTGGTTTCACATATTTACACAATTTCTCATTCACATAATTTACACTTTACACATACACATTTACACATTGTTCACATCCACAGTTCTTACACATGAACACATACACATTTTCACATTCACATTTAGTGCCGTGACACATAGTCCAAACCACCAGAGAAGGACACATCACATCACATACACATAGACGTTACCTAGGCAATACAGTGACGACTCTTGGACTGCGCAGACCGGGAGAACAAGTCTCCACCCTAACCAGTGGTACTTGTCCACCTCCAGGATTTCATCCTAATGCCCTTAGGATCACAACACATTGAACTTTCTCAGGGGGACTTTTCCCTGATACGGTTCCACTGCCCTCTATGGAAGCAGTATCACACTTGGCACGATTTACACATTTACCGATTTTAACGCATATCTTTACACATGTCACTTACCTCTCATTCACTTTCTCATTCACACAAGGGCTCTGTTTTCCTAACATGATTCTACAATTAACAGGGATCACATGTTCAGTAATTTGCATAGATCAGATCACACACATATGTCAAATTTTTCCCACATTAACATGCATTGTTCACATTTTCGCAAGGAAAAAATCATATTTCAACCACATGCTGATTTCGGGTTTAGGACCCCACATGAAAATTTTCACATTTTTCTGATCCAAAATGCAATTGCAGAAAATTTAACATAAATTCCCGTATTATTCAAAATTCAATTTATCATGGTGTATAACATAAAAGTTCAGTTTAACAAATCATAACCCTGATCCCAATATACACAATACCACAGAAATTTTTTCCGGATTTATTACACAACACACGATTTACTGGAAATTTAGCAATCCTACACATGTTTTATATTTCCCAAGTATAAACTTTCAGTAAATCACATCGACATGGGAAAATTCCAGAAAATTCAGGGCAGAGACTGACGTATATAGACATGATTCAACAGGATTAGGACATCATAATTTCCCATGGATTATTAGGATCATGGTGAACATACATGGCCATTCTTCCACATGCATTTTAAATAAATAATAACTCAACCATCCATAAAATAAATGCACAACCATTCTCCCACACATTCCAACATTCACATTACGTAGCATAATAGGTTTACAATATATCCTCATCGCAAAACACATCGAAAGTAATCATATATAAGGAGAGAACAGTTCACTGTTCTGTCCAGACGAACTTAACGGCAAGCCATGGCCGTTAATGGAGATTGACGGCACAATCGCTGGACGCACACTAGAGATCTTGGTGTCAAGGCATTGACGCCAAGTTCCTGTCTGTGCAGGAACACAGACCGAGCTCCAAATAACAAGAAGAATGGGGGATCTAGGACACGAGGAAAAATACATAAAAATGATAAAACCCTACTTGACATCTACATGGACGATAGGGGTAGGTTACTTGCCTCTAGAAAATACTCCAGACGGATCTTAAAGCTTGGTGAAGCTCTCCTTGGGCAGTCCCAAGAAGCTCCCGAGAAGTCTTCACGCCGGGTTCTAGGACGAAGATGACTCCAAGATGAGGTCGGGGAAGTCTCCTCCTTCACTTCAGCTAGCTCCTTGTCGTGGTAGATGGCCAGGAACAGCTTCAGAAGGTCGGATTTAAGCTTGCAAAAGGTGGGGTTTTCTCACAGTTTTCTCTAGGGTTTTTCTTCTCCTTCATCTCCTCTTGCAAAGAGAGCCAAGAGAGAGCTGTTGGGGTTGCAAAAGGCTTGGTAAATAGGAGAGGGGGCTCTCCTTTCACGCAGGCTTGACAAGAAAGCCTTTCAGGCCGTTGGGGACAGCTCCCCAATGGTTGGAGTAGCTTGTTCCCGGGATTTCCGGCTCTGCAACGCATGCAAGCTAGTGATATTGACGTCCACATCGCTGGACGCTGGATTTAGTGTTGGCGTCCATATGGTTGACGCCTACACAACACAAACGTCCATTGATATTGACGCCAAGCTGGCCTTCGGCCAGAACTCAAAAACATGCAGAAACAATGCACAACTTATACCTATCTACGTGCCACATGTATACTATTATGTACGTACTACCATCATACCATTCATACATTATTTACATCTAATTTATACACATGCATGCAATAGTATACTAACTAGTACTTACGTAGATATTCACATACATACATACACAACCATGAAGTATTCACATGCAATACAAATAATGCAACAAATTCGAGGGCCTTACAGAGGGAGAGAGAGAGAGAGAGAGAGGGGGGGGGGCAGCCCTGGGCAACCCTGATGCTTGGCCAGGGTTGTCCCATCATATCATTATATAAAGATTATGGTTTTTCATAAAAACCCCTGATCTATATATAATTAGACCGTCGCATGAAAACCTATTGCGTGTGACCCTCTAGGCCCAAGTACCAATCCAGTTAATGGCCCAATAAATTAGTAACTCTTACTAACTTGATTAATTAGTTAATATCTCATATTCGCTAATTAATAATCTGAATCAACTTTATCAAGTTGACTCAGCTGGGCCTCCGAACACGTTGGGTGCCAAGCAACACCACGTGAACCCGGAAGGTATTGGGGTTCTGCAACCCTCACAAGGAACCTTTCCATCATCAGTTACCGTATAGATATAATCTCTCATTTGCACAATACTCTTGAACAACTTAAGATATGGTATACTGTCAAATCCTAACTTGTTGTTCCACTGGGACTCGATGCTTTAGAATAATATCAAAAACTCCCTTTTTGATATTTTGTCTGCCCTGGCCAGGGACTCCATTACATCGTTCCCTTGAGTATTCTCCCTCTATGTACCGAGGGTAAATGATCCCTTATTTACCACTCAATCCCCTTCGAAGGTCTTCCGCTGTGTCCGAACATTGACTGTTTGGAGTCTCTTGAATAGAGATCCTTAGGTCAAGCTCAAAACACAGAAGTCCACCAACAAGGTGTCTTTGGTGTCTCAGGTCTAAAGATCATCTACACAACTGTGACAATTGAATCTTTCTGGTTGTCAGTTAGGTACAATTCCATCCAGTGATTCTATCGGATCAGTTCGGTGAACTCTTTCTCTAAAGAGCACCTATTGTTTCTCCTTAGTGTCTCCACACACATGACTATGAGATCAGTCATCCTCATCATATGAGCAGGAGTAAACAATACTATTCTATCCGGATACCTGATGTCCTTCTCAGGTATCCACCGAATAGGAACATTTAGAATATGTGTTTATTAAGTGAGTAGTCTCATTAGTATGATCACACATCATAGTCTACCCACTATTGCACATGTTCATAGACTTTATTATAATACCAACATAGTAAAATAATAAATAAAAGCCATTTTATTAATATCTAAACAAAATGATACAATATCAGATTGGCTTGTTGTCCACCTAAGACTAACAATCTCCCACTTGGACTAAAGCCAATCACCTTTATGCAATAATCCCATAGCTGCCAGGTGACGCTCAAACACAATTTGAGCTAAAGGCTTTGTTAGTGGATCTGCTACATTGTCAGCTGATGGAACCTTTTCCACCACAACATCTCCTCTGGCAATTATTTCTCTAATCAGATGAAAGCGCCTCAGAATGTGCTTAGACTTCTGATGAGACCGCGGCTCTTTTGCTTGTGCAATAGCCCCATTGTTGTCACACAACAGTGGGATAGGATCTGAAATAGAAGGAACGACGCCAAGATCGGTGATGAACTTCTTCAACCACACTGCTTCCTTGGCGGCTTCAGCTGCAGCAATATACTCAGCTTCGGTCGTCGAATCCGCAGTTGTCTCTTGCTTAGAACTTTTCCCGCAAACTGCACCTCCGTTTAGAATAAAAATAAATCCAGATGTAGACTTGCTATCATCTGGATCTGACTGAAAACTCGAGTCAGTGAAGCCTCGGAGTTTCAGTTCACCTCCTCCATAAACCAGAAATGTATCCTTTGTCCTTCTCAAGTATCTTAGGATACACTTCACAGCCTTCCAGTGCTCCTGACCTGGATTAGCTTGAAATCTGCTCAAAACACTTTGAGCATAAGCTACATCAGGTCTTGTACATAGCATGGCATACATGATAGATCCTATGGCAGAAGCATAAGGAACTCTATCCATGATTGCCCTCTCTTCAGGAGTCTTGGGAGACTGTTCTTTAGAGAGATGAATTCCATGTCTCACTGGTATGAGTCCTCTTTTGGAATTCTCCATGCCAAACCTTTTGACAATTGTATCTATGTACATAGATTGAGTTAAACCAAGCATCCTCTTTGATCTATCCCTATAGATCCGTATTCACAATACGTAGGATGCTTCTCCCAAATCTTTCATGGAGAAGTTCTTTGACAGCCAGATCTTTACAGAGGATAACATTGTCACATCATTCCCAATGAGTAGAATGTCATCTACGTAAAGAAGTAGAAAGGTAACATCACTCCCACTTGTTTTCTTGTACACACATGGTTCATCCTCATTCTTAATGAAGTCATAAGATTTAATGGCTTCATCAAATCTTATGTTCCAACTCCTGGAGGCTTGTTTTAGTCCATATATGGACCTCTGTAGCTTGCACACTTTGTCTGGAAATTCCTTAGATGTGTAACCCTCTGGTTGTATCATATACACCTCTTCCTCAAGGTTCCCATTGAGGAAGGCGGTTTTCACATCCATTTGCCAAACTTCATAATCATAGTGTGCAGCTATAGCAAGAAGAACTCTAATTGATTTTACCATGGCAACTGGGGAAAAAGTTTCGTCATAGTCAACTCCTTGTCTTTGACGATAACCTTTTGCCACTAATCTTGCCTTGTATGTATCAATTTGTCCATCAGCACTGATCTTTTTCTTAAAGATCCATTTGCACCCTATGGGTACAATACCCTCAGGTACATCAACTAAGTTCCAAACTTTGTTAGTGTACATGGACTGTATCTCAGAGTTCATAGCCTCCTGCCATTTCCCAGCTTCTGGGCCTTCAATGGCCTCCAAGTAAGTCATAGGATCATCATCCTCATGGTAGGGTGCTTTCGAGTCACCTCCATCAATATGTCCCACATATCGTGCTGGTAACTTTGTTACTCTACCTGACTTGCGTGGTTCATTGGTGTGTGTAACAATAGGATCACGAACCAACACCTCACTCTCAGAGGCAGTGTTGACTTGTGGATCTGGAACCTCTTCCAGTATTACTTTACTCCCACTATCTTCTTGGAGAAGATATTCCTCCTCCAGAAAGATAGCTCTCCTGGCAACAATCACCTTTTGTTCCTCATGACAGTAAAAGTAATATCCAAATGTCTCCTTTGGATATCCAACAAATCTACACTTACGTGTCCTAGATTCTAGTTTGTCTGGATCGTACCTCTTTACATGGGCTAGACAACCCCAGACTTTAACATGTTTAAAATCTGGTTTTCTGCCCTTCCATATCTCATATGGTGTAGAGGACACAGACTTACTAGGCAACTTGTTCAACAAGTAAGCAGCTGTCTCAAGTGCATATCCCCA
This sequence comes from Colocasia esculenta, assembly GCA_014218235.1. Classification (NCBI taxonomy): domain Eukaryota; kingdom Viridiplantae; phylum Streptophyta; class Magnoliopsida; order Alismatales; family Araceae; genus Colocasia; species Colocasia esculenta. The sequence continues at coordinate 47,501,140 of CM024766.1, forward strand.
GAGAGACACTGGTAATTCTGAAAAGCTCATCATTGATCGTACCATGTCCAACAAAGTGCGATTTCTCCTTTCCGACACCCCATTCATTTGTGGTGTATAAGGAGGGGTAAGCTGAGATAGGATACCATTATCCTTCATGAACTGTGTGAATTCTGTACTTAAGTATTCTCCTCCTCGATCTGATCGAAGAGTCTTAATACTCTTTCCAGTTTGCTTCTCTACTTCATTTTTAAATTCTTTGAACTTCTCAAAAGCTTCTGATTTGTACTTCATCAAGTATACATATCCAAATCTAGAGAAGTCATCAATGAATGTAATGAAGTATGAGAAGCCACCCTTGGCCTGGGTAGACATAGGGCCACATACGTCTGAATGTATAAGCCCTAATAATTTTTTGGCACGTTCTCCATGTCCATTAAATGGAGATTTGGCCATTTTACCCATAAGGCAAGACTCACAAGTTGTAAATGATTCATAATCAAATGGGCTCAAATACCCATTATTATGCAACTTTTGAAGTCTAGCTTCGCCAATATGTCCAAGCCTACAATGCCACAAGTAGGATTGATTCACACAGTTCTTACTCTTCTTAAGAGCCACATCAAGATGGAGATCATGATAAGAAACATCCAAAAGATATAAATCATTGACCATATTCGCAGTAGCAATCAAATTATTACTGAGGTAAAGAGAACAACATTTGTTCTTTATTGTCAACGTATATCCTACTCTGTCTAAACATGAAACAGAAATGATGTTCTTTATTATGCTAGGAACATAATAACAATTTTCTAAAATTAGAACATCTCCAGATGGGAGCTTAAGGTTCACTATCCCCACAGAGCTTGCCGCAACCTTTGCGCCATTTCCTAGCCTTAGCTCCACCTCTTTCTTGGTCAGCTTCTTTCTACTTGTCAGCACCTGCACATCATTGCAAATATGAGAAGCACATCCAGTATCTAATACCCATGATGTAGAATCTCTAACTGACAAGTGTAACTCTATCATATAGATACCTGAAGCATCACCTTGCTTCACAGTGCCTTGAGCTTTGTCCTTGAGGTATTGCTTGCAATTCCTCTTCCAGTGACCTTTCTGGTGACAATAGAAGCACTCGCCCTTTTCATCTCCTGTGTCCTTCTTTTTCTTCTGGGCTGGGTTTGTTTTAACATGCTTCTTTTGATTTCCTTTCTTAAAGGATTGCACTGCCCTCCTCTTCCTGTTGGTCTTACCAACTAAAAGGACTTGAGGTTTTTCCTTCTGAAGGTTTCCCTCAGCAGTCTTAATTAAGCATGTTAAGCAACTCAGCCAATGTGACCTGAATCTTGTTCATGTTAAAGTTAACAATGAACTGAGAGTATGAGTCTGGAAGTGATTGCAGGATGAGGTCTGTGCTCATTTCCTTAGGGAGTTCAATCCCAAGGACAGCTAACATCTCAATCCACTCTATCATCTTCAATACATGAGTCTGTACTGAAGATCCCTCAGCCATCCTTGCTCTGAACAGACTTTTAGATATCTCATATCTCTCAGTCCTGCTCTGCTCAGCAAAAAGCTCCTTCAAATGGAGCAAGATGGCTTTGGCAACCATGTCTTCATGCTGCCTCTGTAACTCATTGCTCATTGAGGCAAGCATGAAACATTGTGCCATGGTGGAATCCTGCTTCCACTTCTCATACTCAAGCACCTCTCCTTCAGGGGCATCTGATGCCGGCTCAGCAGGGGCCTCACTTTCCAGGACATAGGCGATTTGCTCAGACCTGAGGACAATCTTCAGGTTTCTGAGCCAATCGGTGTAGTTTGGGCCTGTCAAACAGTTGGCATCCAATATGCCACGTAACGGATTCCCTGACAACATTTTAGCCTATAGGAGATAAAAGAAATATAATTAGCAGATATTCAGTTATTATTTAAAACAAGATATGGTCTTTAATCTAGTTTAAAACTCCCACTATTTCTCGACGAACTGCATATCCCTCAAATATGCAGGACGAGAGATGCCGACAATCTCCTAGTGGGGATCAGAATCTCAATGACTCATACCATGACCTTGTGTATAACACAACAAGTCATGACATTCACAAAGAGCACCCATCTCATGGGACTTGCAACCCCTTGCAATATCTGATCACTATTCGGTCCATGCATCTTTAATGGCCTTGTGGATAGCACAACAAGCCATAAAGTGCAGTCTAAGCTTTACCATTGTTACTTAACGCAGATAGATTAGGATGTAGCCCTTGTGGATAGCACAACAAAGCTACATCGTGCCTCTACCTCGTTTACATGCATCCATATGCAATAGTTTTAAGACTTATTTCACAATCAAGTGGGCCTTGTGGATAACACAACAAACCCACCCTTTTGTAATTTAAGTCATAAAACCATAATGATGGAGGACCACACAACTATATTAAAATATATGCGCTACGACTTAGAATTTTGATAGAGGAATTTGAAATATTTTATCTTGGTCTCATCTTAGATGGTAGCATGTATGAATATTCTATAATATTACATAATACTATGATCTAGGACATTATAAAAGAAATTTGCATTCCATACAAATTAAAGCGGTCATGGATGTTGCACAAGTTTGACTGGAGCCATAACAGTCAAACTACCACTACAGATCCAATATAACACTTATATTGGTAAACCTACAAACACAATAGCATAAGTGAACTTGTTCCAACGCCATCGCTTGTTGCAGTAGTGGATCATCCTTGCCATCAATCGTTCCTCACGTACAAAATTACATCAAAAAATGTATGTACATTTTGTATAAAGAGAAGCCTTATGGCGAATATATCATGGGAGGGAGATAGAATTACATTGGAATGTGAAAGAGAGAGGAGGTTCGCAGACCTCAAATTAACCATTAATTTACAAACACCCCATATTCACAAATAAGCTAAAATAATCACATCATCCCATGACATAGAGAGCATACATCCATGACCAAATAAACTTTTAAACATTCCACACATGGAAGAGCACATCACATGGCTAAATAAAAGTTTTAAAATATATATTTTTGGTTTCAGAAAACTAGGTCCAACCAAAAAGGAATTATTTGATCATTTCGAAAATAATCATATAACATGCTTTAATCATCATTATAAAACTGTAACAACAAGAGCATGAACATACAATCTAAAATCATTTAATGAAGAGTTATTCCATGCAAAATAATTTCTGACGTAAATAATTTAACATTTAAATTATTATTTTCAGAAATATTTAACTCCCATAATTTTAATAGGATCTTACTGGCTGCTGGCGCACAGCAGGCCTCGGCCACAGCAGGGGAGCCCGGCTGAGGCGGACCCGCGCGCGTGGCCTACGCCTGGGCCGCCTGGCCCAGGGGGACCGGGTCGGCCAGGCCCGGCCGGGTTGGCTTGCGCACGGCCAGGCCCGCCCGCGGCCCGCGTTAGGGTGGCCGTGCGGCGCTGTCGCGTCCGCCCACGCCAGGCGTGGCGGCGCGCACGCGCCTCCCGCCTTCCCCGCGGGCCCAGCCCGGGAAGGCCCCCCCTTTCGTCGAGGTGGGGCACCATCGCCGCGTAGGCGACGGTGTGGCCAGCCGCCGCGGGGGCGACCCGCCGCCCCCTTCCCCCTCGGCCCCTTCTTCCAGGTTTCCCAGCCATCAATTGGCCGCGAAAACCAGTCTGAAAAACTGGAAAAATTGGGGAAGGGTTCCCGACGCTTTGGCCGAATTTTGCACGGAATAATTCTTAAGAAAATGATCTTAGACAGCAAAACGGATGTAGATCGCAATGGAACCTGGCTCTGATACCACTGTTAGGATCTATAGCGACCCAAGATCAAGAAAACGCAGCAGAATATGAATTTAAAATTTGATCTCGTTCCGTTTTGCGAGACACGGATCTGACTATCAGATAGTCGAAATCACCTTGCGCGGAATCAGATCCGCGTTCGTACGACTGCGAGGAGGTGGCGCCACAAGCCGTTCAACCGTCCGGCCTCCAGCGGTGTCCACGCGGTCTTCCTCGCGACGATCCACGCCCGCTCCCTCGTGCCCGTCCATGCTCGCTTCCTCGGGTTCCGCAACGCTCGAAGATTGAGCTTGGATCCACGCCGATCTCCGCGACATGTGACGCAAGAGAGAGGGAGAGAGAGAGAGAGAGAGAGGGGGGAGGCCCTGGGCAACCCTGATGCTTGGCCAGGGTTGTCCCATCATATCATTATATAAAGATTGTGGTTTTTCATAAAAACCCCTGATCTATATATAATTAGACCGTCGCATGAAAACCTGTTGCGTGTGACCCTCTAGGCCCAAGTACCAATCCCGTTAATGGCCCAATAAATTAGTAACTCTTACTAACTTGATTAATTAGTTAATATCTCATATTCACTAATTAATAATCCGAATCAACTTTATCAAGTTGACTCAGCTGGGCCTCCGAACACGTTGGGTGCCAAGCAACACCACGTGAACCCGGAAGGTATTGGGGTTCTGCAACCCTCACAAGGAACCTTTCCATCATCAGTTACCGTATAGATATAATCTCTCATTTGCACAATACTCTTGAACAACTTAGGATATGGTATACTGTCAAATCCTAACTTGTTGTTCCATTGGGACTCGATGCTTTAAAATAATATCAAAAACTCCCTTTTTGATATTTTGTCTGCCCTGGCCAGGGACTCCATTACATCGTTCCCTTGAGTATTCTCCCTCTATGTACCGAGGGCAAATGATCCCTTATTGACCACTCAATCCCCTTCGAAGGTCTTCCGCTGTGTCCGAACATTGACTGTTTGGAATCTCTTGAATAGAGATCCTTGGGTCAAGCTCAAAACACAGAAGTCCACCAACAAGGTGTCTTTGGTGTCTCAGGTCTAAAGATCATCTACACAACTGTGACAATTGAATCTTTCTGGTTGACAGTTAGGTACAATTCCATCCAGTGATTCTATCAGATCAGTTCAGTGAACTCTTTCTCTAAAGAACACCTATTGTTTCTCCTTAGTGTCTCCACACACATGACTATGAGATCAGTCATCCTCATCATATGAGTAGGAGTAAACAATAATATTCTATCCGGATACCTGATGTCCTTCTCAGGTATCCACCGAATAGGAACATTTAGAATATGTGTTTATTAAGTGAGTAGTCTCATTAGTATGATCACACATCATAGTCTACCCACTATTGCACATGTTCATGGACTTTATTATAATACCAACATAGTAAAATAATAAATAAAAGCCATTTTATTAATAACTGAACAAAATGATGCAATATCAGATTGGCTTGTTGTCCACCTAAGACTAACAATAGGCACACCCTTCTTGGGGGATTTTAAGCTCTCCACTGGACATTCCGTTCTGGCAGACTAGCAACCTTTCCACTAAGACCTCCGTAAGTCTTCGTACTCTATGAATTCCCTCATAGAGACCGAGCTGGTTGTACCATGAAGTTCTCTGGAGTTAGAGAGCACTTTGTTTCATGTGAGTCCTATCATATCTTGGTCAAAGACATTAAAGTTTATGGAACTTAAAAATAAGTTATTATGTTGTCCGATTAATCTTTCGAGCTATAGTCATATCTTTGAACTCCGTGAATAATCATGTCCTTATTACTATGAGCTTATTTTTGGAAATCTGTGGCCATAATATGTATATGTTTAATCGACACATGTGGGACTTCGGTCTATTTGACTAATGACTGTGCAAATAAGGGCCATGTCTGGTCCTGGGGAGGAGCACCCCAACGTGCTTATTAACCACGGGAGTATGGACTTGTGGTGTGTGACATGACACTGGTATGTGTGCAAGATTTGAATGTGTCATCGTGTGATATGATATGTTCGACCATGCGAATATGTGTTATTGTGTAATATGGCCAGTCTCCTTTCATATGATATGTTCTTTTTTAAATTCCTCGTCCAATGCTCTATGAAAGTCAGTACATGATTCACTATGATATCCGTTTATTATTCTACTATGTTCAGCCATTTTCACTTGTTAGTAATGTCATTCATGTTTTGTCATCATGTTTTTGTAGAGACTCTACTTATTAAATTGTTAATCACTTATACCATAGTTCGCACATTAAGATGTAAATCATACTGGGCGTTAGCATGCTCACATCTATTTTTCTAAACATTTTCAGATAGTGATGATGAGGCTATGGATAATGAAGGGGAAGGGCAAGAGTGAATAGCACCACAGATATCATGCAGCTATGGAATAGAAATCTTAGAATTTGAAATAGAGTATGTAGTGGATTATTTTACTTGAGTTTATTATGTATTTGAACAATGGGCCCTATGGTTGGCTTTAAAGTTTTATGGATGTAATAAGAAGCTGTTATTTGGAATTAATATTGGCATATTGTTTAATATTATCATCACATTCTCTATATATTTGCTCTATTTATGATCTGAATACAACTATGCGTTCCGAAATTCCACGTCGGGACATGACAGAGAGAGAGAGAGAACAAGGGCGATGTGGTATTGGGGGTGCCAAAGGGGGTCACCCCCTTCGGTGCCGATAGGGGGAGGGGGAAGAGGGAGGCAGTGGTTAGCAGAGAGAGAGAGTAGGGGGAGGGCAGTGTGGCAATGAGTGTGTTGGAGGGGGAAGGGTCACCCCCTATAGTGTCAGCCAGAGAGAGGGGGAGCGAGAGAGAGATAATTATTAAAAAAAATAGTTATTTTAGCACCCAAAAACTGTCAATAATTGAAAATTTGATATAAATTGAAAAATATCAATTTAATAATCTAAAACTAGTTAAATACGTATGTACCGTTATCACATGTATAAATATGTATAAAAAAATTTGTAAAAAATATAGTTATACTTTAAATAATATTTTCTAATGACCCATAAAGAAATTTGGGCCAGGAAAAATCTTTTGGACTAAGTATAAAAAATGTTGCAACTTATTATCGTAATTAGAGAATAAGTCAAAAATTTATTATCATATGTACAAAAATAGATCAGAAATTAAAATAAAAAGTATGGATAGACTCCCAATAATAGTTTTGACAGCCCATTATGAAATTGAGCCAATAGACATCTTTTAGTCTATGAATAGATTCACATAAGAAAATACCTCAAAAAATTGTAATGACCATTTTGACTTGATTTAAGAAGACTAATTAGGGTATGAAACAAGTTTATTGGGCTTCTAAATTGACCCAAATTAGTGTCCCATAAAGAGGAGAAGTTTCCTAATGACTCTCCTACTCATATTGGGATGTGAATCCTCAAATTTAGGAAGGGATCAACCAAACTCAGAGTCTCCCAATTCCTAGTCATAATATAACCCTAAATCTATAAATACTCTCCCTAAATCCATTGGGGTCTAGTTAGAAACTTGTTGGGGTCATGTGGAGGCGAGCTAGGGCACTAGAGGAGGAGGATTTCATCCCAACCCAAAATTTCTTCCTCAACTCGTGCTCTGCTCCAACCTGTGCAGAGGACTTCAATTAGAAGTGATCAAATGTAGGTAATCTCGGGCACAAACTAAGCAAACTATATACCATCTGAAAGTCCTTCAAGTCTATTTTTATGTGCACCTATTTTGCCCAATTTTCATGGAGTATGTCGCATGTATTAAGCATTTTATATCTATCGCGTTTCTAGAGCTTTTCATGTTAATCTTTTAAATCATGCATACCTAGGTTGTTTTGATCTAAATCAAAGTCATAGGGTTCTTCTACTTCATGTTTCTAATAACTTTCATATTATAGGTTTCATATAAAAACCCCTAGAACCCCATGTATAAGCCATAACATGATCATAGGATGTTTCTACGTGTTTTTGGTTGGGTTCTTTAATTCGTGTCCAGCCTAGAAGACGTGAATAAGAGCAATCCTAATGCGTCCCTAAGACCGGACCCGACTTCACTTGAAACATGTCGATCTAGGCTGACGTGATTCATATTCTAATTGACTAAGCCTTGTTCCCTAGTGCACACTAATCGGTGTGCCTTATTGATTCTTGTGATATGTGTCCCATACACCAGACACGATTTAAACCCTTTTCCCGCCTCTTGGTTTTCCATGTCTGGTTGAATAGACTATTAAAGGAGTCACAAGAATGCGTCGGACCCCTATGACGGGATTCTGCAACCCTATTGAACGCATCATACTATTATGACGTGATTCAATAATGAACGCGTCGCCTACCCCTAACGCTATTTGAACACGTTCATGTACCTTGATGCTATTTAGTCATAAGTCTATTTTACATCCCGAAGCTTGTTTTGCATGGTTTTAATATTTGTAAAAGGCGTAGTTTGTACCTGACACCATTTTAAAGCCTTCTAGAGACTATTTTGTGTCATGTCAATCATGTTTAGAGTACTGTTACATTCTGTTAAGTCTATCCAATGTCCTAAAATATTTCAACCCATGTAAAAGTGTTAACAACCTAAAAATTATTCTAATTGTATTGATTGATCTCTCTATCATGTGTTTATTTAATTCCATCATGATAATCTAGCTTGTTACTTAAACAGAAAGATCAAGCCAGAAATATGTGCAACTCATGCTATTATCATCTTGTTTCTTGTTTTATCCCATGCTATCCTGTTAATGCTTTCCGTCATGTTTTAAATCGATGGTTGTTGTGGATATCATGAGGCACGTTCTTTCACTTACACACATGCACAATAGATAACCCCTTCTTGACGATTTGGAACATCTCCTGTCAGATATTCTTTCTGGCGGACTAGAGACCTCATTGTTAAGACCTCTGTAAGTCTCCGTACTCCATGAATTCTCTCATGGAGACCAAGCTGATTGCACCATTGAAGTTCCCATAAGATAGCATGCACTTCATTTCTTATCTTCTTGCTCGTAACGCGTGATTTCATAGATAATGAACCAAGTCTCTAATGTAAAGATTGAACTAAATGAAAGCCAAGCTGTTATGGTGCCGAATTGCTCTCTTGACACATGATCGTCTTGAAAATCATGTTCACTTGTCATGCTACTCTTAAATCATTGATATGATCATTGATGACATTACTACTTACTTCTTGGTAAATTGGTCATGCTTAATTATGGGCATCTACATTTAAAATTACTTGAGATGCTAGATCAGGTACGACGAGTGTCCAAGAGCTACAATCTAGTCCCCCCGGCAGAGAGCTGAAAATATACTGTTAACTATGAGATATAATGATACTGGCGTTGCATTTACGTTAGGAGTACTTGCGTATGTGAATGCTAGATACATAATCACATTACACTTGTTCATAGTGTGTATTCCAAAGTGGCATAGATCCTTAGTATACACTATGACTCTTGACTGATTATTGTTACATGTGAAAGGTTCTTGCTCGTTATATGCTTACTTACTTGCATGATATGGCCATCCTACGTTCTTGTAAACTATTGCTCTCTTGATCCTTTTTGCTCGCATCTTATGCTTAACCTCAATACTTGAATGTTCTTACTTTTTGTCCACTCACTTGTTACAATGATTCTCTCTCTAGTTATGTTTTTACTGGATTCATCATGCATGTCAGTTCTTTTAGTTTTACTTGTGTCTGCCTAGTTCTTAAAATGTTAATTACTTATATCATTGTCCGCACATTGATGTGTAAATTCTACTAGGTAAGTACGCTCATTATCTCCTCTCTTAACATTTTAGGTAACATTGATGTCGATGAGAGAATCAAGTTAGTGACGAGAATGCATCATAGTGAAGAATGTGGATCAACCTTAGTTTGTTATTGTCTTAGTATGAGAGTAGGTTAATGTATTAGGTAGGAAGGAGAGAAAGAAAGAATATGTAATTTTTCCTTTTTCTCGAGTCTTAGTCTTGTAGTTTAAATCTTAAAGTTGGATATGCACTGATTTTGATTATTGATATAGAATGAAGAGTTTGAAGTTATGGATGTCCAAATATTTACGTTATATATGTTTGCTAGCTAAAGGCTTATTTGACGGCTGCTCACGTCTCAATTATTTCTTCCGCTGTCATCTTTGGGACGTGACAGTTATAGAAGATAAATTAATCTTTTTGCTCTCTTAACTCATTTGTGGTTAAGGCTGCAAAAAATATCAGAAAATTAGATTATCCTATCCGATTTCGATCAAAATTATAGAAATTGGAAACCCATTTAATCACCAATAGCAAATCAAATTTGGATTTAGATATATCCGATAAGCTATCAGAATTCGATTACTGATTTTTGAATTTGATAATATATATAATATTATATATTACTTGAATATTTGATTTTCAAATCTATTTTTTTGAATCTATTCATATTCAATGGGGTTTTTTTTATTAAATTAATCATATTATATTAATTAATTAATCACATTTTAAAAGTATTTCCCAAAATAGTCACCAAGTTGCCACGTCGGCAACTTGGTGACCGGGAGGCGGGGATGGCAGAATAGGTTAGGAGTCAGCAATGCCAACGCCGGCTCCAAAGTCGGCATTGCCAATGCCGATTTCACTATGTTTATAAAAAAAAAAAACCTCTCGCAAGCGCGCTCTGTGAAAACACAGGCAACACAGAGCGTGCTGCCTGTATTTTCCAGACAACAATTTAATTTGAACAAAATTTTGAGCATTTTTGATATTTTTTGATTAAATTTTATATTGAAAATTTATAAGAGTTTTATCATTATGTATATAGAGAGAATTCTCTCAACTCAACGTCTAGATTTTGGATTAGAATTCGAGTCTTTTAATATGATATCAAAGTAGATTTTTAATAACAAATTATACAGTTGTAATCATACCTCTATGTATTTTAAATATTATTTAATCTAAAAAAACGGACAGCACCTCCCCTGTTCCACTTATATTTTCATGATTTGTACATGTTCATGTACGATAACATTTATATGTATATGTCAAGGATATTCACAAATAACATGCCAAAATATTTGTAGATGTTCAAGTCATATATACATCATGTCTAAATCACAAATACATCAAAATAACATATGCACACGAAAAACACAACAAAAAATATCAAGTACAGAAATCATCTCAAAAAAATTGTGGAAACCATCTCTTCTTTCCCTTTCTAGATGCTCGACCTCGACCACGACCACGACTATGACACTGCTCATGTGCATCAACCTCTGTCTCCGACTGTGACTGTGTCTCATGCACTAAGTTAGCATCACATGACTCTGACTGTGCTGTCTCAGAATCCATGTCCTCATCTATACTGCCTAATGTCTCTCCAAGTAGATCAGACTGACTCTGCTGTGGTAGTGTGCTAGTCGAACCTCTGTGACATCGCTGGCGACGATATGTACCTACTGTAGACTATGGTGGCTGTGTATCTGTCATGCCCTCATCTGTCAGTATCTGTGAAGCTCCTATGTGACCATACTGTGAAACTGTCATAACATCTGGAGAACACTGAGATGGTCCTGCATCATCTGGCTGCTGCATGCACATGGCTTTGAAGGTCCTGCATGTGATGTAGATGAATCTGTCCGCTGAACTTGAGATAACACACTATCAATGTACATCTGCATGGCTATAAATCTAGACTGTGTACCATCCGATATATCATCCTGAAGGCCATCAGTAGCCATCATATGTAAATGCTTCATACCTTCTATCAGACTCCTCTCTATGTGATAACGTGGCTCATAACGCATATCATTAGTGAAACCTGGCCGACCAATGTACCGTCTGGTGATAGACAAATACCAAGACATATACTCCACTCTACCAATACCAACAATGTTCTCATCCGGTGGTATAATGTATCCGACGATGCCACATCTGTACAAAATGTGTAAAATATCTAGCCCAATCAATATGCCCACGACCCCTCCGAGTGACACGATCTAATGGATCAACAGGACCAGGAATAGGCTGTACTCTACCAAACTGTCTAAGTACTCTATCTGGAACATGCATCTCAACAATAGAAAAACAAATAAGAGGAACCCGAGACAACCAAAGATCAGATGCCTGCCTCGAATAGCTGGTAATATCTGCAATATATCAAAAGTGTATGGCTCCCACCTAACCTATGTTGAAAATGCATGATGTAAGTGTAAGTGTAAGTACTATATCCTCTATGTACAATACAATAGGTTTCATTATGTTTACCTGATAGTCCTCATGATGATCAAGCTCTGATCTATATAATCTCAAAACATGTCGAGGGTTATTTGTCTCTACTCTCGGAACATTCCACCTACAATTTATTTGTGAGTTAGTAAAATTTCTATAATCAAATAGTCATCATACAACATTCTAAATTTACCTGTGACCCAAAGGCATGTCCTGTGCCAGTGGATGCATCGCAATATCAGGACGTCCCACATGTAGTCGCTCCCAAGACCACAACTACAAAATAAATTAAATATTTAGAAGATGCAATAAATTGTTAGAGGCAAAATAAGTATGCATTAAATGACAAATTACCTGAAGAAGAGTCAATGAACCACAAATGGCCTTCGCATCCGACTTGCATGCAGTAGACAATTGACGATAGAGATAAGCAAGCATCGCACCACCTCATGAGTATCTACTAGCTCGATCAAAGTCCTCTAGAAGCGGTAGATACATAAGTGGCACTGAGTTTCCTATCTTATCACTGAAAATAGTACAACCCAAAAGATGTAACAAGTATGCTCGTGCATGTCGTCTAACAACCTCCACTGATGCATCATCTGCGATAACTGCAAACCTTTCTCGCAACCAAGATAATTTTACAGAACCTCGTCTCATCATATCTGGAAGATCACCTAAAAGTGACATGCATACATCTGTCCAATCTAAACTAGTGTCCCCTACAACAGCATCACCATCAATTGGTAATCCCATCAAAATAGCAACATCCTGCAATGTGATACTCATCTCCCCATGTCTAAGATGGAAAGTCTGTGTCTCACTCCTCCATCTCTCAACTAGGGCAGTGATCAATGCCCAATCTAACCTGATCCATTGAACCCGAGTCAAATGAAAGAAACCAGCTCTATGTACATATTCTACAATGCGAGGGTCAACTGGCCAACCACCCAAGCTCCTATGGTGCTCCCAACATTTAAGAACTTCTGTTTCCTGAAATTTTTTTTTAAATCTGTTAACATTAAATTTATGCACAAGTAACAACAACAATACATTAACAATAACAATAACAATACCTGGCCAGTGTAAAACCAACTGTGATCTATGAGAATCCTGTGCATATAATAAAGAAGCATCTATAGGACCTGGAAACTGGTCCATCTCTGCAAAGCCTACATATAAGAAGAATTATAAGTATATAAACAACATGAATAAACAACAGACATGTATATACGTGAAAAATTATAAGTATGTAAACAACAGAAATAAATAAGGTTTCAAGAATATGTGTAAAACAACATAAAAAACACTTACTAATTGTGATGAGGAGGTTGTACCCCTGGACATGTACTTCTATAATGTCCTGGTTGGCTACAATGGCTACAATGGTTATGAGATGACCCTTCTTTATTTGTATCCATATGCATATGAAGGCGTCTGCTACGTGGACGACCACTTTGCTTGCGACCAAATGGAGGTTGCAATGTAGCACCTCGATGCGGAGGCCAATGTCGACTATCCAAAACAGGATGAAAAGCAAACTCATATGTCTGTCGATAGGCCTCCATAGAATAAAATGCAGCACAAAAGTTCAAGTGTGGAATATTTGCTGAAAATGATCTACAAGATGCCACTATGTGAACACAAGGAAGACCTGTCATGCAATAAACATTGCAGGAGCAACTACATTGTGGTCCCAAGTTAACAGTGTATTGATGTCCGTGTGAATTAGTGACTTGAAACTTATGTCTAGAAAATCTGATGACCTGACATCTTCTAGCCTCTCGCTTAGTGACACGAAGTTGGACTTCTACACTAGGAGCATATGATGATTCCCAATTCAAACCATCCTCACGTCGTTTAACAAAAAAATGTTTAACCTGTAGAAAGTTTTTTGCAATAAAGCCTGGATAGGCAAACCTCGTGCACCTTTCAACACACTATTAAAACTTTCTGAAATATTTGTTGTCATCATACCAAACCGCTTACCACCATTATATATCTTTGTCGATCTTTCATAACCGACATCTTCCAACCATTTCTTTGCTTCAAGATTCATTTCTTCTATTTTCTATATGAAATGTTGAAATTCAAAGATATATGTTCTAGTTGCTATAGACCATAAAAGACTTGTCAATGTCTTATCACGAAATATTTTTTGAAAATTATCAGTAAGATGTCGTAAACAGCAACGATGGTAATCAATAGGAGGAGGAAATATCTCAGGTATTGCACACTCCAAACCTTTGTGTCGATCAGAAATGATTGCAAGACCAACTCTATTTGTAACTTTCTCTCTGATGCACGCCAAAAACCATGCCCAAGAATCGCCATTTTCCGATTCAACAATAGCGAATGCAAGGGGGAATAAACCATCATCTGCATCTACACTAGTAGCAATCATCAAAACACGAGGATATTTTCCATACATGTGTGTTCCATCAACACTTATCAATGGCCTGCAATGTGGAAACCCATGTATGGAAGGTGTAAATGACCAAAAAACTCTCTGAAAACGAAAGACATATTGTTCTGCATAGGTGAACTGCACAACTGTCCTTGGATTTGTCAATTGAATAGCCTCTAGATACCTGGGTAGAGTAGCATATGATGATTCCCAACTGCCGAAGATTTGTTTCATAGCCAAACATTTTGCAATCCATGCTTTCTTATATGAAATTTCAACATGATATTCATCTAGTATTCTTCTCACAATCTCTTCTGGAGTAATTGTTAACTTTGTCTTCACAGCTGACAAAATCAACCTTTGAATAAAACGAGATGTGCATTGGCGATTGGAACTTTGCAATATTGGATTCACACATGTATGAGGTCCAGAATATTTTTTTTATTTTGAAATATTCAAATCCATTGACAACTAATGCATGAACCTCCATGCACATGTATCATGAATGCATTGAGCTGTAAACATCTTCGTGTGACTTCGTGTCACCTTATATTGGACACTATGTTTAACTGAATATGCTTGCAATGCATATATCAAATTCTTCTTATTTGTAAAAAATTGTCCAACATGAGGCTCTTCACCCTCTAAAGTACAAGGTACATCTATCCCTTCATGAGAATTATTCATTATGGCTTCATCTATCCATTGATCAGAAGTGAATACATCTGGAGGGTCTTGCTCATATTCAATTTCTGTATTATTAACCCTGGCAATATCAGATAATGGTTCATCATCTTCCTCTTCTATATTCTCAATGTCATCTATATCATCTTGTGAATCTATTTCATCTTCTTCATCCTTCTCAATCACATGTTCTTCTGTTACATGGTGCCTACATACCAATCAAATATGACACAAGATTGTTGATATGTTATGTGATGAAATCACATACCCTGATGAGCTCGCACTATGAAAAGTATGTGAAGGATCAGTGATTGGCATAAAATGATATTGTGAGGAGCCACCTCCATATCCAATAGACCTCCAAATAAAAATTATAAATGTTATCAAAATTTAATCACACTAATATATATTTCGTACAATTATGGGAGACAACTCACCATGGGTTATAATCTGTAGGTAAAGTGTAGTCATATGATTCACACCGTACATCTATCTCATTAGCAGAATAAAATCCAGTAGAATCAACATCATCATTCAACATACGTGTGAAGAGTCCAGTTGGTTGTTGATACTCATAGTGTTGAGTATGCAAGTTGTCATCAATATGACCATGTGTTTGCACTTCATCGTTGCCTTGAATAGATATATTATCTATATCTTCCTTCTCCAAATATAATTGTACAGTAGATACATGAGAAGGATACAAATCGAACATGCTTTCAACAGTTTTATCATCTTCAACTCTCACTGTAATATATTCACCCATAGAAGTAGGCATGTTATACTAATCTTAACATGTCTTTCATCATATTTCGTCAAGATATATAATTTTTTCATCAACTCAGTAAAAGTTGTCTTTTTTTACACGCAAAATGCGTACAATACCTCCTTCATATTGAGGCTTATGATCCTCAATATGTAAGACACCATCATAATAGCACATTATAGAAATGTTTGAACTAGTCATATCTGCCATTTATAAGATAAATAAATTACATATGTCAAATAATAATATTCAAACAAATCACATTTGTCAAATAAGAATAATTAAACATCAATTTCATATATATCTAACATTTATAAAATTAACATTAAATTAATATAATAAAAATATAAATAATTAAATAAATAGGTTACCTGCTTCTTCCTGGTCGGCGGCCGGATGGGTGGGTGGGGGGAAGGGAGGAGGAGGGGAGGAGGAAGCGTGGAGATGTGGGTGGGGGGTGGATGTGAGAGGGAGGGTGAGCTGGGGCGGCGCGCGAGCTGGGGGGGGGGGAGGTGAGGGAGGAGGAGACAGTGGAGATGGGGTGGGGGTGGGGGGTGGATGTGAGAGGGAGGGTGAGTTGGGACGACGTGGCGAGAGAGTTGGGGCAGCGCGGCGAGCTGGGGCGGCGCGGCGAGCTAGCGGCGAGCTAGCGGCGGCGAGGGTTGTTGCGCAACGAGCTGGGGGCGGCGCGGGGAGCAAGGCAGCAGTGAGGAAGGTGAGGAAGGGGTTTCGGCGCACGAGGGTGAAAGGGGTTTCGGCCTGGGGGGGGGGGTCTTTAAGGAGGGTGTTGGCATTGATTCTCAATGCCGACTGTAGTGTCGGCTTTGGTAATGCCGACTCCAAAATCGGCATTCTCAATGCCGACTCTGAATTCGGTATTGAGAAAACCGACTTTAAAGCCGGCATTGCCAATACCGACCCTATTCTGCCATCTGGTCTCCCGGTCACCAAGTTGCCGACGTGGCAACTTGGTGACTATTTCGGGAAATATTTTTAAAATGTGATTAAATAAATAAATAATATAATATAATATGATTAATTTAATAAAAACCCTATTCAATACAATCTGATTTTTTTATAATATGAAGAAATAGATTAAAAAATTACTATTTCCATATTTGATTTAGAATATGATATTTTATGATAATTTTTATGGTTCAAATATGGAAAAAATTATATTTGACTTTGACTTGTTTACACTAATTGTAGTTATGTTAAAGAGATAGAATCAAATAGTATGGACATATATGATGAAAAATGTGGAATATAAAAGTATAAAATATGATATGTAAATTTCAAAGGTATAATCTCGAATACAAATTATTCCAGGAGTATATGTATAATTTTCATTTCTTTAATTTCTCTTTTTTTTTTACAACACTGTCATCCATTAGGTGGTGGGTCAGCTAGCGGACAAGATCGTTAGCATGTTCCTCCTGATGTTATTTATCTCAACGTAGTCCACCTCTACATCTCGTGCTCGGACCTCGGTCACCGAAAGGGAGAAAGGAGAGGTGGTCTCGACCGAAGAGGAGACGAGAGCAGGTCTGCGTGAAGAGAACGGCATGGCGGAGAGGAGGAGCGGCGGTAGCATCGGCGTCGCCGGAGGTGGTGGGCACTCGATCCTCGCCGGACTCCGCATTCTCTTCGCAGTCTTCGCCTCGTCCTCGATTGGTGCGGCCGCCTCGTACGGGGATGCCGATCTGGGGTCGGTCCGGGTCGTCTTCCAGGTCCTTCTCGGCCCTCTTTGAATTCATAATTACCTGAAACTAGCCGATTTACGTTTTCATGGCTCTCTCCCACTGGGTCTGCAGAGGGACGCAAACGTGGTTCTGGGTCTTCGCTTCATTTTTCTTCGTGACTTCGGATTTATAAACCATTAATGTTTAAATGTTTCAAGCGAACAGTTTGAATTCTATTCATCCTTGGTACCCAGTTAAACGGCAAATTCTTGGCTATCTGTTGCATTTTATACCATCATAATTTGATTGGAAGCGGTGACATGAAGAAGATGTGCGGAGATGAATCATGGTTCGTATTGTTGATAATGCTATGAAGAGAGATAATATTGGGTTTCTAACAAGTGGGCATGGGTCATGATTCAAGAAATGCCATACTCCTTGATCAATACTGAGTTATTTACTTGCGGTTGCATCTCTTGAGATGTCACTCATATATCCTTGATTTGATAGGCTTCTATAATTGTTTTACCACCTATCATTTATTTCCGAAAGGAAGTGGATTGTACCGCCAGTTACAATCAAAAGGAGGTGGGAGAGGAAAGATTCCTAAACTAATCATATCAAAGCGCACACATCTACGGGAAAATACCAAGCTAGTGCATTTCCCTACCCCAGCAGCGAGCATATAAACAAAGAAGATGTCCACTTCAAGGATAAAAGAAAGAGACTGCCCAATGCCCCTAGAATTTTGTACTTAATACACTCTGCAAATGTTTTCACTTCTCCCCTCCCATCTACTTCTAGACTATGGAAACTTCGTATATCCTGAATGAACTGGAAAGACACCTGGAACTGAAATAAGTCACTAGAGATCCTTCAAACCTGTCTGCATCCCTACTATTAACTAGGAGATGATCAACAACCTCTGCCTGTTTTGCCCTAAAGAGCATAGTATATTGCCACTTTGATTCCCTTTACTCATATCCACCTTGGCGACCGATCACTTCTTAGTTCTTAATAGTGAGGCACATGGTAGCATGGACTTTAAGAGGGCTATTAATCTTCAGTGTCTGCCCATATGGGAAACAATGGAATGTTTCCTTGCACCAAAGTTCCAAACTGTAAGCTAAATTGACTTATTGGAAAAAGGGCTAGTGAAAGTGGAAGTCCGAAGGATGACTTGTGGTGGTGGGTCTGGCGATTGTGAAGGAGAGGATGAAGGTAATAATGAAGAGGGTGTACATCACAGGGTGCAAACTCATGTCTCTGGAGGGTCTGCTCAGATTTGGCATCAAGACCCACTGTCAAACCTTTGCTTTCATTGCCTAGTGAAGGATCATCATACTTCCAGTTGTCCAAATGAATGAGTCTGCTGGAGAGGAGGAGGAAAGGGCACTAAAGTGCTCATTGTCCATTATTAAGATGCTCATAGTGGATGATAGTGGTAATTTACCTTATGTCTACAGAACTTCATTAGCAGTGTCAAAAACCTGCTATAGAAGCATTCCACTTTGTCTCCTATTTCATAGAGCAAAGCTTGACACTATTGCAATTGCTTCATCATTGAGGTAGTTTCATTGTCAGTTTGTCAAATTATGATTCTTGAAAATAAAAGCATGATTTTTCCTAAGAACATGTGATAATGACGGTTAGCCATTTGGAAACCACTTCAACCAGATGCAAACTGTGGAGTGGCACTGGATGTCATGAAGAGTTTTAATCTATCACATTTCATGGATGGCAGAGTCGGGTCGGCTGGGTGAGTCGGACCCAGCCGACCCCGACTCGGGTCGGGTCGGTGGAGTCGGCCGACTCCAATGGAGTCTGGCCGACTCCAATGGAGTCTGGCCGACCCTGGGTCGGCCAGAGTAAATTTTTTTTAAAAAATGGAAAAAAAATCAGGAAAAATCCAAAAAATCACAAAAAATAAAAAAAAAATCAGTAAAAATTATTTAAAAATATATAGTAATATAACATTTTGGGTATATCTATAGTCTAGTTACACATATGTTCATATTACAATACAGAGCAACGGTAACTATGATGCCTTATTTACCTGAATATCATTTAAGTAAATGTTATAATTTGTTGTTTCATTTACTTAAGATATTACATGTAAATAAGGAAGTACCCCCCATTTGAATCCAATAAAAATATCAAAAAAATCATATCTCTTACCAATAAAAAGTCAACTCTCCCATCAAAGAAGAAAATCGCGATTTCGATGATTTTAGCGAAATGCTAACTTTCTAATCTCTCATAATTTGGTCTATTTAAAAATTTGATAATTCAAATAAACCATATGGAACACTAAAAATTCAAAGTCCGGTAAAAAAAGTCAAACGTGCATATGACTTCTCCAAGGGAGCCACTCTCCTACTGACAACACTTAGTCTGCTTGAGAGCTCTCAAGATTTGGTCAAACCTAAGGTAATATCACCTAAACTCATGAAAATTTTCACTTTCTAATTGAAAAAGTCTTAGAAAGTGACAATTCTCATGACTTTGAGTAGTGATAATTTAGGTTTGACCAAATCCTGAGAGGTCTCAAGCAGACTAAGTGCTGTCAGTAGGAGAGTGGCTCCCTTGGAGAAGTCATATGCACGTTTGACTTTTTTTACCGGACTTTGAATTTTTAGTGTTCCATATGGTTTATTTGAATTATCAAATTTTTAGATTGGCCAAATTATGAGAGATTAGAAAGTTAGCATTTCGCTAAAATCATCGAAATCGCGATTTTCTTCTTCGATGAGAGAGTTGACTTTTTATTGGTAAGAGATATGATTTTTTTGATATTTTTATTGGATTCAAATGGGGGGTACTTCCTTATTTACATGTAATATCTTAAGTAAATGAAACAACAAATTATAACATTTACTTAAATGATATTCAGGTAAATAAGGAGATCCTGAACCCCTAACCGAAGAGGATCCTGAAGGTAACCTGAGAGAATCGGTTGCACCACATACAGACCACTTGGAGTCGGGTGGAGTCGGCGGAGTCGGGGGAGTCGGGTCGGGGAGTCGCGCGACCCCGGCGGATCCGGCCCGACTACCGGGACTCCGCGGATCCTGGCCAGTTCCCCCGCCAACTCGGGTCGCAGGCCGCCGACCCGACCCCGACCCGCCCGACTCCGACCCGACCCGCGCGATTTTGCCATCCTTGTCACATTTTGCTTTTTAGATCAAGAAGAAGCCTTTAGAAGACTGGATACAATCCACTGTTAGTGCTCTGTCTTCTGGGTACTTGTGTTGGAGGTTCTGGTGTTGACTTGGAGACCTTATCTAAATCTATTATGTTGACATGGGCACTCCTTTTCTACCATTTGATACCAAACTTCTCAATTTGAACCTTCTGGAGAAAAAGGGCTCCTTGCTTTGACGAGTTGGGCTTACATCCAACACACTTTTTGTGCCATATTAGGATAGTCAAGCAAAAATCATGGTATTATTGTCCAATTATCACTGACATCACCTCCCTTCTTTGAAATCACATGACAGCCTGTCTGTAGCTGTGGGTAGCTATTATATGACATGACAGGCCAGTTATATGGAAATGCATTTCAGTTATGCTAGAAAGATGATCAGCAGTACAGTACTATTTCTTTCGGTCCTAGTATGGAAGGCACTTTGGAAAATGGTCACGCGACTAATTTTTTGTCCCATTCGGCATGCCTTTTCCTTCCTAGCTGTCATTACCATTCCCAAAGAATTAATGATTGGAGTTTGGTACTGGACTTCCCTTCCTGGTACAGTCAAATCCAATTTTAGAGCAAAACTGGCTGGTTCTTCCTAATTGATTCCCATTGGAACTGGAACTTCCTCTCACACAATGAATATTGCTTGAGGGACTGCTAACTCTCCACATTTTTCTCCCACTTTTGCCAAAGAGAAGGAAAAATAAATGCATAACATGACTGCTTCTACCATCCGAGGTGGTTGAATTGCTTCTCTTCACAATAGTGACCTCTCATCCTCACATAGAATACATAATTACTATGGATCTGGTTGCATATTCTTGTCGAATGACACATTACCCTCATTATAACTCTGTGATATGACTTTTTGGTGCTACCAGGCTTATTATAGTTATGGGGTAAATTTTGGGACATGCAGAAATAGTCTCTAATGAACATGTGTGCTTCATTCAAGGACAGGGTGTTGAGCCAGGTCTGGTGGCTGGGAGATTGTCCTGGTTCCTCTCTGCCCTTGACACACCAGCAACCTTGTGAAACTACATTTTTTCAGCAAGACTCTGCACATCTGCACTACAGTCCCAAAGAAAGCAGAAAGGAGCCAACCAAACCAAAAAATTCTGGCTGTGTCAGCTGGAATAGGCTGATTCCTGGTCTACCCAGCACCCAAAATTTAAAAATAAAAAATTCTTTTCCCCGGGATGCCTGGGTACATACTCTGGGAGGCATGACTCTGCATCTGCTGCACCATGTTCTAAAAATCTCACCGCCCTTGTAAACATCTACAACACCCTTTATTAGTTTATTATTTGTTGGACACCTGGTCCTCCTTCCCCCGATTCCCATTTTCCCCTTTCTTCTTCTTCCAGTCTTCCCCCTTTCCCCCAAGCTTCAGCCGCCTTTGCCTCCATGGCTGCTGGTTGTGGTAACCCCCACTGCTGCTGTTGTTGTTGCCTCCGAATCTCTCGAAAGGAGGAAAAAGAGGAAATTGGTGAAGACTGAGATGAATGGAGTGGAGTGGAGTGGATGGACGCTGATTGTATGATGGTGATGAGGCACAGGAGGAGATGGGTGTCCTCTGTGTGGAGGAGATGCTGTTGCTGCTCAGGTATCTTCCTTCCTTCCCCATCACCACCTCCTCCTCTCTCTTCTCCATTCTTTTTCAATTATCTTGGATTTTAATGAATTTTTAAGTAATTAAAATATTATTTTTATCAGGTTTATGCAGAACAGGCCTGACTTCATGCAAATCACCCGACTGGCCAATTCCTGACCCAATGCAAGTCAGAATTCCATGGTTAGGTGTAGAAGTCGTAGAAGTAGTTAGGATTCATATACTTAAATGATCGTAAATCTGGTGAAGCCAAGATAAAGAGGGTTGCATTTGTCTGTTTCTAAATACTAAAACTTGGACTCTGATTGTTATTACATCTCACTGTGTACTGAGATTTCATTTTTTTTTGATATTCGGCACATTATTCTTCTTGATATACCAAGGTAAGGTGCATAAAACAGGAAAGATGCCAGCATTATATAGTCACATTATATGCTTGTGATGGATGAATTGTCAGGTCGTATTAACTACCTGCAATTTCTACCTTATCTTTCTGCCTACCAACTGCCAATGGTGGTCACCAAAGCTTTATTTATATTAGTTTGAAAGTGCATATTTATGTCTTCTTTTCTGAGCGAATGTATGTAACAATTAAGGATCCTTTCTGCCTTCAAAAACTACTTCACCCTTTTGAGCAGATAGTTACATTTGACTTTTGAACATATTATCAATGAAAATCTTAGGTAAATGACATCATTTATGAGGAAATTGATCCCCTACGAAATCTATAAGAAAGGGATGTGCGATCGCTTGAGAAACAGATTGCCAGACCCTATTCTCTACATCGGCTCTCTTTCTTTCTCTCCCTCTCTTCCTATGACGGTATCAGAGCAGTATCCTTCTTGGGTACTTTGATTCCTCTTGGATATCTGGTTTGTGCAGGCCGCTGCTTTTTAGGGTTCTGTTCTCGCTGGCACCAGGGAGATCCTTTTGTTTCACTTGTTCTTTGCACACTCAGCTGCTGGGCTTGGCTTCTCTTTAGGGTTTCTTCCTCTCCCTTGCACAGGGGGCATAAAACCTTGTTCCTGCCCATCTCTCTTGTGTGGTTACCTTCGGATTCCTAGTTCTTTCTAATCTGCACTCCTGGTTCTTTTTCTTCTGTGGCAGTGGAGGCTCTTTTTTGAAGACTGCAGTCATCTACTGTTCTGTGGGGTGATTATCTTGGTAATTGCTCCCAGATGGCAGAAGACACTTCTGCAGTATCTGATACATCCTCCCATGCTGTCCAGCCTGCGGCTTCTGTTGCTACTGGGCAATCGACCCTGCAAATTACATCTGAAAGCCTTACATATGCTTCTTGGGCTATTGCTGCAGAGTTGTACATTGCAGGATGCAAAAAATTGGGTTATCTAACTGGTGACATGAAGGCTTCAGATGCTAAAGACACACAGTATGGTGCATGGCGTAGGGACAATGGTATGGTGATGCCATGGTTGTTTAACTCCATTGGCTTTAGTGTTTGCCCACTATTCTTCATACGTCCACCATGGTGGACATGTGGAAAACTCTGATTGGCCTTACGAACTGAAGAAGAACAAAGTCTATCTCTATCCATTGAGCCACAATATTCATGAACTGAAACATGGATCTACGACTATTACAAACTTTTGTGCCTTTACTTCTATCTAGAGTGAGTTGGATGCATGGTAGGTGGTGGCCCAATGTCTTACTGCTTAGGCACCATGGTGAGGCGCCTAGGCAAAGCCTAGTTTATCACTATTCACTACTCTGTATTTTGTGTCATGTCCATTCATTCTTCTCCTTTCAATAATATATGAATGAGCTACTCGAAATATTCCATCTGCATATATATATATTGTAAAGGCATCAAGGCAATGTAACATAAAAAAACCATGATGCGAACAAAATAATTAACAATAAGAAGGCAATCAAAAGTATCTGAACATACCTGTCAACTTGGATGAAAATTTTAGTTAACCTGGAATATTGCTAAGCAAATAATAAACACACTAGTATTGTATTAAACCATCACTTGTCAATTGTCAAACATAGTCGTTGCATCAAAGTAGTTCTAAAAAGACAAAAAAATGGTGAAGTAGCAATAAAAATGCAAAACTTGATGCCAAAACCCGTGTCCTGATCCAAAAGAACCCCCAACAAGTGGATCCCCACATTCTCTTTCTCTTTTGTCAATGTTGTCATCTTCTTCTTCATTAATCTCATCTTCATTAGGCCCATTAACTCTTCTGTGGTGCTATCCACTTTTTTTTTAAAACATCATCATTAGTGTTGATTTCAGCATCTACTGTAGCAACCCAATTCATTAAATTTTAAATAAATTTAATTAAACTCAAAAGAATAAATGAGTTAAAAATAAAACCCAATAAGTAAAAGTTGATAATCGGCTTAATTAATGGTCCATAAAAAAGTTAATGGGCTAAAATAGAACATAAAATAATGAGAAAATAGGAAAATCTTATTAAATTCGTAATGCCCAATATCCATTAATTAAATTGGACAAGATAAGCTTAAATACACTGGATAATTGTCCAAATTCTTGCTCAATCACTACCTAAACTTGGGGAGCACATTTTCTAACACAATCCACTCTAATTAGAGATTGGAAGGCTTAAGAGATAACGATAAATATAGAAATTCGTATTAAATTAAGTTTGAACCCTATTATGACTCTTAAAGCCCAAACCCTTTAAATAAACCCCATCTCTCCACATGGCCGACCCTATTGCTGCTTGGGAGAACTTCTGGACGCAAGAGGACGGCTGGAGGAGGAATTCGTGAAGAAGTCCTACAACCAAGTTCATCCCATTCTTGCCTTAGAATCACAAATCTGCTCAAAGGTAGGTATTGTCACAGGCTAAACCTAATTAAATCTCCTTGTATGCTAATCCCCATGCTAAAAACATGATCTCCACGTTTTCCCTAATTTGTAACTTCCATATTGTGAGTATTTTGCATCCAAAGTTCATGATTTCATGTGCACCCAATCCTTTGTTCTTTCCTTCTAATCTTGCTCAATCCATGCCCATATGTCAATTCATAATTTCTGTACATTTATAAGCATGTTAGGAAAGTGTTAAAAGTGGCTTGTCGATTTTTCATGCTTTATACATCGAGATCTTTACGTTTTATTAAGCAGGTATCGCCCACGGTGTCACTGCGTATGAACGGTGGTACCCATGACTGCCTTCTTGAATGCTCCCCCGAGATAGCGCATTCAAGATGCATTTGACATAGCCGGTGCGTTCACTTAACCTGAACGTGCTAGGCTACCTAGCTACATTCTGAACGTACGTGGAACCCTGATCGCGTTCAGATTGACAGCCTGAAGACTCTAATTTCCCTATAATCAGTGCCAGAAGTCCATCATATGTTTACTGTTTAATGACTGTATAATGTTAAACGTGCTAACAGTGGTTTACATGTTAATTAACAATAAGTTTAAACTCTCTAATTAAGTTTAAATGATGTCATATTCCTCATGATTCTCTCTCATGAACTCTACATACTCTCATCCTTCAAAACTCAATTTTTTTTTTAATAAAGTATCAAGTTAATATCCATATAATTTAACTTTAATCGATGATACCCATGAAGTAAAGGACTTAATTATACATGTCTTGTTTTCGTTTCATGACGACATTTTGGAACACCGTTATCGCCGCTCCGTATACCTAGAAGTCCTCTAGAACACTGAGCAAACTGTTTCCATACTCTCTTGGCATCGTGAGAACCCTTCGTTGGGTATTCCTGCTACCGGACTGGAACTCTTTCGTCGAGGCCTCTGTAAGACTCCTTGACGGTGGATTCCCTTACGGTCCACGAGCAAGTTGTGCCATAAACACTCATACATACCATGGAACCATGCGGCATGCCAGATCTGTACGACACGTTCCAACCAGCCTTGTGTCTCTGATTGGAAATGTGCCTGACCCTTTGCTCGTGTTCTGAACTTGCCGACACTAGACCCCGCGTCTTTCTGAGAAATACGCCCAATACCCTGACCACGTTCTGGTTGTGGCCAAGGGGTAGACCGTGTTCAACCCTATACTATCAATACCTGAGAGTACTGTATAGTAGTCGATTCTTGCATGCTTTCTCATACTGTCTCACGATGTGACGCTTTGTATATTTCTGTATAATCAACAACACTTGTCTTCTCTCTTTCATCCATGAAGAACTTGCTTATTCATCTATCCTTCTCATCTTATTGTTGGAACTCCATGGCTATTGATTGATTGTCCTAATATTACATGAGATTGTTGATTCACAATCAATACCTAGCAATTATAGGGCCCGGTCTGGTCTTAAAAGGAGCATCCAAAAGTGCATGTGCCAGCGGGAGTTTATTTACTAGGGTGTCTGGATTTACACCCAAGTAATTGACAATCTCGATTAATCTATGACAATCAACTCGTGAAATTACTTGCTTTGATATTACTTGACTTGTTTTATGCATCTTGTTGGGTATTTACTTGTGAGAATGGCCAATTCTATCTCTTTTACACTTGCTACATGTTCATGTGCTCTTGCTAGCTATTACTTGATATGGTCATGTTCTTGCTCTCCTATCATCTTGTCTCATGCATTATCATTAGTTACTCTGCTTGTATAAGACGTTAATCACTTTAAGTATTGTCTGGCTAATGGGATAAAAACCCTATTTAGTGTCTCGCTCATCTAGTTTACTACTTCGTTTCAAGTGAGTCTAACGAAGACAACACACACACTGATGGGGATGGTTAAGAGTGAAGAGCATCCTGGATGCACGACGTGGCATAGAAGAGTTACCATATCATCATAGTACAATAGAGTCTAGTTTAGTTAGTTAGTTGCATAGTCTTCCCGATGGTTGGGCTCGCCCACCAATCCGCACTATGAAGCCCGGTCAAGGGCTCCTCGTTACTGACTATTGGCTTGGGCTTCTGGAGGTCGCAGAAGGGTGGCCGCGATGGACCTTAGATGATCGATGCAGAGTTGCCCTTGTGCGGGTGGCCCGATGATGGTTGGGCGGTGCAACACTTCCTACTACAGCGTCCGACAAGTTGCAGTAGCAGCGGCGAGGAGGATAGGGGAGAGTGGCCACAGGGCGTCGGCAGAGCACGATTGAAGGGGGAGGGAAAAGCCGGCGCGGTCAGAAATGGGCCTCCCAGGTCTTCCACGCGACTGGCAGGAGAGTGGCGCAGGGCTCTCCGTGTGTGCGGGTGATGGAGGATGTGAAGGTGGGGGGTTTGGCGACGACGGGGCGACAATTCTAGTGGTGCTGGGCGATGCTTATGCAGAAAAGGCGGGTAGGGGGAAGAAGAGAAAGAAGATGAACGGGAGGGGAGAGAGAGAAGAAAAGGGGTTAGAGGCAGATGAAGATACGGGGCTTCACACCCTTGAGCTTCGCGCCCCACAACTCCGCCTGCAACGTGCCTCTCTAGAAAATTCTATTCTCTTTTTCATCCTCTCTAAAAGTTGAGGCTACATGTGTATTTAAGGAGGACGGAATCCTAATAGCCTTCCTCATAGATCCAATGACAAAAATACCCCTAAGACTAAAGAAATAGTGCAAAATCGCACCAAAATTATAGAAAAAAATAAAAGATTCGACATTAACTCTAAATGAGCCCAAATAAACTATAAAATTAGAAATTTATTTCTACCAACTTATGATCCCCTAAATGAGACTCAAATAAAATAAAAAATACATAATAAGAATAAACATGATGCCAATACGACTCCACTTGTTTGATGTCTCGAGTCCTTCTCCCTGTCAAAAACAAAAGCAAGGATAACTAACATCTTAAATATTCTATTTTGCACCTCAAATATTCTGTTATGAGTGCCTTGGAGTGCTAGACCCATTAAGGGTCTTAGACCCATCCGATTCGACTTGGACCTTTTGCCCTGATGGCCATTTGCGAATTGCGATTCCAACCTCTTCGAAGGCTCTAGCTAGGGTTCGCGTGCTCCTACTTTGGCCTCTATTGCTGCCGCCGTCTCTGGCTGCCACCGCCGACACCAATTGTAGCTGTCACGAGGCCTCTTCTTTGAGGTACTTTGACACATGAGCTCTCTATCTCGGCCTCTAGGTCCCCTTCCCGCTTCCCCTCCTCCCTCCGACCCCCGGCCATCCAACTGTGAGGTCCCCTTCCCTTTTCCATAAGCATCCAACTTATGGCTTCTTTTTAGGAAATTTCACCCAGCAAAAATTAGAATCGTGATTTACTTTTATTATATTGTGATGCTTATGGAAGTGTGGAAAACGTAAGTGTTTTCTTATCTTATTCACAAGCCATTGAGTTATATGTGTGTTGATTTCATAAAATTACATTGCGATACTTATGGAAGTTTGGAATTATGTGTTTTCATATGTTATTCACAGGCCCTTGAGTTGTATGTGCGTATTGATTTCTTTTAATTACATTGTGATGTTTATAAAAGTTTGGAAAATACAGGGTTTTCATATCTTATTCACAGGCTGATTGAGTTACATGTGCATGTTCATTTCCTTTTATTACATTGTGATGCTTATGGAAGTTTGGAAATATATGTGTTTTTGTATCTTATTCACAAGCCGATTGAGTTATATGTGCATGTTCATTTCCTTTCATTACATTACAGACATTATGGAAGTTTCGAATTATATGTGTTTTCATATCTTATTCACAGGTTGATTGAGTTATGTGCATGTTCATTATCTTTTATTACATTTTGATGCTTTGTCATTGAAATTATTCCTTTAATTACATGAGAAATTAGCTAGTTGACCCTTTTATGGAGGCTTTTCTGTAAATTGATCCCCTATGAAATCTATAAGAAGAGTCTATGCGATCCCTTGAGAAACAAATCACTAGATCCTATTCTCCATGATCTCTCTTTCTTTCTCTCCCTCTCTTGCTATTACTTATGCATCTCTGTTGTATCTAGTTTCAGATATGTGCTTATTGACCGTATGTACCACATCTGTTGCCTTGTGAAAGATTCTATGTTAACCATTGAAGTTTAGAAAACTCTCTCTCTCTCTCTCTCTCTCTCCCAGCTTTTCTGCAAGGGCACCTCGGTAAAGAAAAGTTTTGGCATTGATGGGCATAAGTGGATGATTGTTAATAAACAAGTTGTACATTAATGCTTGAATTTTTTTGATAATGGCTGAGAAATACATTTATTGGTTACAATATTTGATAGGTTAGCCAGTTTATCTTATGGTGATATATTTTTGATAATTGTTGCTCTGATTTTTGTCATTTATCTTTTCTTTTACTGTACAAGTGCCTTTTGGATGTGTGGAAATAAGGTTGCATTAAAAGTTATTTTTTCTTCTATATAGACAAACTATGGGGACATTGAATTCGGCTTTCTCCCTCATGTTGCCCCTAAAACTGTGGATCATATTTTCAAGCTTGTTCGCTTAGGGTGCTATAACATGAATCACGTCTTCCGGGTAACTAATTCTCCACTTGAGTTTTGATTGCAGTAGAAATAATATTGTTTATGTTGTTTCTTTTATCATGGAAATCAAACTGGTGACAGGTTGACAAAGGTTTTGTTGCCCAAGTGGCCGATGTTGTAGGAGGAAGGTCTGCTCCAATGAACGAAGAACAAAGAACTGAAGCTGAGAAAACAGTTGTTGGTGAATTCAGTAATGTCAAGCATGTCAGAGGAGTTCTTTCTATGGGGAGGTAAATCTATCATCAATGTCAAACATGTTCAAATGCTTTTAGACATCCAAGTAAAATCTTTTTAAACCAAGTCTTTCACTTTCGTTAATATTTTTGTTCAAGACTTGATGCCATTTGAATGTGGCAGCTTGGGGGCCTAGTGAGTGGGTGGGAACTGTTCGATCTGAAGTTTTATTTCTTTCACTACTTATCTCATTTTTGTTCAAGATAATGAACACTGACATTGCAATGGTATTCTACTTGCAGCCTATTGAACGTATCACAATTCACTCAACATACTACTATGGTGAGAATCATGACCCTTCATTTTTTGAGTCAATTACATTTTAATCCTTGTTAAACGCGCTCCAGGGCCAGTATATTTTATTTCGGCCTCTGGGAGAAGCTTGCTAAGTTTATATTAGTTCTATTCTCTTGTGCAAAGCTTGCTGAGTTTGTACTAGTTTTATTCTCTTGTGCCTTAGCTCTGCATCTTTGCTACTCGAAAGTCTTATCCTATAAATCTGTACATTTCAGCTAAACATTTTTCTCATTTGCCTTTGCAAGAGAGCAAGATTTCTGCGAATCTATAGAATGTACAGATTTGCAAAAATGCACAATCTTGAATAGCTTGATCATATGGTGTTTTTTTCTCATCCACTAGTCGGTTCTCTTTGTTCAAAGAACTAGCTATGCCGCTACCCTGCTCAGATGTTGAACTGTGCACATGCTGGGAATGCTGAAACTTTCTATTCTATCAGTTTTCTTTGAACAAGCTGCATATACATTCTAGTTACAATTATGTAGGAAATCAGTTGTTGATCTCCATTTGTGCACTTAGTTTATGATCTTATGGTTGTTTCTTTTATTTCTATGGCTTCCTAGAATTTGGAGGTTTAGTTTTCTTTGATTGGAAGTGATAGACCACCCAAATTTTAAAAGCCATGTTGTGAAATGAACTTCCCTATGCAAGTGAAACAGTTTGTGTAAACATTTTTGCCATTATATGCACAATATTTTGAGCAAGTTATCTGAATGTGCTACATACTTTTATAAAGGAATGCCCCGCAATACTTACAGACTATAAACTGACTGGTTGGTCTGGTTTGCACGTTTTAGACACCAAAATTGAGACATGTGAACTTGAGAAATCTGTGCTGAAAAGAAGACTTGCTGAGTCTGCCATTGAAGTTGAAAGACAGGTTAATTATCTGCCATTCTTCTTTACTCTTGAACTCCTTTGATGCCAGATTGTCTCTATATAATCAAATCTTATTCTGTATGTCTTGTTAAAAAGGGAGTGAAACGATTGTGTTCTTTGTTCTCTTTTTTCTTTTCTTTCACAGAGACAGAAATGCCTCCCATAAAGCAAAGGTGCATAAAAACCTCGAACATCGCTATTCTGTTAAATTTTTTTCAGAACAGCCAAGTAAATATTCCGCTCTCATGTGCAGGGAAAAGGTTTGCTTCCTGTAAATTTGATTCGACATTCAACCGGCGAGAAGCAAATATTTCTTGTGTGGATCTCTCCATAAGAGGCGGCAGCAATATTGGGTTTGTAAATTTGAAGTGTTCTTCACTGTTACAACAGTTGCAAGTTCAGAAATCCAAAATCTGCATGGGAATTGAAACTACCAGTTCATCTAGGCCATCAAGAGTGAACAGTAAAAAAAAAGAGAGAAAAAGCTAATACCTTCCGTCTCTTTCGCAAAAAAGATTGTTGGTAGAATTAGACAGAAAATAAAATGTCATCCAACAAACTCGTTCCTTCGCCCAGGTGTAGCTCCATTTTGAAACCTCTGCATCTTTTGAGGTCTCCAAATTTAAATTTTTTGTTTTTTGTAAGATACAGTCTGCAAGTTGAACTCCACAGCTTCCTTTGTCAGGACAAACATGAGCAGGAAGTTATTGGGATATGTTGCGCACCTGCGGATGAGGGATATGTTGCGCACACAAACCTAGGCCATGTTTGCTATGGAGATAAGATGGGGCTGGGGAGGGGGGGATGGGTTAACACCATTTTTCGTTTGGTATGTTTACTGCCTTTGTTTGTTATCGAGATGAGATGGGTCGGGATGGGTTAACCACATTTTTTCGTTTGGTTTTCTCACTCTACTTGGAGATGAAAGGGGTTGAGGGGATTAAGGATTACCCCAAAGTGGAGAAAGCATGGGCATAGCTCATTCCCTAGAGACCTCAAGAATGAGTTAAAGTCTATTTTCCCAATCCCTATTCGTTAAAATTTTTCCATTGATGCCCTTGCCCTTTTAATATATGCCGAAAAAAAATAATATAGATGTAATGTAATGACATATTAACAAATTTATTATTACCTCTCGTGGATTATTACCATATTAGTATAGTAATTAACATTTTACTATGTTCATTTATTATTATAGAAATTAGCATTGTAATACATTCAAATAATTAATAACAACATAGTAAATTATGAATAGGCATTTTGATTACATACTAACATAGTAACATTATTGATACAATCAAATTATTAAGTGAAATACATATATATCCTAACATCAATTGTATTCAAATATATGCCCTTAAAATCTCCATATTATAATATATACTTTTGAAATTGAAAAAAAATCAGTATTTAGTAATTTGTCAAAATTGAAGGAATATTTTGTTATCATGTAAATGGAATTGGTAAAGAAGGGATGAAAATATTACAATTTTTTGAGGAGAGAGTTTTAATGGTAAGTTAGTCTTTTTGCTCTCTTGACTCAAATTTGGTTGAGTTAAGTCGTTGAAATTGGATGGTAATATATGATGACTTTTTTTGATTTCGGGGTATATGATATAATATGAAGATTTTAGGACAATAAATTTGAATATATATATATATATATATATATATATATATATATATATATATATATATATATGAGAGCTGTGTTTAGCGCAGTGGCTTCTTCCCCAGCCGAAAGGAGGGGAGGAGGCGAGAGGGCGTGGGTTCGAACCCACACCCTCCCCTCACAATTCCCATCCCCTTACGAACTTACCTACCAAAAAAAAAGTCTATATATATAATTTCCAATTAGACTTAATGTAATAACATATTAAAACATTAATTTTGCTACATCACTATAGTGTTTAACATAGTAATAATACTAAGGTACTATGGCAATTAACATAGTAATTGATTGTTATATTACTATAGCAATTAACATAAGATTATAGTAATTAACATATTGATAGTCAATTTATTAACGACAACGTATATATGATGAGATTTAATGACATCATAGTAAATTTGTTTACGGTAAAACATTATGAAATTAATTATTATTTTTATCATTATCTACATTTTTACTAAAGATAAAAATCAAAATAGGGTTGTCTCTACGCATATCAAATTCATGGAGATAAAAGATAAGGATAAAATCGTAAAACAACTCTAGTTGGATTGCGGAGATTCTTTTCCTCTTTTATACGGATACCAAACATGTCGAAGTTTTGGTTGCAGATTAGACCATGGTTTGTGGCATCGTCGATTCGGATAGAATTAGAGATCTCCTGATCTGATCCGATTCGGTTAGATCGATTCAGATTGATTCACATGTATATATAAGATATTATACATGTATGTAATGCGTATATATTACATATATATGTATATGTAAGACATATATGCATGAATATATGTAACATATGTATGACAAATATGAGAATGGACTCAATGATTCACATGATATGACATGGAACTCATACCTTATTTACATTTCATATCATTTAAGTATAGTTAAGATATTACATGTAAATAAGAAAGTACCACCCATTTGAATCTAATAAAAATATAAAAAATTATATCTATTACTAATAAAAAGTCAACTCTCTTATCTAAGAATAAAATCACGATTTTAGTGATTCCATCAAAATAACGACTTTCTAATCTCTCATAATTTAACATATTTAAAAATTTCATAATTCAAATAAACTCAATAGAACACTAAAAGTCTAAAGTTCAGTAAAAAAAGTCAAACATATATATGACTTCTCTAAGGGAGCAACTCTCCTACTGACTGCGACTTAGTTGCAGTCAGTAGGAGAGTGACTCACTTGGAGAAGTTATACGTAGGTTTGACTTTTTTTACCAGACTAAATTAGTTTATTTGAATTATGAAATTTTTAGATATGCCAAATTATGGGGGATTAAAAAGTTACTATTTTGATGGAATCATCAAAGTCACGCTTTTCTTCTTGGATGATAGAGTTGATTTTTTATTGGTAAGAGATATAATTTTTTTGATGTTTTTTATTGGATTCAAATGTGGGATACTTCCTTATTTACATGTAATATCTTAAATAAATGAAACAAAAAATTATAGTATTTACAAATGTAAATAAGGTATGAGTTTCATGTCATCCCATGTGAATCATTGTGCCCATTCTCATATCCGCCATATATATGTTACATATATCCATACATATATGCCTTATATATACGTAATATATACTCATTATATCCATACATATATGCCTTATATATACATAATATATACTCATTAATCATTGTGGATGCATCCTTCCCCAATGATCATTGGAAGGACGCGACGGTCGAGTTCCCAAAGTGGGGGTTGTTCGTTTGAGACGCCTCTTGGGATTTCGCGCTGTCATTGCTCTAGATAGTGGGGAGGCACGTTACGCCATCCCATTAACTGCTATAATAAGTGAAGAGCCGCCTAGCGTTGCAGGCCATAGAGGTGTCGAACAGGGGCTAGTTGACCTGCTCGGTGTAGCTGCCCGGTGCTCGATGCTCTGACGCTGGGACCTCAGAGGGTTCGAACAGGACCCTTGAGGTCTGTTCGGTCGACCCCGTCCTACCCGGACAGGTTTGGAGGTGTCCGGAGACTACATCTTGAAACCCTTGGGCGCTTGGTGGCTGAGGCATGTTCGGAAGCCGGTGGCTGGATCCAAGGACATGTGGCCAGGTAGCCGCTGCCTGACCGCCTTACTGGGTCATGATGGGCCTATGGGCCTAGGAGGCTGGAAATAGCCTCTACACTTGCCCCCCACCCTCTCAAGTCTGCTCGGATGTGATCGCGAGCATTTGAGAGGAGAGATGACTGTTTGGCGTCGCCTTCCTTGCATTCAATGCGATGCTGATCGTGGCGGTATGTACAACTCTTGGTGACGCCGTTGGAGCTCTTCTTCGGTACTGCCATTTCATGATGGCGGAGGAGACGTGATGTGACTAGGAGTTGGAACGACCCTTTCGAACAGGCCGTTGGAGCGGGCGAACCGCCATTTTATGCCTTTGAATCTCGCGCATCTTCTTCCTTATAAGGAAAGGAATAGGGGGAAGAACTCTTTACGCCTTCCAATCTTTCGAACGTTTTTTCCCCTTCATGTGGCAAGTTTTCACGTCCTCTGCATCCTTTCCTCAGCTTGTTTTCTCTGTCTTCTTTTTCAACTCTGGCATCAATGGCACATCGAGAAGGGAAAGCTGTGGCAAAGTCCAGCGGGCGGTCGCCGATGAAGACGAAGGTGATGAAATACCGGAGCTTCGAGGGCCTGCGGGAGCATTTCCGAATTGGGGAGGAGTATGAGATCGTTCTGATGTGCGAGGATCAGACATATTTGACGGACAAGCCGGGGTGCTTCGTCCTCTCCTGGACCTGATGGAGGTAGGGTTTCGATTGCTGGTGCCGGAGGTGGCCAAAGACCTACTCAATGCCTAGAAGATTGCGCCAATCCAGTTGACGCCGAACTCATGGAGGTCCATATTTGTTTTATGCATCATGTGTGAGAAGCGGGGGATCCAAGCGATGACGGATCTGTTCTGCAACCACTTCCGTCTGGCGTTGTCGTCGTAGTCCGGGCACTGTATAATGTATACCAAACACCGGACGAATAGGATGCAGATCCTTTTCTCCCCCCATCTTTCAAACAACAAGGGGTAGACCGAACGCCTCTTCTTCATTGGTTGGAAGAGGGGGGCCGGAGATCCGGAGTGGGGATTCCCCACCCGGATATGTGAGCCGCTGAAGAAGGTGGACATTGTGCCCTTCCTGATCCAGGATGCGGCTAAGGCCTCGATGGCCTTGTCGAAGGTCCTTGTGGAGCAGGCGGAGGCGCTCCTGACTGAGTAAAAGCTTGTTAAATACAAGCTGAGCCGCGCATGGGGTGAGCTTTTCGTCCTCAGTCTTGTCCTTTATTTCGGGAGAAATAGCTTCTAACTTCTATTTTCTTCCACAGATGCTGCCGAAGTGGCCGCTGATCGGGACCAAAAGGTCCTGGCCATGTATGCTAAGCAGATCCCTATCAAGTCATACTTGACATATATTGGTGAGGACGCACCGACGATGGCAATGAAGGCTGCTCGGCCTATGATAGGGGGTCATCCTTCCAGGTAGAGGCCTCTAAGAATTAGTCTTCAGACGGAGACTGCAACTCCGAGGAGGGAGACAATGGCTCCGAGGCGGCAGTCCGAGGAGAAAGTGGATGCCACCCCCCAACTCCAGCTTCGTAAGAGGAGAAAGCTGGTGAAGATGGCTTAGCAAGAGAGGGATGCCGAGCCGAGAACGGCGTTGGCCGTGGTGGAGCCTCCTACTGTAGAAGGGGTGATCTCAGAGATGGGCCCCCTTGGGGGCGATGACACAGTCATTGTCGATGATTAGTCCGACGAGGACTCCATGGAGGAACTTCTCGGGGTGTTGGAGCCCTTGGTCCTCACTGGCGGACGCGAGGAAGAAGTGGCCGCGGAGAGGGCATGAGTTGTCGCGGAAGAAGTGCTGAGCACAGCGGCGGTGACGGTGTGGTCTGCAGCAGACCAAACGCAGGACTTTGTGCCGACCACCAATGTGAAGGTTATGGAGTTCACCGCGGAGAGGACGCTGGACCCCACACAGACCACGGAGACAGCGATAGCAGGGCCCGCAACGGAGCATGCGCTTGTGGTTGTTGTCGAGCAGTCGGCAGGCCATGACGAGGCAGTGATCCTGCAAGGGGTGCCTGTGGGGGATGCTGTAGACCCCGAGACCATGGTGGCGAACATGGTCTCTGATCAAGTGGCTGAAGAGCCAGTCATTGCCTCCGAGCAGGCCGTCGAGACGGCCAGTGAGAGGGAAGGAAGGAACGAGGACCGAGTTCCCCTAACTAGGGTGTTCTCGGATAAGACTTCGTCACATCCTTCGGAGGCCCGATTGGAAGCCACTCTGGAGAGCTTCAGGGGAGGTCCTTCCAGGATCCTGCCCCCTTGTCTCCTCACCGAGCAGCTGGAGATACTCCATCGGCGTCAGGAGGAGATCTCAGAGGCGGAAGAGGCTGCCGCTGATTATAGCGCGACTCTTTCTTCAGGGGAAGAGAACGCCGATGTTGACGCCAGCGAGCTCGCCCGCAGCATTGTGCGGTCGGTAGAGCTGCTTCGAAAGCTGGCCGTGCAAGGGCAGTTTGCGCGGCTTCTTTGGGATGCCGAGGTGGAGGCTTCAACGGTCCAAGGGGAGCAGCATCGGTACTGCGAAGCCGAGCTGCGGAAGAAGAACGCCGATCTTCAGGCAGTGCTGAAAGCTTCCGAGCTGAAGCTCGCCAATTTTGAAGTCGAGAAGGCCGCCGTCAACGTGGTGCTCCATGAGGCAGAGGCTCGGGGTGTGGCCGCATACAAGGCAAGCCCAGAGTTCTAAGAGGACTTGGAACAATACAGGGCATCTTGCTATGCGGTCGGCGTTGAGGTCGGTGACCGGACAGGGTGTCTTCAAATGATAGTGGAGTACGCCTAGGAAGCCTTTGATGCCGTCCTTCAGGAGTGTCGTCGATGGACGCAGGTGTAAGACCCGGCCCTCCTGGGCCCTTGGCTCCGTCCTCATGGTCACAGTGGACCCCCTGGGCGCGACATTATCGCGCCAGAGGAGCCGGTCGCGACATGCTTTTGGTCACGACACACTTGACCGTCACATTCTTGTGGCGACGGGGGTGGGCATCGCGTCCTTGTCGCAACGTCTGGAGGCGACGCAACTTTGTTCTGACCGTTCTGACCGCTGTCCTTTCTATCAGAATGGCCTTGTCGGGTGTCAGACGCATACGACATTGACGCGACCTGGTAGGCTATCGCATTATGGTTTCCCGATCTTCAAGGTTTGACCATTTTTTGGTGTCGCACCGAGGTAGGCGGTTGCAACGTGGTCGCGACCTGCTGGGCGGTCACGACAAGGTTTTTGTTGCACCGGCCCGACCCGTCGTGTCTTGGGGGGCCATCGGTTCAAACTGAGGTAGGAGCCCCATTTCCCCCTCTCTCCTTCCTTTCTTCCCTTCTTCTTCTTCTTCTTCCTTCTTCCTCCCCCGAGCTCCCTTGCTTCTTCCGGCGTGTTTGTGGTGCTCGTGGAGAGGAGGTGACGCCCCGTTCGTGTAGGCGGCATCCGTGTGGTGCTTGGAGCAAGGAGGAGGTGGCCGTTCCGATGTAAAGACCCCAACGGGTCGGCTCTACTCATTGAGGTAGGGACCCCTCTTTCCCTCTCGTTCTAGAATGCTCCCCTTCCCCTTGAGGTTCTCATTTTCCCGTTGTGTTTAGGGTTGTGGGGGTGAGATCCATGCTCCGTGGTTGTGGGTTCCCTCGAGTGTAGGATCTTCTTGTTCAATGCATGAATCGTGGGGTTGAGGTGTTTTGACTTTTTGTAAGTGCTTCCTAGTGTTTCCCATGCTCCCCTCCCCTTGTAGATGAATTTGTACCATTTTTGGGGCAGTCCCTGGAGGACGTATCGGGATCCCCCTCGACTGAGGTCGTGACCTCTGAGGGTCACGATGCTGTGGTGCGCCAGCTAGCTAGCCCAGAGGGGGGGGTGAATGGGTTATTAAAACTTCGATCTCTGATTAAAACCTGTTTACTGAAAGGATTGCACAACTTAATAACAAGGTTAGAGTTAGAGCAAACAAGACAACAATCACACAAAACACATCCACAAGACACAAGGATTTTATCCTGGTTCGGAACTCCTCTCCACAGGAGACCTACGTCCAGTCCCTGAGCAATACCTCAGGATTTTACTACCAAGGGTACAATCCCCCTTAAGGATCCTTACACCCAGCCTCAACTGGTCTTCCTTCAGCCTGAAGGGAACAACAACCACCCTGGATACCACCAGGTCTTCCTTCGTCCAGAAGGGAACACAAACTAATAAGAAAAAGGATGTGAAAACAGGCTTCAGACTCTAGCTTGACCAGCTACACACTGAAGCTCCTAAGCCCCCGAGAGAGAAAGAGATTTAACAAGGTTTTTCTCTCCAAGGACCACACAGGCTCTTACAAATGAGAAGTTCCTTCTTGAGCACAGAGAGCTAAGAGCTTAGAACAAGGTTTGGAGTGGAGGCTTCGCTCTTCTTCAAATTCTAAAGATTCTAAGAGATGGATTTCTTTCTTCTTCTAAAATCAAGCGTTGTTGCACACCCCTCTTTTCCGTCTTGAGTCTTCTATTTAAACTGCTGATTCAAATTCGAACGTTGAAGTGTCCGTTGTCTCTTATCCTTGTGTACGTTAGACTGGTCACTGAGGAAGCTTCTGATCGTCAGTCTTTTATCCTTGTGTACACGCCAAAGAGATGTCATAGAACTTTGTATCTTGTGTCCAATGTTGTCCAGATGAGTCTTGTCAGATATCTGTAAGCATATCATCAATAAATAGAAGACAGCTAAGACTGCTGTCTATTGTTAGTTGAGATGGAACAGATATTGCAGTATATAGCAAAGCTCCTTTCTGTCTAAAAAAGTACGTAGACAGAGTAGCATAGAAATGGAAGATATTGTCTGCATGCATGGGAGATACGATCAGAGAGCATTTAATGCATAGCAGTCAACGGACAAGATATGACTTTGACTTTTCAACGCTATTAAAAGGCATTATACTGATGCATCAAGAAATTCGATAAAAAGAATCTTGCTAACTTATGAAATCGTTATGAATTATAGCAAGTTGTTATGAACTGTAAGGAAATCGATGTGATAACTTATGAAGTCGTTACAACAAGCAGGTCGTTGTGAGTTCTGAAGAAATCGTTACAAGAAATCGTTATGACTATCGAGTTGTAAGAAATCGTTACACGAAATCGTTATGACTGTCGAGTTGTAAAGAAATCGTTACACGAAATCGTTATACAAAGCAAGGCGTTATGATCAGTGAAGAAATCGTTATGAACTCCAAAGAAATCGTTATGAAGTCTAAAGAAATCGTTATGACTATAGAGTCGTTGCGAATTCTAAAGAAATCGTTACGAGGTCTAAAGAAATCGTTAGACTAAAGAGTCGTTGCGAATTCTAAAGAAATCGTTACGAGGTCTAAAGAAATCGTTACGAGGTCTAAAGAAATCGTTATGACTAGAGAGTCGTTGCGAGTTCTAAAGAAATCGTTACGAGGTCTAAAGAAATCGTTACGGCTAGAGAGTCGTTGCGAGTTCTAAAGAAATCGTTACGAGGTCTAAAGAAATCGTTACGGCTAGAGAGTCGTTGCGAGTTCTAAAGAAATCGTTACGAGGTCTAAAGAAATCGTTACGGCTAGAGAGTCGTTGCGAGTTCTAAAGAAATCGTTACGAGGTCTAAAGAAATCGTTACGATATCGATTTGTTTTGAGTTTTCCGGTCAAAGAGGAAAATCGTTCTGCTTATCAAAGAAGTCGATACAAAGACTTGGATAGAAGTGATGAGACTTACCAGATTGTCTTGAACTTTCATTTTTCTTTTATTTCCTGTACTTAAGGCTCAAGAATCCATTAGTGTTATTTTGTTAATCATCAAAATTAATATATAAATAAATGGAAATATTTATTATGGGGACAGTTTGGTCATCAATCTCCCCCTTTTTGATGATGACAAAATATACTAAACATCATACAAAAAATGAAATGTTTTTCAGATTTACGTTAGTTTCTCCCCCATTTTGTCATTAAGCAAAAAGATAAGCGGTGAGACAAAGAAGAGAGAAAGATTTATATTAGGATGGAGAAAGATAATACAGAGGAGATAACAAGGAGGCATGCTGTGAGACAACAGCCCATGCCTTGATCTCAAGATCCTCAAAAATTTGCAGAAAAACGCCAGAGGCAACTGAGAAGGAGGGTCCCATGGAAGGGATGTTCCTCTGAATGTAGAGTTGCCTTTGCTGCTCTAAAATTCTCCATACTGAGTTTTGTCCAAAATGAATCTGAAGTAAGTACTCTTACCAAAACTGGCCCTATGGAGAAATCTGTCCAAGGAAATTGGATAGTGAATTTGTTGATTTAACAAATCCTGCTTTAAGGCATAGAAAGCAGAATATCTAGATGCCCATACAGCATAGATCTCTGGTATGGGTGCGATGGAGTTTAGATCCATAAAAGCTTCTGCAGAAAGAGCAGGCTTCCTCTGACTAACAAGATCTTGATTGATGGCTTCCAATTGCTGATAAGAGGCCTGATAGAGAAGCGTCCATTCTGATGAGGTGAGTCTTTCACACTCAGAAATGAGTGGAGCTAAGGTCTGAGAAGACATGCGGCCAGAGTGATATTCTCTGAAGATGAACCGCAAAAAGGAAGGAGATCTGCCCTGCTTGGCTGACATCCTGCCCATCTGTCTTGCAAACATATCTAGAGCATGAGACCCAGCATCTGAATCAAACACTAAAGAGTGCAGCTTCGGCAGAAGAACTGGAAAATCAACCTTGAAAGAGACAAAGTCTACTTTAAGAGGAAGGTTGAGAGGGGTTTCTGATTTCAGCACAGTAATCTGCGAATGGAACTGGCAAAACTGAACTTCTGGAATTTTGTTCAAGTAACAGAAGTCACTGTACAGCTGAAAGGCTCTGGCAATGCGAATTTCCTTCAAAATGAAGGATCCCCAAGAGTTCTTGTGCTGGATGATAAACCACTCAGAGAAGGTGAGTGGGTGATCTCTGTGAGAGAGGGATTCGGCCCTTGCAGTCAGGTATTTTGCATACTGAGCCTTATTTCCTTTGATAGCTGCCCACTGATCTTCAGTCTTGAACTCAGTGCCCTCAAGGATTTTGGATTTGAAAGCTTGAGATATCTGAGTAAAGGGAAGAACAATGGCCAGGTGTTCGGATAGGTTGAGAAAAGGAATACCATAAATGGTAGAAAGAATGCATTTCTGGAGGTATTCTTTGTAGATAGGTCTTCTCTTAGGATCAAGGGTAAGAGAGTACCATAAAGGAGGGTATAGAGGAACAGAAGGAGTGCTTAGAGATGAGGAGGTTTTTCTCTTTTTCAAGGCAGGACTGGGAGGGTCAGTCCTGTGAATGTGAGAGGCTGTGGAAAGAATGGTGAGGAGGGTGTTCCTTTCAAAATGTCTGGAACATTGGTGTCAAAGACACCAAGAGGCAGAGGTTTATCTGGAGGAAAGATAACAGAATTAGGAGGAGTAGGAGGATAGAAAAAATGTTTAGGATTAAAGGAAGAGGTTGGTTGAAGAGGAGATGTTTGAATTTTAATAGGTGAAGGTTTAGGAGTTAATGAGGATGGAGCTGAGATGTGAGCTGGAGTAGGAGAGAAGGAGGGTTGAGATGAAGTAGAGGATGAGGAAGGTTGGGTGCGAGGCATGGGATGTTTTATGGTTGGTGGAGCAGGAGGTGCAGTAGAAGGAGATGAAGGTGTGGAGAGGGTTGGAGTGGCAAGAGATGAAGTATCAGGGGCCTTGGAGACTGACACTGGCTCTTTCCCTTTGGCCTGACTCTCTCTGACTGCTGGAGAGGGTCCTGAAGACCCTGAGGCTGCCACTGGTCCGGGTGACCTCACGACTGATGGCCCTGATGGCCCTGACCCTTGAACTGGTGGCCCTGTTGGCCGAGAGACTTCTGCTGGAGGCCCTGGTGGCCTAGGAACTTCAGCTGGACTGCTCTGAGTGGGTGCAGGAGGGACACCACTAGACCTTGAAAGATTAGCCAGCAAATTCTTCATATCAGACATCTCTTTATTGAAATACCTCATTGCATTTCTTATTGAAGATACGTCTGAGGAAGTTGAAGCTTGATTAGAAATAATGTCTTGTATGCTAGACTGGACTGATGCCAAGATCACTCCTTGGGCCTTTAACATAGCCATAACAGGCTTCAAGTTCACTTTTCTAGGGCCCTTCCTTGACCTTCTGTGAACAATTCTCTTCCGCTTACCTTGATGAGTGACAGGCTCCTCAAGATTTATAGATGTACTTGGGCCTTCACAACCATCAACCATGGCTGGAGCAGGAATTTCCTGAGTAGGTGCAGCTTTCTCAGGAAAAGCTTCATTCTCTGGTGTTTCAATCTCAGCTTGCTCCCCCTGAATGGGAGCAGGGACTTCAATACTTTCTTGCTCCCCCTGAGCAGGAGCTTCTTCCATGACCACATCTTGTTGAGTACCTGCTTGTACCTCAACATCTGCAACCGATTCAGACTGAGCTTCAGTATGGCCTGCTGCCATAACTTCTTCATCAGGTCCACCTGCCTTAGAAGAGACTGAGATGGAGGGAATGGAATCCAATACCTCTCTTAAAATAGAGGCGACTAAGGTGGTGGGCAAGGAATCTGCCACACCAGCTGCACCCTCTTCCAATTGAGCTTCGGATTGGCATTCCCACAGCTGACTCTACTGGTTCTTGCTCTGCTTGATTTGCTGCTGCTTGCTCTGCTGGATCTGCTGCTGCTTGCTCTGCTGGATCTGCAATGATTGCCTCTCCCTCAGCCACAGAAGTCTTTGACCACACTCCATCTACCACTGAGAATCCACTTTTCTTCAGATTTCTGGACCTTATAGACTGGCCCATCTTTTCAGCTACTGCACCTGACAAATCTACTCCAAAGTGCTTGAAAATCTTGGTCAGTAGATGAGCATACGGAAGGGAAACATTCAACTTGCTCTTTGTTTCCCATAACTGAGCATGTGCAAACATCATTCGCTCAATCATCACTGCGGCCAGGTTTATCTCTTTGTTCTGGATGCCCAGAACATTATGTCCGAATCTGCCCTAGTGCATGAAGAAAAGGTAGCACTACGAGGTACTAAGATTTGGCAGACTATAAAGTGAAGCAATCTATTGAATGCGGACATCTGATTAATATCAAGCTTCCCATCCTTTAACTTAAATCCTGGACCGATAATCCCGAGACCTTTGACTTCATCATTCACAGAGTGAATGCCACTAAATCCAGAGGTCTTCAC
Source organism: Colocasia esculenta (assembly GCA_014218235.1). Classification (NCBI taxonomy): domain Eukaryota; kingdom Viridiplantae; phylum Streptophyta; class Magnoliopsida; order Alismatales; family Araceae; genus Colocasia; species Colocasia esculenta. The sequence goes on from CM024766.1 coordinate 47,545,281, forward strand.
TCCAAACAAATCACGCAAAAGCTCATGGGTTATTCTGATTTGGATGCCCTTGACAGAGGAAACAAGGGACCCATCTGCTTCTGACTTCAGACAAATGTAGAAGGCTTTTACCAAGTCCGGGTAGCTTACCTCACTGAAGGTGACCACATCCATCCACTGCAATCTTCTTAGAGTATCAACTAGCCTGGCCATGCCATTCTTCTCAAGATTCTGAACATCCACTGCCTTATTTCCGCAAATCTTCGTCTTCACAAACGTAAATCTTTCTTGCTCCCTTGGGGATAAATACTCAGCACTGTAGCCCCCAACACTTCCGGAGATCAACGGAGCGGCCATGGGTGCAGAGAAGAAAAGATTCTGGAAGGGAGGATGATGGAAGGGACGGAAGTTCTCGAAGGAATTCTTCGCGGGAAGAGAAGAAGGCTTCGAAAGATGCAGAGAGTCGATCCCAAAATCGTTAGGGCATCGGCTTTGGGTGAACAGATAGAGGATAAAAAGGGTAAAGGTGGAAGACGATTCGATCTCAAAGCGATTTGAATAAAATAATATTACTTTATTGAACCGAGGAGCGCCAAAGGCGGTAAAGATAGAAAGCGACAAAAAGAGTTGACAAGTCAAACAACTTTTCACACAGAAGCGGTCAAAGCATATAGATAACTGAGTTTTGCTTAACTTTAACGGAGAGAGAGAACTTTCATTTAATCTGAAAAATTTATATGTCAATAAAATTACAGAAATTCTTTCACAAATTGCACATCCCTAGTTCCCTTCTAAGAGATGTAAATCTCTCTTCAGGTAGGGCTTTTGTGAAGATATCTGCCAATTGACCATTTGTATCTATAAACGAAATTTCTAAATTACCACTAGCTACATGGTCTCGAATAAAATGATATCTTACCTCAATGTGCTTCGTCCTTGAGTGTTGAACTGGATTTTTGGTGAGGTTGATGGCACTTGTATTATCACACAATAGAGGAATTGATTTGATGTGAATGCCGAAATCTTCAAGTTGTTGCTTTATCCAAAGAAGTTGTGTACAGCAACTTCCAGCAGCAACATATTCCGCCTCAGCTGTTGATAGAGCTACTGAATTTTGTTTCTTGGATGTCCATGATATTAGGCATCCTGCAAGAAACTGACAACATCCACTGGTGCTCTTTCTATCTACTTTGCAACCAGCATAATCAGCATCTGAATATCCTATTAGATTTATCTCACAAGATCTAGGATACCAGAGACCTAAGTCATGAGTTCTAGCTAAATATCTAAATATTCTTTTTACAGAAATTAAGTGAGACTCTCTAGGGTCTGCCTGATATCTAGCACACATGCATACACTGAACAAAATGTCTGGTCTACTGGCAGTTAAGTAAAGTAATGATCCTATCATACCTCGATAATTCTTTTGATCTACCCTTTTACCTTTTTGATCACTGTCCATTCTGGTTGATGTGCTCATTGGAGTTGATAATGGCTTTGCATCTTCAAATCCAAATTTCTTCAACAGCTCTTTGGTGTACTTTGCTTGACAGATATGAGTGCCATCCTTCCCTTGCTTGATTTGCAATCCAAGGAAGTAGCTTAACTCCCCCATCAAGCTCATTTCGAATTCTCCCTGCATAAGCTTTTCAAAGTACTTGCAAAGAGATTCATCAGTAGATCCAAAAATAATATCATCTACATAGATTTGTACAAGAAGTATATGTTTAACCTTGGATTTTATAAATAATGTACTATCTACTTTACCTCTAGTGAAACCATGATTTAATAAGAAAGTACTGAGCCTTTCATACCAGGCTCTAGGAGCTTGCTTTAAACCATATAAAGCCTTATGTAGTTTAAATACATGATTTGGAAATTCAGTGTCGTCAAAACCTGGAGGTTGTTCAACATAAACTTCCTCCTTGATGAAACCATTTAAAAAGGCTGATTTGACATCCATTTGAAAAAGTTTTAAATCAAGTGCAGATGCATAAGCAAGTAAAATCCTAATGGCCTCAAGTCTAGCTACAGGTGCATAAGTTTCATCGAAATCTATGCCTTCCTCTTGGGAGTAGCCTTGAGCCACCAATCTGGCTTTGTTCCTTAAGATTATTCCAGACTCATCCAGTTTATTTCTGAACACCCACTTGGTGCCAATAACTGAATGATTGGATGGTCTAGGAACAAGTGACCATACTTGGTTTCTCTTGAACTGATTTAGTTCATCTTGCATGGCTAATATCCAAGATTCATCAGATAAAGCTTCATTGACTGTCTTAGGCTCCACTTGAGAAACAAATGCTAAATAGTCGCATGGAATTACATTACCTCTAGTTTTTACCCCTACAGATGGATCACCAATGATGTTTTCAAGAGGGTGATCTTTCTGATATCTCCATTCCTTTGGAAGATCTTCATGTTGGATTTCTGTTTGCTGCAGTTCTTCCAGAGTTGGATCCTCTTTGTCCTTAATTGAAGTATTCTTTAATTTTTCGGACAAGTCATCTGCATCATCAATGTCACTAATTTCTTCCTTTTTCAAGGAAGGGTTAGATTCATCAAAAATAACATGTACTGATTGTTCAATCAATAAGGAACGTTTATTGAAAACTCTATAACCTTTGGGTTTAGAAGAGTACCCCATGAAGATGCCTTCATCTGATTTGGCATCCAACTTACCAATGTCCCTTTTTCCATTGTTATGGATGAAGCAAGGACATCCAAATATTCTGAAATGGCTAATCTTTGGCTTCTTTTCTTTGTAGAGTTCATAAGACGTCTTTTTCAGAATTGGCCTGATCATCACTCTATTTATGATATAACATGCAGTGTTGATAGCTTCGGCCCAGAAGTATCTTGGCAGATCATATTCTGACAACATGGTTCTTGCCATATCCAAAAGAGTTCTGTTTTTCCTCTCAGCAATTCCATTCTGTTGAGGTGTCCTTGGAGCTGAGAAGTTGTGCTCAATTCCTTGATCATCACAGAACTTCGTAAACTTTTCATTCTGAAACTCACCACCATGATCTGATCGAATAGAGACAATTGAAATTTCTGATCTTTCTGAACTTTCTTACTGAAGCTGACAAAATTTTCAAATGTGTCATCTTTGTGCTCTAAAAAGGATACCCAAGTGAATCTTGAATAATCATCAACTATTACAAATCCAAAATTCTTTCCTCCCAAACTGGTAGTTCTCATTGGCCCAAATAAATCCATGTGAAGTAGTTCTAAGGGCTTTGAGGAGGTTACTACAGTCTTTGATTTGAAGGAGCTCTTGGTGTGCTTTCCTCTTGCACAAGGTCTGCAAATGCTATCCAATCTGAAATTTACCTTTGGCAGTCCTTCAACTAGTTTTCTCTTTCTGAGCTTGTTCAACCCATCCAAGCTGCAGTGGCCCAATCTTCTGTGCCACAACTCAGTTGATTGATCTTTACTAGCTGCCAAACACACATCTTGATCCTTGAGTTTCTCGAGATATAGAACATACAAATTTCTTTCTCTGTAGGCTTCAAATATGACTGCACCATCCTTTAAGATACTGCATTTTGATTCTTGAAACTGAATTTGATGGCCTTTGTCACACAACTGGCTGATGCTGATGAGATTGTGCTTTAACCCTTTGACCAGCATTACATCTTCTATAACTGATTTTCCTTTGATGTTCACAGACCCGCTTCCTATCACAGTCCCTTTTCCATTATCTCCATAGGTGACTGTACCTTCTTCAGCTTGGAGATCAACAAATATCTTCTTGTTGCCTGACATATGCCTTGAGCACCCACTATCCAAATACCATTTGGATGCTCGAGGGTTAACCTGAAATGAGAACATCAAGCTTTAGGTACCCAAATTCTTTTGGGTCCTGATTGGTTAGTATCATCAACTTTACCTTTTAATATCCATTTTTTATGTCTTGTTGGGCATGTAATTTTAATATGTCCTAACTTGTTGCAGTGACTGCAGCAGGATAACTTAGTCACTTTTTCTATATATTTGAAATCAGCTTTGTATGCTATATCTTGTTCGGGTACAAATTTTGGTGTTGGATATGTTTTAGGGTATATTATGGTTTCTTCATTGTCTGGGGGTGTATATCCTAATCCATTTTTCTTTTTACCCGATCTCCTAGCACCTTTTAATATTAAAGAGTTTTTACCGTTGGTGAATTTCTCTAGTGTACTTGATAGATTATCATTTTCTTTATTTAGTCTTTCTATTTCTATTTTAAATTCACCTAAGTCTTTTGTTTTTCTAGAAGATTTATTTTCTTATTTTTCTCTTTTAAATCTTCACATAATAATTCATTTCTTCTTTTATGTTCAGTAATTTGTTTTTCAAGTTCTTCATTTTCTGTTCTTAGGTCTGAATTTGTATTTTCTAGACAGATTATATTTTTCTTACTAGTTTTAAGTAATTTGCATACTTCTTTGTATTTTTCATAAAGTTCATTAAAAGCATTTTCCAAATTGTCAGAATCTGAATCATTGCATGAATCAAAGAAGAGTCAGAAGTTACCTTGTCCTCGGTGTTGGCCATTAGAGCCAAGTTGGCTTCTTCACCTTCACTGCTCGAGCTTGACTCACTGTCTGAGTCACTGCTGTTTTCCCAAGCAGCTGCCATTGCTTTCTTTTTGTGCTTCTTAAATCTTCTGAAGTTGTCCTTCTTCTTGTGATCACTCTTTTTGATCATGGGACAATCTGCCTTGATGTGTCCAGGCTTTTTGCATTCATAACAGATCACTTCTCCTTTCCTTTGATCCTTTACTTCTGGTTTTCTGAAGTCTTTGTTTTTCTTAAAAAATTTTCTCCCTGACTGATACTTCTTTTTCTTTGCTAGAATCCTTTGAAGCCTTCGAGACAGCATCGCTTCTTCATCATCACTGTCTTTACTACTCTCACTATTATCCAAAGATTCTTCCGAATTATCTTCACTTGCTTTGAGAGCATTTGGATTGTTTCCTTCTGCTGGAGGATTCTCCTAATCTCTCCATGTTTATCTCGTGAGCCATGAGAGATCCTATTAGCTTTTCCAATGACATTAATTTTAAATCATTGGCTTCTTCAATGGCTGTTACCTTCGGAGTCCAAGAAGATGGTAAAGATCTGAGGACTTTTCTAACCATATCTGGTGCATTATAGACCTTTCCCAAACCGGCTAATCCATTTGTGATGTCAGTGAATCTGCTGAACATTTGAGTTATTGATTCACCTGTCTGCATCTGAAATCTTTCATATTGAGCTACTAGAATATCAATTCTTGTCTCCTTTACCTTGTCTGTCCCTTCATAGGTAATTTTGAGCTTTTCCCACATCTCCATTGCGGACTTGCAGGCTGAGACTCTATTGAACTCTTTCTTGCTTAGGGCACAGCATAATATGCTCTTGGCTTTGCAGTTTAAGGATATTCTTTTCCTATCATCATCTGTCCACTGAGCCTTAGCGTTTGTGACCAAAAGATCACCTTCTTCTACAATGGACCAGATTGTGTAATCATGACCTTGTAGAAAATATTCCATTCTAGTCTTCCAGTATGTGTAATCTTCTCCATCGAACAAGGGAGGCCTGTTGACTGACTGACCTTCGAAGTTACTTTGGGCTGCCATTGATCTTTGCTCTTCAGATCGTTGGATCTTCTTCTTTGTCGAAGAGACGGGCTCTGATACCACTTGTTGCCCAGCTAGCTAGCCCAGAGGGGGGGGGGTGAATGGGTTATTAAAACTTCGATCTCTGATTAAAACCTGTTTACTGAAAGGATTGCACAACTTAATAACAAGGTTAGAGTTAGAGCAAACAAGACAACAATCACACAAAACACATCCACAAGACACAAGGATTTTATCCTGGTTCGGAACTCCTCTCCACAGGAGACCTACGTCCAGTCCCTGAGCAATACCTCAGGATTTTACTACCAAGGGTACAATCCCCCTTAAGGATCCTTACACCCAGCCTCAACTGGTCTTCCTTCAGCCTGAAGGGAACAACAACCACCCTGGATACCACCAGGTCTTCCTTCGTCCAGAAGGGAACACAAACTAATAAGAAAAGATGTGAAAACAGGCTTCAGACTCTAGCTTGACCAGCTACACACTGAAGCTCCTAAGCCCCCGAGAGAGAAAGAGATTTAACAAGGTTCTTCTCTCCAAGGACCACACAGGCTCTTACAAATGAGGAAGTTCCTTCTGAGCACAGAGAGCTAAGAGCTTAGAAAAGGTTTTGAGTGGAGGCTTCGCTCTTCTTCAAAATTCTAAAGATTCTAAGAGATGGATTTCTTTCTTCTTCTAAAATCAAGCGTTGTTGCACACCCCGTCTTTTCCGTCTTGAGTCTTCTATTTAAACTGCTGATTCAAATTCGAACGTTGAAGTGTCCGTTGTCTCTTATCCTTGTGTACGTTAGACTGGTCACTGAGGAAGCTTCTGATCGTCAGTCTTTTATCCTTGTGTACACGCCAAAGAGATGTCATAGAACTTTGTATCTTGTGTCCAATGTTGTCCAGATGAGTCTTGTCAGATATCTGTAAGCATATCATCAATAAATAGAAGACAGCTAAGACTGCTGTCTATTGTTAGTTGAGATGGAACAGATATTGCAGTATATAGCAAAGCTCCTTTCTGTCTAAAAAAGTACGTAGACAGAGTAGCATAGAAATGGAAGATATTGTCTGCATGCATGGGAGATACGATCAGAGAGCATTTAATGCATAGCAGTCAACGGACAAGATATGACTTTGACTTTTCAACGCTATTAACAGGCATTATACTGATGCATCAAGAAATTCGATAAAAAGAATCTTGCTAACTTATGAAATCGTTATGAATTATAGCAAGTTGTTATGAACTGTAAGGAAATCGATGTGATAACTTATGAAGTCGTTACAACAAGCAGGTCGTTGTGAGTTCTGAAGAAATCGTTACAAGAAATCGTTATGACTATCGAGTTGTAAAGAAATCGTTACACGAAATCGTTATGATTGTCGAGTTGTAAAGAAATCGTTACACGAAATCGTTATACAAAGCAAGGCGTTATGATCAGTGAAGAAATCGTTATGAACTCCAAAGAGATCGTTATGAAGTCTAAAGAAATCGTTATGACTATAGAGTCGTTGCGAATTCTAAAGAAATCGTTACGAGGTCTAAAGAAATCGTTATGACTAAAGAGTCGTTGCGAATTCTAAAGAAATCGTTACGAGGTCTAAAGAAATCGTTACGAGGTCTAAAGAAATCGTTATGACTAAAGAGTCGTTGCGAATTCTAAAGAAATCGTTACGAGGTCTAAAGAAATCGTTACGGCTAGAGAGTCGTTGCGAGTTCTAAAGAAATCGTTACGAGGTCTAAAGAAATCGTTACGGCTAGAGAGTCGTTGCGAGTTCTAAAGAAATCGTTACGAGGTCTAAAGAAATCGTTACGATATCGATTTGTTTTGAGTTTTCCGGTCAAAGAGAAAATCGTTCTGCTTATCAAAGAAGTCGATACAAAGACTTGGATAGAAGTGATGAGACTTACCAGATTGTCTTAAACTTTCATTTTTCTTTTATTTCCTGTACTTAAGGCTCAAGAATCCATTAGTGTTATTTTGTTAATCATCAAAATTAATATATAAATAAATGGAAATATTTATTATGGGGACAGTTTGGTCATCAACTGCGACATCATCACGACGACCAGGGGGGTCGCGACATGGTCACAACGGCCTTGGCATCGTGACAGTGTCGCGATGGCCTGGAGCGTCGCGACAGTATCAGATTCAGGTAGGTTCATGCTAAGTCCATTTTTCGTGGAGTCTTCACTGTTCTCGATTCTTTCTATACCCATGGAACCAGTGCTAGTTCCTAGTATGGTCCTACACTAGTCATTTGCCCGGTGCTTGGCACCTGAAGGCTTGTCCCGTGAGAGAGGTTGTTACCATTTACCTGGGACTCCCATCCCTGTGCGCCTTAGAGGGAGCGTTCGGGGCGACGGGCATGCTCGAGTCGCGAACTCTGGAGCAGAGGGGAAAATGGTGGTTAGGACAGTGGTGTCGAGTCATTTGCAGAGCTCTCTTGGTTGGTCTGGGATGCCAAGGCCGGTTGGAGCTCTTCCTGGCGTAGACCAGTTAGTCCTTTTTCTCACTGCCTCACTCTTTGTGGCCCCGGAACCACCTAGAGAGGCCAGGCGTGGGACCGTAGTCTGGCTAGACTACGACGGTTATTGTTGTGGTCACTTGTGTTCCTGCCCCCACTCTGACGAGACGTGGAGGTCTGGACCTTGGTCGAGGGTAAGACGTTAGTGGACGCTCCTGACCGGTTGACTAGTGGTAGTTGTTTCTGTAGTTAGTGTCTCTTGTCCAGGCAGGGTTCTTCTGTCTGTGTTGCCAGCCGTGTGGTGGTCACGACGTGCAGGTCGTACGGAGTTTCCGACCGCGGTGTCTTTCCTCATCGTCGTTAGTTTGCTAGCTTTGCTTCCACACTTTTCTGTGTAGCTTAGAATGTATATATAACTGCTGTCATTTACTTTGATTATATATATTCTTTCCCACCTATTAGAGCCAGTAGGAGATTGGTAGTCCCTACTGAGCTTCTGTTGTGAAGCTCATCCCCTCTTTTTCCAGGTGAGACTTCTCAGCAGCGGTAGGGCGCGCGTTGGGCAGAGGAGGCGGGGCGGTAGTCATCGTCCCCGTAGCTAGCAGTGGTATCCCCCTTCAGTTGTACTTCACCCTCGAGGTATGCCCCTAAGGGCTCTATTCATCCCTTCTTTACTTGTACTCATTTTGTGTTGGGACTGTACCTAGAGCGATACGCTGCGGTCTCGCTCTTCCTTCTGCTTCCGCGTGTGTGCTCTTAGTTCAGTAGTTGATGTTTATTTCCTTTACATATTCTATTAGACTTGTGATATAGCCCTTCCAGATCCCTGGATCCGTGGGCGGTGACCACAAAAATTGGGTTCTCGGGGTCATTATAGCGGGATCCCTACCTGGACGGAATTCACTTTTACAGCTTTCGATCAGGGCGGATGCCTTCTGACGCCAGAGATGCTGGCCCCTCCGATCGAGCTCCTTGAAACTTGTATATTTGTTGCTTTTGGGTATGTAATCTGCCTTGGTTGGCTATGTATATTCTTTTTCTTATGAATGAAAAAGAAAGTTATCCATTTTTGATCTTTTCCCTTCTTGTCAAGTTCTTTTCGAATTGGAATTCATCGGTGTCTCGAGGTTTTTGGGTACCGCGCAAGCCTTCCGAGCTGAAGAGCTCCGGCTAGGGGTTGTACCGAATGCCTTTTTGTGTTTTAGGGTTTTCAAGTACTGCACAAGCCTTCCGAGCTGAAAAGCTCTGGCCAGGGGTCGTACCGAACGCCCTTTCCACTAACCGATAGAACAGGAAAAGGAGAAGTAGGATTTTGACCAAAAAGGCTCTTCTTACGAATAATAAGCCTTTAGGTTTGACACATGCCAGGTCCTCAATGTGGTTTTGCCGCTAAGGGTAGACAGCTTATAGGAACCTTTTCCGAGAACTTGGATGACCTTATAAGGTCCTTCCCACTTCGGGGCGAGTTTGTCTGTTGCCCTTCGGGGGTCCGAAGCAGAGCAACGGCGTAGCACTAGGCTACCTCCAAAGAAGCGTCGTTCATGAACTCTGGAGTTGTAATACTATGCAAGCAGTTGTTGATAGGAGATCAACCTTATACTGGTGTCGCTCTGCCGCTCGCCAAGCATGTCTAGGTTCTCCCTTAGCGCACGGTTGTTGGCTACTTCATCGAAGTGATTCGTTCTGAGTGTTGGGAGAGCGACTTCCAAAGGCACAACAGCCTCTCTGCCATAGGGCAAGTGGAAGGGGGTCTCTCCGGTGGCTACCCGAGCAGTTGTTCGGTGGCACCAAAGTACATTAGGTAGCTCCTCCGTCCACGAACCTCCTGTTGCCTACACTCTCGTGCGTATGCATCAGTGTTCGGTTGGTATTTTCTACCAAATCGTTAGCCTGGGGATGTGCTACAGAGGTGAAGTGGTTGTAGATGCCGAGCTCCGACCACTTCTGTTTAATCAGCACAGAATGCTCCTCCATACGAATTTCCATGCTGCCTGATCGGTGATGGTAGCGACAGGTTTGGCCTCGATTCACTTAGTGAAGTAATCAATGGCGACCAACAGGAACTTCTTTCGACCTTGAGCTTCTGGGAATGGCCCCATGATGTCGATTCCCCACCGAGCAAAGGGTCGTGGTTCGAAGAGGGAGTGCAACTGCTCTGCAGGCTGCCAGAAGAGCTGCCCAAACTTCTGGCACTCCAGGCACTTCTTCACGTAGGACAGGTAGTCCTTTTGCAAAGTAGGCCACCAGAACCCTGCTCGAAGGATGCTGCGCGCCAAGGTCCTTCTGCCCAGGTGGCTTCCACACAGACCCTCATGCACCTCCTTGATAGCCGGTGCTACCTTAGAAGGACTAAGGCACTGTAAGAAGGGTTTGGAGAGGGAACGTCGGTAAAGCTGGCCTTCAACGATGGTGAACTTTTGGCTGCGTAGTCAGATTTTACAAGCTTCGACCTGGTCGGGAGGGAGCTCTCCTTGGAGAAGATAGGCCAGAACAGGGTCCTTCCAGCTCGGGGCCGGTTGGGCGGTTCCGATGGCCGCAATATCTAACTCCGTGCTCGGCGAGGCGAGCTCTTCAATGAAGACAGAGCAAGAATGGGTGATGTCGCCTGAAGACGCAAGTCTGGCGAGTGCATCTGCCTACGCATTCTGCTCTCGAGAAATGTGCACAACCTCGAAGTAGAGGAGGCCTTCTGCCTGGCGCTTGACTTGTTGAAGGTATTGCACCATGCAAGACTCCCTTTCTTTGAACTATCTGTTGACCTGGCTGGCCACCAGTTGGGAGTCACTGAAGGCCCATAGCCAGAGTGGTCCGAGGTGCCTAGCCATTCTCATGCTGGACAACAGTGCTTCATATTCGGCTGCGTTGTTGGAGGCGGCGAAGTGAAACCTGAGGGCGTACTAGAATTCCAACCCCTCTGGGGAGGTAAGGACCAGCCCTGCACCATTCCTTGTGACACAAGAGGACCTGTCCACATAGAGCTCCCACGGAGGTTCATCCGCCAATGGGGGGTTCGTCTCGGCAGGAAGGGTGCATTCTGCCACGAAGCCCGTTAGTGCTTGGGCCTTGATAGCAGTCCTGGGTCAGTAGTTGATGTCGAATTCTCCGAGCTCGATGGCCCATTTGATGAGCCTTCCAGAAGCCTCTGGGCACTGTAGGATGAGCTTCAGCGGTTGGTCGGTTAATACCGTGATCGGATGGGCCTGGAAGTATGGCCTAAGTTTCCGTACAACCATGATGAGTGCCAGCGCGAGCTTCTCTGCTCGGGGATATCTCCTCTCGGTCTTCTGCAATACTCTACTCTTACGTAGTAGACCGGGTGCTGCGTTGTCACTTCTTCTTTGATTAGTACTATGTTGATGGAGTGTTCAATGACTGATAAGTACACAAACAGTTGTTCTCCGAGCACTGGCTTTGAGAGAATTGGAGGAGCAGCGAGATATTCCTTCAGCTCGGTGAAGGCCGCTTCACACTCTTGGGTCCACCATACCTGCCCCCCTTGCGGTGAAGCACCTTTTGGGACTCGCAGCAACTTGAAGAAGTTAAAACTTCTCTCCGCTGCTCTGGACATGAAGCGGTTGAGGGCTGCGAGGCGTCCAGTGAGCCGCTGGACGTCGCATACTGTCCTTGGGCTGCTCATCTCCAATATAGCCCTGATTTTTTTCAGGATTGGCCTCTATCCCTCTGTTGGACATGAGGAAGTCGAGGGATTTCCCTGAGCGCACTCCAAAAGCACACTTGGCTGGATTGAGCTTCATGTTGAATCTTCGTAAGGTGGCGAAGGTTTCCTCCATGTCAGTAATGTGGTCGGCACTTGGCGCGTTTTGACCAGCATATCGTCGACATAGACCTCCATATTGCTCTCGATCTGCTGCTCGAACATTTTATTGACCAGTTGTTGGTATGTTGCGCCTGTGTGTTTCAAACCGAATGACATTTTGGTGAAGCAGTAGAGGCCGAGGTTAGTTACAAACGTAGTGGCGTCTTGATCTGGTGGATGCATACTGATCTGGTGATAACCAGAGTAGGCGTCCAAAAAGCTGAAAAGCTCGTGCCCAGATGTTGCATCTACCAGCTAGTCTATGTGCGGCAGGGGAAAGTTATCCTTTGGCACTGCTTTGTTGAGATCCATGTAGTCCACGCACACCTGCCATCTACCATTGGCCTTGTGGACGAGGACTACGTTAGAGATCCACTTGGGGAATTGGGCTTCTCGGAGCAGTCCAACTGATCGGCTTTTGACCACATGATCGTAGATCGTGGTCTGCCGTTCTCAGTTGATAGGATGCCGCCTCTTCTGGACGGGTGGTACCCTTGGATCCAGGTTCAGGTGGTGAGTCATCACCTCTGGAGGGATACTGGGCAGCTCGTCGTTCGACCATGCGAATGCGTCCAAGTGGGCGAGCAGGAAAGCTTTGTAGCATTGCTGTTCAACTTCTGGTGGCAAGGTGCCAATGTAAAGGACGTGATCGGGGTCGTCATCCACCCGCACAGGTAGCAGATCCTTGGCAGGCATTCCACAACTTGTTGAAGCCTCATCGGTTGGTGCAGGCAGAGCCATCGGGTCTACCGCGGGCTGTTTGTCTCTTAAGGAGAGAATGTAGCACCACTGGGACTCGCACTGGCTTCCGAGCACCTCTCCTATGCCATGCAAAGTAGGAAACTTCTTCTTCTGGTGCAGAGATGAGGGCACAACTTTGATGCGTCCGATCAGGCCTCTGCCAAGGATGGCGTTATACCCGGCATGCTTTCGATGATAAGGAATTCTACCATCTTGGTTACATTCCTTGGTGCTGCTCCCAGAGTGATGGGCAAACAAATTCGACCTATCAGACGTACAGAGACTCTAGATAAGCCAAATAGAGACGATTCTATTGTGGTCAGCTGCTCGACCTTCAAACCCATAAGGAGGAAACAGTCGTACGCTAATACATCTGGTGCACTTCCATTATCCATGAGGATACGTCGCACATTACAATGGTTGATGGTGGCCGAAATGACCAACGCATCGGTGTGTGGAGTCGTAACTCCTACAAGGTCATTGTTTGAGAAGGTGATAGCCTTCTAGGATTGTACCCGTGTTGAGCTTGGTGGATAAGGGGTCGGCGTACCCGTGTTGAGCTTGGTGGATAAGGGGTCGGCAAAGGAGCTGGGGACCGTTCGACCTGATGCACTCTCCGAGCATAATTGCGTCGATTCTGGCTGCTCCCTCTACCGGTGTCGGGACCTTCCGCAATCACATTGATTTCCTACCCATTTGGTTTGTTGTTGATGGGCTATTCGGGAATCCGCTCTCGGCATCTTGGGCGGTCTTCATTCCGGTGCACATACCGTCCAAGATAGCCGCGCTTGATCAAGGATTCGATCTCATCCTTGAGTTGGCGGCATTCGGAGGTGTCGTGGCCGTGGTCACGATGGAAGCGACAATACTTGTTCTGGTCACGCCGGCGGGGATCATAATTTTGGGAGGCCACCAAACATATTGCTCATCCTGGATCTCAGCCAGGATCTATTCGGGGGCTACCATGAGGGGAGTGTATTTGGTGAAGGGACATGGTCGGCAAGGTGAATCCCCGTCGCGCCGGCCCTTCTTCCGTTCTCGGTCGGAACCATTGTCGGAAGGCCTCTTCCTCTCCGCCTGGTCGGCCAGCTCGGCTCTGCTGGCTGCTAGACTCTCCTCGCATGCAGCATGGCGCTGGGCGGTGGAGAGGAGCTTGGCCAAGGTCGTCGGCTGTTGCACCCCCAACATTCTTTGGAGGAATCCGTCGTGGGTGCCCTGCATGAGGGCACTGGTAGTGAGTGGGACGTCCAGACATGGGATGCGTAGCACTTCAGTCTGGAACCTCTTAACGTAGTCCCAGAGAGCCTCACCCTTCTTCTATCGGACGAACAGAAGTGAGGCCACTGTGCGGGGCAGGGACCTTCCGCCCAAGAAGTTGTCGCGGAAGGACTTTTTCAGCTGGTGGAAAGAGGTGATGGAGCATGCTGGGAGGGTTTCAAACTAGGCCTTCACAGTCTCTTTCAAAGTGGCTGGGAAGGCTCGGCACTTCGCCGTGTTTGACGCTCCGTGGAACACCATGTGTGACTCAAACCCATCGATATGATCTGCCAGGTCGGTGGTGCCATCGTAAGGGGCGATGGAAGGTAGGGGCAGCTTCGGCGAGACCCGAGCCTCCAAGATCTCCACCGTGAATGGGGAGCGGAAGTCCAGGTCATCATCCGTTGGAGCTCTACCCTCAACTCTCTGAACCATCGTGTCCATCTGGTGGGCGCGGTTCTCCATGCATCGTTCCAGATCGACGACGCGACGAAGTCGCCTAGCTAGTTCCGGGTTGGAATGTGCTGAGTCTTCTCGTTGAGAACCGTGGGAGTTCGCACCGATGATGGAATGCGGAGGAGGGGGAGCCACAAAAGACCTACGGGGTGACTCGTCCCGCTGTTCTGGCATACGGTGGGCCGACAGGGCTTGTCGCGACCGTCGGGCTGACTCTTCACGATGTTCTTGGCATGCCGACGGAGCTGGAGGTTGTTGCCGGGACAACTCCGCCTGTTGCTCCAGTACTGGGGGGACTGTTGGGGCTGGCTACCTCGCCAACTGAGTCTGGAGTCCCTGACAGACCCCCATCAATTGTTGCAACTGTCCCCGGAGATTTGCTACCTCCTGGGCCAAAACTGGAGTTTCGACCACAGGTTTGTTAGTAGTTGCTCCGGCAGGGACAATGTTGTCGTCGATGGGAGGGGCTTGGTCACATGAGTCCTCGCGCGACTGGCAGGATTGTGTTGCTTGGCTTTCATGATTCTGGTGAGAGGATCGTCCGCGAGCCATGGAAGTCGTCGTTTCCTACAGACGGCGCCAAAATGTGGTGGTGTTTTCCTGTTCGGTAGTGGGCCGAACGAGCCTCCACTAAGAGAGGGAGAAAATGGTCGCCGGCGCGGACGGAAGCCTACAAAACCAGAAGGGACGTCAGGGGGGCCCGGTTGAAGAACCGGGGGAACCCTTCGATGCCAAAGTCAGGTCAGACTGTCTAAAGGTGGCAGGAAGGGAAGGTTCCTTGTTGTGTGGATTCACGCATGGGCGATTGTGTGGGGGAGATCTTTTGTACCTCTGTATGGGGGTTTCCCATTTCCTTATATAGGCAGGGGACCTGAAGGATCTGGATGCATCCTTCCCCAATGATCACTGAAAGGATGCGATGATCGAGTTCCCAAAGTGGGGGTTGTCTGTTTGAGACGCCCCTTGGGATTTTGCACTGTCATTGCTCCAGATCGTGGGGAGGCACGTTACGCCGTCCCATTAACTGCTATAATAAGTGAAGAGCCGCTCAGCGTTGTAGGCCATAGAGGTGCCGAACAGGGGCTAGTGGAACTGCTCAGTGTAGCTGCCTGGTGCTCGATGCTCTGATGCTGGGACCTCAGAGGGTTTGAACAGGAGCCTTGAGGTCTGTTCGGTCGACCCCATCCTTCCCGAACAGGTTCGGAGGTGTCTGGAGTAGGGCTATAAACGAAGCGGATACGGAGCGGATATGGGTTTTCCGTGTTCGCTCAGAATATTTAATCGGATAATCTGTATCCGCTCCGAATAAAATTCGGATACGAAGCGGATATTTTAGTCGGATAATGATCGGATTCAGAGCGGATCCGGATATTATCCGATTCGAAAATATGAAACCAGTGAGGACTGAGGGGGAGGGGTGCCGTCGGAAGGGGGGGGGGTAGATGGGGGGGGGTGCCGCCGGAGGGGGGAAGAGAGAGAGAGAGAGGGGGAAGGCCAGGTGGGGGGGGGTTCCGCGGAAAGGGGGAGGGAGGGAGGTACAGAGGGAGGGAGGGAGGGCTGAGGGGTACCGCTGCGCTGTCGTGCCAGAGAGAGAGAGAGAGAGAGAGAGAGAGAGAGAGAGAGAGAGAGAGAGAGAGAGAGAGAGAGAGAGAGAGAGAGAGAGAGAGAGAGAGAGAGAGAGAGAGAGAGAGAGAGAGAGAGAGAGAGAGAGAGAGAGAAGCCCAGGTGACGGTGTGGGCCGTCTTCTTCGGCCGGGGCGAGGGCGTCGGGGAGGCGAGGCCACAAGGGCGTCGGGGACTGGGAGCGAGGGCTACACCGACGCCGCCGATGATATCTGCAACAATGCCGTGACGACGTGGGAGAACGGGGTGGGGAGGCCAGAAGGGGTAGCCGACGACAAGGGAATCGCCAATTCACCGTGTCTGCAAGGCGAGGCCACGAGGGGCAAGGCGGTGAGGGTGGGGATGGCCGGCACCGGCGGCTGATGGCGAGGACGACGAGGGGAGGAGGGCAATAGTTACGGGATTTGAGATGGCCCTGGGTCGTTTGCCAATGGGATTTGGGGGAGGGGAGGAGGTAGGGTTTTAGATATGTATAATATTTATATATTAAATATGAGCCATTAGATTTAAGATCCAATGGCCAGAACTAATTCAGTTTCGGATCGGATCTTAAACGGAGCGGATCTCCTATTTTCGCGTCCGCTCCGTTTATTATTCGGATAATATCCGTATCCGAATCCGCTCCGTCGGATATCTTTTAAACATATACGGATATGCTTAATCGGATACGAATTCGAATCGGATCCGGATATTATCCGGATCTGTTTACAGCCCTAGTCCGGAGACTACATCTTGAAACCCTTGGGCGCTTGATGGCTGAGGCGTGTTCGGAAGCCGGTGGCTGGATCTGAGGACACGTGGCCGGGTAGCCACTGCCTGACCGCCTTACTGGGTCATGATGGGCCTATGGGCCTAGGAGGATGGAAATAGGCTCTACATCTTTCATTTCAAACAAAGGTTTTTATAAATCACCTCCAAAACTCTATCGGATTCCAATCACCCCATGTAGTCTTCATATTTCCTAATAACCCCTTGTGATTTACCACCATTTGAAAATAACCTCTTGGCGTTAGGTGTTGCTATAGGGGATGAATTTAACTTAGGTTAGAGTTACCCTAGATGCAAAAGGACTTATTTGCCCTTTACTTGAGTTGGATACCTCTAAAGGAGCTCCCTCATCTTTCGTCACTTTCATTAGGGGTTTATGGTTTCCTTTCCCATCGACCTTGAGAGAGGGATGAGGGACTATGAGGATCTACAGCGACCCAAGATCAAGAAAATGCAGCAAAAAATATATTTAAAATTGATCTCGATCCATTTTGGGATTCACAAACTAGACTATCGGGTAGTCGAAATCACCTTGCGTGGAATCGGATCCGCGTTCGTACGATTCCGTGGAAGTGACGCCATAAGCCATTCAGCCGTCCGACTCTAGCGGTGTCCACGTACTCTAGTGGTACTGTGACCCTCTAGGCCCAAGTACCAATCCAGTTAATGGCCCAATAAACTAGTAACCCTTACTGACTTGGTTAATTAGTTAATATTGTTGCCCAGCTAGCAAGCCCAGAGGGGGGGGGGGTGAATGGGATTCTTAAAATATAATTATCTAAACCTGTCAACAAAAACGTTCACACAAAACACTACGTTTGACTGTTAGTGTTAGTAGTAAATAAAACAACAATCACAAGCAAGCAACCGCACTACACAAGAAATTTATCTGGTTCGGACCTCCTTTCCTCAGGAGTCCTACGTCCAGTCCCTGAGCAACAACTCAGGATTCCACTACCCAAGGGTACAGTCCCCCTCAAGGACACTTACACATCCAGCCGTAGCTAGCCTTCTCTTCTTCACCTGAAGAGGAATACAACACCCTGGAACCCAGGTCTTCCTTCAACACGAAGGGAATAAAACTGTTGGGTTGAGTGTGTATTTGAAACCTTTTAATGATGACTTTAATCATGACTAATTGACATCACTCATAATTTGATTTTGATGATGACATTTTGTACACTTTGTACATATTAAAATGATGACTAATTGAACATGTTATACATTTTATACATATCACAACAATGCTTAAACAACATGTTTTTATGTTTAATATCTCACATTTTAACGATAATATCTTGTATTAATGGTTTACACTTCATATTTTAGGTTTACACAAATTTGTCACAGTGGTGTCGACACAGTCCACCTGTGGTGTCGACACTAGATGATTGTCCCAGAAGCATGTTCTAAAGCAGTAGTCAGTGGTGTCGACACAGTCTGCCTGTGTGTCGACACAGTCTGCCTATGGTGTCGACACAGTGCCCTGTGGTGTCGACACTAGTTCACTGTCCCAGCAGCTCAGTTTGAAGACAATGCATGTGGTGTCGACACAGTGCCCTATGGTGTCGACACACTTTGACTGAAACTCAAAAACGTGAAATTTTCTGGACACGTGGCTGCTTGGGAATCAAGGGATTTGACCTAGATTTCCGTGCCCACGCACCCCAAGGCACTTTATGGACATATAGGGCTATAAATACCCATGATTCTCCTACCCCAAAGGCAAGAAAGCCCATACACTTCCAGAAGAAGCTTTTTGGCGGCAAAAAGGGGCTTTCCAGATCTGGCTTGGAAGCAGCATTGAAACACATTTCTCATTGTTCAGATAAAAATTAAACATTCATTTCAATTCAGACAATTTACATTTGAAATGATAAAGAAATTTTACCTGAACAGTCTTCATTTCTTTTTCAAAGATTTTACCTGTGTTCTCCAATCATTTCTTGCCTTGCACAGCCAATATCTTGAATCCATTTACAATGTATGGCTGCAAGACTCCTCAGCTTGCTGATCAAGCTGGTTTTGGGACCCACACTTGTTTGGGTCCTGTAATGAAATCATGTTTGTTTGTTTGTGCCCATGACTCCTTGTGCATATCTTCTTTTTTGACTTATTGGTATATCAAATGATGACATGTGGAAAAACAAGTTATGCTTGTTTGGAAACTATCATTATGCGTGAGTAAAATACTCCGCCAAGTACCAAAAGTCATGTTATGCTTAAAGCTAATTGTGTGCATAATCATGTGTGAATTGCTTGCTAGTTTTTTCATTCCATGCACATATTAAGGGGGAGTAAATTTGAAAAAGTGCAAAAATGTTCTTGAAAATGCAATGAATTTCATGCTAAAACTAAAGAATAATTGACCTTTTTGCAGTGACTATGTGGTATATCAAATGGAAATGTGAAAGGACAAGTTAACCTTGTCTGGAAACTATCATCATGCATGAGAAAAATTCTCCGCCAAGTATCAATAGTCTTTTCCTGCATAAAAGGTCATCAAGAAAAATGAAATCTCAAAAACTTTATTTTAAGTCTTTGAAACAATTTTGAGTTTTTGAAAAACTTTTCTCCTTCAATAAATTGCCTGTTGATATATGCTTAATCATGTTCATACTCTTTCTGTGCAAACTGCTTGGAATGAACATATCTGAATTGCTTAAATGATCATTTCATATCATGCATATCTTATGGGGGAGTGAGTCAAAAGAATCTTTGAGTGAAATGCTGGAGAAATATTCTTTCATATCTGATTTATCAACAACTCCCATTCAGTTTGTTGACAACTGTTCTTGCAAATAAATTCCTCATTCTCATACTGCATTGGCATTCTTGGTATATTAAATAGTGACTTAAAGAAAGACAAGTCAAGCTTGTCTAGACACTTTCACTATGCGTGAGTATAAGTCTTCGCCAAGTATCAAGAGCCTTCTTTTTATGCAATTCTTGAGAGGGAGCCTTATTTTTCTAAATCATTCTTGATGATTCTATTTTCACTTCATTCCATTCCTATTTCTTCAATAATCTTCATGTTCACCTTGTGAGGGGGAGATACATGAAAATGGGAGTCATTGTCACATTCTTTGATCTTACTTGTCTATATTGAACCCCAAACTCATCAAAATTTTTGAGTCCTTGTGTTATTTTCTTATGAGAGAATTACTACATTGAAACTAAACTCATGTGCATTTAGTTTAATTTTAAAGATTCATTATCATTTCAAGGTTAAGCAATCTTAATACTGAATGTCTTTAAAATGACTTGCAAAATATTTGTAGGCACATGAGTGACTTTACTATTTAATATGTGCATGTTTAAGCTTCATTTTTACCACATGTTAAGAATAATTTTTCTAAATTCGTAGTCATGACTTGTCTGGTCAAAGTAAACTTTTTCCTGCAAAACATCAAAAGAAAATGATCAACAATCTGGAAAGATACAAATAGAGTAATGCAAATTCTTGAACCACTGAGTAACCGGGCCATTTCACCTAAAAAGTGATTTGTTTCACGTCAAAAAGTAGAAATAAAAAATTTGAACTCTGTATAAGATAATGAAAGTTAAACCACTTAGTAATCAGGAGGTCTTGCATCTGATCAATGTGATCTCTTGCACTGAAAAGTGAGATTTAACTAATTTATTCTTGTATTCTTTCCCAGTTCAAAATAAAAAAAATCAAATTGACAGGATGGAAAAGCTTAAGACCTTAATAAAGTTCATGTATATTGCGTTTAGACCTATTATTCTACATTGTGTTAAAATTAAAGCTCCTAACATCCTTGTTAAATACTTCTGCTCACTCATATAGGTCACTTTACTTCACATTTGCATCATTATTTTAACTACATTCAGATCATTCTATCTTGCAATACCTTGTGTTGAGTGTGTTTTATAATTAAACTTTATTGCACAATACCAAAAACACAATAATTTCTCTCATTTAACAATATCACATTGCCTCACTTATTTTGATTATTTCTCACAATTCATTTCCTACATTTCATTTCTTGATCTCCTACAATCTTTGTTTCTCTCTCTTATCTATCTTTTTGATACTGTCAAAAAGGGGGAGAAAGTTTTTAAAGGGGAGAAAGTTTCTTATGGGAGAAAGTTCAAAGGGTGAACATGGTCAAGGGGAGTTATTACAGTCAATGGAGTCAGGCTATTGTCAAATTGTGCATATATTTTGTTATCATCAAAAAGGGGGAGAATGTTGGGTTGAGTGTGTATTTGAAACCTTTTAATGATGACTTTAATCATGACTAATTGACATCACTCATAATTTGATTTTGATGATGACATTTTGTACACTTTGTACATATTAAAATGATGACTAATTGAACATGTTATACATTTTATACATATCACAACAATGCTTAAACAACATATTTTTTATGTTTAATATCTCACATTTTAACGATAATATCTTGTATTAATGGTTTACACTTCATATTTTCAGGTTTACACAAATTTGTCACAGTGGTGTCGACACAGTCCACCTGTGGTGTCGACACTAGATGACTGTCCCAGAAGCATGTTCTGAAGCAGTAGCCAGTGGTGTCGACACAGTCTGTCTGTGTGTCGACACAGTCTGCCTGTGGTGTCGACATAGTGCCCTGTGGTGTCGACACACTTCGACTGAAACTCAAAAACGTGAATTTTTCTAGACACGTGGCTGCTTGGGAATCAAGGGATTTGACCTAGATTTCTGTGCCCATGCACCCCAAGGCACTTTATGGACATATGGGGCTATAAATACCCATGATTCTCCTACCCTAAAGGCAAGAAAGCCCATACACTTCCAGAAGAAGCTTTTTGGCGGCAAAAAGGGGCTTTCCAGATCTGGCTCCATCTCCAGAAGCTGCAAGCCATCCTTTCAAGAGGAAGGACGTGGGAATCAAGGGGAATCTCTGGAGAGAAGGTTGCTGTGCTAGGAAAGGGAGCAGATCCAACTGAAGAGCAGCAGTAGAAGAGGGATTTCTGGCATTTCAGATGCCATCAAAGCAGAGTATCGCCAACTGAGGAGAATCTCCACCGAATTCCATCAAGGCTCCTCAATTCAAGCGTCTGCAAGACCTCTTCACCGAAGAACATCCAATTCATACTTTTTTCACCTAATTCTTGGAGTGTTCATCTTATTTCTTCTTGCGAGATCTGTACATGAAGTTCTGTACAGATTTCTGAGTTTATTGAGTCTGTGAATCAGATCATTGCTAGAGGATCTGATTTCTTTCGTGTTTGATCTAGCTTTTGTATTGTGAGCCATCGAGCTCTGATTTGTGAGTCATCGCACTCACTGTGTGGTTTGAGCCGTCGTGCTCAATTTGGAGTCGTCGTGCTCCGGTTGTTGTTTGAGCCGTCGTGCTCAGTTTGTGAGTTGTTAAACTCAAGGTTGTGTGTTGAGCCGTCGTGCTCAAGGGTGTTTGGAGTCGTCGTGCTCCGGTGTGAGTTGTACTCTTTTGAGTAGTGGAGCCTCACTGTGTGAGGGGTGGATGTAGGAATCATTGGTGTGATTTCCGAACCACCTAAAAATCCTTTGTGCAATGGTTTGATCTGCTTGTTTGCGCTAGATGCTTGCATAGGATTTCGCTTTCACACTAAGTGTTTAATTGCTTCACACATCATCTACACACACCCACACTTCAGATCAGTAAATTGTTTGTTTAAATTGATCTCTGATTCGAAGTAATTTTGAATTGCTTAAGCTTCCGCAGTAATTTGTGTCAGATTTATTCAACCCCCCCTTCTAGATCTGATCCATCCACATATTCGATCCTACAAAAACCACATGTTTCAACAGGTCCTCTCTTCACTCCGGAAGAGGAACTTCACAGCAATGTGAATAAAGGCGAAGTGCCCCTAGACCTGATTTACAACAAGTATCAGATCTGAGGCTGAGACTGAGAGAGAAGGATTCTACAAAAGCGAAGTCTCTCAGAACTCAAAAAGGCTCTCTAAAAGATTTTGACAGGAACACAGAGAGTAAGAGCTACAAGGATTGGAATGGACAGAGGCTCTTCTACTTCTAAGACTGTTTGGCTTGAACGCTTCTCTATCAAGTTGATCGTTTCAAAAGATCTTGCTCAAAAGTTATCTTCCGAGAGTCTTGAATCTTGTATTTATATCTTCTCTTGAGGAAGTAGCCGTTGATATGTCTATTGTCTCTATGCTCTGATATATGTTAGACTGCATGGTATTGTAGAGCTTCCAGTCAACGGTTCTTTACGTTCCACAGATGTAAAGAGAAGATCTTTCTCGATATCCTTCATCTTCCATTTTGTCCAACGTTGTAAACGGTTGTGCTGTCAGAGACCTGCACATAATAAATGCTAAATGATAGACAGCTATATTATCTCTTGTTGTCAGTCAACGTCAGAATGAATATACATCAAAATAGAAATATCAATTTGTTTTCCATAAAGATATTTCTAATATAAGCATAGGAATAGAAGATGTATGTGCATGCATTGTGCAGTGAAATGTTCAGTCGTAATAAATGCATGGATATCAGAGAAAAGCGAGGGAAGATTTTTGACTTTCAAAATATTTGAAATATGTTTAAATATCAAGTCGTTATAACTCATGAAATCGTTGTGAGTATGACTTATGAAATCGTTATGTGAATGAGTCGATGTTTATGTAAATCGTTGCACATGAATAAACAAATCGATGTGAACACAAATCGTTATACAATCATAACCAAATCGTTGTAGAGACAAATCGTTATGAGAGTATAAGCAAGTCATTATAAGCAAGTCGTTATAAGCAAATCGTTGTTTCACTTATCGAGTCGATGTAGTGATCAAATCGTTGTTTTGCTTTATCGAATCGTTACACAGACCAAGTCGTTGTTGTGACTTATCGAATCGTTATAGCAAGCAAATCGTTGTGTAACTTATCGAATCGTTACATCAAGTAAATCGTTGTGTAACTTATCGAGTCATTACATCAAGCAAATCGTTGTGTAACTTATCAAATCGTTACAGCAAGCAAATCGTTGTGTAACTTATCGAGTCGTTACAGCAAGCAAATCATTGTGTAACTTATCGAGTCGTTATGAAGACCAAATCGATGTGGAACTTATCGAATCGTTATGAAGACCAAATTGATGTGGAATTTATCGAATCGTTATGAAGACCAAATCGATGTGGAACTTATCGAATCGTTATGAAGACCAAATCGATGTGGAACTTATCGAATCGTTATGAGATCGAAGTTGTTATGCTCACTTAGTGAATCGTTGTGAGAGCAAATCGTTATGCTCACTTGACGAATCGTTGTGAGATCGAAATCGTTATGCTCACTTAGTGAATCATTGTGAAAGCAAATCGTTATGCTCATTTGACGAATCGTTGTGAGATCAAAGTCGTTATGCTCACTTAGTGAATCGTTGTGAGAGAAAATCGTTATGCTCACTTGACGAATCGTTGTGTGATCGAAATCGATGCAACACTTATGAAATCGTTATAAAACCGAAATCAGTATGATACTTTATCAAATCCTTGTGAAAATGAAATCGTTATAACACATAGGAAGTCGATGTGTACTTAGAGAAATTACATGCTCTGTACTTTTAGATGCCAAGTAATACTTATTTGCTGATTCCCGCCTGATTTTTTTCCTGTGCTTAAGCTTCATAAAAACTTGTTAGATCATACTTTATTTGAGTTTTGTTAATCACCAAAATATATATAATAATTAAATTTACATGGGGATGGACTGATCATCAATCTCCCCCTTTTTGGTGATGACAAAATATAACAAGATATAACATGTGCTGAAATAAGCTATAAGAATTTCTAAAAAAAATTAATTATTTTGATATATATTTCAGAATGTTTAGTTTTCTCCCCCTTTTGTTATTAAGCAAAAAGAGACCATTTTGAGACAAAGAAAGAGAGAAAAGATAAATATGAGAGCAAAGGTAGGTATTTGTATTACTCTTGTGAGGGTACAGGGAGGTAGAAAGCAGGAGACAAAAGAGAGGCATGGTGAGAAATGACCTTCCAAGCCTTAAGTTCCTGCTCTTCAAAATACTACCCCACAAGCAATAGAGTAGGAAGGCCCCATGACAGGAGCCATCCTCTGGAGATGAAGGACCCGCTGCTCTTCTAAGAACTAAGCATAGTGGTCGCTATCAAAGGAAACTTTGTAGTGATTGGTTTTCCTAAAGTTGGCGCAGGAGAGAAACTGATCAATGTAGACTGGATAAAAAATCTACTTCTGCTTCAGTTCTAGTCTCATGGCTACATAAACCTTGTATCTCTCAACCCATGTTGCAAATGGATCTCGAACAAGGTGAATGGAGTTCATGTCCAGAAATTCAGCAGCTGAAACACGAGGCTTGTTGATTTTGGCTTGAGAAGCATTCATATCTGCAAGCTGCTGAGTAGAAAGTAGATAGAAACTGGCCCACTCAGCTGGAGATAACCGCTCACATTTTGACAAGAGAGTGGCGAGAACATATGCATTTAAGTGGCCCTGATGGTATTCTCGGAACATGAATCGATTGAATGCGACCAGATTACGCTTCTGCACGTGAAATCTCCCCATGACTCTGGCAAAACGCTCAAAGATGATGGAGCCAACATCGGAGTCCATGATCAGAGAATGAAGAGGTGGGAGAAAGACCACCTCGGGTAACTTTAAAGTGGCAAAATTAACCCTGATGGCTTCGGTGTGAGCATCATGGGAACCAAGATTACGAATAGCTTGCCGGAATTGGCCAAGCTGAACTTCAGGTAAATTGTTGAGATAGAGATAGTCATTGAACATTTGAAAATACCTGATCATCTTGATCTCCTTTTGGATAAAAGGAGCCTAGGTGTCCTTGTGAAGAATCTGGAACCATTCTGAGAGTGTCAAGGAGTGATCCCGGGGAGGAAACCTGGCTGACCTGGCATTCAAAAACTTATTGTACAAGGTCTTGTGGCCCCGAGCCCATTGCTCTTCAGTTTTGGCTTCAGCCATAGAATTTTTTTTGGATTTTTCAGATTTTGATAGAGAAGAGAAAGGGAGAATGATATTAAGATGGTCTGAGAGGTTGAGGTGTGGAAGACCAAAGATAGTGGCAAAAGCAGTTTTCTGAAGAAATTCTCTATACAACAGTTTGTTTTTATTATCTTCTGTAAGAGAAAACCAAAGGGGTGGATAACAAGGTTCAGAAGAAACAGAATGAGTGGAAGTTAGTCTTCTTTTTTTGGGTACAGGGCTAGAAGAGCCTGTCCTATGAATATGAGTACTAAGTCCTATGAATATGAGTACTAACTTTCAAAACTGAACGAAGAACGACTTCTTCAAATTCATCTTTGATGGCCCTGAGGAAGGGGGCATCAATTTGAGCACTCTCCGGAATAATAGAAATAAAGGAGGGAGGAGTAGGAGGATGGAAGGAGTGAGGTGTAGTGGGAGGAACATCAGTTGGTCCACAGAAGGAAGGACCATAAGAGGAAGCCCCACCAAATGAGGAAGCTAGAGGAACCTCAACTGAAGGAGGAGGAGGAGGAATGTGAGTGAAAGAGGCAGAAGATGAGGAGGACTAGGAAGAAAATGGTGTAGGAGAGGAAATATTTCTTGGAATGGGTTGTTTGAAAGTGGTAGGGGCTGGTGGTGCTGTGGAGGATGATGGTGGAGAAGGAGGGGCTGGAGTTGGAAGAGGAGAAGAACTGGGGGGCTCACGGGCTACAACCTTCTCTTTTGCTCTGACAGGTACAACCTCTGAATCCACTGGCCCAGGTGGCCCAGACATATCCTCAACTGGCTCTGATGACCGATCTTTAACAACAACCTCTGGCCCTGATGGCCGAACTTCAACAACAACCTCTGGCCCTGATGGCTGAACATCTTCCTCTACTTGACAGGGTCATGACTCCTAAGGAAGTGAGGGAGCAGGAGTGGCATGCACGGATGATTGTGCTTTTACCACATTTGAAATATCGGACAAGATAGCCTTCATGCTTCCCATTTCATTCTTCATCCATCTCAACACATTTTTAACCATACCCATTTCGGTAGCTGTAGCACTCTGGCTCATAAAAATGGAGGAAATATCGGATTGCACAGAGCAGAGAATTTTTCCTTGCTCATCCAATCTTGCAACAATAGGCTTCAGATTGAGCTTCAATTTCTTCTTCCTCAGCCTCTGATATGGCTTCCTGGTGAGGAGAGGGATCTCAGGAGCTACCTCTTTTCCTTTGTCACTTACCCTAGCAACGGGCTCCACATTATCAACATTGACTTCCTCTTCATCTGAGTCTGAAGAGCTGGATTTGAATGTATTATCAATGTGAGTTTGGGGACCAATTGCAGGCTCCCCCTGAATTTTGGCATTCATTTCAACTGATTGCTCCCCCTCAACAGGAGCATCAACCATGGGAACTACTTTACTGTGGCCTGATGCCACAACTGTAGGAACTTCTTCTTCTTGCTCCTCCTGAATAGGAGCATCTTCCATTAGAGCATCTTCATTGTGGCCTGGTGCCACAGTCTCTGGACAGACTTCTAAAGACATTTGCTCTTGCTCCCCCTGAGTGCTGGGAATGGAATCCAGCACATTTCTAAGAATTGAGGCTACCATGGAAGTGGGGGTGACAACCTCTTCAACCTGCACAACGAGCTCAATGTGCTCTAGAGGAATGTCCTCAATCTTGCTTGAGCTGATCATTGGATCTTCGATGCGGATTTCTGCTGCATTTTCTTGAACATTTGTTGGTGGTGGTGCTTGTTCTTCCTGTATTACTGCACTTTCTGTCCTGACAACTTCCTGCTGCTCTTGGACTGCTGGTTCTGTTGCTGCTACCTCTGTCTGAGCTGCATCTTCTTGGACTTCTAGGGCTTTGCCAATAATGGCCTCGCCCTCTGCTGCTGAAGTTTTGGTCCAAACTCCAGTCACAAGAGAAAATCCACTCTTCTTTAGGTTTCTGCTCCGAATAGCTTGACCCATCTTCTCAGAAACTGCTCCAACAAGACTAATCCCATAATGCTGGAAAATCATGGTTAGCAAATGAGCATATGGAAGGGACACATTCAATTTGCTTTTCTTGTCCCAAATCTGAGCATTTGCGAATTTCATCCTCTCCAAAATGACCTCTGCCATGTTAATACTCTGGTTCTGGATGGCCCAGAACATCATGTCAGAGTCCGCGTTGGTGCAGGTGGAGAATGTGGCACTCATAAGAATCAAAATCTGACACACGATAAAGTGTAGGATTCTGTTGAAAGCATTCAATTGGTTAATGTCGATCTTTCCATCCTTGACCTTGTACTCGGGACCAACTATCCCCAAACCCTTAGCCTGAACATCGACGGTGTTTACCCCGCTGTGACCGGTGGTAGAAACACCAAACAGAGACTCCAACAGCTCATATGTGATACGAATCTGGGTTCCTTTGACAGTAGAGGTCAAGGACCCATCTGCTTCTGACTTCAAGCAAACATAAAAAAGCTTTAACCAGGTCCGGATAACTTGCCTCTGATAGAGTTTCCATCTTGGTCCACTTCATTCTCTGCATAGCTGCAACGATGCTGTGCATCCCATTCTTCTCCAGATCAGCAATATCAACTGCCTTGTTCTCGCACATCTTCGTCTTCACAATTGTAAACCTTTCCTGCTGCTTTGCGGTGAGGAAAGTAGCCCCATAGCCCTCGACGGTGCCGAAAACTCCAGAAACGACCATGGTTTTGAGCAAGAGAGGGTTCTGGAAGATCATGAAGAAGATTGGAGCAAAAGCCCTCAGAAAATTTTTCGCGAGAAGGGATGGAAGCTTTGAAATCGCACAGAGTCGATGCCGGAGTCGATAGAACTTATCATCTCAGGCAAGTTGAAAGAGATGAGAGTGGGAGGTGAATCGATATGGCACAGATTTCAGGTTTTATCAGATAAAGATAAAGTGACTTTTGAGGAGATGGCGCCATAAATGCGAAAAACGACAGAAAAGAGACAGGTTCGAGATGAATACATACTTTTAAATTAACGAACTGTCACAGATATTTATGATGCACACAATCTTTAAGGATTTTGCTCAAATTCAGGGGAGAGAATAATTATTATTTTGAAATAATTAGTATTTCAGTTATATATAGATAAATCTATCACAAATTACACATGCCTAATTCCCTTCTAAGAGACGTAAATCTCTCTTCAGGTAAGGCCTTTGTGAAGATATCTGCTAACTGATTTTGAGTATCAACAAAGGAAATATCTATATTACCATTGGCTACATGATCACGAATAAAATGATATCTAACCTCTATATGCTTTGTCCTTGAGTGCTGAACTAGATTCTTGGTGAGATTAATTGCACTGGTGTTGTCACACAGTAAGGGAATTGTCTTGATATGTAGTCTATAATCCTCAAGTTGCTATTTAATACATAAGAGTTGTGTACAACAGCTTCCAGCAGCCACGTACTCAGCTTCAGCTGTTGACAGTGCTACTGAATTTTGTTTCTTTGAGGACCATGAAATCAGACATCCTGCAAGAAATTGACAACATCCACTGGTGTTTTTTCTATCTACCTTGCATCCAGCGTAGTCAGCATCAGAGTATCCTACTAAATTGATTTCACATGATTTTGGATATCACAATCCTAGATCATGGGTTCTAGCTAAATATCTAAAAATCTATTTGACACTAATTAAATGAGACTCTCTAGGGTCTGCTTGATACCTAGCACACATGCATACACTAAACAATATATCAGGTCTACTTGCTGTCAAATAGAGTAATGACCCTATGATATCTTTATAGAGCTTTTGGTCTACCTTCTTACCATCCTTGTCACTGTCTAGCCTTGTAGATGTGCTCATTGGTGTTGACAATGGCTTGGCATTTTCAAACTCAAATTTCTTCAATAATTCTTTGGTGTACTTTGCTTGACAAATGTGTGTTCCTTCATTTCCTTGCTTGATTTGCAATCCGAGAAAGTAGTTGAGCTCCCCCATCATGCTCATTTCGAATTCTCCCTGCATAAGCCTCTTAAAATAATTGCAAAGAGATTCGTCAGTAGAACCAAATATTATATCATCTACATAAATTTGTACAAGCAATACATGTTTGATTTTAGACTTAACAAATAAAGTACTATCTACTTGACCCCTGATAAAACCATGATTCAATAAAAATGCACTGAGCCTTTCATACCAAGCTGTAGGTGCTTGCTTTAATCCATATAATGCTTTATGCAACTTGAAAACATGATTTGGAAAATCAATATCTTCAAAACGGGAGGTTGTTTTACATAAACTTCCTCCTTTACATAACCATTTAGAAATGTTGATTTAACATCTATTTGAAAGAGTTTTAAACCCAATGTAGATGCATAAGCAAGTAAAATCCTAATTGCCTCAAGTCTAGCCACTGGTGCATAGGTTTCATCGAAATCTATGCCTTCCTCTTGGGAATAGCCTTGAGCTACCAGTCTGGCCTTGTTTCTTGTGATCATACCAGCTTCATCCAATTTGTTCCTGAACACCCATTTGGTGCCAATCACATGATGATTTGATGGTCTTGGAACAAGGGACCATACCTGGTTTCTCTTGAACTGATTAAGTTCATCTTGCATGACTAATATCCAAGATTCATCAGACAGTGCTTCATCGACTGTCTTAGGCTCTATTTGCGATACAAAAGCTAAGTAATCACAAGGAATTACGTTACCTCTGGTTCTTACCCCAGCTGATGGATCTCCAATAATGTTATCCAATGGGTGATCCTTCTTGTATCTCCATTCCTTTGAAAGATTACCATGTGATGTATCTTCTTCTTGTAGATCTTCCAATGGTGGATCTTCCTTATCCTCGATGGATGTGTTCTTTAACTTATTGGACAATTCATCTGTATCATCAACATCACTATCAACTTCCTTTCTCAAAGAAGGGTTAGTTTCATCAAAGATAACATGTACTGATTGTTTAATTAATAAACTTCACTTATTAAATACTTTATATCCTTTAGGTTTAGAAGAGTACCCCATGAATATACCTTCATCTAATTTTGAGTCTAGATTACCACGATCCCTTTTTCCATTGTTGTGGATGAAACAAGGACATCTGAAGATTCTGAAGTGACTGATCCTTGGTTTCTTCTGCTTGAATAGCTCGTATGCAGTCTTCTTCAGAATTGGCCTGATCATCACTCTGTTGATTATATAGCACGATGTGTTGATGGCTTCGGCCCAAAAATATCTTGGTAAGTTATACTCTGACAGCATTGTTCTTGCCATATCCAATAAGGTTCTGTTCTTTCTCTCAACAACTTCATTTTGTTGCGGTGTCCTTGGTGCTGAGAAATTATGTTCTATTCCTTGATCATCACAGAACTTTGCAAATTTCTCATTTTGAAACTCTCCTCCATGATCTGATCGAATACTGACAATGCTATACTTCTTATCTTTCTAAACTTTCTTGCTGAAACTAACAAAGCTATCAAATGTGTCATCCTTGTGCTCCAAGAAAGATACCCATGTAAATATGGAATAGTCATCCACTATGACGAATCCAAAGTTCTTTCCTCCAAGACTTGTGATTCTCATTGGTCCAAAAAGGTCCATATGTAGTAATTCCAGTGGTTTTGAAGTTGTTACCACTATCTTTGACTTGAAGGATGATTTAGTGTGCTTTCCTTTTGCACACGGCCCACAGATGCCTTCCATTTTTGTACTTACTTTGGGCAGTCCTTCCACTAGATTTCTCTTGATTAGCTTTCTAATTCCATCCAAGCTACAATGGCCCAATGTTCTGTGCCAAAGTTCTGTTGACTACTCTTTGTTTACTGCCAGACATACATCTTGATCTTTCAATTCTTCTAAGTAAAGCACATACAAATTCTTTTCCCTGTTGGCTTCAAACACAACTGCACCATTTTTCATGAAACTACACTTTGATTCTTGAAACTTAATCTGATGCCCTTTGTCACATAGCTGGCTGATGCTGATAAGATTGTGCTTGAGTCCTTTTATACAAAGTACATCTTCAATAATGATTTTTCTTTGACTTCCAACTGATCCGCAACCTATCACTATTCCTTTACCATTGTCACCATATGTTACTGTGCCTTCTTCAGCTTCAAGGTGAGAGAACAGCTTCCTGTTGCCTGACATATGCCTTGAGCATCCGTTGTCCAGGTACCACTTAGATGCTCGAAGGCTTCCCTGTAATGAAAACACTAAGCATTAGGTACCCAAGTTCTTTTGGGTCCTGATTGGTTAGTATCATCATTCTTCCGTTTAATTATCCATTTTATATGTTTGGTTGGACAAGTTATTTTAATGTGACCTAGTTTGTTACAATGGCTACAACAAGACGTTTTACTTATTTTTTCAGTTGGAATATATTTAAGATTATACTTATATGCAATATCTTGTTCAGCTACAAACTTGGGTGTTGGATATATCTTAGGATATACTACGGCTTCTTCATTATTAGGAGGGGTGTATCCTAAGCCATATTTCTTCTTTCCCGACCTTCTAGCTCCCTTTAGTATTAATGTGGTTTTTCCGTTTTTAAACTTTTCTAATGTGCTTGATAATTTTTCATTTTCTTTTGTTAGTGTGTTAATTTCTTGATTTAGTTTACTTACTGTTACCTGGTTTTCCAGTCTTCCTATTTGTTCATTTTTATTTTTCAAATCCTCACACACTAATTCGTTTCTTCTTTTAAGTTTAGTAACTTGTTTATCTAATTGCTCATTTTCATATTTTAAATCAGAATTAGTGTTTTCTAAACAAGCATGATTTTTCTTGCAAACTTTTAACAGTTTACACACATCTTTGTATTTACTATATAGTTCGTTAACAACATCTTCTAAACTATCGGATTCAGATTCATTGCATGATGAAAAAGATTAGTCAGAGGATACCTTATCACCAACGTTTGCCATGAAGGCCAGGTTGGCCTTTTCTTATGCCTCTTCGCTTGAGCTCGACTCACTGTCTGAGTCGCTGCTGTTGTCCCAAGCTGCTGCCATGGCTTTCTTTTTGTATCTTCTGAGCCTTCTGAAGCTGTCTTTCTTTCTAACTTCAGTCTTCTTTAGCTTCAGACATTCTGCTTTGATATGTCTGGGCTTCTTGCACTCATAGAAGATGGGCTCAGCTCCCTTTGAGTTTTTACTTTCTGGCTTCTTAAAATCTTTGTTTTTCTTGAAGTGTCTCCTTCCAGGCTGGTACTTCTTTTTCGCAAGGATCCTTTGCAGTCTTCTGGAGAGGAGAGCTTCTTCATCTTCACTGCTCTCCATGCTTTCCTTGTCATCTGAAACTTCTTCTGATGTGTCTTCTTCAGCTTTGAGAGCGTTGGTGTTTTTCTTTCTGCTTGACGATTCTCCCAACCTCTCCATGTTGATCTCATGGGCCATTAGGGACCCAATGAGTTTCTCCAATGACATTCTTTTTAGGTCATTTGCTTCTTCGATAGCTGTTACTTTCGGAGTCCATGAGGCTGGTAGAGATCTTAGAATTTTTCTTACCATCTCCCATTTCATAGTTCTTTCCAAGACCAGCCAATCTGTTTGTGATATCTGTAAATCTGCTGTACATCTGTGTAATTGTTTCTCCTGGTTGCATCTGGAACCTCTCGTACTGTGTCACCAGGATGTCTATTCTTGTCTCCTTTACTTTATCCGTGCCCTCATAGGTGATTTTCAACTTTTGCCACATCTCCATAGCGGATTTGCAGGCTGAAATTCTTTTGAACTCCTTTTTTCTAGGAGCGCAACACAGTATGCTCTTAGCCTTGCAGTTGAGAGATATCTTCTTCTTATCATCTTCTGTCCATTTGTCTTTCTCATTTGTAACCAGAAGATCTCCTTCTTCTATAATAGAACAAATCTGATAATCGAGCCCTTGAAGGAAAAATTCCATTCGTGTTTTCCAGTAGGTATAATCTTCACCATCGAACAATGGTGGTCTGTTGACAGACTGACCCTCGAAATGCCCTTGAGCTGCCATTGATCTTTTCTCTTCAGATCGTTAGATCTTCTTTGTCAAAGAGACTCGCTCTGATACCACTTGTTGCCCAGCTAGCAAGCCTAGAGGGGGGGGGGGGGTGAATGAGATTCTTAAAATATGATTATCTAAACCTGTCAACAAAAACATTCACACAAAACACTACGTTTGACTGTTAGTGTTAGTAGTAAAGAAAACAACAATCACAAGCAAGCAACCGCACTACACAAGAATTTTATCCTGGTTCGGACCTCCTTTTCACAGGAGTCCTACGTCCAGTCTCTGAGCAACAACTCAGGATTCCACTACCCAAGGGTACAGTCCCCCTCAAGGACACTTACACATCCAGCCGCAGCTGGCCTTCTCTTCTTCACCTAAAGAGGAATACAACACCCTGGAACCCAGGTCTTCCTTCAACACGAAGGGAATAAACCACCTGTTTCAACAGGCCCTCTCTTCACTCGGGAAGAGGAACTTTACAGCAATGTGAATAAAGGCGAAGTGCCCCTAGACCTGATTTACAACAAGTATCAGGTCTGAGGCTGAGACTAAGAGAGAAGGATTCTACAAAAGCGAAGTCTCTTAGAACTCAAAAAGGCTCTCTAAAAGATTTTGACAGGAACACATAGAGAAAGAGCTACAAGGATTGGAATGGATAGAGGCTCTTCTACTTCTAAGACTGTTTGGCTTGAACGCTTCTCTATCAAGTTGATCGTTTCAAAACATCTTGCTCAAAAGTTATCTTCCGAGAGTCTTGAATCTTGTATTTATATCTTCTCTTGAGGAAGTAGCCGTTGATATGTCCGTTGTCTCTATGCTCTGGTATACGTTAGACTGCATGGTATTGTAGAGCTTCCAGTCAACGGTTCTTTATGTTCCACGCATGTAAAGAGAAGATCTTTCTCGATATCCTTCATCTTCCATTTTGTCCAACGTTGAAAACGGTTGTGCTGTCAGAGACCTGCACACAATAAATGCTAAATGATAGACAACTATGCTGTCTCTTACTGTCAGTCAACGTCAGAATGAATATACATCAAAATAGAAATATCAATTTGTTTTCCATAAAGATGTTTCTAATATAAGCATAGGAATAGAAGATGTCTGTGCATGCATTGTGCAGTGAAATGTTCAGTCATAATAAATGCATGGATATCGGAGAAAAGCAAGGGAAGATTTTTGACTTTCAAAATATTTGAAATATGTTTAAATATCAAGCCGTTATAACTCATGAAATCGTTAGTGTTATGAATGAGTCGATGTTTATATAAATCGTTGTATATGAATAAACAAATCGATGTGAACACAAATCGTTATACAATCATAACCGAATCGTTGTAGAGACAAATCGTTATGAGAGTATAAGCAAGTCGTTATAAGCAAATCGTTGTTTCACTTATCGAGTCGATGTAGTGATCAAATCGTTGTTTTGCTTTATCGAATCGTTACACAGACCAAGTCGTTGTTTTGACTTATCGAATCGTTATAGCAAGCAAATCGTTGTGTAACTTATCGAGTCGTTACAGCAAGCAAATCGTTGTGTAACTTATCGAATCGTTACAGCAAGCAAATCGTTGTGTAACTTATCGAGTCGTTACAGCAAGCAAATCGTTGTGTAACGTATCGAGTTGTTATGAAGACCAAATCGATGTGGAACTTATCGAATCGTTATGAAGACCAAATCGATGTGGAACTTATCGAATCGTTATGAAGACCAAATCGATGTGGAACTTATCGAATCGTTATGAAGAACAAATCAATGTGGAACTTGTCAAATCGTTATGAAGACCAAATCGATGTGGAACTTATCGAATTGTTATGAAGACCAAATCGATGTGGAACTTATCGAATCATTATGAGATCGAAGTCGTTATGCTCACTTAGTGAATCGTTGTGAGAGGAAATCGTTATGCTCACTTGACGAATTGTTGTGAGATCGAAATCGTTATGCTCACTTAGTGAATCATTGTGAGAGCAAATCGTTATGCTCATTTGACGAATCGTTGTGTGATCGAAGTCGGTATGCTCACTTTGTGAATCGTTGTGAGAGCAAATCGTTATGCTCACTTGACGAATCGTTGTGAGATCGAAATCGATGCAACACTTATGAAATCGTTATAAAACCGAAATCAGTATGATACTTTATCAAATCCTTGTGAAAATGAAATCGATAGTAGTGGAAATCGTTATGACTCTAATGAAATCGTTATAACACATAGGAAGTCGATGTGTACTTAGAGAAATTACATGCTCTATACTTTCAGATGCTAAGTAATACTTACTTATTTGTTGATTCCCGCCTGATTTTTTTTTTCTGTGCTTAAGCTTCATAAAAACTTGTTAGATCATACTTTATTTGAGTTTTGTTAATCACTAAAATATATATAATAATTAAATTTATATGGGGATGGACTGGTCATCAAATATCTCATATTAGCTAATTAACAATTTGAATCAACTTTATCTAGCCGACTCAGTTGGGCCTCCGAACACGTTGGGTGCCAAGCAACACCATGTGAACCCAGAAGGTATTAGGGTTCTGCAACCCTCACAAGGAACCTTTCCGTCATCAGTTGGTGTGTAGATATTGTAACGGCCCTGGATATTTATGCCCAATAAGGCCAGTGGGGTTGCTGGCGGTTTATGTCCAGCTAAGGGATTGTTCTTAGCACTTCCTTTGGGTTAAGGGAAGAACCTAGTTGGGGTTGGTGTCAGCAGAACCACACTGTTTGTTCCAGGAGGGTGGCTTCTTGACCTGTAACAGAAGTGAGTTTCTTTCCTACTCGGAAAAGAAGAGGACCAGCGAGGAGCTGGGGATTTGTATATCCTTGGGGAGATTGTACCCTGGTTAGTGAAATCCCAAGATTTGCTTGGGGACTAGACGTAGGTCTTCCTTCTGTGAAGTACCGAACCAAGATAAAATTCTCTGTGTTCATTTGTGTGATTGTTTAAATTTGCTTCCGCACTGCTACTCTCTATCACACACTATCACATTCACTAACAAAGTTTTTAAGTTGTGATTTCTGTGTTTTAGTTTCAGAATTTCTGCAGCTATTCTATTCACCCCCTCTAGATAACTTGTGTAGTGCCCTAGAATTTTTATTGAATCATATAATGCAATTATGTATGAATTTTTACTTTTAGTTGCATGTTGTTCTGTGTTGATATTGGCGTCAAGATCTTCTGACGTTGACTGATGTTAGTGGCATGATCGTTTGCTGTTTACTTCTTGTTAATGACAGCTTCTTGTGTTGTTTATTATTTTCTGGAATAATGGATTTTTCGGGCAAGTATGTTGACGACTCAATCGATGGACGTCTACATCATGGCTGACGACAACCTAGGTTGACGTTAACCTGACTTGCCTATTTTTGATGTTACCATTCCGGGGGAGATAAATCGGCCATTTCCAAAAGCATTTAATGGGTAGATCCATGCGTTTCTGATCCAATGGTTAGGATTAAGGCTTAGGCAATTCGTTGAGATCTTTATAAGACCCGGATTGAGCATTTGAGAGAGACTTTCGCACTAGTTGTGAAGAGAGAAAGGAGGGCCGAGAGAAAGGGGTTGCAGAGCTTGTTCGTGCGACCTGAAGCTTTCTGGACCAAGAAGGATCATCCAGCATCGAGATCAGGGGCTTCTCCAAGTGGGGGAGCTGTGCTAGAAGCAGTTTCTGAGTGATTGAAGTCGTGGAGGAGGACTGCCTTACTGCCAAGGCGGGCTTCTTCGGATCTCTTTTTGTCACTCCAGAAGGAGGGTTAGAGGCAAGTGACATGGGGAATCGGTTTAGGATAGGGTATTATTTAGTTTTAATATTTTTACAGATTTTTAAACCATGGAAATAACATGCAGGAATGGGTATAAGTTCGGTTATTTTATGTGAAGTTTCTGTGTTTTCTGGGCGCAAGAACTTAACGTCCAGATCGTCTGCCGTTTAGTTTGTGTAAACTACAGTATCGACCACCGTCTATTTCTTGTAAACGACATGTTTTGTGACCATCTACTATATGTTAACGGCGCTATGTGCCGCCGTCTACTTATATTAACAGCGGGATATGTGGCCGTTGACTTAGTGTAAACGCCACATATTTGGCCGTTGAGTTTATCAGTGCTGTAAATTCCTGAAATCTGATTTTATTTACTTAACTGTGATTCATGCATGTATGAAACTTCGGCCAGGTTATATTTTGTGTGTTTCAGTGCTGTTATACTATGGACAGGACATTACAAAGATGAATACGCTATGTGTATATATGTATGGTTGTTCTCTTAGATTTTTAATTGAATTAGAAAAAGAAATATGAAAAGATGTAAACATGATCCATGTTGTATTTCTGAAATTAGAGATTGTCCTACTGTTAGTTGGAACTACAGATCCACTGTATTCGATTCTTGTATATCAATTGCATAATTTAATCACTGTTGTACCATGTTAAGTAGTTCAGATTTGTGAAGATTAATTATGAAAAATATTTACAGAACTCAGAAAATTATGAAATTTTGCATGAGCGTGGTATGATCTGAATCAGATTTACTGTCAAAATTTCAGGATTTTTAGATCACTGTACATATTTTTATGATTTTCTGAATGGCAGAATGCAAATAGAATTTGAATAAACATGAGAGTATATAGGCATGAAGGGAAGTGATATAAGTAGTACCATGATAGGTTTCTGTTATACAATAAAGTTTAATTTCAAAACTGAGAAAGTCATGTTATGCGATATTTCATTATCATCTTGATAAGTTATGCATGAATGTATGAAAGCATGATAGAATTGTATGAGAATGTAGATTGTATGATTACATACATGTTAATGCATTTGAAATAAATTGGCCAATAAGACATTGCTATGATAGAGATAACTACAAGGAACTACACCATAGAATGCCCCTATGGTAATGGTTCACCTACATGAAAAGACCTATATGAATCCTTGGGCAACGGATTGAAATCCTGGAGGTATATATGTTCTACTGGTTAAGGTGGGAAGGACTTTCCCCGGTATTGCGCAATAACCTAGAGTTCATCACTGCTTTGCCTAGGTGATAAGTGAATGACTACATGCTACATGATCTTTATTCATAGTGTGGGCTATGTCTTGGCAACTACCTGATAAATGACTACATGAACTACATGTCTACATGATATATGCGCTACATGTTACATGCCACATGAACTATAGGTCATTTGTTTTACATGCTACATGACTACTTGCTACATGATGATTAAATTGCATGTTACATAATATAGGTTAAAAGAACTTGAAATTGTTTACATGTTCCATGACATTAAGCATATACCATGCGAATTTGATTACATGCTATGCCATAGGTACTGTAGACGCGAGATTTGGCCCATCCCCGCGTGGTTCCATGGCCCAATAAGGCCCGTTTGACCATTTGTTGACTTGTCTCGGATCCCATGTAGACGGCAGCATCGACTGCCGCTGACTTCATGTTGGCGACAATCCCCCTGGACGCCGACACTAGTTGGCATCCACATATGTTGACGCCTGCATGGGGTTGGCAACATCATCGTTTGACGTCAATATGGTTTACCTGGTCTGCGCAACTGCTCGAGATTCCAGCTCACTTGTGCCATTCTCTCTGCCATGCAACACATATAGCCGTTCCCAACGGGTATATGGGCCACCTTGGCACCCCATTGA
Source organism: Colocasia esculenta (assembly GCA_014218235.1). Taxonomy (NCBI): domain Eukaryota; kingdom Viridiplantae; phylum Streptophyta; class Magnoliopsida; order Alismatales; family Araceae; genus Colocasia; species Colocasia esculenta. The sequence goes on from CM024766.1 coordinate 47,584,595, forward strand.
CCCAGTAAAAATCCTACTTGGCCTCCCCTCATTGGTTGGAGCTTAAACACATGGATTTCCAAGTGTGCAAGTGTGTTTCTTCACACTTAGCATCCTAGGCACCCTAGCTACGACCCCCACTGTCTATATAACTCACCCTCTGGCCTTCTAACCAGGGGGGAGAGGCTGGACGTCCACATCATGCTACTTTGAGAGAGGAGAGAGAAAAGTGCAACCAAGCTCACACCCTTCCTTCTCTTCTTCTTCTCATCATCTGGGGCGTCTAGGAGGTTTCACTAAAGATTGGAGGAGCCCAGCAAGGAGTCAACCACGACCAGAAATGAGGATCATCTCCCTCCTCTTTCTCTCTTCCCCTCTTCTCTTCCTTTAGTTTTTGCATGTCACACACACCCACAAACACACCCTAGGCACGTAGGGCACCCTCCTACACATCTATAAAGGGGTTTCCCAACCAAAAACAGAGGGAAGAAGGGTGGTCATAGCACTTGGCCACCCCTCTTCTCAAGTTCGAAACCGGTACGGGGCTCTCCTTTTGGGCTTTCTTCTTCTGTTTAGGACGTTTACCACACCTCCTTTAGTCTAATAGAGTCTCTTTTTGTTGCAGGAACGCATCGAAGAAGACCGTGGAGCTCTCATTCTTTGGCCGACTGAAGAAGGAGAAGTTGGAGTCCCACAATCCACCGCTGTGTGAGGCTACTACACCGACGTGATCACAACACCTCCTTGGGCACAGGTAAGGCCCTGGCGATCGCAATCTCTTCTTTTCCTTTGTGGTTTTCCTTGTTTTCTCCTCAGTCAACTCAGTCAACCGGGGAGTCAACGAAGTCAACCGGCAACCCCTTCATCGCCAACGAGGGAGCAACGACGTTTGTGAGCCTCCGGAGGACACCACAGTCACCGGGGTACGGCGAATGGATCGTCCACAGTCTCTTTTCTGGCGATCGCGATGGGACCAGCAGTGCTGCCACGGTTTCATTTTGTATCCAGGTAAACGGCAATCGAGCCCGCCGTCTACCCAGGTAAGCGTCAACTTCTCCTGCCGTTTAGTGCTATTTAACGTCCACTTATCTGGCTGTTTACACGTACTCCGCATCAGTCGATCATGCCGTCAATATATTTTTGATGAACTGAGCGTCCATATGCTTGCCGTTTATTTCACAGAAACCTATTTTTTTGACTGTTTTGATCTGTTTTGCTTTCTGTTTGCTTTCTGTCTGATTCCTAACGGTCCTCAGTCACGAGGGGTTCCTTCTTCTCATCTGTTCTAGCCTCCCCACACATTTTAGGATAGCCCCTCCTTGGCTTACAACCTTTTACTCGGGGATTCCCTCTCGGGTAAATTAGGTTGGTTCCAAGGGGAACTCTATAAGTCCCTAAATTCCGTGGATTCCCTCACGGTACGGGGAAGGAGGACCTTTACCCTTCCTGTTTAGTTCACCTATTCACCTGGGATTGAGTGAGTTTTGAGAGAACCGGCCTTGTCAAATCAAATTAACACACGACCTCAACTTCTAAAATTTTGGGGACGTTGTTTGATAACATTGTTTGGTAGAAATCCACTTTTCTCCACATAACAGTGTAATTAATCAGCTAAACCACCTTAAAATCAGTAGGTTGTGTTTACTAATGGACTCTTGGTTGAACTCCACCATGACTAACAATCCGGCATTTGAGTATGATGACAATATCAATGATGAGTTTGTCGGTATGGTTAACACTAATGTTCAGCCTGAGGAAACGGTTCAATCTTCTTCTCAAGCTGACAATGAGGATAGTGTGAGTTTGAGGGTCAACCCCACCTATGCCCAAGATATTCAAGAAGACCCCGAATTCTCCAAACTCCTCTCCCGCTATTCGCCCGAGGACATCATAACCATGCTCTCCAAGCATGTCGTCCGGGTAGCGACTTCTCCTTCTCCTCCGTCCCCTCTCCTTTCCATGCTTCCTCATCTAGGCCCGCTCCTAGGCCCATCACTCCTTCACGGGTTCCCATTTCCCCTGTCCCCATTTCCACTCCGAACCTGTAGCAACCTGAATTTTTGCGAAAAAATAAAAATTTAAATAAAGAATTAAAACCTAGCTAAGTGGATATTTAAATAGAGCATTAAATAAAATCCATTAAACGGAAAAGAGTAATGGGCTTTGCTTAATGGATCTTCTAGAATTTATTGGGTCAAAAATATGAATTTGCAAGGGGAGAATAATAAGAAAATACCCTAAATTCGGAGTTTAATTATATCATAATTGGAAAGGGATATTTAATGCATTAAATAAGCAATTAGAGTAGGAGTTGGATTCCTAAACCTACCCCATATGGGTTAGCACGAATTTGGATCTCTTCCAAGTCTAAATAGGGATTGGAAAGCAAGGAAGGAAGGTGGGAGTAAGGAAATTTCGTAATTAAAGAGGAATTAGAGTAGTAGTAGGAATAGAAATACATACTTGCATAAATACACCTCTTAAACTCTCTTGGGCAACCCTAGCTCGTTGCCAAGAGTTGCTGGACGTGGAGAAGAGGCTGAGGAGGAGAGGATTTTGTGGAGAGAAGAAGTGCTTGAAGCTTCTTCCCTTGTTCTTCAAGTTCTAGCCTTAGAAGACAAACTAAGTCAAAGGTAGGCATTCTCACAAGAAAAAATCCTAATATTTCGTCTGTAGATTGTTCCATGCATCAGGAACAAAACCCTTGAATTTCATAATTTTCCATCAAGCCAATATTTTCTTCTTGAATTTCGAAGTTCTACAACTCTCTTGACCCTGAACCCTCTTCATAATTCTTGTTCTCCATGATTACTAAATCCCATGCCTTGAAATTTTTATGGGAGATACTGATGATCATTAGGGAACTTTTGCCCCTAAAAGCCCTAATTTTTATCAAGCATGTTGCTCGAATTAAATCAATCTTGCTCTATATATCATGTTCTGTGTTACTCGTTCTTGTTCGTTCTCAAACCATATTCAAACCATGCTCTCTCCCTAATTCATATTTACTGGAAGTACTCTCATATGTCTAGTTTCAATTGCCACTGGTTTCATGATTTTTCATCGTGTATACATTTAGTTATGATTTTCTGAATGACCCTGTATCAAAATTTGAATGTTCTGGTCCGCAATCCAATGTCTGGTCTGACTCCTGTCAGAGTCAGGCTCAGACAACCAGAAGGCGACACCTCGACATGCCATTTTCTGGGCTCCGATTGCGACAGCCTACCTGTCACATTCAAGAAGGCGACAGGTGAGCCGTCGCATTCTCAGAACCCGATCTGCAAGCCATGTCGCGACCCTTACTTGCTCCTGTCGCGTTCTGCCTGGTACCTGTCGCGATCCTTACAACCCTATGTCGCCTTCACAAGAATTTTGGTGAAAAACCCATAAAAATATTTTGGTGAAAAACCCCTATGCGAGCCTTGTTACCGTTATACCCCCCGTAAAAACCTTGCCTAAAAATGGAGCTATATTGAATGTTTTAAAATACATATTTCACGACTTTATTTCTATCTATGATTTCTTACACATGCACGCACATGAACCATCCATATATGGCTGAAATTTGGCATACAATATCTCATAATGTATCTGGTAATTTATTGAAATAAAGAATATTAATTGCCCTATTTTAAAGGACTTGTATTCGTTTCTCGCGTTGTTTATACACCGATATCGACGCTCCACTGTTCTAGAATTCCTCTCGAACGTCGAGTACCTATTTTATATACACACTTTTCTTGGCTTGTGGTGAACTCTCCGTCAGATATTCCTTTCGCCGGACTAGTGAACCCTTGCACAAGGCCTCCGTAAGTCTCCTCTGATCATGGATTCCCACATGGTCGACGAGCCGGTTGTACCCCAACACCCATTACCCCTTTAGGGATCTATATGATCCAAACGGCTATTAGAAGTTCGCTCTTACCTTAAATCACGCCGGACCTCTGGACCTGTGCATAACAAGGCCAGTGGTAGGGTCGTGAGTTCCACCTGACTGCCAACACCATGTGCGCGTGTTGTGCAACTGTTACTATCGCCTGCTTACTCGACGTGTTACGTGCAATGTCCACTAGCTCTCATCTATACTCTACTTGCTCATCTATTCACGTTCACTCTACTATCTCGTCTATTCATCTAGTGATCTCATCTATTTCTTGGTACTCTCTATTTGGCCATTAAATGATTGATTGTCTACGATAAAAAACATGACTATGCTAGGCAACATTATAAGGGCCCGGTCTGGTCCTTGGGAGGAGCACCTGAAAGGCTATAACTCGTGGGGGTCTAATGATCAGGGTGATGGCATACACCTAACGCATGACACGCAAGATTTGATCTATGGCAATCAATTAATCAAACAGTCAATTATTGGTTTACTTGAATCTCGTGGTTGAAAGAATATCGACCAACACTTGCTATCGTGACTTGTGCACTGTTGTGCAACCTTACTTGTTATCTTGTTATACGACCAATCCGATATCAACACTTGTCGTGCTATACTCTCGTGCATTGTGCTATTGTTTCTCGTTATCGTGTACCAGTACTATCTATATGTTTCTCGTTACTCTCTCTAGTTATCCTGCTTTACAAGACATTAAACACTTAAAGCATACTTGATCCTGAGATTTAAGTCCTACTGGGCGTTATCGCTCACCCTGCGTTATTTGTCGTTGTGTTCTCAGGTGAGACCGAGGATGAACCATACACTCAAGAGGACGGGGACGACCTGGAGTGATGTCTTGAGTACCCTAGCGTCCTATTGCTATATTTAGCGTTGTAGTAGTTAGGTTTGAAGTTTAGTCTTTTACTTTTATTGCAATGTAATTGGGCCCTGTAGAATGGCTCTGATATTAATGGTTGTAACTAGACATTTGGAAAATTATTAATGAGAAAGATTTGATTTAGTATTATTTAGTGTGCAATAGTTTGATGTCTAGTATACGCTCTATACCTTTTCTTGCAACTGCTTTCGCGCTCCGATATTCCGCGTTGGGGCGTGACAGAACCCTTCCATTCCTTTACCTACTTCTGTCCCAACGCCTCCTTTCTCCTATCCACCCAATGTTCAGCCCACACCCCCCGCTCAATCCGAATCCATCTCTCGGTCGGAGATGGAGGGTCTTATCAGAAGACTCTTGGCTGAGTCTCTATCCCTCTCCAAGCCTCACTCTCTCCTGAACTACTGCAATCTCCCCAATGCTTACTTCCCTCCGGGTTTCAAGGCTCCGAAATACCGCAAGTATGACGGGACCTCTGACCCTCAATTCCACCTTGCTGGCTTTACCATGGATTCCCATCGGTGGCTATACGATCGGGTTCTTTTAGTCCACCTCTTCCAACAATCGTTAGAAGGGGAGGCCTTGAGGTGGTTCACCTCTTTACTAGCGTTGGACCTTATCAATTTTGACATTGTCTCCGAGCGATTCGTCTCGCATTTCTCATACATGGCCACTCAAGTCCCTACACTTCCCGACTTGGTGGCAGAAAAGATGAAGCCGGATGAAGACTTTGTTACCTTTGCAAACCGATGGAGATCCATGGCTTTAAGAGCCGACATACCCATCCCGGAGTCTCAAGCCATAACCATGCTAGTCACCAACACCACCCCTTTGCTCCGCTCTGTTTTGATGCTAAGTGAGTTCCCCTCCTTCGCACATCTTTATAATCGAGCTAGGGTGGTTCAGAATCAGATCAAGGACTCCTCTCTTCCACATTTCTTCGAAAGGAAGCCCAAGGGACGTAAGGCTCCCGCAGCACCTACCACCGAGGGGGTGACCGTCAACGAATCCGTCAGTGCTTGCAGTCAGCCGCTGAGGCCTCCTAACAAACCCTCCAACCCCCCTTCTAATCCTCACCAATTCCCGTCACACCCCTCCAAGCCTTATTCTGCTGTTCCTCCTCCTTCTGGCTACACCCGGCCCGGTCCCAAAAGGTCTCACTACCCTCCTCTCCCTGAGACCCTCGAGGACGTATTCTTCGCCCTCATGTCTTGTGACGCTATCCGACTCCCCCCACAAAGGGAAAGCGTCAATCCAAGGGTGGATACCTCAAAATACTATCCTTAACATAGAGCCCATGGTCACGAACTCTACAACTGCTTCACTTTCCGTGACTGGGTGTATGACATGAACGATCAAGGTAGGATAAACTGGGAGGACGTCAAGGTGGCCATAGCCAAGTCTAGGTACACCAAAAGGGACCTTGGCATTGTCCAAAACCCTCTCCCCAACCACCAAAGCAACAATCCCTCCTCCTCTAAGTCCCATGAAAATGTCCATACCATGACACATTCTGAACCACGGGTCGTGAGGAGAGAACAAAAGTGGGGGGTAGAAGGTTTTGACGAATGGTACCTGTGTCCCCCTATAGAGTCTAAAAATCCCTCCACAACCGTAGACGTCATTTTAGAAGAGCGGCCTTTAGTTCTTATCCGACCCGCATGTCAGGAAGCCTACCCTTCCATTTCTATTTCCCCTGTCTATGAGCCGTCCACCCATGGAACCAGACCTCTCCATCTTATCCTCCCTAAATCCCAGGAGGACGTTCATGTCACACTCTGGAATCAGATTGTTCCTCCCCCTCCGCGGCCATCTCAAGATGAGGAGGATAGTGGACCACCACCACCTGCCGACACCGAATATGACATTCTGCAACACTTGGATAAGACTCCCGCAAGGGTGTCTATTTTGGAATTGATTCGGAGATCTCTGTCTCATCAGTCCACCCTCCTCCAATTCCTCCAGAAGATCATGGTCAACGATGACCTTCCTCCCATTGGGGTCACTAATGCTATTCTCTCTCTCACCCAAGGACCATCAATCTCCTTCTCGGACAAAGATCTTGCCGCCCCCGAGTGTCGATCTCTTCCTCTCTGTCTTACTGTCACCCTCAATGGGGTTTCGGTAGATTCCACTCTTATCGACACTGGGGCATCCATCAATGTGTGTCCGATGAAGACCCTAAAGCAATTAGGTCTGGGAGAGGATAATCTAGAGAAAGTCTGCTCCACAATTGCTGCCTATGACAACTCCAAGAGGGTTGCCAAAGGTAAGATCGCTCTTCAGCTCGAGATAGGACCCGTCACCATGTCTTCTGAGTTTCTAGTCTTAGACGTTGATCCGGCCTACAAGGCCATCCTTGGGTGCCCTTGGCTAGAACAAACTCTAGGGGTCCCTTCTACTGCCCACCAATGTTTCAAATTTCCCTTCAATGGGCGGGTTATCAAGATCAAGAGCATTCCTATCTTGGAAACCCTCAATTCCATCACTTCGGAGCAGATGCCGCACCTTTTCATTCCGGACAAGGGGAAGAAGCCGGTCATGTCCATCTTTGATCTTCCCTCTCCCCTTGATTTGAGCCAACCTCCCATGGTGGATGAAGAATTCAAGCATGTCCCATGTCCCCAAGAGAAAGGTTGGGAAGTAATGGCTAAGGTCGGCTACATTCATGGCCGAGGGTTGGGTAGGAACGAGCAGGGTCCTATCCGTAGTGTTCAAACAAGAAGGTTGTTAGATAGGGCTGGTCTAGGTTTCCATCCGGACCCGATTCACCCGGATCCATTCATCCCCTATCAACATCTGACTTGGACCCTGAAGGAGCATTTCGTTCAAGGGCCCCTCCAACCGGGAACCTGAGAACCTGTGGTAGAGGAGTTGTCCAACTCCGAGAGCGAAGAAGAAAAAGAAGATGCCGAGTTTGAGGAGATCTGTGAAGACTTCGGCCTTCGTTCGCTCTTTGGTTCTGACTCTCCATCTCCCTCCTCATCACCTTCATCCCCTCCATCTCCTTCACAATCTCCCACCACTGAGATGTGCCCGGCACCTCACTCTCCTCCTCCATCCACTTCTTCCTCTGATCTTTCTCCTCCTGTCCTCCCTCCATTCCTCACCTGGCCAGTCGAGGCTACCTTGAGTCAACAACTCATGGTTCTGGGCCTTGACTCCCAAAAAAATGCTAATTTTCAAAGGTGGGAATGCGAGGTCTCTGTCGAGTACCCTTCCTCTTTGGAGTCTCTTCCGCTCGGCCAGGGGCCGACGCTTTCCAGCCTGAATTCCCACTCTCGCCCGCCTAGGGGCACCTCCTCTGTACATAGTTTCGTACATAGCAGTCCTGTACATAGTAGTCTAGATTCTAGTTTAGATTCAAGTTTAGGATCAAAGTTAGGGTCAAGTCTAGAGTCAGGACTAGGTTTAGAAGAGTCTAGTCCCTCTCAGCCATGCGTTCACAAGGAGAAGGGTAGGCAAGTTCCTGCCTGTTATGTCATGGCCTTGGCTGAGAGGTGTGCCAAGTTGAGTCAAGTCCCGGAGTTTCTTGAGGAGCCTGCCCTTATAGAGGCCGATTTTGAAGAATGTGACTCTGTAGACGATGGTTTAGGAGTCTATCTACTAGATTTTGATGAGAAGGATGGGCCAGGAGATCTTGGGTCGGAAGAAGAGGACCCAGTAAGCTCCTTTGTGGATGGCACAAAGAGGTTCGACGAGCCAACCATGGCTGCAGATGAGCCCACCAAGGAGGTCAATCTTGGCACTGAAGAATCCCCGAAGATAGTTCTGATTAGTGCCAACTTGAGTGTAAAAGAAGAAGAAGCCCTTGTAGCTATCCTTAAAGAATTCTCCGACGGTTTTGCTTGGTCCTACGAGGACATGCCGGGACTTGACACCTCTTTGGTCGAGCACCGGTTGGTCTTAAAAGCCGACGCGAAGGCCGTTAAACAAAAGCTAAGGAGGCTACATCCCAAGATTGCACTCAAGATCAAAGAGGAGATTGACAAGTTGCATAAAGCTAAATTCATTAGGGTTGTGCTTTATCCGCAATGGGTAGCTAATATCATCCCTGTGATGAAGAAGGACGGTAAGGTTAAGATCTGCATAGATTTCCGTGACCTTCATCGTACTTGCCCAAAGGATGATTTTCCTCTTCCCCACATAGATGTCCTAGTGGACAATACTGTTGGCTTTGAAATGTTGTCGTTATGGATGGTTTCTCTGGGTATAACCAAATCCGTTCGACGGAGGAAGACCAGGAGAAAACTTCTTTCACAACGCCTTGGGGGACCTATTGTTATGTTGTGATGCCCTTTGGATTAAAGAATGCGGGTGCAACTTATCAAAGGGCAATGATGGCAATTTTTCACGACATGATGCATGTGCACATGGAGGTCTATGTGTCTGGCTCACACAGAACCATAGGTACCTAACTAGAGAGGCATTCCGGAATAGGCGTCAGACTACCAAACTCAGTAAACCTACAAGCCACACTGCATACTTAACAAAATCAAAAAAATTATATTCACCAACCACGATCAATCACATTCTACACTTGCTTGTCATTGGTCAACACATGACCTCCATAGCAACAACACAACCACCATACAAATAAACCACATAACCTACATAACCTTAACATAATAACATAATTAACATAACCTACTAACAAGCCACATGACAACCCATTAATCCTATAGTATGCTTTACTACCATTAATCAACTTAAACTACACCTAACATTACCATAAACCCAAGGCTAGGCCCATACAAGACCATCACTGCCCAACTAGCACAACACAGACCTCGAAGGCTAAAACGTGACGGACACAAACATCGCCATACAAATCCCGACGGCCCGACATGTCACCTTCAAGCCAATCAGTATTCAAGTCATCAATCGAAGCCCAAACCGCGACACTACACCATGTTGTCTCTTCACCAATCGATAGTGGATATCATAAACGCGATGACCCATGGCGTTCCCTTAAAACCAATCGGATGCATGAATGCGATGGACACAAGCGACGCGTTCATACCAATCGATATGAACACACCAATCGGAAGAGAAACGCGACGGACAAGCCCGTGGTGTTCTCATCAAAACGCAATGGCTTGACCCATTGCCTTCTCAAGAAGACGGCTATACCTTCCTCCTTCCTCTAGAAATCCATGAAAACACTATCTAAACTAAGCTTTAAACCTTTAAAATTAAAGACAAGCCATAGCACACCACCAACGCATGAATTGCCAAACTTTAAACCATTTAACTAAATCAAAACGAAGGGGGAAGTCTCCCTACCAACTTGAAGAGCACGCGAATCGTGAAGAACACCACACCGCCAATATGCCCATGCTCCGGACGCCCTCCTCGCGTGGACCCCATGCTGGACCAGCCACCAGGAAGCCGAAATGCCAAGAATTGCCGCAAAACCTCCTCTTCTCGGATGGATAGAGATACCTCTGATCTGTCTGGCCCAAAGTTACTATATTAATCTAAATTGGGACGTAGGCAGTCGTCGCATTTAAAACACCTTAAACGCGAACGACCACACCGTCGCCAATCGAAGCTCAAAGCGTCACGTGTCACAAAGGCAGTTTGAAGAACGCGACGACCTACTCTGTCGTCTTCTTCACCAAAAAACTTAGGGGCTATATGGGTCCATATTTTCGACCCACAACACCCATGCAACACACTGAAATCACCACTAAGGCGCAATCAACACACATTGGCCTCGAGCACCATACCAGAACCATTAAACCTGGATCCGAACGACCACAACGCTACATTACTACCACCTAAAAAGGAATGTCGTCCTCGACATTCAAAAAGAAACCTCGGTAAATCGAACTACCACCTAAAAAGCACTAAAGCTATTCACACAACAAGAAAGGATACACTTCATGGCTTCAAAGTGTTCTTCAAACTTTCTATTTTGCTTGCCTGAATTGATTCATTACTATTCTCTTTATGTTCCATTTCCTTTCATAACCCGAGCAATACTATCTTGTTGTAGGTGCTTTATCTCTTTGGACTCAATCTGCTTCCACATTTTCCTGGCTATGTTTGCTACACCCTTTTTTGTGCCATTTTGCTTCCTCAAAATCCTTTATCATAAACCACTGTCTCTGGCTATTCTGCCATATTAAACTATCTTCTAATACATCATTTCTCAGTGATGACTTCTTGTTAACTGTAAGTCTGCCTCAATCTTACTTATATTTCACTGGCATATTTGACTTCCACTAACTGGTTTATTTATCTGAGATACCCATTTCCATTCTATAACAATTATCTGCCCCAAACTATTTTTTTACTCGACGCATTACCAATAACTGACATATCCATCTGAAATCATATTTCACACTCTCTGAAATCAAAAATTTCCTCAATCAATCAAATCTTTAATACTGCAATTTTCTGTGCTCTAATCCATAAATCAAACTAAGCCTCTGATCCTTCGATACAACTCTTTCATCTGTACTGTTTCCTTTCAATCTCTCTACCATCTATTTCAGAATATACACTCAATCAACATTACCATAATACTGCAATTCTACTCTTTTCTAATTACTGAAATAAATTGTCCAAAAGATACCATACATATTTCGCTATGAACTTTGCTAACTTTCTCTAATCATCGAACCAGTAACTTAGAATACGCTCTGCTTACTTATTTTGTACTCAATTAATTGCAATTCCTTTAACTCTATATGAGAAATTTCTAAACTTTCTTATTCTGCTTACTCAACTGATTCTTAACTGACCCTTACTAACTTTCACACTTGCTTCCATTTACAATTACCATGACTACCTTTCCATATTTCCTGACATTCTACTGATCATTCTTTAATCTCTTCTTTGATATCATACTAACTGACCACAATTACATCTTCTGACCACTGCCATAATCAACTAACTAAGCAAAATCCTTTAACTATTCCTTTTACCATACACAAATTTCTAACTGAGACATTGAAAATTACAAAATCTATAATATTGAATCCTTAAAACACTCTACTTTCTTCATTTCCATTACACAGTCTGCACTATTTAATTAAACTCTATTTCACTGAAGTACACAATCTTTATAAATTCCATATTTTTTCTTTTTTCCCTTAAGGTACTTTACTGCTATATCACTATTCTTATTCACTGAAACCATTACTGCCATAACATTATTACTGATACTAACAATCCTGTATTCCACATGTAGATTCTGCCTAAAACTTGCTTCAATTATCATTAACATACATGTTTCTGTACATATCCTTGCCTGTTAACATGAACATTCCTCATTCCTCTCTTTCCTGAACCAGCCTTCTTCTATCTCCTTCTATTCCACTCTCTTTACTAATAATCTTAATCCTAAATTCTCAATAATTGAAACACCTTTCTCAGCACCTGATCTGATCTTATTAAATCTCTAAATCTTACTCAAAATACCACTGATTCTAGTTACCTGACCTTATACCATTACATTACATTGCCTTAATTGTTTCAATATATTGAGTATTTCTATAAAATATCACAAAATCTCACTGCAACACCACAACATATAACAAATACTTCTGCTAACAACAACAACCTGCCATTCAAAATTGCCAACTGCTAACTCATTACTCATAAATCCATTCCAGTTCAACAACCTGCTTATTTACTCTTTCTTTAATCAACAACTCTAATTCCTGTGCTTTTCACAATCCCGAACAAATCCTGCTAATATTGACAAATATTTCTAATCATAAACACACTTAATTCACTACCTTAAGTCACTGTTCTTCTACTTACTAACACTTCATCTAAAATTGATCCAAGTCACTTAATAATCTGAAACTTTCCATATCGCTAACCTCTTTATTGTCTGAACCATTTCTCACCACTTACTGACATAAATCTCAAACATACTAAGTCTCTACTAATTTCTCCATCTTTTACATCTGACAATCTTCAACACAACACTGCTCCACACTTCCGCTGTAATTCTGTCATACTGTTATCTTCATAACAACTCATTTTTACACTGTACACAACTATTACCATATACCTACCTTTGCTGATCCTCTACTTCACTAAAAACACTTTCACTGTACTGAATCATATCCCTCTCAGAAAATAACCTTACCTCTGCTGAACAACACCACTGAATTTACTACTTCTTTCTCAACTTTCACTACTTACCAAATCAATTCACAACAGCTCACATTTGTACCTGCTTTCACTGATCTTCATACTGAACTGTCTGACATGGTTACCTCTTTTAATAACCTTGTTCTCAAACCTATTGCTACAATTTACTCTTCTAGTCAACTGTACATCTTCTTAAAATCAATTCTATTCATACAATCATCTCTATCTCTCGAAACACTAGTCATTGTTGAGTCCCTTATTTTGATGATGTCATAGACCTCGTCTAACTATGATAGATATTTTAACATGAATACTTAAGTATGCTCTAACACACTTATACTTATGACAAGCATCATCACAAAGTCAAAAGATCACTTGTGTGTCGACACAGACTAATCAGGAGGTCGACACATATAGCTCAGCTAGTGAACCACATTTGTGCGATAAACAAAGGGTGTCGACACAAGTTAAAGATCAGGTCGACACGAGTGGATTTCCAATAAGAGCGAAATGAAAATGAACACAGGGGTGTCAACACAAGTTGAAGATCAAGTCGACATAAATGGATTTCCAGTGAGTGCTAAGTGGAAAAGGACACAAGAGGTCGACACTAGATGAAGTTCAGGTCGACTCTGTTTACTCAAGAAGGTCGACATAAAGAAGTCATGAGGTCGACACAGCTGAAGAACCTAGATGGGATCGAACTAATTCCTTTATGGGTTGACGCAGTGCACAAGGTGCGTTGACACACTACTCAATCCTTTCTTCCAGTGATAAAGAGAATATGCCAGCGTGTCCAATTTGATGATCAGTTTATCCGCATGTAATTTAAATAAATTACATATCTATTTTGGTGATTAACAAAACTATATAAAGTTTAATCTAATGAATCTTCTACAAGTCTTGAGCACATGAAATAAAACAAGGAAAATCATGCCAAATGGTAAGCATTATTTCTACTGTAGCAATTTTGTTTCAAAGCATGAAATCTATCTAAGTCCACATCAATTTTCTTTATGCTACATCGATTTCAGTGGAGTTATAACGATTTGCTTCAATAACGATTCGATAAGTGATCGCAACGATTTGCCCTCACAATGATTCGTTAAGTGATTGCAACGATTTTCTAAGTATTCATAACGATTTGCTTCAATAACGATTCGTTAAGTGATCATAACGATTTGGTCTCATATCGATTTCTTAATGTTGCCCGGTTGACAATCCCAGAGGGGGGGTGAATGGGTCTTTAAAATTTTTACTTGATTAGTACCTGTACTTATAACATTCACACAAAAGACGTTCTTCGATGAAGGTTAGTGACAGTTAGTTCAAAGCGCAATCACACAAGAAAAAAAACCACACAACACAAGAAATTATCCTGGTTCGGACCTCCTCTCCTTAGGAGTCCTACGTCCAGTCTCTGAGCAACAACTCAGGATTCCACTAACTAGGGTACAGTCCCCCTATGGACACTACAACACCCAGCTCAGCTGGTCTTCCTTCACACGAAGGGAATTACACCACCCTGGATACCCCACCAGGTCTTCCTTCACAACCGAAGGGAAACAATACCCTGGATCCCACCAGGTCTTCCTTCACAACCGAAGGGAAACAACACCCTGGATCCCACCAGGTCTTCCCTCACACACGAAGGGAAACACAACAAAGAGAATAGAATGAATTCAAGCCCCTAGATCAAGCTTCAACAAGCTAAGATCTGAAGCAAGCAGGACTGAGAGTAAAAGATCTAAAAACACAAAAGACTCCTAGAACTACACGAGCTCTCTCAAGATTTTCACTACAGAGTGGAGAGCAAAGAGCAACACTGAAAGGAATGAGGTTCTTGGCTCTAGAATTCTATCAGAAGATTTGAATAGTTTGTATGTTCAAAAAATCCTTGTTCTTCTGATCTTATGTCTTGAATTTATATCTCCTTTTGAAATACGGCCGTTGAAGTAACCGTTGTCTCTTAGATTGGTAGACGTTAGACTGCTTGACATTTGGAAGCTTCAACAATCTTTTATCCAGTTGAGCACACAAAGAGATAAGGTCTTCTGGCGTCTATATGGTCCAACGTTGTATGACAGAATGTCTTTATGATCCTGCACAAATTAAATGCTAGAACAGTAGACAGCTAGGCTGTCTTTTGTTGTCAGTAAACGTTGATATGAGTATTCACCAAAATAGCAATGCCAAATAGCTTGTTCTAAAAGATGTTGACAAAATATGCACGATAATGAAAAGATATCATCTGCATGCATGCAGAGATACGTTCTGTCTTCATTAAATGCACAGCAGTCAGACAGATAAGTAAGTCTTTGACTATTCAACGCCTTAAGAGATAAGATAAATATCAAGTCGATATAAACTATAAAGTCGTTGTCTATATGACTTATGAAATCGTTATGAGTACCAACAAGTCATTATAGAGAGCAAATCGTTGTATTCAACGATGAAATAGTTATAGTCACTTAACAAGTCGTTATGAAAAGCAAGTCGATGTGTTCAACGAAGAAATTGTTATGAACACTTATGAGCTCTAAAGAAATCGTTGCGCGAAGCAAATCGTTATGAGCTCTAAAGAAATCGTTGCGCGAAGTAAATCGTTACGATGGGCAAACCGTTATGATAACTTAAGAAATCGTTGCGATGAGAAAATCGTTACGATGGGCAAATCGTTATGATGACTTAAGAAATCGTTGTGATGAGCAAATTGTTACGATGAGCAAATCGTTATGATAACTTAAGAAATCGTTGCGATGAGCAAATCGTTACGATGGGTAAATCGTTATGATAACTTAAGAAATCGTTGCAATGAGCAAATCGTTACGATGGGCAAATCGTTATGATGACTTAAGAAATCGTTGCGATGAGCAAATCATTACGATGAGCAAATTGTTATGATAACTTAAGAAATCGTTGCGATGAGCAAATCGTTACGATGGGCAAATCATTATGATAACTTAAGAAATCGTTGCGATGGGCAAATCGTTACGATGGGCAAATCATTATGATAACTTAAGAAATCGTTGCGATGAGCAAATCGTTATGATGGGCAAATGATATACTTGATGGAAATCGTTGTGATTTTCAACCGAAATCGATGTGGACTTAGATAGATACAATCTTGAAATAATTAATGCTTCAGAAATATAATGCTTACCAATATTGGCTTGATTGACCTTGACCTTGGAGTATTTCCTGTACTTAAGACTTAGAGAACTTTGATAAGGTTTTGTTAATTACCAAACTACATGTATATTTAAAAATTACGTGGGGACACACTGATCATCAATCTCCCCCTTTTTGGTGATGACAAAAAAATTATCAATAAGCATGAATATTTCCGAAAATTATTTCAAACATGCTAAGTAATTTTCTAAATCTGAAGATTTTCGGAATGCATTTCAGTCATGCTAATTTTCTCCCCCTTTTTGTCAGTAAGTAAAAAGATACTTTGAGACAAAGAAAGAAGAGAAGAGATGGAAGGGCAGACAACCAACATATATTGATCAGTTTTGTGGATTTACAGATAAGTAATAAGCAAGGGATAACAGGGAGCCAAAACGCCTGATTACAGGGATTGCCTGGCGTTCCTGCTCTTCAAAGAAGGCTTGAAAGGCCCCAATTTCAATTTGATAGGAGGGTCCCATGGTGGGAGCCATCCTTTTGATATGAAGCTGCCTTTGATCTGAAATGAAGTCCCCATACTTAACACGGCCAAGGGCTAACTTGTAAGTTAAGAAGGACCCAAAGCTGGCAAACCGAAGAAAGGCTTCAATCTTGAGGGGATGGTCAATCTTAAGCGACCGAAGCTCTTGCTTTAAAGCACAGAAAACTTTGTATCTTTCGACCCAGGTCAGATAGGAATCCCGGATGAGGTGAAGAGAGTTGGCATCCAAAAATTCACCAGGTGACAGGGGAGGTTGATTGGAGCTGGCCTGAGAGGCATTTAGATTGCCTAGCTGTTGAGCAGACAAGGGATAGAGTTGCGTCCACTCTTCAGGAGACAACCGCTCACATTCAGAGAGAATGGGGGCCAGAACATCTGCCTTGATATGCCCCTGAAGATATTACCTAAAGACGAATCTTGGAAAGGATAAGTCACGGCCGTCTTGCACAAATAATCTGCCATTACCCTTGCAGCTTGCTCAAAGATAAGTGTTCCCACGGAAGAGTCCATAATCAAAGCATGGAGAGGGGGAAGGAACACTACATCAGGAATAACCAGGGTGGCAAAATCAACCTGAAGGGACTCAGTATGAGCTGTGCTTGAACTGAGGGCCCTGATGGCTGCACGAAACTGACCCAACTGAGATTCTGGGAGGCGATTTACATAGCAGTAGTTGTTGTACATCTAGTACTGCCGGATAAATTTGATTTCTTTCTGAATGAAGGGGCCAAACAAATTTTTGTGATGGGTTTGGAACCACTCAGAAAGGGGAAGAGGAGCTTCCCTAGGCGATATCGGGTAGCTTGAACTCGTCGGAATTGACTGTATAGGTCTTTGTTGCTTCGAGCCCACTGCTCTTCAGTTTGGTTTCAGTCATGGAGAAGATTTTTGACTGTTGAGCCTTAGAGAGATGGGTATAAGAAAGATGGTGGTGAGATGTTCATAAAGATTTGGAAAGGAAGGCCAAAAATATGGGCAAAAACTATCTTTTGAAGATATTTTTCATAGATAAGTTTCTGCTTGTTAGAGATAGAGAGGGAAAACCAAAGGGGAGGATAGCAAGGTTTAGAAGAGACAAGATGAGAGGATGTGAGTCGCCTCTTTTTAGAGACAGGACTAGAAGAACCTGTCCTATGAGAGTGGGTCCCAACAGCCAGGACTGAACGAAGTATTGCTACTTCAAATTCATCCTTGATATCCTGGATTTCTATTTATGTGAGTTGGACACCCTCAGGGATAATGGTAATGAAAGAGGGAGGTGTAGGTGGATTGAAGATAGAATCAAGAGTGACTATAGGAAGAACAAAAGTTTCTAAAGTAGAAGGACCAGAAGAGGAAGGTCCAGCTGAAGAGGATGCTGGGGAAGCTGAGGAGGAGAGGATGGTGTAGGAGGAACAGTGGTGGAAGAAGCAGGAGATGAAGCAAGTTGAGAGGAAAAAGGTTGGGGAGAGGAAACAGATCTTGAACGGGGTCGTTTAAAGGTGGTTGGAGCTGGAGGTGCAGTGGAAGAAGATGGAGGAGAGGGTGCAGCTGGAGTGGTAAGTGAAGAAGAGGCAGGGGGCTCAGGAGCTACAGCCTGGTCTTCTTGTTCAGCTACCGGATCCACTGGATTTAGTGACTCCTTCTCCGGTCCAGACTCCTGACACAGAATAGAATCTTCACTAGGCACCTTTTCAAAGGGCTGAACTTCAACACTTGGCCCTGATGGCCCTGCTGGAGCAACAACTGAAGGCCCGGATGGCCGCTCCACAAGATCAACACTGACTTGCCCTGATGGCCCTGCATTAACCTCACTTGGCCCTGAAGGCTCACGCTCTTGAGGAGTAGGATCTTTGGGCCCTACTGCCTTCAGAACCTCAGACAACATCAACTTCATAGAGCTTAGCTCCTTATTGAGCCACTTCAAAGCAACATTTGATTGAAAAACGTCATTTGACAAAGATGCCTGGCGCTCAATGACAGTACTTACAGCTGAATTTATTGAGTCCAGAACTGCACCTTGATCATCCAATCGCTTCAAGATGGGCTTTAAGTGCAATCTTCTTTAAAAATTTCTTTGGCCTTTTGTGAGTAGTTTTCTTGCTGGGGCTTCCCTTTTCTACTTGCTCCTCAATCTCTGTTGGAGCTTTAAACTGCTCTTCATTCACAGGAGCATCTTCAGAAAGTGCATCTTGAGATGCTGCTTCCTTCTCAATATTTTGCTCCCCCTGAATAGGAGCATCCTCCACAAATATTTCTTGCTCCCCCTGAATAGGAGCATCAACCAATACATAATCTTCAATGTGGCCAGGTGCCACAGACTGATCAACCAAACTCCCACCAGAGTTTTGATCCATTTGGGAGGAGTGAATGGAGTCTAATACTTGATGGAGTACAGAAGCCACAAAGGAGGTGGGAAGAGGATCCTCTGATCTTCTGACAGAATCTGCTACTTCTGAGTTTTCTTCAGCAACCGGAGTCTCCATTGCAACTTCTGTGAAGGCAGCAACTTCCAATGAAGCACTAGGTGCTGCGATCTCTTTTGCTGCTGGTTCTGCAACTGCAGATGGACCCTCTAATTCTGCTGCCACTGCTTCGAGTTGGACTTCTTGGGCTTTCCCTAGGATGGGTTCACCCTCAGCTACTGATGTCTTTGTCCAAACTCCACTGACCACTGAAAAACCGTTTTCCCTTAGATTTCTGGACCTAATTGCTTGGCCCATTTTCTCTACAACGGCGCCAGAAACATCTACTCCAAAGTGCTGAAAGACTTTGGTGAGCAAGTGAGCATAGGGCAGGGATATATTCAACTTACTCTTGGTATCCCATATTTGATCACGGGCAAACTTCATCCTTTCCATCATTACTTCGGCCATGTTGATTTATTGGTTCTGAATGGCCCAAAACATTATATCCGAGTCTGCCTTGGTGCAAGTTGAGAAAGTTGCACTTCTTGGAACCAAAATCTGACAAATTATGAAATAAAGGAGGTGATTGAGAGCACTCAACTGATTAATATCTAACTTCCCATCTCTTAGTCTAAACCCTGGTCCTACAATACCAAGTCCTTTAACTTGGGCGTCCACGGTGTGAACCCCACTGTGCCCGGAAGTCTTTACTCCAAACAACGAATGCAACAGCTCATGATCTATCTTTATTTGGATTCCCTTGACTGATGAAACCAGGGACCCATCTGCCTCTGTCTTCAAGCACACATAAAAAGCCTTCACGAGGTCTGGATAGCTTACCTCAGATAAGGTGGTGATTCCCATCCACTGCATCCTGCTCATTGCGGCCACTACACTGTGCATGCCGTTTTTCTCAAGATCAGCTACATCCACTGCCTTATTTCCACAAACCTTGGTCTTCACGAAAGTAAACCTTTCTTGCTGCTCTGCTGATAGAAACTCAGCGCTGTAGCCACCCAAACTGCCAGAGATAACGGACGATGCCATGGACTTTGGGTGAGGAGGGTTTTCTGGAAGGTTGAGATGAAAGAGGAGAGAAAGGTCCTCAAGAAATTCTTCGCGGGAAGAAGAGAGGAACTTCAAATGAGCAGAGAGGCGATGTCAGAGTCGTTAGGGCATCGGCTCAGGCAACCAAACGAAAGAGGGAAAAAGGTGTAAGGGGGGAGATGAATCTTTTTCACATCGATTTTGGGGTAAAATAAAAAAAAATTTACGAAAAAGCGAAGCGCCAAGAGGTGGCAGAAAACGACAAATAAGTTTGACCAGCCAAAGCAAACTTTATTAAGAAGAGCGACCAGTAGGGAACAATTTTAAATTTCTTTTGCTTAAAGCCAAGGAGAGAAAATTTTCTTAACTCTGAACATTTATGTCCCAATTTTAAACAGAAGTCTTTTCACAAATTACACATGCCCAATTCCCTTCTAAGAGAGGTGAATCTCTCTTCGGGTAAGGCTTTTGTGAAGATATCTGCTAATTGACCATTTGTGTCAATAAAGGATATTTCTATGTTACCATTTGCTACATGATCACGAATAAAATGATCTATCTAACCTCATATGCTTGGTCCTTGAATGCTGGACTGGATTTTTGGTGAGATTGATAGCACTGGTGTTGTCACACAGTAGTGGAATTGATTTGATATTTAGTCTGAAATCCTCAAGTTGTTGCTTTATCCATAGGAGTTGTGTACAGCAACTTCCAGCAGCCACGTACTCAGTGCCATTGAATTTTGTTTCTTTGAGGACCAGTATATTAAACACCCTGCAAGAAATTGACAACAACCACTGGTGCTTTTTCTATCTACTTTGCATCTAGCATAGTCAGCATCAGAATATCCTACTAGATTAATTTCACAAGACTTTGGATACCACAAACCTAAATCATGAGTTCTAGCTAAGTATCTAAATATTCTTTTTACGAAGATCAAATGAGATTCTCTAGGATCTGCTTGATATCTTGCACACATGCATACACTGAATAGAATATCGGGTCTACTGGTCGTTAAATAAAGCAATGAACCAATCATACCTCTGTAGATCTTTTGATCTACTTTCTTACCATTCTTGTCACTATCCATCCTTGTAGATGTACTCATGGTGTTGAGAGTGGCTTTGTGTTCTCAAACCAAATTTCTTCAAAAGCTCTTTGATGTATTTTGCTTGACAGATGTGGGTGCCATCTTTTCCTTGCTTGATTTGTAGTCCAAGGAAATAATTTAGCTCCCCCATCATGCTCATCTCAAATTCTCCCTGCATCAACTTTCAAAGTACTTGCAAAGAGGTTCATCAGTAGATCTAAGATAATGTCATCTACATAAATCTGTACAAGTAATATGCTTTTAACTTTTGTTTTTACAAATAGAGTGCTATCTACCTGTCCTCTAGTGAAACCATGGTTTAATAAAAATGATTAAGCCTTTCATACCAGGCTCTTGGTGCTTGCTTTAAACCATATAATGCCTTATGAAGTTTAAAACATGATTTGGAAATTCTGTATCATCAAAACCTGAAGGTGTGTTCAACATACACTTCTTCCTTAATTAAGCCATTTAAAAATGCGGATTTAACATCCATTTGAAATAATTTTAAATCCAAAGCAGATGCATATGCTAATAAAATTTTAATAGCCTCAAGTCTAGCTACAAGTGCATAAGTTTCATCGAAATCTATGCCTTCCTCTTGGGAGTAGCCTTGAGCCACCAATCTGGCCTTGTTTCTTAAGATTACACCAGTCTCATCCAATTTGTTTCTAAACACCCATTTGGTGCCAATAACTGGATGGTCTGATGGTCTATGAACAAGTGACCATACTTGGTTTCTCTTGAACTGATTTAGTTCATCTTGCATGGCTATATCCAAGATTCATCAGTGAGAGCTTCATTGACTGTCTTAGGCTCTATTTGAGAGACAATGCTAGATAATCACAAGGTATTACATTACCTCTTGTTCTTACCCCTACAGATGGATCACCATAATGTTCTCAGGTGGGTGATCTTTCTTGTATCTCCACTCCTTTGAAAGATTTTCAAATGTAATATCTTGTTGTTGCAAGTCTTCCAGAGGTGGATCATCCCTATCTTCAATTGAGGTATCCTTTAGTTTCTTGGACAGTTTGTCTGCATCATCATTGTCACTATCTTCTTCTTTCTCAAGGAAGGCAGTTCATCAAAATAATATGCACAACTATTCAATTAATAAGGTACATTTGTTAAATACTCTATAACCTTTGGGTTTAGAAGCATACCCATGAAGATACCTTCATTTGATTTGACATCCAATTACCAATGTCTCTTTTTCCATTATTGTGAATGAAGCAAGGACATCCAAAAGTCCTAAAGTGGCTGATCTTTGGCTTCTTTCCTTAAATAGTTCGTATGCAGTCTTCTTTAGGATTGGCCTTGATCATTACTCTGTTGATAATATAGCTTGCTGTTTTCACTGCTTCAACCCAAAAGTATCTTGGCAAATTATATTCTGACAACATTGTTCTTGCCATGTCCAATAGAGTTCTATTCTTCCTCTCAGCAACTCCATTTTGTTGTGGTGTCCTTGGTGCTGAGAAATTGTACTTGATCCCTTGGTCATCACAGAATTTAGCAAATCTTTCATTTTGAAATTCTCCTCCATGATCTGACCGGATTCCAACAATGCAAAACTTCTTGTCTTTCTGAACTTCTTGCTGAAGCTTACAAAGCTTTCAAATGTATCATCTTTGTGTTCTAGGAATGACACCCATGTAAATCTGGAATAATCATCAACTATAACAAATCCGAAATTCTTTCCTCCAAGACTGGTGGTTCTCATTGGCCCAAATAAATCCATATGAAGGAGTTCTAAGGGTTTTGAGGTTGTCACTACAGTCTTTGACTTGAAGGACTTCTTAACATGTTTTCCCTTGGCACAAGGTCTGCAGACACCATCCAATTTTGTACTGACCTTTGGCAGACCTTCCACAAGATTCTTCTTTAGCAGTTTTCTCATACCTTCTATGCTGTAATGTCCCAGTCTTTTGTGCCACAGTTCAGTTGATTGATCCTTATTTGCTGCCAGACAGACATCTTAATCCTTGAGTTCTTCAAGATGAAGTGCATACAGGTTCTTTTCTCTATTGGCTTCGAAAATTACCGCTCCATCCTTTAATATGCTGCACCTTGACTCTTGAAATTGAATTTGATGACCTTTGTCACAAAGCTGGCTGATGCTGACGAGATTGTGCTTCAGCCCTTTGACAAGCAATACATCTTCAATGACTATTTTTCCTTTGTTGCTCACAGAGCCACTGCCAATTACTGTGCCTTTCCCATTGTCTCCATAGGTAACTGTTCCTTCTTCAGCTTGGAGATGGGTGAATAGCTTCCGATTTCCTGACATGTGCCTTGAGCACCCACTGTCTAAATACCATTTGGATGCTCGAGTCTTACCCTTTTCTTCGGTATTTTCCATGAAAGCCAAGTTGGCTTCTTCCTCATCACTGGTTGAGCTTGACTCACTGTCTGAGTCGCTGTTGTTGCTCCATGCAGTTGCCATAGCCTTTTTCTTATATCTCTTGAATTTCTTGGAGCTCTCTCTCTTCCTGAATTCAGGCTTCTTGAGCTTTGGACATTCAGCTTTGATATGTCCTAGCTTTTGCACTCATAGCATATGGGCTCACTCTTCTTTTGATCCTTTCCATCTGGTTTCTTGAAGTCTTTATTTCTCTTGAAGTGTCTTCTTCCAGATTGGAACTTCTTCTTCTTTGCTAGAATGCGTTGCAATCTTTTTGACAACATGGCTTCTTCATCTTCACAACCACTTGAGTTCTCATCTTCAGCTGATGACTCATCTGACTTGTCTTCTTCTGCTTTAAGAGTATTTGAATGCTTCTTTCTGCTAGAGGACTCTCCTAGCCTTTCCATATTGATCTTATGAGCCATAAGGGACCTAATGAGTTTTTCCAAAGACATCCTTTTCAGATCATTAGCTTCTTCAATAGCTATGACCTTTGGGGTCCATGAGGATGGTAAGGATCTAAGAATTTTCCTTACCATGTCTCCAATCTCATAGGTTTTTCCTAGTCCGGCTAACCCATTTGTGATATCTGTAAATCTACTGAACATCTGGGTTATGGATTCACCTAATTGCATCTGAAATCTTTCATATTGTGTAACAAGAATATCAATTCTTGACTCCTTCACCTTGTCTGTGCCTTCATAGGTAATTCTAAGCTTTTCCCACATCTCCATTGCGGATTTGCAGGCTGAAACTCTGTTGAATTCCTTTTTGCTTAGCGCACAGCACAGAATACTCTTAGCCTTACAATTCAAGGAGATCTTCTTCCTGTCATCATCTGTCCACTGAGCCTTCTCATTTGTGACCAGGAGATCACCTTCTTCTACTATTGACCATATCTGATAGTCGTGACCTTGGAGAAAGTACTCCATTCTAGTCTTCCAATAAGCATAATCTTCACCATCAAAGAGAGGGGGTCGGTTGACAGACTGACCTTCAATGTTACCTTGGGCTGCCATGGATCTTTACTCTTCAGATCGTTGGATCTTCTTCTTTGTCGAAGAGACTCGCTCTGATACCACTTGTTGCCCGGTTGACAAGCCCAGAGGGGGGGTGAATGGGTCTTTAAAAATTTTACTTGATTAGTACCTGTACTTATAACATTCACACAAAAGACGTTCTTCGATGAAGGTTAGTGACAGTTAGTTCAAAGCGCAATCACACAAGAAAAAAAAACCACACAACACAAGAAATTATCCTGGTTCGGACCTCCTCTCCTTAGGAGTCCTACGTCCAGTCCCTGAGCAACACTCAGGATTCCACTAACTAGGGTACAGTCCCCCTATGGACACTACAACACCTAGCTCAGCTGGTATTCCTTCACACGAAGGGAATTACACCACCCTGGATACCCCACCAGGTTTTCCTTCACAACCGAAGGGAAACAACACCCTGGATCCCACCAGGTCTTCCTTACAACCAAAGGGAAACAGCACCTTGGATCCCACCAGGTCTTCCTTCACACATGAAAGGAAACACAACAAAGAGAATAGAATGAATTCAAGCTCCTAGATCAAGCTTCAACAAGCTAAGATCTGAAGCAAGCAGGACTGAGAGTAAAAGATCTAAAAACACATAAGACTCCCAGAACTACACGAGCTCTCTCAAGATTTTCACTACAGAGTGGAGAGCAAAGACCAACACTGAAAGGAATGAGGTTCTTGGATCTAGAATTCTATCAAAAGATTTGAATAGTTTGTATGTTAAAAAAAATCCTTGTTCTTCTGATCTTCTGTCTTGAATTTATATCTCCTTTTGAAATATGGCCGTTGAAGTAACCGTTGTCTCTTAGATTGGTAGACGTTAGACTGCTTGACATTTGGAAGCTTCAACAATCTTTTATCCAGTTGAGCACGTAAAGAGATAAGGTCTTCTGGCGTCTATATGGTCCAACGTTGTATGACAGAATGTCTTTAGGACCCTGCACAAATTAAATGCTAGAACAGTAGACAGCTAGGCTGTCTTTTGTTGTCAGTAAACGTTGATATGAGTATTCACCAAAATAGCAATGCCAAATAGCTTGTTCTAAAAGATGTTGACAAAATATGCACGATAATGAAAAGATATCATCTGCATGCATGCAGAGATACGTTCTGTCTTCATTAAATGCACAGCAGTCAGACAGATAAGTAAGTCTTTGACTATTCAATGCCTTAAGAGATAAGATAAATATCAAGTCGATATAAACTATAAAGTCGTTGTCTATATGACTTATGAAATCGTTATGAATACCAACAAGTCATTATAGAGAGCAAATCGTTGTATTCAACGAAGAAATCGTTATAGTCACTTAACAAATCGTTATGAAAAGCAAGTCGATGTGTTCAACGAAGAAATTGTTATGAACACTTAACAAATTGTTATGAGCTTTAAAGAAATCATTGCGCAAAGCAAATCGTTATGAGTTCTAAAGAAATCGTTGCACGAAGTAAATCATTATGAGCTCTAAAGAAATCGTTGCGCGAAGCAAATCGTTATGAGCTCTAAAGAAATCGTTGCGCGAAGCAAATCATTATGAGCTCTAAAGAAATCGTTGCACGAAGCAAATCGTTATGAGCTCTAAAGAAATCATTGTGCGAAGCAAATCGTTATAAGCTCTAAAGATATCGTTGCGTGAAGCAAATCGTTACGATGGGCAAATCGTTATGATAACTTAAGAAATCGTTGCGATGAGCAAATCGTTACGATGGGCAAATCGTTATGATGACTTAAGAAATCGTTGCGATGAGCAAATCGTTACGATGAGCAAATCGTTATGATAACTTAAGAAATCGTTACGATGAGCAAATCGTTACGATGAACAAATCGTTATGATAACTTAAGAAATCGTTGTAATGAGCAAATCGTTATGATGACTTAAGAAATCGTTCCGATGAGCAAATCGTTACGATGAGCAAATCGTTATGAACTTAAGAAATCGTTGCGATGAACAAATCATTACGATGGGTAAATCGTTATGATAACTTAAGAAATCATTGCGATGAGCAAATCATTACGATGGGCAAATGATATACTTGATGGAAATCGTTGTGATTTTCAATCGAAATCGATGTGGACTTAGATTGATACAATCTTGAAATAATTAATGCTTTAGAAATATAATGCTTACCAACATTGGCTTGATTGACCTTGACCTTGGAGTATTTCCTGTACTTAAGATTTAGAAAACTTTGATAGGTTTTTTAATTACCAAAATACATGTATATCATTAAGTGATCATAACGATTCATATCGATTTCTTAAGTGATCACAACGATTCGTTAAGTGATCATAACGATTTGCTCTCGTAACGATTTCTTAAGGGATCATAACGATTTGCTCTCATAACGATTTCTTAAGTGATCATAACGATTTGCTTTCTGCAACGACTCCTTTTAGTGATCGTAACAATTTACTCTCGTAACGATTTCTTTAGTGATCGTAATGATTTGCTCTCGTAACGATTTCTTAAGTAATCATAACGATTTGCTTTCATATCGATTTCTTTAGTAAGAATAACGATTTGTACATCGATTTGTTCATAACATCGTAACGTTTTGTACATCGATTTGTTCATAACATCATAACGTTTTGTACATCGATTTGTTCATAACGTCATAACGATTTGTACATCGATTTGTTTATAATTTCGTAAGGATTTGATATGCATCTCTTTACTTATGAATGCACAACGATTCACTCACCTGCTCAATGATTTCATAAGTCATGTATATAACGATTTCATGGAAAACAATGATTCGGCCTTCAAGTTAATTTTTGAATACATTGAAAAGTGAAAGTCTTCACGCATATCTTTTTGACAGCTGTGCATTTTTTACGATAGTACGTATCTCTGCATGCATGCATACAATATCTTCCATTATCGTATCTTCTCTGTAAACATCTTTTAGAACAACAAAATGGCATTACTATTTCGATGAACATTCATTCTGATCTTGACTGGCAACAAGAAACAACTTAGCTGTCTATTGTTCAAGCTTTAAATATGTGCAGGTCTTTGACAACACTTGTCATACAACGTTGGACAAATTAGAAGCCAAAAGATATTTCAGAAGATCTTCTCTCTGTGCGTGCATGAAGACCGTTGAACGGGAAGCTCTACAGGACCATGTAGTCTAACGTAAACAAATGCTTAGAGACAACGGGCACTTCAACGTTCAAATTTTCAAATAGAAGATATATATACAGAAGACTGAAGCTCCAGAAGCGAGGATCGAGAGTTTAAAAATGAAAATCCTTGACAAGCTTTCTGCGTGCATTCTGAAGAGCAAAGCCTCACTCCCTTCTGTTCAAGCTCTTAGCTCTCTACATTCAGTGTGTTAGTCTTGAGAGCTTCTGTAAACTGAGAGTGTCCCTCACTGTAGATCTTCCTCTCAATTAGCTTCAGATCTAGCATTGTATAAGCTTGATCTAGGGGCTTGATCTAATTTCATTTTTCCTGTATTGTTCCCTTCGGTTGTGAAGGAAGACCTGGTGTGGTATCCAGGGTGTTGTTCCCTTCGGTTGTGAAGGAAGACCTGGTGGTGTATCTAGGGTGTTGTTCCCTTCGGTTGAAGGAAGACCAGCTGGGGTGCTGGGTGCTGGGTGCTGTAGTGTCCTTAAGGGGGACTGTACCCTTGTTAGTGAAATCTTGAGATATTGCTCAGGGACTGGACGTAGGACTCCTAAGGAGAGGAGATCCGAACCAGGATAATTCTCTATGTCGTGTGATTGCTTTTGTGTGTTTGATTTTTTCCTTCACTAACTCTAACAATCTACGAAGTGTGTTTTTGTGACTTTTCTGTGAACATGTGTTAAGTATTAAATATTTTTAATATCCCATTCACCCCCCCCCTCTGGGCTAGCTAGCTGGGCAACAAGTGGTATCAGAGCTAGTCTCTTCGTCAAAGAAGAAGATCCAACGATCTGAAGAGAAAAGATCAAATGGCAGCCCAAGGTCACTCCGAAGGCCAGTCAGTCAACAGGCCACCTCTATTCGACGGAGAAGATTTCACCTACTGGAAAATAAGAATGGAATACTTCCTACAAGGATTCAATTTCCAAATATGGTCCTTAATAGAAGAAAGCGATCTAGTTGTTCTAAACAATAGAGACAACTGGACAGAAGATGATAGAAAGAAGACCTCTCTCAACTGCAAAGCTAAGAGCATACTGTGCTGTGCACTTAGCAAGAAAGAATTCAACAGAGTTTCAGCCTGCAAGTCTGCAATGGAAATGTGGGAAAAGCTCATGATCACTTATGAAGGCACTGACAAAGTCAAGGAAACCAGGATATACATTCTGGTGACACAATATGAAAGGTTCCAGATGCAGCCAGGAGCATCTATAACCCAAATGTTAGCAGATTTACAGACATCACCAACGGTGTAGTACCCTAGAATTTCCTTGAATGTATTCTGTTCATTGTGTGTTTATTTTTGCATAATTTGAATGCTGTTGTGTGTAAGAACTAGGCGTCAAGATTGTTTGACGTTAAGGCTTGTAAGCGGCAATATCGTATGCCGTTTATATGGTGTTAACGACGATAGGTATTGACGTTTAATATTTTCTGAATTATTTAATTATGGGCAAGACTATAAACGACATCATCAATGGACGTTTATATTGGGGGAAGACGGCAACCTATGTTGACGCTAACCTGACTTGCCTGTTTTTGAGCTTTCCGTTCCGGATTTAAGAGATCGGCCGTTTCGGGAAAGGTTTAATGGGCTGATCCGATGCGTTTAGATCTGAGGGTCAGGATTAGGTCTGGTCTTTGCTTGAGAGGTCTTTATAAGACTAGATCTCACAGAAAGAAAAGGGGTTTTTGCTTTGGTTCTGGAGGAGAGAAAGAGGGCCGAGGAAGGGATTTGCAGAGCGATCTGGTGCTTGTTCGTGTGATTCGGAGGCTTCTACACCGAGGAGATACATAGGACTTCGTGCCCAAAAGCTCATCCAGGCAAAGGAACTTCATCGGAGGAGGTTTCGGATTGCTTGAAGACGGAGGAAAGAACTGTCTCCCTAGCGAGACGGGCTTCTTCAAGCTCGGATTCGACACTCCATTAGGAGGGATTGAGGCAAGTTACATGGGGGATTAGTTTAGGATATGATATATTACGTATTTAACATTTTTTTGTATTTTTAAAGCATGAAAACAACCTACGGGAAGGGTTAGAAACACCGTTATTTCATGCAGGTTTTCTGTGTTTTCTGTGTCTTAGAACTAGACGTCCAGGGGTATTGCCGTCTATATAATGTAAACGGCAATATCGACTGCCGTTTAGTTCATCCGAAATATATATGTATGTTCTGTCCTTACTATATGTAAACGGCGCTATGTGCCGCCGTCTGTTTGTGTTAACGGCGCTATGTGCCGCCGTCTATAACTACTTAACGACAACGTTTGTGGACGTCGACCATAGTAAACGTCGTATGATGGACAAGTCAGATGCGTTCAGCCTGAAATCTGAGTGAACTTGTTAAATGTATAATTTATGAATGTATGCGTTTCAGCCATGAAAATTTGAGCATGTGGTTGTTATATTATGGACTGTCTATTGCTATAATGTACAGGTTACATATATGTATTAATGAACTTGCATAATTACATGACAACGATCAATGTTAAGTTAGTAAAAGATAAAAGTATAATGATTTAAAAGAGAGCATGTTGATTGATGTTTAGATTACTGCAATAGATATGATATGTCAGTAATCCCTGTTCCATGTGAAAATTGTGAGCTTTTCTCAATATTAAACCATGTTAGTTAGTTGATTTAATAGAGTTAATTTCATGAAAAATAGTTGCAGAAATCAAAAAATTATGAAATTTGGCATGTGTATTGTAATTACTGATTTCGAATTTTTGTTAAAATTTCAGAATTTTCAGACATGTGTACGTTCTGTTATGAATTTCTGAACAATATATTACACATAGAATTGAATAAATATGAATGAAAATGCAAGAATGAATATTAGTATCATGATAGCGATCTGTGGTACAGTAAATAGGATTTCAGAACTGAAAGTGTTGTACTTTGAAATATTGCATTAACACATGTTAAATAGTATGAAATGAAATGTCACTATCTATTATACATGTTAGTGTATGCATTATAACAATGATGCCAATAAGACATTGCTATCTTAGAGATTCCTACAAGGAACTACACCGTAGATGCCCCTATGGTAATGGTTCACCTACATGTAAAGAAATGAATCTGTGGGCAACGGATTGAAATCCTGGAGGTAGACTTGTTCTACTGGTCAAGGTGGGAAGGACTTTCCCCGGTTTTGCGCAAATACTATGACTTCATCACCGCATTGCCTAGGTGATAAGTGAATGTTAAATGACTACTGATCTCTAATTTAGTGTGGGCTATGTCTTGGCAACTATATGAAATGACTACATGCTACAAGTTACATATCTACATGCTACATGTACATGCTACAAGTTACATATCTACATGCTACATGTTACATACTACAAGTTACATATCTACATGCTACATGTTATATGCTACAAGTTACATGTTACCTGTTCTACATACTACGCACTACATGTTATATGCTTACATTCCTACACGTGAACTTGTTCAAAGGATTTCATGCTACATGTCATGTTTTAATATTACTACATGAAAATTGTTGTGTAAAAGAATAGTGCATGCATAAATGAGAAATTGATACATGAGAATTGTTGTAGGTCACATAACATCGAATAGATTCCATGAATAAGTAATTCTATGCTATATGTGAAACATGTTTTATTCCTTAATAGTTAGAATCACTATGAAATGAATGATTGCCAATGGACTTAGAACTATCGTAAGAAAAGTATATGATATCAATGAATGGAATGCTAATGTACTACCATGTTTTAAAACTAATATACTGTTAATATCTTGAACTGTCTTTCATGTGATTTGTGGGTCTTGTAGACTCATACTTGCCTAACATTTCAGGAGAGCCAGAGGATACAGAGGAGTTAGTGCAAACTGACTCAGAGCGTGAGGACGTGGAGACTTAGCTTGGCATAGAGAGATTTAGAGTGAATCTTGTATGTGAGAATCTTATGTAATTTCTTTTATGAAGCTGATCTTTGAAATGTAATAAACTTTGGACTATTGCTACCCTTTTTATGCATTAGATTTGCTTTTGAATAAATGCTGATTGCAAGTGTTTAATTCCATATTCGGTCATTTATCATTGGAATTGAATAGTTATTTGTGTATATTTCAACCTGTATTGTAATTGTTGGATTCGTTCCACTGTAATACCTCTATTAGATCCAATGTGAGTTGGTGTAACTGTACTGGGTCTAAGAGGGGCGTTACAGAGATTGGTATCAGAGCGATCCAGGTTGAACATGTACATAAATAGAATATCAGTATTGTATTCATATTTCAAGTCTGCATAAAGAATTAGTCCAAGTTATGTAGAATGATAGGTTATTAAATAGGATGCTTATTTTGCAGACTATGGCGACTCGTGGACGTAGAGGAGCTGGCTCGGCTCGAGGTGATGAGTCAGCAGGTGATCAGCAGACTCCAGCTCAGCAGGCTCAAGACCAGGCGGGTGTACCTTTACCACCCCCACCACCACCTGTAGACTACGGAGCATTGATGCAAGGATTGGTGCATGCGATGCAGACTCAGGCTCAGACTACAGCGGCATTGCAGGCGCAGGTTCAGGTCGGTAGCTGCAAGAATTATTCAAGGTGCTAACTGAAGAGTTGTTATCTAAGAGATGTTTTGGATTGTAGGCACGGGCACCTGCTCAGGAGGCAGTTTTTGGAGGAGTGCCTATGATGGAAAGATTCAGGAGGATGACCCCGCCTTTTTTTAAGGGAGAGAGTGATCCCATTCTTGCGGAGAGTTGGCTTAGAGAGACGGAGAAGATCTTTCGTGCCCTTCGTTGTGCGGAAGAGGAGAGAGTGACCTTAGCTACTTATATGCTACAGGTAAAGATAGATTTTAAGGAGCTTATGGGTATTGTTTGGAATATATCTTAGATGTACTTACCTTCTTTTGTAGGAGCGTGCTGACGTGTGGTGGTCCTCTGTACTACGCACACAGTTTGAAGATGGTGCTACGGAGGTTGCATGGACTGAATTCGTCCGCTTGTTCAAGGCGAAGTATATTCCAGAGCACGTGCAGGACCGCATGGAGCAGGAGTTTTTGACGTTGACCCAGGGGTCAATGAGTGTACTTGAGTATGAGGCAAGATTTGCGGAGCTGTCCAAGTATGCGCCTCACATAGTAGCAGATGAGCGGAGGAAGGTAAAGAAATTTATCATGGGGTTGAAGCCGTCCCTGAGGACGAGACTGGTGGCATTAGGACATCGTTCCATGGAGGAAGCTTTGTCAGCAGCTTGCATGCAGGAGGCAGAGATGGAAGTTTACCTTGAAGAGAAGAGAGCTTCTTTGAAGAGGCCAGCATCAGCTTTCCAGCGGCAGGATAAGAAGAAGAAGACCCCAGTTTTTCAGCAGAGAGCAGTGGTTCCAGAGAGCAGCGGCACCGACTCCAGGCGGAGGTATGATTGCAGAGAAGCCAGTGTGTAACCAGTGGGGAAGCGTCATGGAGGCGAGGTGTGTTGGGTGACTTCCGGGAGATGCCTGAGATGTGGTGATAAGAACCACAAGATCAGAGACTGTCCGAAGATGGCGCAGCAGACTGCAGCGGCAGCAGCACCAGCAGCAGCGAGACCGGCACCGAGAGCAGCAGGGAGACCGAGGGCTCCGGCTCGAGTGTTCGCCTTGGCGAGAGACGAGGCAGAGTTGGCAGAGCACGTCACTGAAGGTACAATTCTAATTATGGGAATGCATGCTAGAGTCTTATTTGATACCGGTGCCACGCATAGTTTTGTTTCCGAGAGATTTGCCAAGGTCTTGATAAAGGAGAATGGTCTAGTTCCAGAAAAGTTGGAGGTTCCCTTGTCTGTGTATACTCCAGCAGGAACTATCTTGACCGAGCAGTGTTTTTCGTCGCTTTCTGTGTGCATTGAGGAGCAAGTTTTGCCTGGTAATTTCTATTTGCTGAAGATGAAGGATTATGATGCTATCTTGGGCTTTGATTGGCTCGAGGAGCATTATGCTCTGATGGATTGTCGGCGGAAGCTTATAGTTTTTCGGATTCCTGGAAAGGAGGAGTTTGTTCACCCTTTGCCCAAGGTCATGTCGGGTAAGTTTGTGATTTCAGCTTTGAAGGC
The DNA here is from genome assembly GCA_014218235.1 of Colocasia esculenta. Classification (NCBI taxonomy): domain Eukaryota; kingdom Viridiplantae; phylum Streptophyta; class Magnoliopsida; order Alismatales; family Araceae; genus Colocasia; species Colocasia esculenta. The sequence goes on from CM024766.1 coordinate 47,618,326, forward strand.
AACTCGGATGTTGAGCAAGGGTTGTTCTGGTTTTCTGGCTAGTGTGGTTGTGACCGAGGATTCGAAGAAGGTTCTATCTGTAGAGAATATTGAGGTGGTCAGAGATTTCAGCGATGTCTTTCCTGAAGATTTGTTGGGTTTGCCACCTGCAAGGGAGTTAGAGTTTGGCATTGAGCTCGTACCCGGCACAACACCTATTTCCATTGCACCTTATCGCATGGCGCCAGCGGAATTGGCAGAGTTGAGGAAACAGCTGCAGGAATTACTTGATAAAGGCTTCATCCGGCCGAGCGTTTCGCCATGGGGAGCACCTGTTCTTTTGTGAAAAAGAAGGATGGATCGATGAGGTTGTGCATAGATTACCGTAAGCTTAACCAGGTAACTGTTAAAAACAAGTACCCTTTACCTCGTATTGATGACTTGTTTGATCAGTTGCGAGGAGCTTCTGTATTCTCTAAGATTGATCTTCGTTCTGGCTATCATCAACTCCGAATTAAGCCGGAAGATTCTGCTAAGATGGATTTTAGGACAAGATATGGCCATTATGAGTTCCTTGTCTTACCCTTTGGTTTGACAAATGCTCCAGCAGTTTTTATGGATTTGATGAATAGAGTTTTTCGGCAGTATCTGGATTCTTTTGTGGTAGTCTTCATTGATGATGTGTTGATTTATTCGCCCGATGAAGAGACTCATAGTGAGCATCTGAATATTGTGTTGGGTGTCCTGAGGGAGCATAAGCTGTATGCTAAATTCAGCAAGTGCAACTTCTGGACGAAAGAAGTCCATTTCTTGGGTCATGTTATATCGGGAGAAGGTGTGTCTGTAGATCCAGCTAAAGTGGAAGCTGTTCTTGATTGGGAGACACCGAGATCTTCAGCTGACATCAAGAGTTTTCTCGGTTTGGCTGGCTATTATAGGAGATTCATCGAAGGATTTTCTTCTATTGCGGCGACTTTGACGAGGTTGACAAGGAAAGGAGTCAAGTTTGAGTGGTCAGAGGCTTGTGAAAAGGCGTTCCAGGAATTGAAGGCTCGTCTGACCTCAGCGCCAGTGCTTGTTTTGCCCAATGATGTAGATTCTTTCTCTATCTACACAGATGCTTCGAAGATTGGGCTTGGTTGTGTTCTGATGCAGGGTGGTCAAGTTGTGGCGTATGCTTCTAGGCAACTTAAGGAGCATGAGCGCAACTACCCGACCCATGACTTGGAGTTAGCAGCTGTGGTCTATGCTTTGAAAATTTGGAGGCACTATCTATATGGAGTTAGATTTGAGCTCTTCTCAGACCACAAGAGTCTCAAATACTTGTTCTCGCAGAAGGAGTTGAATCTGAGGCAGCGGAGGTGGATAGAATTCATGAAAGACTATGATCTATCTTACCATCCAGGGAAGGCCAATGTAGTAGCAGATGCGTTGAGCAGGAAAAGACAGATGATGAGGCAAGACTGGAAGATGTTAGATGACGTTTCAAGTTCTTTAGCTGTTCTAGAACCTCAATTGTGTAACTTGTTCATGGCACAGTTGTCTTTGAGATCTTCTATTCTTGATCGGGTCATTGCATTGCAGAAAGATGATCCGTTGTTGCAGGAGTTGGTTGGAAAGAGCGGAATTACCAGAGACGAAGATGATGTGATTCGCTTGAATCTTAGGGTATGTGTCCCTAATAATGTTGATCTGAGAAAGGAAATTTTGGAGGAGGTGTATAGATCTCAGTTCTCTATTCACCCAGGCAGTGGGAAGATGTACAAGGATCTGAAGCGTTCTTTCTGGTGGTCTGGCATGAAGCGAGACGTGTGGTGATGTTGTGGCAAAGTGTCTGATTTGTCAGCAAGTGAAGGCAGAGCGTCAGCGACCTTCAGGTTTGATGCAGAGGTTAGATATCCCTCAGTGGAAGTGGGAGCAAGTGACCATGGACTTTGTATCCAGATTGCCTAGATCGGCTAGAGGAAATGATTCTATTTGGGTGATCGTTGATAGATTTTCGAAGAGTGCTCATTTCCTTGCCATGAAGAAGAAACAGTCCGTTGAGAGCTTGGCAGACTGTATATTAATAGTATTGTGAAGCTGCATGGGATTCCGAAGTCGATTATCTCAGATCGTGATCCGAGATTCACTTCCAGGTTTTGGCAGAGTTTGCAGCAGGCTTTTGGCAGTCAGTTGAAGTTGAGTTCGGCATTTCATCCGCAAACGGATGGACAGTCCGAGAGGACTATTCAGACGTTGGAAGATATGCTTCGAGCTTGTGTTTTAGAATGGAAAGGTGATTGGGAGCGCCATCTATCTCTTGTGGAATTTGCTTATAATAACAGTTTCCATTCGAGCATAGGAATGGCACCTTTTGAAGCTTTGTACGGAAGACCCTGTAGATCCCCATTGTGTTGGGAGGAGTCAGGAGATCGACATCTGGTTGGACCTGAGGTAGTGCAAGAGACTTCAGCAAAGATTCAGATGATTGTGCAGAGAATAAAAGCGGCTCAGGATCGTCAAAAGAGTTATGCAGATGCAAGAAGGAAGGATTTGGCATTCGAGGTTGGAGACCATGTTTTCCTTAAGGTTTCGCCAACCAGAGGTGTAGTAAGATTCGGAAAGAGGGGTAAGCTGAACCCGAGATTCATTGGACCCTTTGAAATTCTGAAAAAGATCGGGAATGTGGCATACCAGTTAGCTTTGCCACCATCTTTAGCAGCGGTGCATCCAGTATTTCATGTATCCATGTTGAGGCAGTATGTTAGAGATCCGGATCATGTGATCAGTTATGAGCCGATTCAGTTGCAGCCAGATTTATCTTATTCTGAGCAACCTGTGGAGATTCTGGACAGGAAGGTGCAAGAATTAAGATCAAAGTCCATTCCATTTGTGAAGATTCTATGGAAGAACTTCTCACGTGAAGAGGCAACGTGGGAGCTTGAAGAAAGAATGAAGAAGCTTTATCCGTCCTTGTTCGGTGAGTAACTTAACTCAATCTTCGAGGACGAAGATTATTTTAAGGGAGAGAGGATGTAGTACCCTAGAATTTCCTTGAATGTATTCTGTTCATTGTGTGTTTATTTTTGCATAATTTGAATGCTGTTGTGTGTAAGAACTAGGCGTCAAGATCGTTTGACGTTAAGGCTTGTAAGCGGCAATATCGTATGCCGTTTATATGGTGTTAACGACGATAGGTATTGACGTTTAATTTTCTGAATTATTTAATTATGGGCAAGACTATAAACGACATCATCAATGGACGTTTATATTGGGGAAGACGGCAACCTATGTTGACGTAACCTGACTTGCCTGTTTTGAGCTTTCCGTTCCGGATTAAGAGATCGGCCGTTTCGGGAAGGTTTTAATGGCTGATCCGATGCGTTTAGATCGAGGGTCAGGATTAGGTCTGGTCTTTGCTTGAGAGGTCTTTATAAGACCAGATCTCGCAGAAAGGGGTTTTTTTTGGTTCTGGAGGAGAGAAAGAGGGCCGAGGAAGGGATTTGCAGAGCGATCTGGTGCTTGTTCGTGCGATTCGGAGGCTTCTACACCGAGGAGATACATAGGACTTCGTGCCCAAAGCTCATCCAGGCGGAGGAACTTCATCGGAGGAGGTTTCGGATTGCTTGAAGACGGAGGAAAGAACTGTCTCCCTGGCGAGACGGGCTTCTTCGAGCTCGGATTCGACACTCCATTAGGAGGGATTGAGGCAAGTTACATGGGGGATTAGTTTAGGATATGATATATTACGTATTTAACATTTTTCTGTATTTTTAAAGCATGAAAACAACCTACGGGAAGGGTTAGAAACGCCGTTATTTCATGCAGGTTTTCTGTGTTTTCTGTGTCTTAGAACTAGACGTCCAGGGTATTGCCGTCTATATAATGTAAACGGCAATATCGACTGCCGTTTAGTTCATCCGAAATATATATGTATTTTCTGTCCTTACTATATGTAAACGGCGCTATGTGCCGCCGTCTGTTTGTGTTAACGGCGCTATGTGCCGCCGTCTATAATTACTTAACGACAACGTTTGTGGACGTCGACCATAGTAAACGTCGTATGATGGACGTCAAGATTATCAGAATCATGTATTCCCTGAAATCTGAGTGAACTTGTTTAAATGTATAATTTATGAATGTATGCGTTTCAGCCATGAAATATTTGAGCATGTGGTTGTTATATTATGGACTGTCTATTGCTATAATGTACAGGTTACATATATGTATTAATGAACTTGCATAATTACATGACAACGATCAATGTTAAGTTAGTAAAAGATAAAGTATAATGATTTAAAAGAGAGCATGTTGATTGATGTTTAGATTACTGCAATAGATATGATATGTCAGTAATCCCTGTTCCATGTGAAAATTGTGAGCTTTTCTCAATATTAAACCATGTTAGTTAGTTGATTTAATAGAGTTAATTTCATGAAAAATAGTTGCAGAAATCAGAAAATTATGAAATTTGGCATGTGTATTGTAATTACTGATTTCGAATTTCTGTTAAAATTTCAGAATTTTCAGACATGTGTACGTTCTGTTATGAATTTCTGAACAATATATTACACATAGAATTGAATAAATATGAATGAAAATGCAAGAATGAATATTAGTATCATGATAGCGATCTGTGGTACAGTAAATAGGATTTCAGAACTGAAAGTGTTGTACTTTGAAATATTGCATTAACACATGTTAAATAGTATGAAATGAAATGTCACTATCTATTATACATGTTAGTGTATGCATTATAACAATGATGCCAATAAGACATTGCTATCTTAGAGATTCCTACAAGGAACTACACCGTAGATGCCCCTATGGTAATGGTTCACCTACATGTAAAGAAATGAATCCGTGGGCAACGGATTGAAATCCTGGAGGTAGACTTGTTCTACTGGTCAAGGTGGGAAGGACTTTCCCCGGTTTTGCGCAAATACTATGACTTCATCACCGCATTGCCTAGGTGATAAGTGAATGTTAAATGACTACTGATCTCTAATTTAGTGTGGGCTATGTCTTGGAACTATATGAATGACTACATGCTACAAGTTACATATCTACATGCTACATTACATGCTACAAGTTACATATCTACATGCTACATGTTACATGCTACAAGTTACATATCTACATGCTACATGTTATATGCTACAAGTTACATGTCTACCTGTTCTACATACTACGCACTACATGTTATATGCTTACATTCCTACACGTGAACTTGTTCAAAGGATTTCATGCTACATGTCAATGTTTTAATATTACTACATGAAAATTGTTGTGTAAAAGAATAGTGCATGCATAAATGAGAAATTGATACATGAGAATTGTTGTAGGTCACATAACATCGAATAGATTCCATGAATAAGTAATTCTATGCTATATGTGAAACATGTTTTATTCCCTTAATAGTTAGAATCACTATGAAATGAATGATTGCCAATGGACTTAGAACTATCGTAAGAAAAGTATATGATATCAATGAATGGAATGCTAATGTACTACCATGTTTTAAAACTAATAACTGTTAATATCTGAACTGTCTTTCATGTGATTTGTTGGTCTTGTAGACTCATACTTGCCTAACATTTCAGGAGAGCCAGAGGATACGAGGAGTTAGTGCAACTGACTCAGAGCGTGAGGACGTGGAGACTTAGCTTGGCATAGAGAGATTTAGAGTGAATCTTGTATGTGAGATCTTATGTAATTTCTTTTATGAAGCTGATCTTTGAAATGTAATAAACTTTGGACTATTGCTACCCTTTTTATGCATTAGATTTGCTTTTGAATAAATGCTGATTGCAAGTGTTTAATTCCATATTCGGTCATTTATCATTGGAATTGAATAGTTATTTGTGTATATTTCAACCTGTATTGTAATTGTTGGATTCGTTCCACTATAATACCTCTATTAGATCCAATGTGAGTTGGTGTAACTGTACTGGGTCTAAGAGGGGCGTTACAAACGGGTTAGCGGGATTAGGAAAAAGCTTTGAGATGAGAGATATGGTAAGAAAAATTCTTAGATCCCTACCATCTTCTTGGACTCCCAAGGTAACAGCTATAGAAGAAGCCAATGATCTGAAAAGGATGTCATTGGAAAAGCTCATTGGGTCCCTCATGGCCCATGAGATAAACATGGAGAGATTAGGAGAATCATCTACAAGAAAGAAGCACACAAATGGCCTCAAAGCAGCAGAAGGCAGCTCTGAGGAACAATCAGAAGATGAAGCCAGTAGTGAAGATAGTAAAGATGAAGAAGCAATGTTGTCTAGGAGACTACATCGGATATTGGCCAAGAAAAAGAAGTATCAATCTGGCAGACGATACTTAAAAAAGGGAAAGGAGTTCAAGACACCTGAAGCAAAGAACATTAAGAAGAATGAACCAATTTGTTATGAGTGCAAGAAGCCAGGACACATCAAGGCAGAGTGTCCAAAGCTCAAGAAATCTGAATTCAGAAAGAAGGACAGTTCAAGAAAGTTCAGAAGATATAAGAAGAAAGCCATGGCAGCAGCTTGGGACAACAGTAGTGACTTGGATAGCGAGTCAAGCTCAAACAGTGAGGAAGAAGAAAACGTTAACCTAGCGTTCATGGCAGACATCGCAGAAAAGGTAACCTATGACTCATCATTTGATTCCTGTAATGATTCTGATTCAGATAACCTAGAGAAGCTTTCAATGAACTGTATGGTAAATATAGATAAGTATCTAAATTATTAAAAGCTAGTAAGAAAAATGTTGCATGTCTAGAAAATACCAATTCAGATTTAAAATCAGAAAATGAACAACTAGAGAAGCAAGTTAGTGAACTTAAAAGAAGAAATGAGTTGCTATGAGAAAATCTAAAAGATAAAAATAAACAAATAACAAAATTAGAAAAACAAGAAAGCTCATACGAACTAAAAAATGAAATCAAAAGACTAACAGAAGAAAATGATAAAATATCAAGTACGTTAGAAAAATTTACTAATGGTAAAAATTCCTTAATACTAAGAGGATCCAGAAGATCAGGTAAAAGGAAGAATGGATTAGGTTACATTCCACCAGATAATGAAGATACAACAATATACCCTAAAACATATCCAACTCCAAAATTCGTACCTGAACAAGATATAACATATAAATCAAACTTTGAGTATACTCCATATGAAAAAATAACTAGAACAACATGTTGCAGTCACTGCAATAAGATAGGACATACCAAAATAACATGTCCAACCTAACACAAAATCTGGATAATTAAAGAGAAAGATGAGAATACTAACCAGCAAGGACCCAAAAGAACTTGGGTACCTAAAGCTTAGTGTCTTTATTTCAGGGAGGCCTTCGAGCATCAAAATGGTACCTGGACAGCGGGTGCTCAAGGCATATGTCAGGTAATAGAAAGCTGTTCTCTCACCTCAATGCTGAAGAAGGCACAATCACCTATGAAGATAATGGAAAGGGGACTGTGATAGGCAGTGGATCAGTGTGCAGTAGAGGCACAACTATCATTGAAGATGTGTTGTGCGTCAAAGGACTGAAACACAATCTCATCAGTATCAGCCAGCTATGTGATAGAGGTCATCAGATCAGTTTTCAAGAGTCAAAGTGCAGCATTGTGAAAGATGGTGTAGTCATCTTTGAAGCCAACAGAGAGAAGAACCTATATGTACTTCATCTGGAAGAATTAAAAGATCAAGACATCTGCTTAGCGGCAAGCAAGGAGCAGTCAACTGAGCTGTGGCACAGAAGATTGGGCCACTGCAGTCTGGATGGCATAAAGAACCTGATTAAGAGAAGCCTAGTGGAAGGTCTACCTAAAATTAGTACAAGATTGGATGGCATCTGCGGGCCTTGTGCAAAAGGGAAGCTTGTAAAATCCTCATTCAAGTCAAAGACTTTGGTGACAACCTCTAAACCCTTATAACTCTTACACATGGACTTATTTGGGCCAATGAGGACCACCAGTCTAGGAGGAAAGCAATACGGATTTGTTATTGTAGATGACTACTCGAGATTCACTTGGGTATCATTTCTGGAACACAAGGATGATACGTTTGACAATTTTGTGAGCTTCAGCAAAAAGGTTCAGAAAGATAAGAAGTATTGCATCATTGGAATCAGGTCAGATCATGGAGGAGAATTCCAAAATGATAAATTCGCAAAATTCTGTGATGACCAAGGAATAGAGCATAACTTCTCAGCACCAAGGACACCACAGCAAAATGGAGTTGCTAAGAGAAAGAACAGGACTTTATTGGATATGGCAAGGACGATGTTGTCAGAATATGACTTGCCAAGATATTTTTGGGCTGAAGCAGTAAACACAGCAAGCTATATCATAAACAGAGTGATGATCAGGCCAATTTTGAAAAAGACAGCATATGAGTTGTACAAGGGAAAGAAGCCGAAGGTCAGTCACTTCAAGACATTCAGATGTCCATGCTTCATCCACAACAACGACAAAAGAGACATTGGTAAGTTAGATGTCAAATCAGATGAAGGCATCTTCATGGGGTATGCTTCCAAACCTAAAGAATATAGAGTGTTTAATAAGCGCACTTTATTAATTGAACAATCAGTACACGTTATTTTTTATGAAACTAATCCTTCCTTGAGAAAGGAAGAAGATAGTGACAATGATGATGTAGATGAATTGTCCAAGAAACTAAAGAATACATCAATTGAGGACAAGGAAGATCCACCTCTGGAAGACCTCCAACAAAGGGATATTTCTCATCAAAATCTTCCAAAAGAGTGGAGATACAAGAAAGATCACCCACCTGAAAACATTATTGGTGATCCATCTATAGGGGTAAGAACAAGAGGTAACATAATTCCATGTGATTATTTACCTTTTGTTTCTCAAATAGAGCCTAGGACAGTCAATGAAGCCATTACTGATGAATCTTGGATTTTAGCCATGCAAGATGAACTGAATCAGTTCAAGAGAAACCAAGTTTGGTCACTTGTTCCTAAACCATCAGATCATCCAGTGATTGGCACCAAATGGGTGTTCAGAAATAAATTGGATGAGGCTGGTGTGATCATAAGAAACAAGGCCAGATTGGTAGCTCAAGGCTATTCCCAAGAGGAAGGCATAGATTTCGATGAAACTTATGTGCTTGTGGCTAGACTTGAGGCTATTAGAATTCTACTTGCATATGCATCTGCACTAGACGTGAAATTATTTTAAATGGATGTAAAGTCTGTATTTCTTAATGGTTTTATTAAGGAGGAAGTTTATGTAGAACAACCTCCAGGCTTTGATGACACTGAGTTTCCGAATCATGTTTTTAAATTACACAAAGCTTTATATGGTTTAAAACAAGCGCCTAGGGCCTGGTATGAAAGGCTTAGCTCATTTCTACTAGACCATGGTTTCACTAGAGGTCAAGTAGATAGTACATTATTTGTCAAATCTAAGGTCAAACATATTCTGCTTGTTCAAATATATGTTGATGATATAATATTTGATTCTTCTGACGAATCTCTTTGCAAGTATTTTGAGAAGCTCATGCAGGGAGAATTCGAAATGAGCATGATGGAGGAGTTTAACTACTTGGACTACAAATCAAACAAGGAAAGGAAGGCATCAACATCTGTCAAGCTAAGTACACTAAAGAACTCTTGAAGAAGTTCGGATTCGATACTGTCAAGCCACTGTCAACACCTATAAGCACATCAACAAGGATGGATAGTGACAAGGATGGTAAGAAAGTAGATCAAAAGATCTACAGAGGTATGATAGGTCATTACTTTACTTAATTGCTAGTAGACCTGATATTTTATTTAGTGTATGCATGTGCGCTAGATACCAAGCAGATCCTAAAGAGTCTCATTTAATTAGTGTTAAAAGAATCTTTAGGTACTTAGCTAGAACTCATGACTTATGTCTTTGGTATCCAAAATCATGTGAAATTAACTTAGTAGGATACTCTGATGCTGACTATGCTGGATGCAAAATGGATAGAAAAAGCACCAGTGGTTGTTGTCAATTCCTTGCAGGATGTCTGATATCATGGTCCTCCAAGAAACAAAACTCAGTAGCACTGTGAACAGCTGAAGCTGAGTACGTAGCTGTTGGAAGTTGTTGTACACCACTCCTATGGATCAAGCAACTACTTGAGGATTATGGGCTACATATCAAGACAATTTCACTATTATGTGACAACACCAGTGCTATAAATTTAACCAAGAATCCAGTACAACACTCAAGGACTAAACACATTGAGGTCAGATATCATTTCATTCGTAATCATGTAGCTAATGGTAACATAGATATTTCATTTATTGATACAAACAATCAGTTAGCAGATATCTTCACAAAGGCCTTACCTGAAGAGAGGTTTACATCTCTTAGAAGGGAATTAGGCATATGTAAAGTGTGAAAGATTCATCTGTATAAAACTGAAATATAAATTATCAGAATGCTAATTTTTTCTTTTCCTGGATATAAGCAAATTTCCAGAAACTTTTGTGTTAAGCCCCTCCTATCGATTCGCTATTTTATATAAATCCTTTATTCCTATTGAAATGGTCACTTTGTCATTTTTCGTCATAATGGCGGTTCTGGTTTCAGAAAAAGGTGTATTCCTCTCATATATCCCGAAATCTGTGTGAGAACGATTCACCTCATATTATTATCTCTCTCTCTCATTCACCTGCCTGAGGCGATACCCTAACGACTCCGGCATCGACTCTCTGGGATTTCAAGCTTCCAACCACTTCCCGCCAGAAATTTCTTGAGGGCTTCTGTTCCATTCCTCTTTCCAGTCCTCCAGAAATTCTCTCTCGTTCAAATCCATGGCCTCTTCTAGTAGTTTCGGCAGCGTCGGGGGCTACAGAGCCGAATTTCTTACCGCCGAACAGCAAGTAAGGTTTGCGTCTGTGAAAATCAAGCTATGCGGTCACAAAGCAGTGGATGTGGCAGATTTTCATAAGAACAGAATGGGGAGCATTGTCGAAGCTTTGGACAGATTGAAGTGGACGAAGATGGCTACTATCTCTGAAGTAAGTTTTCCAGACCTGGTAAAAGCCTTCTATGTGTGTCTGAAGTCAGAGGCAGACGGGACCTTGACTTCCATGGTCAAGGGAACCCAGATCAGGTCACACGAGAATTATTGGCATCACTATTTGGTGTGCGTACCTCCGGACTCAGTGGAGTTTACACTGTGAATATCCAAGAAAAGGGTTTAGGGGTAGTTGGCCCCGAGTTCAGATTGAAAGATGACAAAGTAGATGTAAACCAGTTAAATGCATTCAATCGCATCTTGCACTTTGTAGTTTGTCAAATTGTGGTTCCCAGAAGTGCTACTTTTTCAACTTGCACTAGGGCTGATTCAGATTTAATGTTCTGGGCTATCAAGAACCAAGAAATCAACACTGCAGAGCTCATGATTGAAAGGATGCAGTTTGCAAGCGCTCAGGTATGGGACACAAAGAGCAAGCAGAATGTTTCTTTACCTTATGCCCACCTCCTGACGAAGATTTTTCAGCACTATGGCATAAGTATAGTAAGAGATGTGTCTAAGAAGATGGGCCAAGCAATCCGGTCCAAAAATTTAAGGAAAAGCGGTTTTTCAGTTGTCAATGGGGTCTGGACAAAGACTTCTATGGCTGAGGGTGAAGCCATCATTGGCGAAGCCCAAGAAGGTCAGGAAGCAGCTGGCGCAGTTCCTGTGATTCCAGAGGCAAAAGCAGTTCAGGCAGCAGCAGAACCAGAAGTAGCAACAACACCATCTGTGGAAGCAGAAGCAGCAACAACAGAATCTAGCAGCAGAATTGAGGATATACCTCCAGAGGATATTGAGCCCGTTGGGCATAGTTCATAGGATCCTCTTCCCTCTTCCCGAGTAGGCTCAGTACTCAGAGATGTACTGGAATCCCTCCAAATCTCTTTAAGGGATTCAATAGTTAGTGAAGTTCAAAGCAGAAGCTGTGGCATCAGGCCACATTGATGAGATTGTTATGGAAGAAGCTCCCAGTCAGGGGGAGCAAGTAGTTGCTCGTGAAGACTTAGTTGTAGAAGATGCTCCCATTGAGGGGTAGCAACTTGTTGATGAGCAAGCAGCAATTCAGGGAGAGCAAGAAATTATTGTTGAAGAAGATCAACTGGAAGATGCTCCTGCTCAGGGGGAGCAATCATTTGAGAAAGAGGGAGCACCTCAGGGGGAGCACACTGAAAATACTCCTATGAATGATCAATTCTCTGAGGAACATGCTGATTTTGTGGAGCCCGTTGCAAGGGCAAGCCAAAAGGGGAAACGAGCAGCTCATCGAAGGCCAAAGAAGAAACAACTGAAGGTCAATTTCAAGCCTGTTATCAGAAGGTTGAATGATCAAGGCAAAGCCATCACATCTATGCAATCGGATATTCAGTCCATCTCTATCAGTCAGACTTCTACAACTAATGAACTTGGAACCTTGTCCACTGAAGTACACAGCTTAAGAGATGACTTTAAAATGTTCAAACAATTATGCCGATGGATGAAAGGTGAGTTCGACAGTGTCAAGAAGCTCATCTTCTCACGGGAGCAATCCTCCTCTGCCCCTCCAATTCCCCCTCCTGCTGATCCAGTTAGCAGTTCAGGGCCTTCTCAGGCCAGGCAGCAAGAAGAAGAGGCCGGGCCATCTGGTATAGCAGAAGATCGGCCATCAGGGAAAATTGTGGCAGAACTAGCAGGGCCATCCGGGCCACAGGCAGTTCAGAAGGAACCAGCAGAGCCATCAGGGCCAGTGAAGGTTGTTTCAGGGCCAACAGGGCCAGTGGTCTCCAAGGATGTGCAGTCAAGTGTAGAAGAGCTAGTGGTTGCTCCTGAAGCCCCTGAACCTTCATCTCTTACAACACCAGCCCCTTCTTCACCACCATCTTCTTCCACAGCACCTCCAGCTCCACCTACATTCAAACAACCTATACCAAGAACCATCTCATCTCCAACACCTTTTCCCTCTGAACCTCATTCGTCTCCTATCATGCCTACTACCCTTTCCACATCCATTTCTCCTTCTCCTCCTGTCATTGATCCTCCAGTTTCTTCATCAACTGGAGCCTCTTCCTCCTCTGGTCCCTCATCAGCCGGGGCATCCACTATTCTTTCTCCTAGATCATTCCTTCATCCTCCTACTCCACCTACTTATGTTACAATTTCTCCCACTAATCCACAACATGCCAGTGTTTTCCAAAATAAATTTGAGGATGAGTTGGAACGCACCACACTCATCTCAATTCTGGCAGTTGCTTCACATGTTCACAGGACTGATTCTTCTAGTCCTGTTTCTAAAAAGAGGAAAATCTAAAAAACTCTTGCTCTTTCCTCTGAACCCATGTTTCCTCCTCTTTGGTACTCCCTCTCAGTTGAAAATCGAAGGAGATCAATTTACTGCGAATATCTCCAAAAATGTATTCTCGCCAACCTTTTTGGCATTCCCTTTCTCAATCTTTCTAATCACCTTAACATTGTACTTCCCTTCTGCCACCTTTCCAAAGTCGACCAACTCAAAATCTTCCAATCGGCTGAATGCAAGACTGAAGATCAGTGGGCCAAAGGGCATAAGTCTCTCTACAGCAAGTATCTTCTTGCCAGATCAGACAGCACCTCTCGACAGGATCATCCTCTCACCCTTTCTGAATGGTTTGTATTTCATCATCAAGCACTTTGGGGCCCTTTCATTCTCAAAGAAATCAGAATCACCAGGTGCTTCCAGCTTTTCAATGATTTTTGTTATTTACGCAAGCAACCCGAAGTTCAGTTTGGTCAATTCCATGGGGCTCTTGCTACTCTTCGAACTGAAGGTCCCATTAATTGCCCCTTCACAGTGGACTTCACCACTCTGAAAATGCCTGAAGTAGTATTTCTTCCAAAATTACATTCCTTGGTTTTGGATTCCACCGTTGGCTCTCATGCTTTTGAAAGATTTGCACAAGTCATGGGGAGAATCTCAGCTCAGTAGGGCCGCCTTCCCTCCTTTCGGAGATTTATCTTTCGCGGATATCATCTGGGCCACATTACTTCTGCAGTGCTTGCTCCTTTGATATATGAATGTGAAAGGCTCTCTCCCACAGATTGGGAGAAGCACTACAATCAATCTGGTCTCCAGTTGGAATCCTTGAACAACTCCTTGGTCCGAGCAGGCAAGCCACCTCTCTCTGCTGAAGCCTTCCTGGACTTGAATTCCATCAATCCAGTTCAGGAACTGTTTGTGCAATGGGTTGTGCACTACTCAACTTTTATTTCCTTGATAAAAGATCTGAAGGATCATCAGCTCTTCTATCATGTCAACATTGCTCAATTTCTTCAGCGTGCCAATTTTGGGAAGTCCAGCCATTTCAGGTTCACCCTTGATAAGGATCAGTATATGCGTTTCTTAGAAGATCAACGATAGCTTTTTATTGAGCGCATGTGTCCTGAGATGGGTGTCTCCTTCACTATAGATTCTGGCATCTTCCAACAATTTTTTGAAGAATCGGAGATTAAGGCTTGGGAACTTATTTCCCGGTATGCCTCTCTTCTTTCTCCCACTTTCTATCTCCCTGTACCCCTTCAAAAGTAATACAATCATTTATATTTTCTCTTCATCTTTTCTCAAGCGTTTAATCTTTTTGCTTAAATGACAAAAAGGGGGAGAAAATATTGCATTTCTAAAATACATTATTTTTGTTATTTCCACAATTATGCTTAGACTTATTTCAGATCATCTTTGCTAATTGTTAAGTTTTGTCATCACCAAAAAAGGGGAGATTGATGATCAGTTTATCCCTATGAAATTAAATAAATTACATATCTATTTTTGTGATTAACAAAACTATATAAAGTTTAATCTAACGAATCTTCTACAAGTCTTGAGCACAGGAAATAAAACAAGGAAAATCACGCCAAATGGTAAGCATTATTCCTACTGTAGCAATTTTGTTTCAAAGCATGAAATCTATCTAAGTAATTTTATTTATGCTACATCGATTTCAGTAGAGTTATAACGATTTGCTTCAATAACGATTCGGTAAGTGATCGCAACGATTTGCCCTCACAACGATTCGTTAAGTGATTGCAACGATTTACTAAGTATTCATAACGATTTGCTTCAATAACGATTCATTAAGTGATCATAACGATTTGGTCTCATATCGATTTCTTAAGTGATCATAACGATTCGTTAAGTGATCATAACGATTTGGTGTCATATCGATTTCTTAAGTGATCACAACGATTCATTAAGTGATCATAACGATTTTCTCTCGTAACGATTTCTTAAGTGATCATAACGATTTGCTCTCGTAACGATTTCATAAGTGATCATAACGATTTGCTCTCGTAATGATTTCTTAAGGGATCATAACGATTTTATCTCGTAACGATTTTTTAAGTGATCATAATGATTTGCTTTCTGCAACAACTCCTTTTAGTGATCGTAACGATTTGCTCTCGTAACGATTTCTTTAGTGATCGTAACGATTTGCTCTCGTAACGATTTCTTAAGTAATCATAACGATTTACTTTCATATCAATTTCTTTAGTAAGAATAACGATTTGTACATCGATTTGTTCATAACATCGTAACGTTTTGTACATCGATTTGTTCATAACTTCATAACGATTTGTACATTGATTTGTTTATAACTTCATAACGATTTGATATGCATCTCTTTACTTATGAATGCACAACGATTCACTCACCTGCTCAACGATTTCATAAGTCATGTATATAACGATTTCATGGAAAACAACGATTCGACCTTCAAGTTAATTTTTGAATATGTTGAAAAGTCAAAGTCTTCACACATATCTTTTTTAACAGCTGTGCATTTATTACGATAGTACGTATCTCTGCATGCATGCATACAATATCTTCCATTATCGTATCTTCTCTGTAAACATCTTTTAGAACAACAAAATGACATTACTATTTCGATGAACATTCATTCTGACGTTGATTGACAACAAGAAACAGCTTAGCTGTCTATTGTTCAAGCTTTAAATATGTGCATGTCTTTGACAACACTTGTCATACAACGTTGGACAAATTAGAAGCCAAAAGATATTTCAGAAGATCTTCTCTCTGTGCGTGCATGAAGACCGTTGAACGGGAAGCTCTACAGGACCATGCAGTCTAACGTAAACAAATGCTTAGAGACAACGGGCACTTCAACGTTCAAATTTTCAAATAGAAGATATATATACAGAAGACTGAAGCTCCAGAAGCGAGGATCGAGAGTTTAAAAATGAAAATCCTTGACAAGCTTTCTGCGTGCATTCTGAAGAGCAAAGCCTCACTCCCTTCTGTTCAAGCTCTTAGCTCTCTACATTCAGTGTGTTAGTCTTGAGAGCTTCTGTAAACTGAGAGTGTCCCTCACTGTAGATCTTCCTCTCAATTAGCTTCAGATCTAGCATTGTATAAGCTTGATCTAGGGGCTTGATCTAATTTCATTTTTCCTGTATTGTTCCCTTCGGTTGTGAAGGAAGACCTGGTGTGGTATCCAGGGTGTTGTTCCCTTCGGTTGTGAAGGAAGACCTGGTGGTGTATCCAGGGTGTTGTTCCCTTCGGTTGAAGGAAGACCAGCTGGGGTGCTGGGTGCTGTAGTGTCCTTAAGGGGGACTGTACCCTTGTTAGTGAAATCCTGAGATATTGCTTAGGGACTGGACGTAGGACTTCTAAGGAGAGGAGATCCGAACCAGGATAATTCTCTGTGTCGTGTGATTGCTTTTGTGTGTTCGATTTTTTCCTTCACTAACTCTAACAATCTGCGAAGTGTGTTTTTGTGACTTTTCTGTGAACAGGTGTTAAGTATTAAATATTTTTAATATCCCATTCACCCCCCCCCTCTGGGCTAGCTAGCTGGGCAACACAATTTAGGCACATGATCCGAGGCCCAATCATTGGGATTACTTGGCCACTCTACGAGGTTCTGGAAGAGACCCTTTTGGCGACAAAAATTCCCCTAACAAATTGGGAATTCTGATGGGGTCCACCTGAAGATTCCGTGCCACTGATCAAAAAGGCGAGTAGTGTCCTTTTCAGATTAACACAAAAAAGAGAGAGCAGAAGAGGAGAAGAAACATAGAGTTGTGGAGAAGAGGTCCTTTGTGACAGACCACGTCGTTCAAACCTGTTAACCCAATAATGAGCTTGATCAGACTCCGCCTCCCGCGAACAGGCTGAAGCCTCGCCAGGGATATCCATACACAAGTCCGTGGAAATATAAAAGAACACACTGAATATATATAAGATCCACCATTTTACACATATTTATAGAAGGATTACATAGCCAACTTTCAACAAAAGTCAAACTCAAGTACAAAAGCCTGGAGCATACCCTGGGGCATAATAAAAGAAAATTACACTGCTGGAGGAGTGAACCCAACACTGCTACGATGCGGCTCCGGACTAGAAGATGGGTGAGAAACCTACTGCTCTCTCTCATCTGAAAGCAATAAGGGGTTAGCCTCACGAGTCACTGGCTCGGTAGGAAAATTCCCTCAAAAGCTACAAACCATAAAGCACAAGAGTAGCAAGAGTAAAGCATAGCTATTTATAACTAGCAACCCAAACTGAGCATGGATCTATAACCGCAATGCTTAAATAAACATTAAGCTAATAACAAAATTTTAACTTTCATAAATAAACGATAAACCACGCTCAGGAGTACGAGCTAAAGAAGGGTAACGCCAAACACGAGTCACGTAGACTGGTTCGTGACACCAGCTACAGACCCAGACAAACAACACATATCTACCTCTCAGCCTCGTAGCCAAGGACGAAAGGTCTAGCTACCGCTCCACCACAACAGAACCAAGAAACGGTGGAGACCAACTCTCACCACATTGTAGCTCACATAGCTACAGCTCCATGTTTGGCACCTTTAAGGACTCTGGCCTGAGCTCCTTAAAGTGAGGCACTAAAAAAGGACTAGCTGGGGACCAGTATGTCTCCCTGTGTCCGTCCCCCAACCAAGAGCGCACTACAAGTGACTAAAGACAACCACAAAACACAAGCCGTTGTCCCATTATCGTCTTTCCCTCAGCCAGACGTGCTACTCAAGCTATGAAGAGAGGGAGTCCAGGAAGACGACACAGACCCTAGCGGTACACAAGTACTGGAACAAGACCCCGAGCACTATGTGTCTGGCTCACAGAGAACCTGGGGTACCCGACTCGAGAGGTAACCACAGATGGCTTCGTATACCCGACTTGCCTCGCACGCACAACCATGCAAACTCGATAATTTCACTTACCACAAGTGCCAATGCACCATTTAATAACCACTGCATGCAAACCAACACTTATACGGACCCATGCATGAAAGCAACTCATAGTACCATGAAGATAAACCAGAGCTCGGGTAGAAGTCATCTAAATTGCGACGGACACAGAGGTCACTTTTTGATGACTGAATCATGACGGACCAAACTGTCGCGTTACAGACTGAAACGCGACGTCTAGATCCGTCGCATTTCAACTGCAGAAACCCTACCCAAAATCCCCCTCTGGGAGAAGCTCAAACCACCCTGTACAACCCATTCACATGTTGTTTTGCAATAAAATAAAGACCTACACATGCCTTCTACCTTCCTTAACCCATTACATACCTTTAAAACCTAAAACATGGTCCGATTAAATCAAAAGGAGAAGAATCCCCCTACCACACGAAGAACACAAAGAACGCGTAAAGTGGCGCTACCCTGGCGTTTCCCGCACTCCACACGACGTCCTCGCGTCGGAAACACGCCAAACCGCACGCCGAAACCTCCAAATCGCCACGAAAAACACCACACGAGCCTCCCCCATGGCTGATCAGTGTTTCCTGCACTGCTCGAATTGGGTTGGCCAGCCTCAACACACAGACAAAATCACGACGGGTCACGCCATCGCGTTTAAATCGCAACGGGTATATCCGTCAAAATTAAAAGTGACGTCCCTGCATGCGACACGTGGCACGCATGCAGACGTGCAACCCAGAAGCGGCGTTCAAAATGCGACGACCCTGGCGGTCGCAATTCTCAAAATCGCGTCGCCTGTGTTGGTCGCGTTTATGAAAGCCACACCAGAGGTTGGTTTGGCCTAGATTCCAAGCCCCCAAGTAGCACAACCTGTACAAACCATAAGAAGACTCCATATTGAGCCACACACTGGCCACAAAATCCACTAAGTTATGATCCAAAAAAGTCGAGACATTACATTACTATCATCTAAAAAGAAATTTCGACCTCGAAATCTAAACACTTAATGCATTAAAACATAACATCACATACTATCATCTAAAAAGAATTAAAAGCTTACTCAAATAGGTAAGGATATGCTTTCAACATTTCTTCTGCTAACTCCCATGTATCTTCTCCTCCTTTGCCTGTTCTCCCATCTGATCTTTACTAATTCAATTTCCTTATTCCTCAATTTCTATGTCCTTCGGCCTGTAATCTGTACCAAGTACTCTGGTATGGACATGTTCGGCTTCAAATCATCCCGTTGATAATTGACTACTTGTGACATAGGAATATCATCCCACTTCCATTGTGGAATTGGTAATGGCTGAAGTAGCCCTCCTGGTTTCTGATGTTCTGCCTTTATCTGCTGACAAACTGAACACCTTGTAATGAATTCTGCTATTTCTCTCTTCATGTGTGGCCACCAAAAATGCTTTCTCAAGTCTTGATACATTTTGGTACTACCTGGATGGATGGTGTACTTGGATTTGTGTGCCTCTTCTAAAACTCTCTGCTTTACCTCCATCTCTACTGGTACATACAACCTGCCTTTGAGCCTGACTACACAGTTATCATCAATTGTGACACCTTCCATTTTGACAATCTCTACTAAATTTCCATCTATCTTCTGAGCTTCAACAATTTGCCAATACAAGGATGGTTCAATAACACTGCTAGCTAATACTGCTCGTCGCTGGCTGCTTAGAGCATATAGAGAAGTCTGTGCTACTTCTTCATACAACTTCCATTCCTTAATCATCATTTGACTCAAATATGCTTTTCTACTTAATGCATCTGCTACAACATTGGCTTTACCCAAGTGGTAAGCCAAACTGAAATCATAATCTTTCAGATATTCTACCCATCTGCGTTGACAAAGATTCAAATCTTTCTAAGAGAAAATATATTTCAAGCTCTTATGATCTATAAATATCTCAAACCTCTCACCATAAAGATAGTGCCTCCTTATTTTCAAAGCAAAAACAACTGCTACCAATTCCAAATCATGAGTTGGGTAGTTCTCTTCTGTTGGCTTCAATTGCCTAGATGCATAAGCTATAACCTTACCATGTTGCATAAGAACAGCTCTAAGACCTCTTCTTGACACATCCGTATATACCACAAAACCTTCGCTGCCTGCTGGTAATGTTAATATCGATGTTGTTGTAAGCCTTTTCTTCAATTCCATAAAACTTTTTTGACAATCACCTGACCAAACAAATGGTACATCTTTTTTGGTTAATTTTGTCATAGGTGCTGCGATTCTAGAAAATTATTGTATGAAATGCCTATAATATCCTGCTAAACCTAGGAAACTTCTGATTTTTGTAATTATCTTCGGCACTTCCAATCTCATGACTGATTCAACCTTTGCTGGATCAACTGCAACACCTTCTACTGAAATTACATGCCCCAAAGACTGAATTTCTTTCAACCAAAACTCACATTTACTAGACTTAGCATATAACTGATTCTCTCGCAAAGTTTGCAAAGTAATTCTTAAATGTGTTGCATGATCCTTTTCTGATGCTGAATATACCAGTATATCATCTATAAAAACCACAATAAACAGATCCAGATATGGATGAAAAATTTTGTTCATTAAATTCATAAATGCTGCTGGTGGATTGGTTAGCCCAAATGGCATAACCACAAACTCATAATGTCCATACCTGGTTCTGAATGTTGTTTTATCGATGTCTTCCTCTCTAATCCTCAGCTGATGATACCTTGACCTCAAATCAATCTTAGAAAATACTTTAGCTGACTAAAGCTAATCAAATAAATCATCAATTCTTGGTAATGGATATTTATTCTTGATAGTAACCTCATTCAATTTCGATAATCTATACACATATAAAAACTTCCATCTTTCTTTCTTACAAATAACACTGGATCTCCCCATGGTGAATGACTCGGCCTGATAAAACCCTTCTCTAACAATTCCTGCAACTGTTTCTTCAATTCTTTAAGTTCTGTCGGTGCCATTCTATACGGTGCCTTGGAAATTGGCATACAACCTGGCTGTAATTCCACTGTAAAGTCCACTTCCCTGTGCATAGCTAGACCTGGCAAATCATCTAGGAACACATCTGTAAATTTCCTGACCACTGGAACTGCCTCAACTGACTTACCAGTCTCAACCAAACTCACTAAATCTAGGTAAGCTACACAACCCGCATTCAACAACTTCCTAGCCCTAAGTGCTGAAATTATAAACTTGGGAGTGAAAAACGACATACCTTGAAATTCAAATACAGCTCCATTAGGGTGACAAAATCTGACCCTTCTTTTTCTGCAGTCAACCATTGCACCATAGGCTTCAAGCCAATCCATACCCAAAATTATATCATAATCATTCAACTGTAAGGCATACAATCTAGCAGACAACTGGTTCCCTTGTATCACAATAGGAACTTCATCTATGTAGCAAGAAGTGAGCATAAATCCTCCTGAAGGAACCACTACAACTAACTCACACAACCTTTCTTCTAATGGGTGCACCATATTATCCATAAATTCTTCAGAAAAAAAAGAGTGTGAAGCACCTGGATCATTAAAACTCTTGCTGAAAAGTCATAGATAGGCAATATACCTTCAATCAAATCAGAAGCTTCTGCCTATGCCCGGGTGATAGCCATAACTCGGCCTCTACCACGCTGGTGTGGTAATCCTCTACCTCGTGCTGTTGGTGGCTGCTGAGGCTGTTGCTGCTGCTGCACTCCTCTTCCATACCCATACTCCCTTGGGTAAGGACAATTACGAATCAAATGTCCCGACTGATCATAATTGTAACACCTGTAATCTGGTGGAATTATAGGCTACCTTGTTGTACTTTGTTGCGATTCTTCCACCTTCGGCCTATAACCTCGGCCCTGCTAGAACATCTGTTGGCGGTCTCCTCCTTGTCCTCTGAATATCTTCTTCAATTTCGAACCCCACTTGCTAAATCCCGAGGAAGATGATCTCGCTGGTGCCTTCCCTTTACTAACTCCGGAGGATTGCTGTGGTAGCCGAAAACTACCAGAATCCCCCGCCTGACTGGTCCTAACTGACCTCTCTAAAGGAGCTGCCCTCTGTGCCACCTCCTCCACAGTCCTGCACATAACTGGTATCACCGCATTCTGTAATTCTAATCTCAGTCCACGAATAAAATACTCTACCATCATTGCATTATTTGTAATAACATATAGTGCATATCTACTTAGTGCCATGAATCTCATTTGATATTCTAAGGCAGAAGAGTTTTCTTGCTGCAAAGTCCGGAATTGCTCCCTCTTAGCTTGCTCAACTTGTATTGGGAAAAATGTGTCATTAAACACCTCCATAAACTCTGACCATGTAATGGTGTCCTCCGCTCTTCCTGCAAAAGTCGTTTGCATCTTTAACCTCCATCATTCCTGTGCAAAACTCCGTAGCTGGTAAGTAGTTAAAACCACTCTGTCCGCTAATGTACACCTCATAGTCACAAAGACTCTTTCTATTTCATGAATCCAGTGCTCAGCTGTATCTGGATTGGGTCCCCCTGTATAGGTAGGTGGCTGCAACCTTCTTTCAATCTGCATAGTTGATTCTTCTGCTGGTCTCACTGGTAGTACTGGTGGCACAGGTACCACAAGAGGTACCTCCACTCCTGGTGGTGGTGGGGGTGGTATAACTGGTACTGGCACTGCCTCCTCAACAACTGAAGGCCTTGCTACCGCTGGCTGAACTGGACCCTGCTGGTCCAACCTTGTTCTTATTTCAGTGATGCTTTCCCATAGCCACTCAATCAATTGATGTGTAGTTTCCTCCAGATCATCTCCCCCACCTCCCCAGTCTCTCCTGTCAGCCATCACAAATTCTTGCACAAACAACATTCCAACCACATACATGCCAATCGATCAAAACAAAACTTGGGTCAACTACCAACAGTGGACTAGTGTAGAAATCAAGCTATGTAATCCCTCAGTTCCTTCATATTTGCACGGACCTTGCTCTGATACCAACTGTGACAGACCACGTCATTCAAATCTGTTAACCCAATAACAAACTTGATCCGACTCCGCCTCCTGTAAACAAGTCGAAGCCTCGCCAGGGATATCCATACACAAGTCCGTAGAAATATAAAAGAACACACTGAATATATATAAGATCCAACATCTCACACATATTTACAGAAGGATTACATAGCCAACTTTCAACAAAAGACAAACTCAAGTACAAAAGCCTGGGGCATACCCCGGGGCATAACAAAAGAAAATTACAATGCTGGAGGCGTGAACCCAACACCGCTATGATGCGGCTCCGGACTAGAAGACGGGCGAGAAACATCCTGTTCTCCCTCACCTAAAAGCAATAAGGGGTGAGCCTCACGAGTCACTGGCTCAGTAGGGAAATTCCCTCAAAAGCCACAAACTAAAAAGCACAAGAATAGCAGGAGTAAAGCACAACTATTTATAACTAGCAACCCAAACTGAGCATAGAGCTATAACCGCAATGCTTAAATAAACATTAAGCTAATAACATGATTTCAACTTTCATAAATAAATGGTAAACCACGCTCAGGAGTACGAGCTAAAGAAGGGTAACGCGAAACATGATTCACGTAGACTGGTTCGTGACACCAGCTACAGACTCGGACAAACAACATAGGTCTACCTCTTAGCCTCGTAGCCAAGGACGAAAGGTCCAGCTACCGCTCCACCACAACAGAACCAACAAACGGTGGAGACAAACTCTCACCACACTGCAGCTCACACGGCTACAGCTCCATGCCTGGCACCTTTAAGGACTCTGGCCCGAGCTTCTTAAAGTGAGGCACTAGAAAA
Organism: Colocasia esculenta; assembly: GCA_014218235.1. Lineage (NCBI taxonomy): Eukaryota > Viridiplantae > Streptophyta > Magnoliopsida > Alismatales > Araceae > Colocasia > Colocasia esculenta. Next base: position 47,642,290 of record CM024766.1, read on the forward strand.
GGACTAGCTGGGGACCAGTACGTCTACCGGTGTCCGTCCCCCAACCAAGAGTGCGCTACAAGCGACTAAAGACAACCACAAAACACAAGCCGCTGTCCCATTATCATCTTTCCCTCAGCCGGACGTGCTACTCAAGCTACGGAGTGAGGGTGTCCAGGAAGATGACACAGACCCTAGCGGTACACAAGTATCGGGACAAGACCCGAGCACTACGTGCCTGGCTCACAGAGAACCTGGGGTACCCGACTCGAGAGGTAACCACGAGTGGCATCGTATACCCAACTTGCCTCGCACGCACAACCATGCAAACTCGATAATTCCACTTACCACAAGTGCCAATGCACCGCTTAATAACCACTGCATGCAAACCAACACTTATACGAACCCATGCATGAAAGCAACTCATAGTACCATGAAGACAAACCAAGGCTCGGGTAGCAGTCATCTAAATCACGACGGACACAGAGGTCGCTTTTTGATGACTGAATCGCAACGGATCAAACCGTCGCGTTACAGACTGAAACGCGACGTCTGGATCCGTCGCATTTCAATTGCAGAAACCCTACTCGAAATCCCCCTCTGGGAGAAGCTCAAACCACCCTATACAACCCATTCACATGCTATTTTGTAGTAAAATAAAGACCTACACATGCCTTCTACCTTCCTTAACCCATTACATACCTTTAAAACCCTAAACATGGTCCGATTAAATTAAAAGGAGAAGAATCCCCCTACCACATGAAGAACACGCAGAACACGTAAAGTGGCGCTGCCCTGGCGTTTCCCGCACTCCACATGACGTTCTCGCGCCGGAAGAAGACTCCATATTGGGCCACACATTGGCCACAAAAGCCACTATGTTATGATCCGAAAAAGTCACGACGTTACATCCTCGAACGGGACTTCCTGAGGGAGAAAAAGCTGCTACAATGATGCCAAGCTATTGTTGAAGTCTTGTTGCTGTCCAGAAAATACAGAGCATTGGAAATCCTGTTTGATCCAAGGCATACAACCTTCAGGCTGTTACCAGATGCAAAGTGCAATGTATTCAAGTCTGAAGCAGAAGCAATTTGCGTCTCAAGTGATGAATTGAAAAGATTTCGATAGAACTCCAACCTGCAGCAAGAGTGTTTGATGAAATCTCCCCCACTCATTGATTTCACTTGTGCAACATTTTCTTCTTCCTTCATACCATACATTGTTATGTAGTTTGCTCCGTCTGGAGTAAGGAGAATAGATCCTACACTTCCGAGTGTGACGATTGTAAGATTGTTAAGATCTTGAAGCTGTGAATCAGCAGTTAAGCTGTGTGACATAAATGTTCAAGATGTGTGTCAGTGATTGTATGAAGCTGTGAATCAGCTGTTGTGTGAAAGTCTCACACATTTGAGTTGTTGAGTGAAGCCTCACTAGTTTGTGGTGAGGGGTGGATGTAGATCTCCGTCTGGGAGCTGAACCACCTTAAAAATCTCTGTGTCTTTCGTGGTTTGATGTGTTCTCTTGACTCTTTGATTTAAGCAATCAGTTTTTCAAATCGCTAAAATTTTTAAAGGGAGGAATCTATTCACCCCCCCCCTCTAGATTCCTAATTACTCAACCAACAGTCATTCTACTTTCTGACTTACTATCCAACATTTATTAACACCAACAACAAATACTTCAAAAATCTCTACTATAATTTCTTCAATCTCCCTAGCTGAGAATCTTCAAATAACTACATCTTTCTGCAACAAACTGACATACTAATATACCTATATAAATTGTACCACTATCAATTCTCAGCAAACCACTAATAGCTGCCAACCTCACAAACACATACACACAATTTACACATCAAAAAACACGTGTGAAAACCACATAAGACCACAGACTTACTACCAGCAGTGGACATTTAACCATGTCTTAGGACATTGTAACCTTAATGTCTTTTCCTATTCTCACTAGACCATGCTCTAATACCAACTATAGCAACCCTAGATACTTCTGCCCAATAAGGCTCCATATCTAAACCTACCTCTCATGAACAGATCGAAGTCTCGCAAGGGATAGCTCACACACACGTCCAGTAAGAATATAAAAGACAACCACAAGAGTATAATATACGAGAAAGTACATGTACTTATACTCATTCACATTGAATTACATTGTTCCAATACATCATTACATATCCAAGAGAAAAGTACAACTACCTGGGACATACTCCGAGGGAGCAAAGTTCACACAACTACAACTTAACTGCTGGTGATACAAGTCTGCCACAATGCCACTGCAAACCAAACCCACGACTAACCCTCAAAAGAACTGTAAGGGAGTGAGCCTCAACAAGTCACAGGCTCAGTAGGGACCTCCCAAAAACAACAACAAACTAGTACCACAACACAAGAACTGAGACATCAACCCTCAAGGGTCTCACTGGCAACATCGATTATAAACTACAACAGACTTGCCATAAACATAATTAAACTACATAAATCATAAACACACTAGCTAATCACAACTCACAGAAAGTAAAGAAAACAACAGGACTAGTGTAGAGACACCAGTCCACCGCAGTAACCAACGAGTAAACCGCTAGCCCCACAAGCCAACCATCAATAAGAAGCAACAGGACTGGTAGCCAAGAGCTAGTCCACCTCACAACTCATGGTAACAAACACTTCAGAGAACTACCACAAAAGGGTACAAATACGATAAGTGGAAGGTCACACGACACGACCTCCATGAAAAAATTGATCTACCTCAACACTTGAAAAGGCTAACACACTACGTGCCACAATAACCAGCTACCCACGAAGGGTACAGGTACATGAAACCACAAGGTACCACAACGGAACCACAACCTGAGAGTCACCTCTCACAACCACAACCATTGGAAAGCTTGAGTCGGAAGGAACGATGCCATCACCCGAGTAAAGACTACTGGTTCATGACGTCAATATCCAACCCGGACAACACAACACAAGAACTACCTCTCAGTCTCGCAGTCGTTGACACATAGTCTAACTGCGCCTCCACCTTTAAGAACACAAACTGTGGAGACCAACCAACACCACACCTGCAAACCACACAACTGTAGGCCCATGCCTGGCCCCTTTAGAGACTCTGGCCTAAGCTCCCTAAAATGAGACATTGAAAAACAGGACTAGCTGGGGACCAGTACGTACGTCTACGGGTGTCTGTCCCCCAACCACGAGCGCACTACAAGTGACTGAACACAAGCACAACACACAAGTCGCTGCTCCATTGTCATCTTTCCCTTAACCGAACGAGCTACTAAACAAACACACGAGTGAGGGTGTCTAAGAAGACCACACATACCTCTACGGTACATACAGTACTGGGACAAACCCTGGGCACAATGTGCCTGGCTCACACAGAACCTAAGGTACCCGACTAGAGAGGCATTCTTGAATAGGCGCCAGACCACCAAACTTAGCAAACCTATAAGCCAGGCTGCATTTGACAAACTCATAAAAGTTATATTCACCAACCACGATCAATCACATTCTACACTTGCTTGTCATTGGTCAACACATGACCTCCATAGCAACAACACAACCACCATACACATAAACCACGTAACCTTAACATAATAAAATGATAACATAATTAACATAACCTACTAACAAGCCACAAGCCAACCCATTAATCCTATAACATGCTTTACTACCATTAATCAACTTAAACTACACCTAACATTACCATAAACCCAAGGCTAGGCCCATACAGGACCATCACTGCCCAACTAGCACAACATAGACCTCGAAGGCTAAAACGCGACAGACACAGACGTCGCCATAGAAATCGCGACGGCTCGACACGTCGCCTTCAGCCTTCAAGCCAATCGGTATTCAAGTCATCAATTGAAGCCCAAACTGCGATGGTACACCCTGTCGCCTCTTCACCAATCGATAGTGGATATTATAATCGCGACGACGCATAGAGTCGCATTAAAACCAATCGGATGCATGAACGCGACAGACACAAGCGATGCGTTCAAACCAATCGATATGAACACACCAATCGGAAGAGAAACGCGACAAACAAGCCCGTCGCGTTCTTATCAAAACACAACAGCTCGACCCGTCGCATTCTCAGGCAGACGGCTAAACCCTTCTCCTTCCTCCAAACATCCATGAAAACACTATCTAAACTAATCTTTAAAACTTTAAAATTAAAAACAAGCCATAGCACACCACCGACGCATGAATTGCCAAACTTTAAACCATTTAACTAAATCAAAACGATGGGGGAAGTCTCCCTACCAACTTGAAGAGCACGCAAATCGCGAAGAACGCCACACCGCCGGCATGCCCACGCTTCAGACGCCCTCCTCTCGTGGACCCCACGCCGGACCAACCACCAGGAAGCCAAAACGCCAAGAATCGCCACAAAACCTCCTTTCCTCGACCGGACAGAGCTACCTCTGATCTATCTGGCCCAAAGCTACTGTATTAAATGCGAATCTAAATCGCGACGTAGGCAATCATAGCATTTAAAACACTTTAAATGTGACCGACCACACTGTTGCCAATCGAAGCTCAAAGTGCCACGTGTCACAATGGCTGTTTGAAGAACGTGACGAGAGTAGCCGTTAGTGTTCAAAACGTGACAACCAACTCCATCGCCTTCTTCACCAGAAAACTTAGGGGCTATATGGGTCCAAATTTCCCACCCACAACGCCCCCGCAACACACGGAAACCACCACTAAGGCTCAATGATTACACATTGGCCTCGATCACCACACTAGAACCATTAAACTCAGATCTGAACGGCCACGACGCTACAGATAGAAAATCTCTCTTTCCCAAATCCAGTTATTTTACTTATATATTTCACGAGATAAATAGTGAAAGTTGCATAAAAAGTAATGAAATGTGTAAAAAAAAAATAAAAATTACTTAACGAGGGAAATTTTCATATCCCACCCCTTGGGGGTGGACAAAGTTACCCCTGAGTAAAAAAGGGTAATCTTAGTTATTCTAGATTAGCTAACCCATCATCAGGTAACTATTAACTCAAAATTTATCTCCCTTTATCAATGGATAACTCACTTGCCAAAGTTGGTCTCGTCCTAGAAGGCCGGCGGACAAGGGTGTTATGGACGTTAACTTGTGCTCAGTGCGACATGAGGAGGGGAAGAAGGGATCTCAGGGCCGAGGTCTTGTGGGGAAGAAGACGATGGTGGAGAAAATCTTCACACGATATTGTTGTTAGCAAAGGTTTATCTACATATCATTTTATTATTCTCATGAAAAAGTTTTTTTGGGTTTAAAAGACAATTTCATGAGACGTTAAACTGATGATAGGCATGAACATGAAAAAGGCAACTGCCTTTCGGTTCATTTTTGTCTCTTTCCTTTTTATTATATATTGAAATGGGCATCGTCAACATTGATGGAAGCTTTGTCATCAGCCCTCTTTCTGTGCAAAGATGACAAAATAAACATGGCCCTCCAAGATAGGGAAACGCCCACCGGAAGCTTCTTTAATTTTCCTCCCTCCCCACTGGAAACAGCAGTGGTTGGAGAAAAATATGGACAATGATCAACCCTAATCTCATCATCCAATCTCCAAGAGATGGTGGTTTTAGATTGAAAATTTCTAAAACCAATTATATTAATTTTGGTCCGTAGTTTTGGACCAATAAAGGAGTATAATGAGATGCCTAATATGGCCCCAAGGACTTAGTGTTGATCCAAGGAAAAAAAATTGGGGGCTCAAGAGGAATTCAATTTTAGGCACAGGTTTACACTTTTTGAATCTTGAACTAAGCCAAGTAAAAATTTTGAGGGCTCAAGACTATATAATTCCACCTGAACAAGGTTTCTTCTTCTTTTTTCTTTTTTTTGGGAGTAAGTAACTATAGAGATACAGATTTGAAAATCTTAACTACTGAATGACTTCTTATAGCTCAGACATAGTTCATGCTTCAACACCACAACCATTTTCAAGGTGATCCGGTAAGGTCAAGGGGTGTTTTTACATATGCATTGCCATTCAAGAACAACACGCATGCAGAACCCACTCTTTTTCTAACAACAAATGCAGAATTTCCAAATATGTTTGACGAGTACACATTGCATGGAATCTTTGTTCTGCAACCAAACTTTAGCATTCACATGCAACCAAACTTTAACAAATGTAGAATTTCCAAATATGTTTGACAGGTCATGACTTTAGAATTAGTTCATGAAAACTGGAATTCTATTTTCTCTCTCTCTCTCTCTCTCTCTCTCTATATATATATATATATATATATATGGTGTTTTGAGTGAGAGAGAGGTTTAGCCGTCACCAGTCTCGTAAGTCGTGGCAGTCGGTGAGGAGACGTGAGAAGCATGGGCTTGCTCGCTGTTGGTTGTGGGCTCAGTACCTCGTGGCGCAGGAATAACAAGAAGGTCCAAAAAGGGTGACTAGGAGTAGGCGGTTTGTTCTCTCACGTCTCTCTCTCTCTCTCTCATTCATCAAGCAGCTGGAAGCTCGTTCCTGGGTATGAATAGCGTTCTTGCTTCCTTATCCTCTTTCTGGTTGGTGACCAATCTATGTTTTTAAATTATGTTTTAGGGAAATTTAGCCCAGTTCTGGGTTCAACCGCAAATCCAATTTCCCTTTGTTTTTTTTCTTAATTTTCCTTCTCCGTGATGATATATCTTCCGCGGGCAGAGGCGCTCTGGTGTCTGCTGGATAGTGTTTGTTCCTTTTCTATGTTCTTCTTCCCATTCATCTATTTCTGATGATCTTTTAAGATGTTGGCCTTCTCTAGGATTCAGTCACTGACCAAAAAAGACAGAATCTTTTAATTGAGCTGCATGACCATGTTGTTCTTCTGCCTGCAATTGGTGTATTATACGGTTTTCTTTCCCTTTTGAGGTTGAATTCGCTAAAAATTCCTGCTGAATAGCCTAATAGGTTATTAGGACATTGATGCTCTTAACTTGGAGTCAGATCGATGGGTGACCATCGTTTTGGGACAAGTACTGACGTAATATGCGGATCATGCTCGAGGGCTTACCATCGATATCATTTTTAGACAAGTTAGACCTAAACTTTCTTCTTCTTGTTGACATGTTCTCTGTGATAGGCCAGCTTAGGTGGTGTTTGATAAAACTGAACACTTAAATCTTAAATCTTATTTGTCATCTATTCTCTAAATCTGAAATTTAAAAAGAACTTAATATATATCAGATATAGTTTAAGAGGTATTTGATAACTAATTTAAACAGCATCTGAATTGTAGTGTAGTGGTTAAGATACTACACATGTAATAGAGAGGTTTTGAGTTCAAAACCCATAATAGTAAAAAAAAAATTCTTTTTGGTGGCGGTCTCCAGCAATCGGATTCTGGCGACTGCCGGCGGCGGCCAGAATCCAGCGATCACCGGAAGTCAGAACCCGGTCCGACAAAAGATCTGAAAAAAAAAGTGATTGTTCTTAGCTTAAAAATTAAGTAGCTTTTCAGATTTAAGTGATTAATTAAGATATAATTTTAGACATTTTATCAAACACTCTGAAATCTTAAAAGTTAAGCATTTCAGATAATAGACATGTACTAAGGGTTATCAAATAGCCCCTTAGTTAGATATCCAACATCTGATATCGAATTGGACTCATCCTTCTCATGTCTTTGCCATGGTGAGAATGAGCCCAAGAATCATCATGGGAACTCGTATAAAGATTCCTGAGTTGTAAATTAAGACGAATCAAGTTTGTTTCTAGACTCTGGATTCAAGGAATCATCTAGAGGACTTAAAGAGAGAAGTAGGCATCCACGGGGGCATAGTTGTAAAGGAGATCACCTAGGCAACACCTAGGTGCCGCCTAGGCTAGAAGGCGCTCAATTGAGAGCTAAGCGAAGGTCTGCCTTATGGGACCCAAAAAGGCACCCCCAAACACGGGTTAGGCAGGTGCCTTGGGGTGGCTTATTGATGCGGGACAACACACGTGGACTAGGTAAATTGACAAACTACGACTTTCCAAAGACGCGATCAGCACTAAGCAATAAAGAATAGTAGATTCATACCAACTGAACAAGTAAGCGACAGGAAAATAAAAATAATCACGTCCACAGAAGTACGTAGCCCACAAAGTCGTCCCTCGCGGAGGGAAACACGGGACCAAGGTAGCTAAGAAGCCACCAACAACTAGGGTAGTTGAACCACAGTCAAGGTCCAATCGGAGCCTCCGGGAAATAGTTTCTCGCACTCTCAAGCCAGCTGTGACACACGTCACGGGCTAGATGTCCTATCTCACAAGTCGGCGGCAGATATGAGCGTATACAAGAAAAGCAAGTAAAAGACTAGAGAAAAGAGTATGTACCTCCACGTCTGTGCGTGGGGAAGAACCCGGCCGTGTCACGAATCCCGAGTACAAAATAAAAATTTAAATATTACAATTTAATCTTGGCCCACTCCACGCAGGGAGGTAACAGGCTACACAAGCAAAACCTCGGGATTTCGTGGCCGGCAAAACTGAAAGGCGCTACAGGCGGTGTCTGTGCTGACAGCCGGTACTGACGCGCTCACGGAGACAGGGCTGGACGGACACGGCTGTCCGGTGCGTGTCGCGGGGCGTCTGCGGACTCAGGGGCGGCAGGGTGCAGGCGCGTGGCCCGGCGGGGCTGACGTGGCTGGCGGAAGCGGGGAGATGCAGTGCGGGAGGGGAAGAAAGCGGCGGGTGCGGAGGTTGACGAAGGCAGGGCAGGGGTGATGTGAGCAGGGCGGTGGCGCGGCGCTCGCGAGGCGGGATAGCGGCGCGGGAGCGGGGTCTCGGAGGCGGACCCACTGGTGCGGCAGGCCGCACGCGGGCGGTGCAGCGCTGGTGGGGTTCGCGGGCCAGACGCAGGGGCTTGGGCAGTCACGGGGCTGGCTCGCGGCGGACACAGGGAGAAGGCAGGCGGCGGCGACAGCAGGGAGACAGAGGCGGGGCCTTCGCGGCAGGCTTCGCGCCAACCCTTCGCGGGTTCCTCTCCGTCGCGGAGGAAGAAGAAGAGCAGCCGCTCCAAAGAGTTTTTCTCAAATGCAAATATTCTGTTCTTCTCCTTCTCTAAATCGGTGCTTACAAGTATTGAAAGAGATTTGGGCTAATCCCAATCCCAATAGAACTCCTAAATACCTGCCATACTAAAACACTTAAAAGTAATCCTAACATGACTGGAAAATGCTAAAATTCGGAACAAAAAATAAGCAAAAATAGAAAAGGCACTAAACGGGCCCCAATTGGTTCATAACTACTGTCTATGGACTCCTGGATGTAAACTCTACACCATGGGCTCCAAATGGGCTTAAACCATTCTTTCAGCTTCTCGCTCCGCATCACTTAGACCCTATGTGCCTGTCACTTTGCTTCACAAATTGAAATTTTCTTTCTAAGGGCTTTGTCCCCTGAACCCCCACAAGGGGCGCTGCCTCCTTAACCCCCACAAGCTGATCACTCAGGTTGATCAACGCGACCTGACCACACAGGTCGGTTTGTGTGTGCATGCCCATGCATTGGAAAGTTCAAGGTCTCAAGCTCTATATTCCAACATCGTTCACAATCATTAGATTGTGAACATTGTCACAGTCATTAAATGTCAAAAGAAAAATCCTTATTTTTCAAGAACCATCTAAATGTATTATGCTTTTAAGTTTTAGTGAATATTATGTTCTAATTTTAATTATAATGTCATATTAACATTGTTATTGCATAAATTACATTTTGATTATTCATACATTATATACCTTTAGATACTTAAAATTCCATATAGGTGGAATATATCACATTGGGCACCACCTTGGATGCCTAAGCACTGCCTAGGCGGGCACTTGAGCTCTTAGTTGCTCAAGGACCAAGAATGTCTTGGCGCCATACAACTATACCCAGGGGGCTGCACTGAGATAAAATTATGGTGAAGTGGGAAACCCATATGACGAACTTTAAGTACTTTTTATTGAGAACTGGGTTTCTAGTCATGTTCGTCTCATACATGCATCAGATTGTCTATCTTTTGCCCTAATTGATGATTCTGCCAGGCCAAAGTGTTCAGCTTGTGGTGGACAAAGCTAAGTGCAAGCTGGTCTATGTGACTCATCATATTATTAGTTTCTTCAGAATCCTTTTATTAGTCATCAGTGACATGTGTTAATGGATGTTTTAAGTTCATTTATTGAAATACATGATTGTTTAAGTAACGCATAGTTGCTAACTAGCTGCATCCATTTTTCAGCTGCTCATGTCTCCATAGTTTCCTCATACTTGCTATGGAATCACTGTGTGTTTCTAGGACTTGTATATGTTCCACTTTGGACTTATTACTAACTCTCATAGACTGCTTTGAGCTGATGGTGTTTTAATTGTTTCCATTTCACGTACATGCTAGTGTTAACAAGGTTATCAGGATATCTACATACATATGCTGAGGAATCATGAGTAGTAGTACACACGCAGTGGAAGTAACAAATCTCTCACCTAATGCAAGTGAGAAAGATGTTTATGATTTCTTTTCCTTCTCTGGCCAAATTGAACACATTGAAATAATCAGGTAATATGCCTCAAGTTATTGGTACATTATGGAAGATTTTATTTGTCAAAACAAGAAAGTTATTGTTCCTTTTTCTATATTTTGGTTGTTAGTCCTGGTTGACATCTTTCACTGACCCTTTCTTCAATTTGGCCATCTTAAACAGTTCTGGTGAATATGCTTCTACAGCATATGTAACTTTCAAGGAAGCCCATGCCTTGGAAACTGCTTGTTTGCTTAGTGTAAGCTTTGTGTATCCCTATAGACAAAAAACAGTGAGATTTAGTTTCTTTACTTGATGTATGTATCTGCATCTCTTGTTCATGCTAAGGCTAGAATTGAACTTATCATGCTGTGCAAGACACTTATTTGCAATATACAATTCTATCAAGCGACCATCTCATAGACCTATTTCTTATGCTAAGTTCTAGCAGCCCCTCATACCTCAGTTTGGTAAGATTTACAAAGATCTAGATATCTGCATTCACCAGTCATTCACACTAGTTCCAAACTCTTCTCTTTGCTGGATATTTGATCTAGATATTTTACATATTTTGTCAAAAGGGGATTCTACAATAGTCACCAGCACATGTTTTATTGAGCAAGTATCAGCATTATTTTGATGACCAAACAAAAGGTTCTTTGTTCATTTCATGAGTCAATTACCAATCAACCTCCCTTACTGGCACAGCTTGTCTCCTAGTTCTGTTTCAATTTGGACATCATTTGCACACTGTCATGATTGAGTCTCTTCGGAGAACATTAAACATTATAACTTTCATCCTTCCACACCCAGATGCAAATTCATTAACACTCTGATGTTATATTATAAGGATGCGTACACTGCAAGCATATACAGGATTCATCTATCTTTATTAGATTACACTAAGAGCAGCTAGCTCCATATGTTAGCGCAAAGCATTCTCAGTTAACTGCCTTCAAATAATATGTCATCCAGATTCATCAAAACTCCTTTTGATAGGAGATTCGTATGTTAGATGGAATACTTTCATGATAAATTAATAGTTTCTGATGATCATATCTTTGTATATGTTGATTATCTCAGGGAGCCACCATAGTTGATCAGCAGGTTTGCATAGTTAAGTGGGGCCATTATGAGGACCCTTATGATTTCTGGGCTAGTACTTCTTTGAGGCTCGAAGAGGACAGTGGACACATGGTACGTTCCCAATTCTCACATGGCTAAACAAAATTCTGACTCCTCTCAAATAGAGTAAGCTTTGTCATGATGATAATGATACACATTAACTAATGAAATCATTATATTTAGCTCTAGGGCTAGTCTGTTTCACCAAGATTGGGATTGGTCGTGGCATGGCTCCAATAAATGGTCACAGCACTAATATGCAGGAGTCTGGCATGGTCATTCTGGCAGTTTTAGAGAGTTGGTCCACGTGAAACCTTTTTTAATGTCCCCTATTTGATCCTTGAAGAAAATTACAATTGCTAGCATGTTACATGATTTGGAGTCAAAAGCAAGGATGGGAGTGTCTGTTTCGGTATTGGTTTTGGCTGGGTCCAAAACCAATATTGTTTCGGTCTCGCCAAAACCAATACTACTTCGGTCTCGTTTCGCTTGGTACCGGCCGTATCGGACGGCCTTAAGAGGGGAGCAAAACAACCAGTTTCGGTTGGTTTCGGTCTGATTTTGGCCAAAATTTATTTAAATATTATTTTTAATGCTGTCGGATTTGCTACAGTAGTTTTGGCCAGTTTTGGACCGTTTCTGTCCGAAATCGAAACATTACGGCTGAAACGTTCTGTTTCAGCTGAAACTCGCATCCATGATCAAAAGGTTGTCTTCTTTTGCAAGACAACTGACAAGAAATGGTTTCAGAACAGGACCTTTCCATGTTAGGATGATGAACTTGGAACAAAGGTTCTGAGAATTTAATTTTCTGCCCCCTCCCATTCTTTATGTGGAGTTCGTTTAAATGTAATATATTTATCATGTCCCAACGTGGAATATCAGAACGCGGCAATTATATTGTTCAAGTCAATCAGAACGTGTACTAAAGGAGTAATCACCATTCTAAAGAGACAATATTCACCACAATGCCAACAAATCATAAATTTATTGATATTCAAAAATCAACTACATTCTATTACATAAACTCTCCATGACTAATACATTGACATGTAGAAATTGTAAAGAACTCTATCTCTTGACCCTACTAAGAAGACCTTTAAAGATAATTGGGATGCTCCATCACTCTTGCCCATCCCCATCAGAGTGTATATCCTCATATAGATTACCTAAAATACCACAAATAATATAGGATGAGCAAAAAGCTCAGTCGGATTTATATTTCTGTATTAAACAACTTTAAGTGATTAATGCTTTAACATACTGGATGCAGTAATGCCATGAAACCGAGTCAAACTGAAGGCAAATGAAACAGTAATCATAAGCAAGGTGTAAGTGTGTAAACCAGCAGATTTACTAGCAAAATAAAGGCAACTTACAAGTACTCAAGAGTATGTGGCAAGTGTAATGATGTTGAATTAGCCATAACATGAGTAATACACACAAAGGCAACATGTACAAGTCAAGAAATCAAGTATTCATTCATGAATGGATTATCTTAGATTAATTTAGCATGCATAATAGTGCTATACCACACCATAGTCAATCAGCTTCCACGGGCACAAGTACTTTCTGGTGCTTCTCTTAGAATCAGGCCGGACCCTATAAATGCTAGACATTGAGGTTGTGGATCACAAATCCCATGTAAATGTCTAGACAAATCCCATTAAATGGCCAAGCAAATTCCAAGGTGTAAAGCTTATATAAGCCATGGAATACATAATCGGATCGGCCTCTGGATCGGTGAGGGCCGATCCGATCTGGATGGGAATCAGATCAAGAGATCCAATCGATTCAGGGGAAGGATCGACCAGACTAAAAAAAGTTTTTTTTTTTGATAAATTGAGGAAAATTCAGGAAAACATCATAAAAAACAGAAAAAATCAGAAGAAAAAAATTATGATAAGTTGAAAGAACAAACATTTGCATTAAAAAGCAATCATATATGCATTCATTCATAGTACAAGAAATTAAAGTCTTTGCGTACTATAACACGAGAAAAGCATAAAATATCAAATCTAGCTTACATTTCATAGAAGACTAATAATCTTGCCATCCAAACCTAGATGACTTGCATCATGTGGGTTTTGTTATCCATAAGCTTGATCGGTCTGCATAGCCTCATAGCCATAAGCAAAGAGGGAATTTGCCAAATCATGCATTCCCCTTTAAATCCCTCTTGGTGTCTACTGTTGACTTAAGCTTTCTCCAAATTGTGATGGAGCAGGACACCAGAAGCAGTTTATATGTGTTTGTTAGTTGTTACTTCACCATACTCTTGTTCTTGTGAAGGCCAAGGTCCCCAACCTCCTTTTACTCTAAGAGTGAGCTATTAATATCAGAGTACGGTAAAATGGGAGGTTGAAATGTAAGTATATGAGTAAACCTTGAACTATAGTCTAGCTCCCAAGGTGGCCATTCATAGGCTGCCTGACATTGTTGTCCTTCATATTCCCCTTGTCCTTCTCCTCTACCTCCCTGATGTTTTGTTTCTGGCACACAACTTGTAGTAAGCCCCATACTTAGCGAAAATTCTAGCGTAGTGTATCCTGCATCTCCTTGACCAGCTCCTACTCCTGTGGCCCCAATAGCAGCCCCATCATCATCATCATCACTAGGACCCTGTGTGGAGTCATCACTACGAACTGGTTGTCGTGCATGTGTGGGCTGCAGCAACTGAGACTCAGGTGCAAGTGTCTCATCATCATCATCACTGGAGTGAGTGGATCACTCAGTCAACACTCTCCTCTTCTTTTGCCTGATATACATTAATTGTTCTTTCTTTTTGGCCCCTGAACTTTCCTCTTTTTGTGTGGCAGCTCTTCGTAATGTAGGTTGGTTGGTAGGCACTCTAAATATCTCTGGCAAACTAGCTGAGTGTCGTGGTCTCTCTCGAGCAGTAACTGGCTGAGACAAGGGAGTTGGGTCCTCCCTAACTCTAAGCTCTAGATCTCGAGCCTCAACTCTATCCAATTCTCCTTCTGTGCATGAGCGATCACGAGGGTCAAACTCTAGAACATCTCTTTTTTGTCGTGTCCATGCATTTAGTGGGTGTTCCTCATCGAGCAACTCATCAACATCAATGGGAGGTGATGCTGCTTCTTTCTCTACTAAATGTTGCTCCTAATGTCTGGCTGCAAAACCCATAGCCTCATCTCTGCCTTCTTTTGCCTCTGTCTAATGCACTTGACCTTCAATTGCATATTGTAGTGGCAATAGACCAGCTTCTCTAGTCTAGTTGCACTCGGCCTCTTTTCTCACTGTTGTGTGAATAAGTGAGAAAGTGCTTCAATTCTTCTCACACTGGCTAGATGAAGCAGTTTAGTTGAGCACTCTAATGGCAATCTTTGCAAGTGGATTTCTTTGACCGGTCTTATTGTCTAACATAATCCACCACTCAGCTGCAAAAAATAGAAATATAATGAATTAGCATATAATGTTGTTGGATTGTAATCAACTATAGATAATCCAACAATGTGAAATAAGGTTCTCATTAGGACTCATTCTATTTACTACTTCTCCAAGATCCTAATAATGTCCAACTTGAGTTTAAACATGTCCTTCTAATGTATAGAACAATTGGTATGATCAAACATTTATTCCTTTCAAAAGGGATTAATAGTAGTCATGGCAATTGAAGTCTTTAAGTTGTACCTCCATCATAGTATCTATCCTTTCTTCAGTGCTCCTGGACAATCTTGTGATGACATTGATTGTCCCTTGAAACACCTCACTATCGTTGTCAACAGAATTACTATATTGATGTCGGGGGTTAAAAAAATACACTGCATATATAAAACATAAGCAATAAGTAAGAAAATCAATAATGGTAAATATAAGGTATAAGTTGAAAGTTAACGCATTTATCCGCTGCATGTAAATCATGGTAGAGGGTGGACTCCCATCTCCTATCAATAATTCTGTACCATTTTTGAAATGTCGTAAGATGCTTCTCCCTCAACCTTTCTTTGGCTTTATCCATAGCCTCATATAGGTAACCCATGTCATTGTTATCCTCTCCATCAACCATCCTCAATACTTGTACAAGAGGCTCTATTAATTTTAAGTAATAAGAGATTTTATCTCAAAAACGATGGTCACTAATCAAGCAAGAAATCGCATGTGCAACATTTCTGAATTCCTCTCTTAATGTAGCCACATGTGCCAAATACTCAGAACTGCGAATGATAGTGTCCAAGTTATGTCTAAACTTATGCAAACTCTCCAATGCAATAAAGTTGGAGGCAAATCTGGTTGGGCCAGGACAAATGATGTCATGCCCATCTATGCATTCTCTCATCATATGCAGAATTATGTTGTGTCCATAAATAAAACTAGTAATCGTCTACGCCTTGGAAACCAACTCAGCAACATATTTATCTTTGTCAATGTCTTCCATTATCAAGTCTAAAGAGTGTTTTGCACAAAGAACCCAATAGAGATGTTTTCGTTTTTCCATCAACTTTTTTCTAACTGCCTTATAACTATATTCATTGTCAATCACAACTTGGACAACATTTTTCTCGTCAATTTCTTCAACCATGTCCTTCATAAGTCTAAATAGGTAGTTTGCATTCTTGATTTGTCCACTGACATCTACAGACTTCATGAATGTTGTACCCTCACTGCAGCATACAAGGAAGCTAATCATGGACTTATTGTTCCTGTCCATCCATCACACATAAAAGTACAACCTCTTGCCATCCATATAGCTTTGAAGAATGCTACCAACTCCTTTGTCTCAACTAATTCCTCTTCAAGATCTTTGCCATAAATATCCCTTAGTGTTGGAGCTTTCAAGCCTGGACCTGTCTCTAGATGTTGTATGGGTTGGGACCGCTGCATGCAAAAACCATTTACAATATTTTTTATTGCATGCTTTGCTGCAACAGCTGTAGCTTTTCACCCCTTTCATTGCTTGTTTTATGGTAGGTTGTTTCGTTGATGGTTTTCTATGCAAGAATGTATCCATCGGACCCCATATAGGATCAATGAAATCAGATCCCCTCATTGAGCCAGCTCTCCTGACTGAGCAAGCTAGACTCGCTACACTAGCTCCTAATGATGATCCCTCTCTTGTACTCTTGGACCTCCTCATCTCATCTTCCTCTCTAGCAGTACGCTGACTCTGACGTAGTGTTTCCCGATATTCTCTCTCGTCAGGTGAGAGATCCTCATCATCATCATCATCTTTTGATTCGTGAAGAATAATTGGCCTTGCTTTCATTAGGCCCTTACTCTTCCCCTGCCCAGTTGCTTACTTTCTAGAAAGATCTTCATGCAATTCCTGTTGTTGTTGAATATGAATGCTTTTTTGCTATTGTCTTCTAGCCATATACTCTTTCATCTCAGTCACTACTCTCATGGATATTGTTTGCATTTTGATACATTCCCACAAATATCTGCAATATGTTGTTTTAGGCGATACACATCTTCATTCATTTGTTTCCTACAGTAGTTACACTACACTTTCTTAGAGGCAGCATCAATAAGAACGCTATGCCTCCAACCAATGTGTCCAATTGTGGCTGGTCTTCCCCTCCTGGTTGAGCCTCGTGCTCCTCCTTAGCCATAATTGTCAATCTTATAACAATACAAAAACATTCTTGTATAAGGATAAAATTATAACCATGATTACATTAGGGTGAAAATTGGGGAATTTGTCTAATTACTCGAAATTAACCACCCACATTATCATAGGAAGGCATAATTAAGTCAATTAAGTGATTGGAACACTTAATTGATGTTGACAATATAATAAAACCCCAAATTGTAAACCCTAATTAGGGTGAAGTTTGAGGGATTTGTCTAATTTTTTGAAATTAACTGCCCACATTATCGTAGGAAGGCACAATTAGGTCAATTAAGTAATTGAAACACTTAATTGATGTCCACTTGTGCTAATATAACAAAAGCCCCAAATTTTAAACCCGAATTGGGGTGAAATTTGGGGAATTTGTCTAATTACTCGAAATTAACCACTTAAATTATCATACAAGGACACAATTAGGTCAATTAAGTGATTGGAACACTTATTGATCTCCAATTGTGCTAATAGAACAAAAGTCCCAATTTCAAACCCTAATTAATGAAATTTGTGGGTTTTGTCTAATTTACAAAGCCATAGGTTTCTAAAGCTCCAATGTCTTTTTTATAATCTAAGAATACTAAGATAGAAACAAAATCAAACATATATGCATGATTTTTCTAATTTTTTTAATTGCGGGAATTTAAATTTATACCTTGCTAAGAAGAACTTCTTATTTACTTGAATAAGATCTATTGAGATCTACTTAAGAGGATTTGCCTTGGCCTTCTTTTGTTTCCTCTCTAATCTCTCTTAAAGGGGAGAACCCTCTAAACTCTAAAGGAGCCTTCAAATAAGAAGAAGAAGAGAGGAGGAGGCTGCCAACGGTGGACGAGGTGGACGTGTGGGAGATCTCCTTCTCCCTTGCGGCTTCCCTGGTAGTGCGAAAGGAAGGAGGGGGCGGACAGGCAAAACACAACCGATCTCTGGATCTGTATTTTAAGGCGGATCTAGCTTGTATTGGGACGGATCGAGTCCTTATCGGGCAGAATCGTTTATGGATCGGCCGATTTTGCCCGATAAAGGCTTGATCCGGCGGGCCCTCTTAAAATTTAAATTTTTATTGCTTGGATCAAAAGGATCGACCATGGATCGGTAGATCTATGGTCAATTTTGTCAATCGAGGCCGATTCATGTCGATTCCGGCCGATTCAGCCAAAATCCTTAGATTCTGGCGGACTTACCCCTAGAATCGGATCGCAAATCACCGATTCGATCCTGAATTGGCCCTGAATCGATTCAAGAGATTTTGCATTCCATGATGTAAGCAAGGTAGATGTTCATAATATTCAAGAATTTCAAAGAATTTAAAGTAAAGAACAAGGTTCTAACTTCTAACCTTTCAGAGACGATAGCACAATAACGATACTCAAAATATAGGTCAAAAGATATCTACGCAGTCTGGACATGAAACTAGCAGAGCAAGGATGAACGCAATTTAACACAGGGGTGCATTAAGAATGTGGTCAATATGAGTGCCGCGTTCAAGGAGAAGAATGCGAACTTGAGATAAATCACGTTAAGTATGCAGTCTTTAATGATGCCGCATTCAAAACAGATTGAAAGGAGATCATGCCTCCGACAGGGAACACGTCTCCAAGGTCAGTAGAAACTTGTTTCCAAAGTTGGACATAGTTCCATAAGTGTGTTCAGGGTTTTTAGGGTACAATTTGCTCAAACTATATGTGGGAATCCACGGCTCGAAGAATCTTATGGAGGTCTTAGTGAAGAAGTTCTAATTCGACAGGAGGAATATCCGACAAAGAGTTCCTAACTTCACCAAAGAGGTGTTGGTAAAAACAATAGCGGTTGAAGCATGCCATAACGAGGTGACATAGTTCTGATCAAAATATCATAGTTCTGATCAAAATATCAATTTGTGTCAATCATATTGATTAAAGCATTAAAAGAAGACTATCATATGGAACAAGAATAAAGGACATGGAATAATTTTCATAATCATGAGGAACAAGGTTAACAATAAGTTAAACATGGAAGGACCATTAGAACAAGGGAATGATGGAAGATCAAAGATATGAGAGTAGAATCAAGTATGACCCAAGATTTAAGAACATTAACTTATCATTAATTATGTGTATTTTAATAGGATGCACACATGTTTAACTTACTGTAACAACATGTTTAAGGTTAAAACATGCTTTAAGCAACAAAGCATTTCAATTTTAGTGTAATGTTTCAAAACAGGAACAGATTTAGAAAAACGAGCAAGTTGCGGTCGGATCAGTCACCGCCTTAAGAACGTGGTTTTGTCGGACATCGCAATCTGGATAGGAATGCAATACATCGTGTTACCGCGTTCAATTTGCAGACGCCTGATACCACCGTGTTTCAGCCAGAAGGGAAAAGCAGTGAGAACTCTGGCGGTTCACAGTCCAAAACTCAAAATAGAAGATCTAAAGAGGATCTAAACGAGAGAATCATGCATAAAACTGAAGGAAAACTTGCTAAATGAATCTATTGGAGAGATTTAATTAGATTTAGTCCAACAGAACATCTATCTTTGGTCGATGCAAGGAAGAAGAAGATGAAGAAGGAGCTCCTCAAGATCTAAGTCCTTTCCTCGATGCACACCCAAAACCCACGCCCAGCGACCTCCAAGAATTTCTAGGGTTGGCTAGAAAGGATTTTGGGGTCCTATTTATAGATGTAGGGCTCCAAGAGTTCAATTTTTGACTCTTTACTTTAGAGGCGGGTACAAGTCCGATTTTGATTCATCTTACTCCCAAAATTGGGGCCGACTTCCACCTTTTAATCCTATTTAGGTTAGAGTTTGACAGGAATTCAGATTCCTCTTTTTGGGTTAGGATTTAGATTCCATCTATGGCCCATTAAACTTAGAATTTGGCCTATTTGAACCAATTTAGTTTATGGATTTGGGGCATTTCGATTTTTTGGGGTTTAAAATAAGTCTTTGGTGACTTATAGAATTATCCTCATGAAATTTCATTTATTTATATTTTTCTTTATCCTAGTTGCTACAATCCATGAGCAGGATACCAAGACGAAAGGATGATACATCTGAGAGTTGTCTTTCAAATAGAGTTATCTGTCTAAGAGTAGCATGCAGACACATAAACATAAATGTCATTGCCCCACATATCGTTTATACATAAACCATTAATGAAACCAATGCATCATCTTATTACAAAGTGGGCCTTTGCTCAGAACATCTTATAGTTCATGCAATCACTCTTGAAACATATTATTTTCAAAAGTCACATCATCTGAATACTAACAGATGCAAATCCAGAGCAGGCCTCACAAGGGAACCCCTTCTCCATGACCCCCAGAGAAGCAGTGACGATGGCACAGGATGTTGTCAAGACCATGCTGTCCAAAGGATACGTACTCAGCAAAGATGCACTGGCCAAGGCTAGGGCCCTTGATGAGTCCCATCAAGTTTCAGCCACTGCAGCTGCGAAGGTCGCCGAGCTGAGCAGAAGAATCGGGCTCACAGACAAGATCAGTGCTGGGGTCGACACCGTTCGGTCTGTCGATAGGCAATACCACCTGTCTGAAACAACCAAGACAGTGACATCTGCAGCCGGAAGAACAGCCACTGCAGTTGCAAATTCCATTGTGAACAGCAGCTACTTCTCTGCCGGAGCTCTCTGGGTGTCTGATGCTCTTACCAAAGCTGCCAAAGCTGCCTCAGATTTGGGTAGCAACAGCAGTAGGAAGTGAAACATGCATTGAAACCAGTTGAGTCGCTATCAGTGTGTTGCTGCAGACAAGGGTGGTAAAGGTGATTGTTACATCACCTATTATAGCAGCCTTGTGTGGATGAAATACCCGCCATTAAAATGTACAACTTACGTACCATATCCGCAACGTTTGCGTACATCTGGAAACTACTGGAGTCTTCACCATTTTTCCTTACAAATACTAGAATATTGCGATGTGTTGAGGGTAAAGATGTTATCTATCTGATTTCCACCCCTCACTCTTCTGTCTCTCACATATATGTGAGTTGAGAAAAAAAAATGAAAATTACCATGCATATGACTTTCCCACGACCTCATAGCACTCCTTTTTCTTTGGGTGTTATTCCAGTTAAGTTGGCAAATGGGTGGGATGGGAGCGAGATATTATTTGTGTAACGACCCAAGAATCCGATACATGAAACCCTCCAAGTACTTGGCCCTTGGACCGCCACCCACGGATCCGAAGATCCGGAAGGGTTAGAAATATGTCTAGTGAGATATATAACAAGTTACAATAGTTAAACAATTAAAGAAGTGCAACAGCGGAATAGAAATATATACACAATGTTCCAGAAAATAATTCAAGTGCAAAAGGAAAAACTGACCATGGCTAACGTTGCTGACCACAAGCGGCACGACGTTGACCGTCCAAACACGAGCACCGGCTCCCTCGAGCTCAAACCTGGAAGGAAATAAGGGGGGATGAGCTTCGCGAACGAAGCCCAGCAGGGAACCCAACCCCTCACTGGTTTGACAGCGGAAACAAGAACAACACAGCTAAACTAGGCAGGAAGAGCAGTGGTACTAAAGTAAACAAGCTAACTACACCAAGCAGAAGGGCAGCGGTAACTCAAGTAACAAGACTACTAACTGAGCATGTAATATAATAAAATAATAACACAACTGAGCAAGTACTGAAATAAATAAATGGAAAGTACTCAAGTCCACAAGTAACACCAACACGGCACAACAACGCACAGTCTCAACCTCGATAAACGTGCTCCGAGCACGCCACAAAACTACACAAGCAGACAGTAAAACCCTCGTCTGGACAACACACACTAGTCACAACACAGCCTCTACTAGTCAGTGGTCAGGTGCGCCCACCGGCATCTTACCGCTCGACGACGAGTCCAGGTCTCCCCTCCCGTCGGAGTGAGACGCGTGGACAAACACAACCACAAGCCGTAGTCTGGCCGGACTATGGTCCCACGCCTGTCCTCCCAACACGGCTCCAGAACTATGTAAGGCGAGGCAGTGAGAACGGACTAACTGGCCCGCACCGCGACACTCCAAACTCCGCGGGACCCGGACCAACTAAGTGAGTTCAACAAACGACTCAACGCCGCTGTCCAACACCGTTTTCCCCTCCGTCCGAAGAAACGCTCGACGGACGCACTCGTGGCTCAAAGACCACCCTCAACGGGCCAACGAGGACAGGGGTCCCAGGAAATGGTAACAACCCCAAAAGTGCATCGTGCGTAGTGCTAGGAACTCGGCAAGCGAAGACTAGTAAGGCACAGTGCTAGGAACTCGGCATAAGCGTCACGAGTACGGAACGGAAACTCGGTGCGGAAACAGATCCTCTAAAGTACCTGATTGACGGTCAACCACGAAAAGCTAATATTACCACCCCGGATAGTCGGTCGGCCCTCGAAACTCACCCCATGGGTGCCGAAAACTCCAGCGCGACTGTTCGGGTCAAACGGCCCCATCGGCTCGGTCGGAGCCGACTCGGGCGGGCCCAGAAACTGAAGAACCCAGTACGATGACTCAAAAGATATATATTACTACCCCAGACAGTCGGTCAGTCCTTGGAACACCCCTGACGGGTGCCGGAAACCCTGCACGTAGGGCTGTTCACGGTTCGGTTCGGTTTAGACCTCTTTTTTTAGGAAACCGAATCGAACTGAAATTTTGTTCAAACCGAACCGAACTGGTTCGGTTCGGTTTGAACCGGAAAAAAAAAAAAAAAAAAAAAAAACCTAAACTAAACGTGCGGGGCGGTCCTGGGTTTCGAACCCAGGGCGGCCCCAAAGGAAGAAGCGCGCCTAGCCACTGGGCTAGGCGCGCTTTTATGTTATATTCATTATTAAAATATATTTATTATATATTTTCGGTTTGACTGTGCAAAACCGAACTGAACCGTGGCACTTCTCGAACCGAACCGAACCGAATTGGCCGGTTCAGTTCGGTTTTTCGGTTTGAAGCGAATTATGAACAGCCCTACCTGCACGACTGCCTCCGATTGACTGGTCAACAAGCACTACCCGCCTGGTCGGAGCCGATCTGGGTGGGCTCGACCACCATGTGGCTCGACAAACGGCCAGCAACCCCAGACCGGCCCACCGGCACAGCCGGAACGACAACACATGGAAAACGGCCCAAAATGGAGGTCAAACGGGCCAAGAAGGGGTCTGCTGGCGCAATGCGCCGCAGGGGACCCCGATCAACGCCCTGGCGCAGTGCGCTAGGGGGCAGGGCATAGTGCGCCGCCCAGATCCCAGCCGGATCTGGGCGCACTGCGCCGCCCTCCTTCTTCCTCCCGACGCCTCCTCTGCAACGCAGGGAGGTGAGTGGGGAGGAGTAGGGGGGCCGGCCGGGCGGCCAGCACCGGCGCCGGCGGGAGGGGGGTCGCCGGACGGCGCGATTGCCGTCGGCGGTCCTCCCCTCGCTGGAAAACGGCCCGAAGGCACACACAGGCTACACAGTAGAGAGAGAAAGAGAGGAAAAGAGAGAACGGCGCAAGGGGGAGGGGAGTCGACACCGGAGAGGGAGAGGGGGATCCCTACCTCGACGGTAGGACCAACCGGCGGCACGAACGGCGACGGCGAGACTCTCCCCTGGCACCGACTCCGCGTGCGGCGAATGACGTAGCGATGCGACGACAAGGCAGCGGCGGCGCAGCGAGGGGCCTCCTCCGGTGAGACAGCGAGCGAGAGAGGGTGCGAGAGAGAGAGAAAAAACGTGAGAGAGAGAGAGAGACAGAGAAAACACGCGAGACAACGAACGCGAGAGAGAGAACGGGGAGAGAAGAAGAGGAGGAAGAAGAGGGTCGGGAGAGGGATAGGGCGAACCTAGAGGGGGAGGGTCGTGCGAGGGGGGGGGTTGCTCTCCCCCATACCAGAAATGGCCCGAGGACCCTTTTCTGGTGCCCCATGCAAACGATAAGACACCGTTGCATGGGCAGGGTGGCAGGGCGCCCTCCCCTCCCTCCTACGGTGGCGAACGCCACATCCCACCCTCCTTACACAAAATTTCACCCTCGAAATTACAAAAATAAGGTCGAAAGTACAAAGCAGAGGGTAGGAACAACTCATTCGAATCGATCTGACAACCCGAGGGAAAAGAACATGACAAGAAACAGCCAACGCGAAAAAAAAAGGCCACTAAGTCTCACCACAACTTTCCTGGTGGCCACAACAGTGACACAGCCACGCGAGGAGTGCTCAACCAGACAACCGACAACCCACACAGCACACCCCAGATGGGCAAGAAGCACTCAATCGGATGCCGACAACTCCACAAGCGTGGCATGCGCCAACCGACCGAAGACGGACGAAACCACTAGCCAAAAACCACGTGGCTGAAGTCATCAATAGACCCCGCCGTTGAAACCAATCTAATCAGTAACCCACTCTGTCACCAGCAAGACCCGACAGAGGATACAGTTATTGACGACATCTAGGAAAAACACCTACGAGTCAACCACAGGGCTCCGAGGAAGGGCCTCACATAGCTAGACACAGCTAGCATCAGCCACACAGCCAAAGGGAAGTCTCGTAAGGAAAACCAGAGTCCAAGCGGAAACGGAGACGTGGAAAACCCCTCAACACATGGAACGACATCCACGACACCACTCGGTCTCACCAAGACCTTCCTCGTGGTCCGACAAGGACACCAAACGAATGCGGAGTCAGAGGAAACCCAAAAACATAACACCCTCAACAAGCACAACACGCAGCGACAAAGGTCGAAAAGACGTCTAAGGTTAGGTCATAACCAAGCAACCCAAGACGTTAGCGACACACACGGTCAAGCACTGGCAAACCGATAGACCTCACTGCCACCAAGGACACAGACAGGAGTCCCGCTATCGGCTTCCAGACTTACCACCTGGCACACGATCAGAAAAACCCACAATGGTTGGCAATGCACCCACCACGAACTGTGCAACGCCAAGCACGAGTGCCATAAAACCAACCGCACAAAACACTCGACCACTAGAAAATGGGGCAACTGCAGGAGCCAAAAATGGCATGCTGACCTGAGTATTACTCAGACCAACACAGGGTACCACAACTCAACGCGCACAACCAAGGGGGAA
This sequence comes from Colocasia esculenta, assembly GCA_014218235.1. Classification (NCBI taxonomy): domain Eukaryota; kingdom Viridiplantae; phylum Streptophyta; class Magnoliopsida; order Alismatales; family Araceae; genus Colocasia; species Colocasia esculenta. Next base: position 47,667,539 of record CM024766.1, read on the forward strand.
CCAGACGCAGGCGACAACCAAGACCGAGCGCACCACCATCAGGGCTACAAAGCAACAAGGTAGCTACCACACTGTGGTATGGTACGGCCACAAGGAACAGGCCACCACACGCGTCCCAGAGGTGGAACAACTCAATGCCCCTAGCACTTCGCAAACCGTGAAACAACGCACAAGACTCAAGGTCAGCACATACGGGCACAAGCACACGGTGTAGCCACAAACACCAGAACCACTAGGTGTAGTGCACAAAGCCGCACCAACGGCCCCAAAATGGCACAGGGCCAGCAGAAGGGACTCCCTACCAGAGACCCACCAGGAAGAAACACACACGAAAGCCTACGAGCTTTAAAGAGTGCAACCAACACGCTGGCTCTTAGAAGCACACCACTCAAAACATCGGCCATACCACAACTGGTGGTGAGGGCCACACACTAAAAAGCGACAAAGGCCTCCAAGAACAGAAAGAGGCACAAAGCAGAGCACACCTAAATCACAACGTCGACAAGAGCAAGCTCGACGAGGAAACTGGGGTTACTTATCACTGATCACATGGAAACACATTGTCCCACATTGACCAGTCAGGCAACACAAAATCCCTCACAACAAAACGCAGCAGACTAGTAGGTTCACCAACCTACAGTGCCAAACGAAAACGACGACACGAGGGGAGCAACCCGCTCAACCCTAAAAAAACTCAAGGTAAAAGACCTTCACCAAGAAGGCCACAACAGCGCGCACCACAGTGCCACTGCACAAAAGCGAAGCATCACCACCCTGAGAGACCCACAAAAATAGAGGACGAAAATGAACAACAGGCCTCTTCCGCACACAAGAGAGGGGACTGAAACACAAAACCAGCACCTTCGCAAGAACTACCACTAGCCACATGGCCACGGCACACACCACATCACTAACCGCAAGAGCACATTGGGCACAGGAAAACAAAGCAGAACCATCCAAGCCACGGGGACACACGTAGTCCCACCAATGCAACCGAGAAAATTGGAAAGAAACAACAAGGCAAGTTGGTCGACGCAGCAACCAGACGCACGGTCAAAGGCATCGCACCTTGACCGACAATGCCCAAGTAGACTGTAACATCGACAGTCCAACCGGAAATAATGACAGCTCATCTCTACAGAGAGAGAGCAGCAACAACCAAATCAAACACTAGGCAGCCATGGAAAGGACCTCCACCAAGAACGACAGAGAGTCGTCCAAGGAAAACTCCACTGGAACAAACAACCCAAACAACCAATCCACACAGACCTTTAGAGAGAGCACAGCAGCAAGCAGAAGTAATACAAGATAGTTCTGGGAGAAACCTCCACCAGAACGACCAAGGCACCGTTCTGGGAGAACCCACCAGAACGCACCAACCAACCAACAGCACACCTCAACCCTGAGGTAGCACGACAGCAACTAGAAACGAGCACGGAACAGTCTTGGGAGAAACCCTCACTAAGACAACAACAAACAGTTCTGGGAAACCTCACCAGAACACAAAGCCAACCAACAACGCACCTCAACTCTGAGGGCAACAAAACAGAAATGAGCACAAAGAAGTTTTGGGAGAAACCTCCACAAGAACAAGCAAGGAAGAGCTCTGGGAACACCTCACCAGAACTCGCAACCAAACAGCACAGGGCCACCAAGCAACACAACAAGTGACACAACACACAACCAAAGACATCACAAGCACACACAGAGCATCTGCTTAGTCCAAGCATCAGTGTTGACTCAGCAGAACACAGGGCACCCACAACTCACCTAAAAGGTGAGGCGACACGCCCAAGCAACCACTGCACAAACAAAGCCAAGAGTAAGACACAACTAGGAAAAATAGGGGCACCTACCACCGGACTCGTAGACAACAGGCCTGCACCGGTGAAGGCCACACCGCAACCAGACTCTCTCAGCCATAGCGAAACACATGCAGCCGAAAGCTCAGCCGACGACGACCAAGAGCACCACACCGGACTTGTCTACAACTGTCCTCCTCACAAGGAAGACCTCCACCAGTGACTCCATCATCAACAGTACCACCAGCATGAGCCAACCAAGGACCACACTCCCCATGCACGTGTCATTGTAACAGCAGCAACCCTACTGCAGTACCCACTCGAATCTTGTTGAACCACAACCTACCTGCAAAACATGATCAAGGCACAAGCCTAACACTAACACACCAAGAACGGTGCTAGCAACACACTTGAACTATTTTCTGTGATAGCCATAGCCATTAACCTATTGTAAATCTCAGAAGACATGGCTCTGATACCAACTGTAGCGACCCAAGAATCCGATACTTGAAACCCTCCAAGTATCTGACCCTTGGACTGTCACCCACGGATCTGAAGACCTGGAAGGGTTAGAAATATGTCTAGTGAGATATACAACAAGTTACAATAGCGAAACAATTAAAGAAGTGCAACAACGGAATAGAAATATATACACAATGTCTCAGATAATAATTCAAGTGCAAAAGGAAAAACTAACCATGGCTAACGTTGCTGACTACAAGCGGCACGATGCTGACCGTCCAAACACGAGCACCGGCTCCCTCGAGCTCAAACCTAGAAGGAAGTAAGGGGGGATGAGCTTCGCGGACGAAGCCCAACAGGGAACCCAACCCCTCATCGGTTCGACAGCGAAAATAAGAACAACACAGTTAAACTAGGCAGGAAGAGCAGTGGTACTAAAGTAAACAAGCTAACTACACCAAGCGGAAGGGTGGTGGTAACTCAAGTAACAAGACTATTAACTGAGCAGGTAATATAATAAAATAATAACACAACTGAGCAAGTACTGAAATAAATAAACAGAAAGTACTCAAGTCCACAAGTAACACCAACACGGCACAACAACGCACAGTCTCAACCTCGGTAAACATGCTCCGAGCACGCCACAAAACTGTACAAGCAGACGGTAAAACAATCTTCTGGACAACACACACTAGCCACAACACAGCCTCTACTAGTCAGTGGTTAGGTGCGCCCACCGTCGTCTTACTGCTCGACCACGAGTCCAGGACTCCCCTCCCGTCGGAGTGAGACGCATGGACAAACACAACCACAAGCCATAGTCTGGCCGGACTACGGTCCCACGCCTGTCCTCCTGGCACGGCTCTGGAACAGTGTAAGGCGAGGCAGTGAGAATGGACTAGCTGTCCCGCACCGCGACACTCCAAACTCCGCAGGACCTGGACCAACTAAGTGAGCTCAACAAACAACTCAACGTCGTTGTCCAACACCGTTTTCCCCTCCGTCTAGAGAAATGCTCGATGGACGCACTCGTGGCTCGGAGACCACCCTGAACGGGCCCATGAGGATGGGGGTCCGGGAAAACGGTAACAACCCCAAAATCACACCGTGTGCTGGGACAAGCCCTTAAGTGACACAATACCGAGCGAAGACTAGTAAGGCGTAGTGCTAGGAAGTCAGCACAAGCGTCACGAGTACGGAACGGAAATTCTGTGCTGAAACAGATCCTCTAAAGTGCATGATTGACGGTCAACCACGAAAAGCTAATATTACCACCCCGGACAGTCGGTCGGCCCTCGGAACTCACCCCACGGGTGCCGGAAACCCTAGCGCGACTGTCCGGGTCAAACAGTCAAATGGCCCCATCGGCCCGGTCGGAGCCGATCTGGGCGGGCCCAGAAACTGAAGAACTCGGTACGATGACTCAAAAGATATATATTACTACCCCAGACAGTCGGTCAGTCCTTGGAACACCCCCGATGGGTGCCGAAAACCCTGCACGACTGCCCCCGGTTGACCTGTCAACAAGCACTACCAGCTTGGTCGGAGCCGACCCGGGTGGGCCCGACCACCACGTGGCTCGAAAAATGGCCACCAACCCCAGGTCGGCCCACCGGCACAGCCGAAACGACAACACACTAAAAACGGCGCGAAAACGGCCCAAAACGGAGGTCAAACAGGCCAAGAAGGGGTCTACTGGCGCAATGCACCGCAGGGGACCCTGGCTAGCACCCTGGCACAGCGTGCCAGGGGGCAGGGCGCAGTGCGCCGCCCAGATCCCAGCTGGATCTGGGCGCACTGAGCCGCCCTCCTTCTTCCTCTCGACGCCTCCTCTGCAACACAGGGAGGTGAGGTGGGAGGAGGAGGGGGGCCGGCCGGGCAGCCAGCACCAGCACCGACGCCGGCGGGAGGGGGGTCGCCGGACAGCGCAACCGCCACCGGCGGTCCTCCCCTCGCCGGAAAATGGCCCGAAGGCACACACAGGCTACACAGTAGAGAGAGAAAGAGAGGAAGAGAGAGAAAGGTGCAGGGGGGAGGGGAGTCGATGTCGGAGAGGGAGAGGGGGGTCCCTACCTCGACGGTAGGACCCGCCGGCGGCGCGGCGAGGGAAGAAGAGGGTCGGGAGAGGGAGAGGGCGAACCTAGAGGGGGAGGGTCATGCGAGGGGGGGGGGGGAGAAAAGGAGTCAGCATGGGGGGGGGGTCGCTCTCCCCCTTACCAGAAATGGCCCGAGGGCCCTTTTCTAGTGCCCCCATGCAAACGGTAAGACACCATTGCATGGGCAGGGTGGCAGGGCGCCCTCCCCTCCCTCCTGCGGTGGCGAACGCCACAATTTGGTTCACATGCTACTTGCGATCAGAGATAAAAAATTTGATTCAAGCACTAGTACGAATTGGATCAAATTATGTATTGGATCGGATTAGTACATCATCTACATTTGAAAGGTACTTACTTGAATCGGGGGAGGTATAGAACAACTTGCAGTATACTTTTACTAACAGATGATATCATAAACCAATTATCACCTATCGTAAAATGTTGTTCATCGTGATTACATAATGGTTGAAGTAGGTGAAAGCAAGTAGAAAGAACAAAAACTCTGTGTGGTGGCTATTTCTAGCCACCTAGGCCCGCAGGGCCCATCATGGCTTGGCACAGCCCATCACGAGCCTGCTGGTAGGCGTGGTCTTCTCGCGAAGCGCCACGCGTCTTCGGGAGCAGCTCAATGATTCCGAACACCTCCAGGATCTAGAGGTAGTCCCCGGACACCCCTCATTCTATTCGGTCCAGGCCCCAGCCTACCGGACAGGCCTAGCTCGAGGCGTGTCATGGTCTCTCTGGCATAAGCAGCGCCCGGGTACCCGGCACCGAGCAGCCAACGTAGTTACCGAACAGCGGGTCTAACTTACCGAACGGGCTACCTGCTCGGTATCTTCCGCCCAGGGGCTTCCGAGCAGCCCTTAGTCTCCCTGCGACAGTTACAACGGCTGCATGGCGCGCCCCCCATGTTCTTTGGGGGCATTAACTGCAGAGCCCCTCAACGGGCGCCTCAACGCGTAACTCCCCGCCAAGGGCGCTAACCGACGCACCCTTTCAGGGGCTGTCAAGGGACGTTTCGCCCCACTCCCTCAGGGTCCCTGACTATAAAGGGCTTAGGTAAACCTCCATGCAGAGGTACGTGATCTTACTCACACTGCCCTCGCGCAACACACACGAGAACTCCCATTCCTTTAGACCTTCGCAGGCCTGCACTGACTTAGGCATCGGAGGGTTCTCCCCGGTTCTTCAACTGAGCCCCCCTGATCCTGTTCTGGTTTTGCAGGCGTCCGTCCGCACCGGAGATCGTCTTCCCTCTTCCAAGTGGAGGCCCGTTTGGCTCTAGCCCAAACAGGAAAACGCCCTCGCACTTTTGGCGCCGTCTGTGGGAAGGATGTTGGCCATGGCTCGCAGACGATCCTCGTACCAGAATGTCGGGAGCCGAATGACGAGGTCCCGTCAGTCGCGGGCAGACTCTCGTCAGCGTGCTCCCCCTGTCGATGTTGCCATCACCCCCGCCGGTGTAACCGGCGACATGCCTGTCATCATCGTGCCTGCAACCGCCCTGGAGGTAGCAGAACTCCGGGGACAGATGCAGCACCTGACAGGGATTGGTCTAGGTCTCCAAGCCCAAATGGCTAGACAGCCAGCCCCGGCAGCCTCCCTACTACTGGAGCATCAGGCGGAGTCGTCTCACCGACGATCTCACGCCCCTTCTGCGCCGCTGGGGCAGCAGGTGGATTCGCCGCGACGGTCGCGTCATGCCCCATCTGATAGGCGAACACCAGAGCGCCGCGGCCGCTCACCCCGCCGCTCCGCGGTAGCTCCGCATCCTGCGCGGTCCATTGTGGGAGCCAACTCCCACAGGTCTGGGCGTGAGGCTTCTTCGCCCTCCGACCAGGAGTTGGCCAGACGCCGACGCCGCATCGACGACCTGGAACGTCGCGTAGATGCGATGGTCCAGCGAGCAGAGGGCAAAGCTCCCATGGAGGATGACCTGGACTTTCGATCTCCATTTATCGTGGAGATTCTGGAGGCTCGGGTCTCTCCCAAGCTCCCCCTGCCTACCATTGCACCATATGACGGCACCACCGACCCAGCGGACCACATCCACGGGTTCGAGTCGCATATGGTGTTCCAAGGAGCATCTGATGCGGCCAAGTGCCGGGCCTTTCCGGCCACCCTCAAAGAAACTGCCAGGGCATGGTTCGAAGCCCTCCCTGCCGGTTCCATCTCCTCCTTCCACCAGCTGAAGAAGTCCTTCCGGGACAACTTTCTAGGTGGGAGGTCACAGTCGCGCACCACGACCTCTCTTTTGACTGTTCGCTAGAAGAAAGGCGAGGCGCTATGGGACTTCGTCAAGAGGTTCTAGACTGAAGCGCTCTGCATCCCTCGCCTTGACGTCCCGCTAGCCACCAGTGCCTTTATCCAAGGCACTCGCGATGGCTTCCTTCAGAGGACGCTCGGTGTGCAGCAGCCCTCCACTCTGGCCGAGCTACTCTCTATCGCCCAACGCCACGCAGCTTGTGAAGAGAGTCTAGCTGCGGGCCGAGCAGAGCAGGGCGAGCAGTCGGACAAGAAGAGGCCCTCTGACAATGGTTCTGACCGTGACAGGAAGAAAGGTTGGTGCAACGGGGACTCACCACGCTGACCGCACCCCTTCACCGACTACACCCCACTCACGGTGGCGCCCGAACAGATCCTGGCGGAGATCCGGCACGAGCCCTATGTTCGGTGGCCACCGAAGATGCGCTCTGACCCTCGGAGGCACAACCAAGAAAAGTACTATCGCTTCCACCGCGACCACGGCCACAACACTTTCGAATGTCGCCAGCTCAAGGACGAGATTGAGTCCCTAATCAAGTGCGGGTACCTTGGATGATACATGCGCCGGAATGAAGACCGACCCAGACGCCGAGACCAGACTCCCGAGCAACCGATCAACAACGAGCCCAACATGCAGGAAATCAACGTGATCATGGGAGGCTTCGACGCAGAAGGAGAAAGTACTCAAAGTCGACGTGACTACGCTCGGAGAGTACATATCGTGGACAGGCCCCCAACGCCTCGACCAGTCCCTTATCCCCCTAATCCCGCACGCGCACAGTCCGAGGAGGCTATAACCTTCTCGAACGAAGATCTTGTAGGAGTTTCCACTCCGCACACTGATGCGCTGGTAGTTTCTGCCACCATCAACCATTGTACTGTGCGCCAGATTCTGGTGGACAATGGAAGTGCCCCTGACGTATTGGCGTACAATTGTTTCCTTCTCATGGGTTTGAAAGCCGACCAACTTACCCCAGTAGAGTCACCCTTGTTTGGCTTTTCGAGGGTTTTGGTCCAACCCATGGGTCGAGCACGCCTCCCGATCACTCTCGGGACGGCCCCGAAGAGCGTGACCAAGATAGTGGACTTCTTGGTCATTAGGAATATGCCTGGTTATAACGCCATTCTCGGCAAGGGCCTGATCGGCCGGCTCAAGGCGGTACCTTCGTCTCTCCATCAGAAGATGAAGTTTCCCACTCCGTGTGGGATCGGCGAGGTGCTTGGATACCAGCGTGAGTCTCGACGGTGCTATGTCCTTTCTTTAAGGGACAAGCAGCCTCTCGCAGCCCCGGCGCCTGGGCCTCCGCCAGCTGATCAGCCTTCTACCAGTCAGGGGACTCCTGCCGAGGACCTGCTCCCAGCACGGATTGACGATGACCCTGAGCATGTCCTCTACATTAGTGCATCGCTTGCAGAAGCAGAGCAGCAACTCTACAAGGCCTTACTGCTAGCCAATTTGGACGTGTTCGCGTGGTCGGACGACGAGCTACTGAGCATCCCTCCAGAAGTGATGGTGCATCACCTCCGCTTGGACCCTAGGGTCCCACCAGTTCAGCAGAGGAGGCGACCAGTCAACCGAGAACGGCAGACCGTGATCCAGGATCACGTCCTCAAAAGCCGAGCTGTCGGGCTCCTCCGAGAAGCCCAATACCTGAAGTGGATCTCCAATGTGGTCCTTATACATAAAGCCAACGGCAAATGGCATGTGTGCGTGGACTACAAAGATCTCAACAAGGCTACGCCCAAGGACAATTTTCCTCTACCACGAATTGACCAACTGGTAGATGCCACATCCGAGCACGAGCTTCTCAGCTTCCTGGATACTTACTCTGGTTATCACCAGATCAGTATGCACCCTCCAGACCAGGACGCCACCACGTTCGTCACCGACCTGGGTTTATACTGCTTCACCAGGATGCCCTTTGGTCTGAAGAACGCGGGCACTACATACCAGCGGCTAGTCAACAAGATGTTCGAACAGAAAATTGGGCAGAACATGGAGGTCTACGTCGATGACATGTTGGTCAAAATGCTTTCGAGCACAGACCACATCTCTGACCTTGAAGAGACCTTCGTAATTTTGCGGAGGTACAACTTGAAGCTTAACCCAGCCAAGTGTGCGTTTGGTGTACGCTCGGGTAAGTTCCTCGGCTTCCTCGTGTCAAATAGGGGAATAGAGGCCAATCCCGAGAAGATCCAAGCCATACTCGATATGGGCAGCCCCAAGACGGTGCAAGACGTCCAATGCCTCACTGGACGCCTCGCCGCACTCAACCGGTTCATGTTCCGGGCGGCGGAGAGGAGCTTCAACTTCTTCAAGTTGCTGTGAGGCCCCAAAGGCTCCTCACAGCAAGGGGGGCGTGTACGGTGGACAGAAGACTGTGAAGCTGCCTTCACCGAGCTGAATGTGTACCTGGCAGCCCCACCTGTTCTCTCAAAGCCTGTGCTCGGAGAACCTTTGTTCATGTACCTTTCGATCACCGAACACTCTGTCAGCGCAGTACTGATCAGAGAAGAGGTGGGGGCACAACATCCAATTTATTACATTAGTAGGGTCCTTCAGGAGACTGAAAGAAGGTACCCTTGAGCAGAAAAGCTCGCCCTAGCACTGGTAACTGCCGCACGGAAGCTCAGGCCTTATTTTCAGGCCCACTCCATTACGGTCCTCACCGACCAGCCGTTGAAGCTTATTCTCCAGCGGCCAGAGGCTTTCGGTAGGCTTATTAAATGGCCATTGAGTTAGGCGAATTTGACATCAGCTATCACCCGAGGACAGCCATCAAGGCACAAGTGCTGGCTGATTTTGTTGCGGAGTGCACCCTTCCGACCGAGCAGGACCCGCCTATAGCCGACGAGCCCCCATGGGAGCTTTACGTGGACGGATCCTCTTGTGTCACAGGGAGCGGAGTTGGCTTGGTTCTCACCTCTCCGGAGGGTCTGGTGTTCCAATACACCCTGAGGTTCCATTTTGCTGCCTCCAACAACGTTGCCGAGTATGAAGCAATGTTGTCCGGAATCTGAATGGCTAGGCACCTTAGAGCACTTAGACTTCGGGTCTTCAGCGACTCGCAATTGGTTGCCAGCCAGGTGAACGGACAAATCGAAGCAAGGTAGCCCCGCATGGCACAGTATCTCCAGCAAGTCAAGAGCCGAGCAGAGGACCTCCTCTACTTCGAAGTCATACATGTTCCACGGGAGCAGAATGCGCGAGCCGATGCACTTGCTAAGTTGGCATCTTTAGGTGACATCGCCCCCTCTCGCTCTGTATTCATTGAAGAGCTCGCTTCACCGAGCACCGAGGTAGACATAGCTGCCATTGAGTCTGGTCCTCCGGCTCCGAGCTGGATGGACCCTCTCCTGGCCTATCTTCTTCGAGGAGAGCTTCCGCCCGACCAAGGCGAAGCCCGAAAAATCAGACTGCGTTCCCAGCGGTTCACCCTCATTGAAGGCAAACTATACCGGCGATCCCTTTTAAGGCCTCTCCTACAATGCCTCAGCCCTGCGGAGGCGCTTTCGGCTATCGAAGAGGTTCATGAAGGGTTGTGCGGAAGTCACTTGGGGGGCAGAACGCTGGCGCGCAGCATCATCCGAGCAGGATTCTGGTGGCCTTCTCTGCAAAGGGACTGCATGTCCTTCGTCAGAAGGTGTCCGAAATGTCAAAAGTTTGGGCAGCTTATCAAGCAGTCCGCCGAACAACTTCACACCCTGTTCGAACCTCGCCCTTTCTCCAGATGGGGCATTGACATCTTGGGTCCCTTTCCGGAGGCTCAAGGATGAAAGAAGTTCCTGTTCGTGGCCATTGACTACTTCACCAAATGGATCGAAGCTGAGCCGGTTTCCGCCATCACCGACCAAGCTGCTTAGAAGTATGTCTGGAAAAACATCCTCTACTGGTTCGGCGTTCCAAGAGTGATCACTTCCGACAATAGGAAGCAGTTTGACAGCACGTTCTTCAAGTAGAAATGCTCCGAACTCAGCGTTTACAACCACTTCACCTCAGTTGCACGTACCCAGGCAAACGGTCTGGTCGAGAACGCCAACCGAACACTGCTGCACGGGATACGCACAGGAGTTGAAGCTGCAGGAGGCTCGTGGATTGACGAACTCCCTAACGTGCTGTGGTGCCACTGGACAACCGCACGAGTGGCCACCGGGGAGACACCCTTCCATTTGGCCTACGGCACAAAGGTTGTTGTGCCTTTGGAGGTAGCCCTCCCCACTATCGGGACAACTCACTTCGATGAAGCGACCAACAACTGTGCACTTAGGGAGAATCTAGACATGCTTGGCGAACGCCAAAATGACGCCAGCATCAGACTAGTCTCCTATCAGCAACGACTCGCGCAATACTACAATGCCCGAGTTCAGGAGCGGCGCTTCTTCGAAGGCGATCTGGTCGTGCGCCGCTGCTCGGCATCGGACCCCCGAAGAGCAGTTGGCAAACTCGCCCCCAAGTGGGAAGGACCTTATCAGGTCACCCAGGTCCTCGGGAAAGGCTCCTATAAGCTTACTACTCTTGGCGGCGAAGCCATACCCAGGACCTGGCATGTATCTAACTTAAAGGCTTACTATCTATAAAAGCCTTTTGTTCGGCATCCTACTTCTCTTTTTCCTGTTCTCCAGGTCGGCTTGAGAAGATATCTGAAACATCCTTAGCCAAAGCTCTTTTTCAGCTTAAAAGGATAAAGCGATACCTCCAAGTAAACAGGTGTTCCGCGTACACCCCTGGTCGGAACTCTACTCAGTTCTCAATGACTTGCGTGGTAATCGCAAACCCTTGAAAACGACCGATGAATTCCGATTCGGACAGAACAAGGGCAAGGGAAGAAGATAGAAAAAGCGAGACAATTCATGAACACAAAAAGAAATCTATTCAGGTTTGTCTTACATAATGCCCATTCCGAACAAGCTGAAGAAGGAAGAAAAGATACATCTAGGGGGCCTCCCGGGAGGGGCCAGCACCATCGTCCCCAGGGGGCATCCGCCCCGACTGGAACTATGTGAAGCGCACTCCGTCTAAATGTGCGTCCCGGGTCCAACGACGGCACTCCGCCACCGCAGCCTCGAAGGCCTCTCGGGCGTGCTCGGACGTCGCGAGCCTCCGTCCGCAGTCTTCCCCGGCGTCAAGGCCGACCTTGTGCAGTGCACCCCGTACTACTCCAAGTCCTCCTTAAAGCCCGGCCCTGCCTTGTATTCGGCGACGCCCTGGGTCTTGGCCTCGCTCAGCACCCTCGCGAGCGCCTCCTTATCTGCTCGGACGACCGCAATGTTGACCTCGGAGGTACGGAGAGCCTCTTGGAGGTTCTTGATTTCCTCCTTCAACTCGGTTTCCCGAGCTAGGCGCTGCACCTCGAGCTCCCTGCAGCAAGCGAGCTCAGACTCCCACATGTGCTTGTGGTTCTGAGCCCGCTCGGCAAGCTTCTTCAGCACGGTCAGTGATTTGGAAGCGCAGTCTGCTAGCGCCTCCACATCAATCTCCTCGTCAACCTCCTCGTCAGCCAGGGACTCTGCCCAGTAGACTCCCCCTGAGCACCTGGGAGTCTCCTCCTGACTCAGGTCCTGGCACTGCGCCAGCACCTCTAGCTGGGACGTGGTGGGACAAGGGGGGAGCTCCCTAGGAGTGCTTCCTTGAAGACGCTCCAAGGTCGCCTCCAGGACTGATGCTGAGGGCCGCGCTGCAGCCTTTGCCTTAAGCAGCTGCACTAGTGGAACTTGGTCGTCCTCGGACCCCGCCTGGTCCACGGCGGCGACGCCCGATGGCCTTGTGGATGGCCCTGCTCCATTGGCTTCTTCGACGGCCGTTGCAGTGATGATCGCGGTGGTCACCATCTCCTGGCCCCCCACGGCTCCAGGAGACCTTCGGGCTTCCTCCCCCTCGACCCCGGCTATCTGTCTGGCTTCGACGAGCCCCGCAGCAACTGTCTGCGCGAGAACTTCGACAGCCGCTTCGGTGGGGGGAGTGGGGGTCACAGCCCCCTCCGCCGGTGTGGACGCCGTCATGGGCACTGCTCCTACCGTGCATGACGCCTCCCCGGCTCCCGCGGAGGGCGGCCCTGAGGCATTGGCACCTCCGCCTATCGCCGCTCCCACTATGGCGCTGGACGCATCGTCTGCATGCACCATCCTCTCGTCCGCCCCGAGGACCAGACTCTCCATAGGGACAGCCATGTCCCTTTCCACCTCCTACGCAGTCACTCTGTTGCTGGACACCTCCGTAGTTTCCGCCTCCGTCATAGTGGGACCTTGGGGCGTGGCTGCCCCCACTTGCCCTACTGCCCCTGCTCGAGCTGTGGCGGACCCCTGGGGCGTTGACGGCCCCGTTCGCTCCCCGTTGGAGCCTCCATCGGATTGGTCACTTACGATGACCAACCCCGGCCTCGAGACGCCCCTTTCCGCAGTCGGGGGTTGTGTGTCGCTGGTAGTGCTCAGCCGCATCTTCTCGGTCGCTTTTATCAACTTGTGCTTCTTCCGCACAGCGAGCTGGGGTACCTCTTCTTCCTCTTCCTGCTCGGCCTCCTCTTCGGCAGCCGGCCGGGCAGCCTTCTTCGCCCTCTTGAGGCCGGCTTCCCCTCGAAGACTTATCTTCAAAGGCTTCTTACTGGCGGCCCGCTTCTCAGAAGGGCAGCTCAGCGGGGAAGCAGGGGGAGGACCACCTCCGGTTACTGCCACGTACGCTGTGACGGTGATCTGCTCGATGTACAGGGCCATGTCCTCCCCGTCCATTCTGGCAGCCAGTTCCTTAGCACCTACGCGAAGAGAAAAAGTGAGGGAGACGGTCCCTAAACAGAAAATATCCAGAGATGAGGACCTCACTTACTCCATGTTCGGCTAAGCCCATGCTTGACAAGCTGGGCCTCTGTTATATACTCCTCCGCCTTCTCCACGAAGATGTTGCCGAGGCGGTCTGCGTCCTTCGCCGCCGCCTGAATCAGCATGGGGTAGGCATCCTTGGAGCACGCATCTTTAACTCGTGTGGGGAATCCCCACTCCGGTGCCCCCTCGTTGCGCGTGAGGAAGAGCATTCGATGCGTCCACCCCTTGTTGTTGGAGTACTTCAGGGAGAACTCGATCCGCATCCTGTTCGGCCTGTGCTTGGTGTAATAGATGCAGTAGCCAGTCCCCGGCGATGAAGTCATGCTGAACTGACTTCGGAAGAGGTCCGCTGTTGGTTTGATCCCCCGCACCCTGCAGGAGATGCAGAAAGCGCATATTGTACGCCAGGAGTTTGGCGTCAGCTGGACATGGGCTATGCCCCAAACATTCAGGAGATCCCGAGCCACCACCAGCAAGGGTAGACGGAACCCGGCCTCAAGTAGGTCCTGAGACATTGTTATACACCTGGGCTTCTGCAGGAAGTATGTATCTTCCTCCTTCGCGAGGACGATATCATACTCTGGCCCGATCCTGTATCACTCCCGGAGACCCTCGAAGAACCGGTACATCGTCCGCTTAGGAGCTTCCGGCGCTGCAGCACTCGCTCCAGCAACGGCCATGGCCTTCCCCCTCTGCGACATCGTCGGAAATGGAGGAAGAAACAACGAGGGAAAGCGACGGGGAGCAGGTGCAAAGTCGCGAGCTCGCGAGGAAGAAGATGAGCGCAGCGTCGGAGATGAAGATGAGAACTTTTCAAGGGCGTGGGACTCCGCTTTCGCCCTGCCTCTTCCTTTTAAGGAAAGAAAGGCGCGAAAGTCGAAAGCGAAAAGGGCGGTTCGATTTCGAATGACCCGCCGTGTGTCCCCCGGGCGACACGTCACTCCTGTGATGATGACCTTTCTTCGTTCCCGAGGAGGAACACCGAGCGGCGTCGCCCAAATGACCGTTCGTGATGCCGAAGTCAGCATCGCATTTAATGCGAGTGACAACCGAACAGACCTCCTCTCTTAAGGCGCTTTGTAGCTCGAGCGCGCCTGAGAGAGTGGGGGGGGGGCAAGTGTGGTGGCTATTTCTAGCCACCTAGGCCCGCAGGGCCCATCATGGCTTGGCACAGCCCATCACGAGCCTGCTGGTAGGCGTGGTCTTCTCGCGAAGCGCCACTCGTCCTCGGGAGCAGCTCAATGTGTCACGCCCCAACGCGGAATATCGGAGCGCGAAGGCAGTTGCAAGAAAAGGTATAGAGCGTATACTAGACATCAAACCATTGCACATTGAATAATACTAAAGCAAATCTTTCTCATTAATAACTTTTCAAATGTCTAGTTACAACCACTAATATCAGAGCCATTCTATAGGGCCCAATTGCATTGCCATAAAAGGAAATAACTAACTACAACTCTAACATAACGACTCGAGGGCACTCCTGGCTTCACTCTTGCTCATTCCCTTCCTCGTGAGTGTATGTGTCTTCCTCGGTCTCACCTGAGAACACAACATCAAATAACGTAGGGTGAGCGATAACGCCCAGTAGGACTTAAATCTCAGGCTCAAGCAGGCTTTAAATAATTAACGCATTTAATGGCAGAGTATCTAAAGATAGCAGGTACAAGAGAGTCAAAATAGAGCAAGAGATAGCACAACAGGTAATAGGATAGCACAATAGCACGAGATCGAGTATAGTTTCCAAAATAGCACAAGTATCGAGTATAGCACGAATAGCAGGATGGCTAAAGCACAACTAGCACAATAATAATAGCACGACGAGTATAGCACTTGTTTGTCATTCTAGACATCGAGAGAGTATAGCACGTTTTGTGTTTTTGATTGTCATATAGATAGTCGAGATAGATAGCACTTGAGTGTAATGCCAAACACTCTGATCATTTAACTCCCATGGGCACTAGCACTTTCGGGCGCACATCCCAGGACCAGATCGGGCCCTTTATATATTGCCAGGCATTAGTTATATTGTTTATCTTTAGACAATCAGTCAATGGCCAATATAGAGTACCAAGAATAGTTAAGAGCACTAGATGAATAGACGAGATAGTAGAGAGAACGTGAATAGACGAGCGAGTAGAGTACAGATGAGAGCTAGTGGACATTGCACGTAATGCGACGAGTAAACAGGCGATAGTAACAGTTGCACAACACGTGCACTTGGTGTTGGCAGTCAGGTGGAACTCACGACCCAACCACTGGCCATGTTAAGCACAAGTCTAGAGGTCCGACGTGATTCAAGGTAAGAGCGAACTTCTAATAGCCGTTTGGATCATATCGATCCCTAAAGGTGTAATGGGTGTTAGGGTACAACCGGCTCGTCGACCATGTGGGAATCCATGGACAGAGGAGACTTACGGAGGCCTTGTGCAAGGGTTCACGAGTCCGGCGAAAGGAATATCCGACGGAGAGTTCACCACAAGCCAAGCAAAGAGTGTATATAAAAACAAGTGCTCGACGTTCTAGAGGAATTCTATAATAGTGGAGCGTCGATATCGGTATATAAACAACGCAAGAAACGAATACAAGTCCTTTAAAATAGGGCAATTAATATACTTTATTGCAATAAATTACCAGATACATTATGAGATATTTTATGCCAGATTTCAGCCATATATGGATGGTTCATGTGTGTGCATGTGTAAGAGAATTCATAGATAGAAAAGAAGTCGTGAATATGTATTTTAAAACATTCAATATAGCTCCAATTTAAAACATGTGTTTTTACTACGTGTATGACTGGTAAAAAGGCGTATTTTAGAAAGTGAGAGCAATAAATTTTATGGGTTTTCATGCAAAATCATGTGAATGCGACATAGGCCAGTAAGGGTAGCGACAGGGACAGGGCAGATCGCGACAGGGCATGAAAAGGGTTGCGACAGGGCTGCTAGGACATAAGGGCAGATCGCGACAGGCTTGCATGAGGGTCGCGCCTGCCTGGTCAGCAGACCGCGACAATGCGGACTGTCGCGATCAGATCGCGATAGAGCGCTCTGTCGCGATGGACCTTGTGAACGCGGCCTATCGGGCAGTTGCGTTCACAGGGTCTGCGCCTGAGCCTGACAGAGTTCTGATCTATCTTGGATTGCGGTCCAGAAACTTGCCTTTTTGACATAGGGTAGTTCAAAAAATCATAACTAATTGTATACACTATGAAAAATCATGAAACCAGTTTTAAATTGATCTAGACATGCAAGGGTACTTCCAGTAATTAGGAATTTGAAAACAATCATGGTATCGACATAGTTCTAACAAGTTGAACAAGAAGCAACCTGATTCCAGGTGCAGCAGAGATGAATGATTTAATTCGAGCAACATGCTTGATAACAATTAGGGCTTTTAGGGGCAAAAGATCCCTAACAACAAGTAGTATCTACAGCAAAATTTTCGTAGCATGGGAACAAGTGTACATGGAGATCTGATTTAAACATGATGACTCGGGGTTATCATGGATGCAGAACTTCAAAAATCAAGAACAAAAGATTGGCTCGATGAAAAATTATGAAACAAGAGGGCTTTTGTTCCTGGTGATTGGAACTACCTATAGACGGATTTGATTTAGATTTGCTTGTGAGAATGCCTACCTTAACTCGATTTCCTCTTCTAGGGCTTAGAACTCCAAGAACGAGGAAGAAGCTCCAAGAACTCCTTCTCCCCACAAGATCCTCTCCTCCTTGGCCTCTTCTCCACGTCCAACAACCTTTGGCAACGAGCTAGGGTCGGCCAAGAGGGTTTAAGAGATGTATTTATATAAATACAAGTTCATATTCCTACTACTACTCAAATTCCTCTTAATTACGAGATTTCCTAACTACACCTTTCCTCTCTTGCTTTCCAATCTCTAATTGGGTTAGGAAAGTATCTAAATTCGTGCTACACTATATGGAGTAGGTTTATGAATCCAATTCCAACTCTAATTGCCACTTTTATTGTTTTAATAACCTCTTTCCAATTAGAAGATAATTAAACTCCGAATTTAAGGTATTTTCTTTTATTTACTATTTGTAAATTCATATTTTTGACCCAATAAGTTCTAGAGGATCCATTAAGTAAAGCCCATTACTCTTTTTATTTAATGGGTTTTATTTAATACTCTTTTCATTGAATATCCCTTTAGCTGAATTTTTAATTTATTATTTAAATTTTTATTTTTCTCAAAAATTCAGATTGCTACACAATGATTCCGAACACCTCTAGGATCCAGAGGTAGTCCTCGGACACCCCTCATTCTGTTCGGTCCAAGCCCCAGCCTACCAGACAGGCCTAGCTCGAGGCGTGCCATGGTCTCTCTGGCATAAGCAGCGCCCGGGTACCAGGCACCGAGCAGCCAGCGTAGTTACCGAACAACGGGTCTAACTTACCGAACGGGCTACCTGCTCGATATCTTCCGCCCAAGGGCTTCCGAGCAGCCCTTCGTCTCCCCGCGACGGTTACAACGACTGCACGGTGCACGCTCCACATTCTTGGAGGGCATTAACTGCAGAGCCCCTCAACGGGTGCCTCAACGCTTAACTCCCCGCCAAGGGTGCTAACCGACGCACCCTTTCAGGGGCTGTCAAGGAATGTTTCGCCCCACTCCCTCAGGGTCCCTGACTATAAAGGGCTCAGGTAAACCTCCATGCAGAGGTACGTGATCTTACTCACACTGTCCTCGCGCAACACACACGAGAACCCCCATTCCTTTAGACCTTCGCAGGCCTGCACTGACTTAGGCATCGGAGGGTTCTCCCCGGTTCTTCAACCGGGCCCCCCTGATCCTGTTCTGGTTTTACAGGCGTCCGTCCGCACCGGCGATCGTCTTCCCTCTTCCAAGTGGAGGCCCGTTTGGCTCTAGCCCAAACAGGAAAACGCCCTCACACTCTGCATACCGATATATTGTGCATACCGATATATTGTTCACTCAATTACATTACTAGAAATTTGTATATAATGAAGATAATCTCTAGATTTATAAAATCTAGAATCAGAACTGCCGTGTAACGCCGTGTTGCTTTAAAAAACAAATTATCAATTATCAATCAATATGCATAATTGTCACATTAAAACTTGAAATTAGCTTTTTAACATAATAAACTCAAACTTGAAGTTTATCAAAAAAAAAAAATGATAGGGGTCAACAACAATATGTTCTCTAAATAAATTGATTGACGAAGAGTAGTAAATTTAGATTCCAAAACTGCAGGTGTAGAATACCACAATTTCGCAGTTTGCAAAATGTCAGTCTTGGAGATGCTTCGTTCATATGAGACTGCAAAATGCTCAGTTGAGAAATCATGACTCCGGTTCTTTTTTCTTTTTTTTTTTCTTAGTAACATTCTAGAAATAGAGGAATAAGTGAATTGAATTACTCCGCTATTTAATTTAATCTTATAATAGTACAAAAATTTCTAATTTTTCTTGCAAGAGAGACCTCTTTGTTTAAAAAGGGAGATTCCCCACAGACAGAACATGAGTCCACCTAGGATGTGAAAATGGCATGTTCGGCGTTCTCTTTTCTAGTGTTTGACCTCCCAACTGAGAGCATTTCCTTTGGCCAAACTCTATTTTCCTTCAATAAACTTTAACGCAAGAGAAATGGCATTGTTTACTTTCCATCTAGACAGGATAGTTTTCAGAACCTATTAATTTAATCACTCTAATATACATTTGTCATTTTTAGTGGATAAGGGTTCTGAACGGACAATTTTCACCATCCACCCAGACGAGAAGCAAGCATTTCTCTTAAAATGCAATGCTCACTATTTCGACAAAACAAAAAGAGACAAGGGAGACGACATCAAAAGGCAATCTGGAAACAGTTTCTGTGATCCTTCACGGAACAAGTAATCATCCATACTCAACTTTAAGTAGCGGGATTATGAGGAGCCGCTAAAATACCTTGGAGTTGGAAACTACTGAACGCCTGCTATTTCAAACAGGCTTCAACTGTGACCTCAATCAGGGAAATGCAATCGAGAGATGTGGGTTTACCACATAAGAAAAACGCTCATAGAATGAACAATCTTCCCTTATAATTGCTCCAGGCATCGGACCATTTGATTAAAACAAAATAATTTTTATAGATGCTCCCAGACTGATGCTTCTGGATAATTTCTAAAGACATTTCACAAAACTGTGACCAAGGAGAACTCAACCAAAGCTCATCACCTCTCCATGTTAATCTTCTCGGCCACAAGTAACACCCTCGATGATATGCCAGCGTTTGTTCAGACTTCAACATCTATATTGAGGACTGGCACCGCTTGAACCATGTCCAGCCTGGGTGACAAGGTAAACAATTTTTATCCCACCGCTGAGATTAAAAGTAAGCCTTCCGCTTGCGTGCAGTGTATTTAGAATCATGAGGTACATCTTTTCCTTGCCTCCGCCTCTTCTCCTTGTTCTTGAACACCCATTCTTTTCCCTTCCCTTTCTTTGTTGTTTTCAACCTTTTCCTGGGCCGGTTTCTATCTGAAACACAAACCTGCAAAGATCCAGCCTAAGTTAAACGAATGATATATTTCCCAATAAATTTCCTCATGGGATACGAATCTGTACATTACAAATGTGAAAGGCAGACAAAACAACGGTCAGAGCAATTTGCCAGACAAATTGCAGATCTCTAGGGAACTGGTGGGTTGAAGAGGCTAGAACGCACAAATTTTCTGGTCAACAACCAAGGAACAAATTGAGCAGGGAAGAAAGAAACACTTATGGGACATCCATCATAGATTGAGGATGTCAGCATCTATCATGGAAAAAACAATTACGACCCAGGCATCAAAATACTATCCTCACCATGGTATGATCTTTTACATAGGGCCCTCCAGAAAGGACATCTCATAATATATTCACCATCTCATTTTTAAGATTAAAAACTTCAAAAAATATCCTAACTGATCGTATTATCAATCAAGATTTACAACAGAATTTCTTCTCTGAAAGGGGGGGGGGACAAGCAACAGATCAGAGTGACATGAAATGCATCGTTTTTTAAGAAATTTTTAAGATTAAAAGGCATACTGATAAACCCATAAGAAACTAAGAAAGGCACACTGATAAATTTTTAAGATTAAAAGGCACACTGATAAATCCATAAGAAATTTCCTTCAGCAAAAATTTCTGACATCTGATCAATCACCAAGCTTTCCTTTCTTGACTCTCATTTCAAGGCATTATCACTGCAGGCGGAGAAGATGGAAGAGTGACATGGACAAACTATTGCTGGAATGGGCATACTAAGCATAGCCACTCCCTGAAATTTTGCTTTGGCATTGGAAACAAGGATGGAAATCTCGGTTTTGGTGTTGGTTTTGGACCCGGAAATCTCGATTTCAGTGTCAATTTCGGCCAGGTCCGAAACCAAAACAGTGTCGGTTTCGGCCGGGTCCAAAACCAAAACGGTTTCAGATTCGGCTGAAACCTGCAAAAACCCATTAAAAAATATGAAAAAAAAATCAGGAAAAATCAGAAAAATTATAAAAAATTTATAAAAACATCATCAAAATTAGTGGACATGCATTTGAATGTAAATAAATTAGATTAATGAGAAATTACAGTTTACTTGAACATCACCTCGAGGCATGATTATTTACCTGAACACCATTTAAGTAAATGTTAGTATTTGTAGTTTCATTTACTTAAGATGTTACATGTAAACAAAGAACTACCCTCATTTGAATCCAATAAAAATATCAAAAAAATCACCTCTTACCAATAAAAGTCAACTCTCCCATCCAAGAAAAAAATCTCGATTTTGTTGATTCCATCAAAATTGCATCTTTTTCTAATCATAAATTTTTTCACCGAACTTTCGATTTTTAGTGTTTTACTGGTTTATTTGAATTATGAAATTTTTAGATAGACCAAATTATGAGAGATTAGAAAGACGATATTTTGATGGAATCAACAAAATCGCAATTTTCTTATTAGATGGGAGAGTTTTTATTAGTAAGAAATATATTTTTTATATTTTTATTAGATTCAAATGGAGGGTACTTCCTTATTTACATGTAATATCTTAAGTAAATAAATATTTACTTAAATGATTTTCAGACACTATGTACATATGAAGGGATTGAAGAGATTCCATAACATATTATATATATGAAGGACATCCGAAACCCACAACCATGCTGCGGCAGTCCCCCCCCCCCCCTTCCTCTACGACAAAACCCCATCAGATCTGAGATATGAGGGGGTCACAGATGCGAGGTTCGCCTGGTGTCGGCCATTTCGGGTGTCGACACCAGGTGCAATGGTTTCAGGTCTCGCACAAAACCATTAAAAAAAGTTTAGTTATCGGACTGGAATAGTGTCTCGGTCCAATTTCGGATCAGTTTAGGCCGAAACCAACCCGTGTCATCCGAAACCGACATGTGTTGGACAACACCGACATCCATGATTGGAAGAGTTAAGAAATTTCAACTGTTACGCTTAAAAAAAATAGTCACAATTCCATTTTTGCAACTGCAACTCAACATGCCAAACGAGACCACAAAGCTCTTTTCACTCACCCAACATAAAGACCATCAGATAACAATTGCAGACAGGAACATCCAAGAATAAGAATGCATCAGGTACACAGTATGCACTTCCAAGTAATAGAACATGATTGACTTACCGTTTGCCTTTCTTCATCATCACTTTCATCACTCTCGGAACAACTTTCTCCATCTTCACCTTTACCCTTTGGAAGGGCGGTAACAAGGGAAGGAGGACCACATGTGAGAACAATATAGGCCTTCCTAGCTTTTGAACTGTAGCAAATACAAAAAGACAAAAAAACATTCTGATCAGTTTTAAAATTTGAACTGGAATAAAGGTACCATTAAACAGAAATAGGACATGCTGGTAGTCACAAAGAAGTCATCATTTTTACTGGATGGTCCAGAAGTAAGCCCTCAAAGGTGTGCAAAACTGCATGAACACCCTCGGGTTTTTACACTTATGCTCCTACGCCCTTATGGGCTCAAATATGATCGCCATATAGTGTCTTCGTGCCATTTGGAGGACAAAAATGTGTAACACTCAGAAGTTACAAAAATACCCTTTCTCAGTTGTTAGGAAGACCTAAGTCCTACAAATTGCAGTCATACCCTGCACCTTTCCAAATTGTGGCTATGCCCCTGTAACCCACGTCAGTGCAGAGTGGAAAGATTATTAATGGGGAAGAGCCTAAAGTTGAACCAGTTGGAGCCAAGTTCATGCACTTATTCGTGTTCGTTGGCTTGTTCGTCCATAGCTTTGTGTAACACCCTCAAGAGTATGCAAAATTGCATAAATACCCCCAGGCTTTTACACTTATGACCTTATGCCCTCATGGGGTCAAGGACGCTCGTTATATAAGGTCTTCATGCCATTTGGAGAGTAAAAATGTCTAGCTCTCAGAAGTTACCAAAATATCCTGCCTTGTAGGCTGAAAGACCCAAATTGTGACTATGCCCTTATAACCCGCGTCGATGCGAAATACCATGTTATGCAATGAACAATGCGTCAACCACAGTGGCTATGCCCCTGTAGCCGTGTCAATGCAGAGTACCATTTTGTGACATGGTGGCTATGCCCCTGTACCCATGTTAGTGCGGAGTATCATTTTGAGACATAGTGGCTATGCCCCTGTATTCGCATCAGTGCATAATACCATGTTGAAACGAGACCAAGGAGAGATCTAGGAGGCACCAAGCTCTAAGTGTTCGTGCTCGTGGTCCATGCTCGTGGTTCGTGAACCGGTCTGATTGTGCAAGTCTGTCAAGGGTATGAAATTATAATAAGTACCCTCAAACTTTACATTTATACCCTTAGAGGTTCGGACTATGTACGTCCGTGTGTCCAATGGATGGTGGCCATGTTTAACTCTTAGAGGTTACGAAAATGCCCCTCCTCACAGACCTCAGGCCTGCAAATTGCAATTATATTATGCAATTATCCAAATTGTGGCTATGCCTTTGTAACCTGTGTCAGTGCAGGAATCTACTTTGTACAGGCAGCAATATGCCAACCACACGTTGTATTTGTACCCATGATGAATAAAGTGACTATCATTTTTATGTACTCACTTTGTAGTCATGTGGCAAATTACACAAACCCTTGTGTATCAGAAGATTGCCAAACAACCCTCAAACTTTCCAAAAATTGCCCCAGTGCTACTGAAAGTTGAGAAACACATTATGCTAACCTTGGACTTGTACCAAGTCTTCAAGTTTGGTCAAATTACTAAAATACCCTTGCAATCCAAAGTATTCAAATGACACCCCTAGCCTTCCAAAAATGACCTCAGAGTCTCCGGAAGCCTTGAATTGTAGTGAACCCCTCTGTCGGACCGAAGTTTGTATTAAACCCCTCACTTGACCCAAATTATCAAAATACTCCGCGGAACCCAGAAACTACCAAAATACCCTTAGAGTCCAGAAACCTTCCCAAATCCCTAAAACATACTCTTGATGATGAATGCTAGCCATGCATGAGCAGACCTAGCCTACATGCCTCTTGCATCAAGACCTACTAAGGAAGGGATCTAAATTTCTTTGACAGTCAATCAAGGATGTTCGGACTTTAAGCCGATATAAATCAACACTGACTTCGGTCAGTGGGGAAAGGTCAAGTACACGAATCCAATCCGTTTGATAAACCGTACGGGGAACAGATACCCCAAAGTTGGCGCAACCGTCCAATAAATGGACATACAAATCCCTCGCATCAAGCAAATTCTAAATTTGTTTGTTAAACAAACTGGCACATCTGCAATCTTGGAACAAATGTCATCATTCCCCCTACATATATATTCATGTTAAAATTCCGCATCCAACATTGACTTAAGCAAAGAACTAGTTCCAGCATGGATGGCCAACACAGGCATTGTAGAGTGGTCAAGCAGAATGACAACAGGGTCCAAAGTGACAATGTAGGTTTGTTTGATAGATCTACAGTATCCTAGAGCTGGCAATGGCAACAGGTGAGACAGAGTGGTCAGACAGCTATTGGAGGAAGCTTGCTTGGACATGGGCCAGAAGGGATTCAATCAGACATCTGTCAACCATCGGATGGGAGCTGCTTAAGATGTCTAGGTTTCCCTGAAGCCTGGGAACGGTGATCGACTTGGCAAGTGGTCAAGTGGAAAATAGTCAGTTAGGTGCTCGCCCTAGGGTTGGGAGAGATTTGTTCAGGCTATTATTTACACAGGTAAACTCACCAGTTGACATGCAGGGTGTTGAGGTTCACAGGTCACATAAGAGAGCAACCTTCAAGTAGGACTTCATCAGGACAAGGTCCCAGACTGCCAACTAGAGCAGGCTGTAATCAATGTTTTGAAAAGAACTAGGCAGTCCGAGTCGGATGACCCCCTCACTGACTAGTCAGACCGACTAGGCGGTGAGTCAGAGACCTCAAGTCCAAGTCGGTTATTTTTTAGCTTTTTCTTATTTCTCATGCAAGTCTCCTGCTAATTGATAATGTTGAGATTATATACATCATATTTAAAGACATAAGCATCACAAAAAATAATCTGATTGAATTAAAGGACTTGATTACTTCTCAAAAAAAAAAGGGACTTGATTAGCCCCCCCATTCCAATCAGACTTGGAATCCCATTCATGGAAGGACGATCATGTATGGTTGGCAATTGGAGGAAAAGATGAAAAAGAGTAAATGGAAATAATCAAATATGCAACTTAAACATGGGCATGAAAGTCATTTATAGAAATAAAACCTGCTAAATGGAATATTGAAGAAATAGTCTGAGTCGGGATCCACCTAAGCAGCTAGGGGCCCGAGCCAACTGATCAGCCTGACTAGGCCACAAGACAGCCAACTTTTCATCACTGGCCGCAACCTTTATGCCACGGCAGTTGAAGCCCAGGATTGGCCCACCAATATAACAGGTCAGGGTACGTAAAGTTCCTTGTATAACCCTAGTTCTTCCTCTCCTTATTTATAGTCGAGTGGCTTTCACACCTCGACTTTTTCAATTTCTCACTGAAGCGCTGAAACAGGTTTCCCTCTGGGCTCAACACAGCCCCAATCGCTACTCCTCAGGCATCACATTCTACCTAAAACCTTTTTTAGGCTAGTGCCAATGGCAGTTGAAGCCAAGGACTGGCCCATCAAAATAACAGATCAAGAAAGTTTTATAAAACGGCAGTGAAGCCTACTTTATTATATGGTACGGAGTGTTGGACAATGCGAAAGGAATACATTAATAAAATGTATGTGGCAGAGATGAGGATGATGAGATGGATGTGTGGTAAGACTAAGAAAGATAAGATTAGGAATAAGCGCTTCCGTGAGGGTTTAGGGATAGCTCCAATTGATAGAAAAATGAGAGAAATAGAATTAGGTGATTTGGACACGTGTACTGACGCCCTAACTCGGCGCCAGTTAAAAGATGTGACCAAATCTTAATGGATGCCAATAAAAGAGTTAGGGGAAGGTCCAAAATAAGATGGTGTGATGTTATTAAGAAAGACTTGGACTTCATGAGTTTAAACAGAACTATAGCACTTAGAAATCTTTGGCAGAAAAGGATTCATGAAGCCAACTCCAAATAATGGGATAAAACTCTGATGGGACAGAACATCTTTAGGCACTTTCTAGCAACCTAAGCCCTGCTTTAAATGGACTGTGCAGCATAAAATACTCTCTTGGCTGAGCAGGCCATATTTCAAGTGAACCAGGGAAACTAGGCATCCAGGTTACCTGGCCCATTGACACCCTAGTTACTTGCACATCTCGTCAGGTAAGCCTTGAGACATGGAAACCTTCTAAGGCCAACATAGAACTAACTTAGCATGTTTTTCTTTTTAACATACAACCGCCACTTCCTGAAGCAAGAATCATAACTGACCAAGCAACTAATATCAACATATCTGGGAGATTGGACTTTCAGTAAGGAAGCAACAAGAGGCAAGGATGCTCAAACAGTAGGTGACTATTAGCATTATATGCAAAAGAGGGAGCCAAGAAACAGAAGGGAAAAGGGCAAAGGTGGGGTCAAGAGGGCAGAATAACCATGATGTGAATTTCATGTCACCCATATCCTACACATGAAGATCTCCTTTCTTTTTGGCTCTGTACTCATAAATCATTAGAGCCTTCATTTCACTGCTACTTATGACTGTAATTATTACGTAAATAGGAAATATTACTTATTTTACTCCGTTAAACATAGTGAATAAGTAGGAGTCAATGGTTAAACTTACCCAGTCAAGAGGTTCAGAGTCTTCAGACATCATTAATACAGGACATACTATTACAAATAAACAAGCATTTTCAATTTTCCCATACTCTTAAAACACCAAGAATGCTAAAAGTCCTGAAAGCAAACTAGTCATACCTGTGTGGATAGTCAATAACCATTCCACCTGCAAACCCAGAACGCATTGCATAAGACATTATCATCTCTGTCTGATCCATGTTTTCAGAATAAAGTTGCAGTACTGCTCTCGCTCCCCTTGCCAAACATCTATAGAGTGTCCCAAAGAAAGCTCTGCCGTATTGCGTTGAGAATAAACATTTTGTTAGTTCATTATATCAAGTAGACAACATGGGCAGGGTCAATAAAAATGATAACAGATATCGCCAAGATAAAGAAATTCAGAGTGAACTTACTTCAGTCTCAATCTTGGCTCATGAGAGGATTTATCAGCATAACATAACCACTGCATGATAAAGGGAAGTTAAGATGTTTAAATGTATGAGGAAAAACAAAGACTTAAGAAAGACAACTTACAAAAGGAAAAACAGTCAGCAGCCTCTACATAATGATCTATGTATCTTTGACAGATTCAAGATATCATGGTTGTGTTCTTCATTATTTGTCATTTTTCTTTATCCAAAAAAACTACTACTGCTTGATGGATCTTTGTTGAGTTAGATATAGGGTCATTAAAGGTATGAATCCCGGAGGATCATAACCTCTCAACATCTAACCATTAATAACATATCCTTTAGTGGGAAGTTAAACATTTTTACCCAATGGACCTATATTTGACCCAAATGAACAAGATTATGGCAAATGAGGAATTGAGCCCATGATCAAGAGCATGGCAATATGAAACACCTGGGTGGAATTGGCTTGGCACCAGTCCGCCTTATGAGCACCCAAAAAGGCAGTCCAGGTGGGCTCCTTGGTGTGTGGGGAACATGGACTAATAACCCCCACTAGATCCATTAAAAGATTCACATTAAAAAAAATGTAGAAAAACAGGCTCCCTACCCTAACCCCAAGTCCCCATCCCATTGCTCCCTGTTCAGATGTTCTCCAAAACCACCAGTCTCATGGCCATCCACCTAGGGTTTCTCCACACCCCACCCCCCAACCACTAAAAAATAATTTCCTTGTTCGCATACACATGTTGGAGAGTTCAGGCCCAATCATTAGAATGTGAACAATGTCACAGTTATTAGACTATGATTGTTCATAAAAATTAGATTGTGATACATCACAATCTAATGACTATAACCATGACAATGTTCACAATCTAATGCAATTATTGTCAAGAGTCCACAGTCACTAAATGAAAAAAAATCCAAATTGTTCAAGAATAGTCTAAATTTGGTATGCTTTCAATATTTTTTACGTGAATATTATGTTATAGTTTTAATTATAATATCACATTAACATTGACATTGCATTTTATGATCACTGATTCATTACATACCTTTAGATACCTATATAGGTGGGAGATATCACACCGGGCACCACCTTGGGCGCCTAGGCGCCACTTAGGCGAGCACCTAATCAGTTAGGTACCCAAGGACTCCAAGAATGCCTTGGAGCGCTTTGACAACTATGGCAATGATGTATCAATTTGCAACCCGAAGGGAGGTGGGTTGACCATAATTCCTGTGGAATGCGGAAATTTCATATCACTCCCGAGCATGGATGGCAAAGTCGGCCGACTCGGAGCGGACTCGGCCGACTCTGAGTCGGGTCGGCCCCTGGCAACCCAACTTGGGGGGGGGGGGGGGGGGGGGGGGCAACGACCCACCCATGGGGCTAGGTGGTATCGGGGTGGGTCGACCGAAATCGGGCCGACTCAGGCCGACTCCACCTTATACCATCTGGTGTAGGCCGATTCTCTCAGGTTACCTTCAGTACGTTTGATCCCCTCCACTTACCTTATTTACTTGAATATCATTTAAGTAAATGTTTTACTTAAGATATTACATGTAAATAAGGAAGTACCCCCCATTTGAATCCAATAAAAATATCAAAAAAATCTATCTCTTACCAATAAAAAGTAAACTCTCTCATCGAAGAAGAAAATCATGATTTCGGTGATTTTAGCGAAATGCTAACTTTTTAATCTTTCATAATTTGGCCTATCTAAAAAATTGATAATTCAAATAAACCATATAGAACACTAAAAATCCAAAGTCCAGTAAAAAAAGTCAAACGTGCATATGACTTCTCCAAGGGAGCCACTCTCCTACTGACAGCACTTAGTCTGCTTGAGACCTCTCAGGATTTGGTCAAACCTAAGCTATCATCACCTAAACTCATGAAATTTTTCACTTTTTAATTGAAAAGAAACTAGAAAGTGACAATTCTCATGACTTTGAGTGGTGATAGTTTAGATTTGATCAAATCTTGAGAGGTCTCAAGTAGACTAAGTACTGTTAGTAGGAGAGTGGCTCCCTTGGAGAAGTCATATGTACGTTTGACTTTTTTTACCGGACTTTGAATTTTTAGTGTTCCATATGGTTTATTTGAATTATCAAATTTTTAGATAGGCCAAATTATGAGAGATTAGAAAATTAGCATTTCGCTAAAATCACCGAAATCACGATTTTCTTCTTCGATGGGAGAGTTGACTTTTTATTGGTAAGAGATATGATTTTTTTGATATTTTTGTTGGATTCAAATGGGGGGTACTTCCTTATTTACATGTAATATCTTAAGTATTTACTTAAATGATATTCAGGTAAATAAGGTATCATAGTTACCGTTGCTCTGTATTGTAATATGAAGATATGTGCAGCTAAACTATGGATATACCCAAAATGTTCTATTATTAATGTTTTTAAATAATTTTTCTATGATTTTTCCTGATTTTCCTAAAATTTTTCCAATTTTTTAACATTTTTTAAACCTGGCCGATCCAAGGTCGGCCAGACTCCATTGGAGTCGACCGGATCCACGGATCCGACCCGACCCGGGTCGGGGTCGGCTGGGTCCGACTCACCCATCCGACCCGACTCTGCCATCCTTGCTCCCGAGGAGGAGGATAGATTTTTCTTTCTTTTTTTGACGACATAATGCGGACGCATGTACGTCTTATGCGTGGGCGTGCCAGACTGTTTACAATAAACAGACAAAGATTTTTTTATTTATGAGGTGCATTGGGTATAAACCCTGAACCCTCGAGTATTTTATATTTTTTTCCGCGCGCGTCCGTTTATCAGACGATTAGGGTGATCGTGTACTGGACCATCCCCCACCGACCGGAGTTGGTGTTTCGTTTACATCGGGTAAAAACCAAAATACCTTCGATATGATACGTATGTTAAAAGACCTTTGCCGAAATTTAGGGAGTTTAGATGACGATTAAAATTCCACAAATATCCTCAAATATTTTGTATTTATGACATTTGCATATATGTCCTCAATGGGGTGTACGTGCCTCCATTGGGCGTTTACATAAACATGCCTTCACATACGTGTTATTTTAAAACACGGAAGGACTTAATTACAAAGTTCCGGGTCTTATATATATTAACCTGCGGCGTCTTCGTCTTTCCGCATCATAAGGCATGGACGGAGCATGGGGGGGCCCAGCGCGCACGTGCGGACAACGGACGGTCGGAGCCCGAAGAGAGGTATTTCTCCTCCCCCAGAACTGAGCACAAACACTTGGGTCTTCTTCCAAGCCTTCAAGTCTTTTTTTCTTTCCAGAGGAGAGATCCCCTTGGTGTCCTCCTTTTTGTTGTAGATAGTCCCTTCCTTCAAGGCCCTGCCACTCTATTTATAGGGGTTTTGTAGGGCCGCTAGGGGTGGGGCTGGCGCACAAACCCCCCCCCCCCCGGCTGGGGGGGTGCTGCGGCTTAGGCCATGGCCGGCGACCACCCGCGGGGGGTGCCTGCGGGGCAGGACAGGGCCAGTGGACCCCCCGCAGGGGGTGGCCGCATGCGCGACACACCCCCGCCGGGGGTGGCCTGCGCGCACGGCACCCGCTGGGAGTGGCCCGCGCGCGGCACCCCTGCAAGGGGTGGCTGCGCGGGGCCACACCCCTGCAGGGGGTGTCCGCACAGCGCGCACCCCCGCAGGGGGTGGTTTTGGCGCCGGGACACCCCCGCAGGGGGTGTTCCGCACAGAACCACCCTGTGGGGGGTGGCTTTTGCGCAGACAGACCCCGTGGGGGGTGCCCAAGCCGTACAAGCTATAAAGGTGGGCCCCCGGGGTCTTCTTCAGCCCATTTGACTGCCCGTAGACGCGTTTGACTCCCGTTTGTAGCCGTTTGACGTGCGTTTGCAGCCGTTTGACGTGCGTTTATCTCCGTTTTCGAACATCGAGGCCATTTTGCCCGCCCGAACACGTGCACGTCGTGCGCATACTTGGACGCACTTCTGGACGTTGACTTTGCCCGTCAGAGGGTATATATTCCACCCTAACGGATCTTCGAACATCACGTTTAATACATCATCCAAATTAAATTGGATTAAAATATGAACTCGAACCCGTTTATCTCAGGTGTTCAAGTGGGGGATATCGGGGTTTTTCTCCCGAAAATTCATATTTTCCCGGGCAGATTTATTGCCCGTGCTTGTTTAAATCCCGGTATTTTTCCCGGGTTCAACAATTCCCAACAATTCTAAATCATAATGAATCAGAAAACCTATAAAATAAAAAATGACAATAAAATATCATTAAAACTTTTTAAGAAGACAAACTTTTACTAAAGGCAAACATTTAAAATCACAAACATCATAGAAACATTAAAAGAAGTGTCATCATCATCATCATCATCAGAGTCTTATCCCATTATTTGGGGTCGGCTACATGAATCATTTTCGTCAAAAATTTCTATCAAGTGCTATATTTGTGTTTAAACCCAAGAAGTCCAAGTCATTCCTAATAACATTGCACCATCTCATTTTAGACCTTCTCCTAGCTCTTTTACTGGCATCCACTAAGATTTGGTCACATGTTTTAACGGGCACTGAGTTAGGGAGATGGTACACGTGTCCAAACCATCTAGGTCTATTTTCTCCTATTTTCCTATCAATTGGAGTTATCCTCAAGTCCTCACGAAAGCATTCATTCATAATCTTACATTTCTTAGTCTTACCACACATCCATCTCAGCATTCTCATCTCTGCTACACATTTTGTTAATATGTTCCTTCCATATTGCCTAACACTCGATACCATATAACAAAGTAGGCCGCACAGACGTTCTATAAAATTTGCCTTTAGATTTCATGAGTATACGACGATTACAGAGGACTCCTGAATCCCTGATGCACTTCTCCATTTTTAACCAGTCTGCCTTAATCATGTGTGCAACATCATCATAAATCTCTCCATTCTCTTGGATGATAGACCCTAAGGTCATGTTTGGTATCGGGATAGGGCGGGAATAGAGGGGTGATATCCCTATTATTGGTTTGTTTTGCTTACTGTTCACAGGGATAAGAGGGGATAAGGGGAATGGGATAATCTCCAAAACCCGGGTTAATACCGGGGATAAGCCATTCCATGGGGACCCCTGGAATGGCGTATCCCCAATATCCCAACCCCGAAATCGCCTTCCCGAGGCAACGTCTTATCACACCCCACCCACCACTTTTGCCCTCGTGCCTTGGTTGTCTTGCGCCTTCTCCCATTTCCATGCGACAGGTTTATCGTCTTCCTCCCCGGGGCGACTGCTCTGCTAAACGACGGAGGCGGTGAATGATCCCCGGCTCTCTCCACATCACAGCGGCTGCTCGTCGGCGACGGAAAGTTTGACGCCTCCTGTCGCTGTCCTGTACCACGGCGAGCGCCTCCAGGAAGTCGTTTTCGAAGTCACCATCATCAGACGTTGTGAGCTCCGTCCCTCTTCCATTTGCTTCTTCCTTGCTCTGTTCAAAAACCTTTGGACGGATCGTCATCGTGAGCTCCTTCCCTCTTGCATGTGCTTCTTCCTTTCTATGTACAAAAACCCTTCCATAGTTTGTCATCGTGAGATGCTACTTTCGCTCCTTCCCGGCCCTTCTGTTCCTGTACTAGGGCACACACAAGGGTTTTTGTAGTCTTTGGCTTTCTTTCCCTCTTCCATCGTCTTCTTCCTCTGTGTGTACAAAAACCCTTGAACGGCTCATCGTCGTCGGAGGTTGCTTTAACTCCTTCCCCTTTACTGTCAGTGGTTTGGCCATTGTCTTACAGGGCACGGACATGACTGTGTATTCTTGGACGTGAAGGTATACTTTCGTAATAAAGTCATATTCCAACCATGTATTTGCATGTACTTGGTTCTACGGTTTCATTCTACAATGTGGTACCCTACTTGCAGTACGCATTTTGTTGTTTTATTGAATTTTCTTCCTTAATAGGCTCACGATTCGACTGTGTTCCATAGTTTTCCTATTTCGATTGTTGCGTGAATACATGTTTAAATACATATAAAGAGATGGTTGTAGTAGTGTAATATGTAAACTAATCATGTCTTATGTTAGTTTCACTGTTGAACTTGTATATTATTGTATCTTTATTTAGTATAATCATACTGTGTTGGCTCACTTATATTTGTTGCAGTGTCATATGTAAGCTACTGATGTCTTCTGTTATTTTCACTGTTGAACTTGTACATTATTGGATCTTTTTTTAGTTTAATCATACTGTGTTCGCTCACTTATATTTGTTGTAGTGTCCTATGTAAACTACTGAATACTTCTGTTATTTTGACTGTTGAACTTGTATATTACTGGACCTTTTTTTAGTTTAATCATACTGTGTTCGCTCACTTATATTTGTTGTAGTGTCCTATGTAAACTAATACAAAACTTCTGTTATTTTCACCATGTACTTGTATATTACTAGATCTCTTTTTAGTTTAAACATTCTGGGTGTTGGCTTTTACATATTTTTTGTACTTGCTTAGGTAAACTAATGGCTTGCTTGCTTATGTTCACTGTTGACTGTTCGTTATTACATATTCTTTTGGTTACTTTAATCATACTGGGTGTTGGCTCACTTAATTTTATTGTAAAGTCATGTGTAAACTATTGATTTCTTTCCTTATTTTCACTGTTCAGTGTTAGATATTACATATTCCCTTTTTAGTTTAATCATGGTGGGTGTTCGCTCACTTAATTTTTCGTCACAAAAGAATGGCCACACAAACAAAGGGACGTGTCCCTAATTAGAGGGAGGATGGTGATCAAGTACTCGTGGACATCTTAGTTGAGCACAAAGTCCAGCATGATGGGTTTGTAAATGAGACATTTACAAAAGAGGCTTGGAGGATGGCACTGCGGCAGTTCAATGACAAAACACATTTGTCTTACACACTGTCCAACTTGAAAAATAGGTTCAAGAACCTGAAAAAATGGTATGCTATGTACGTTAATCTTAAGAGTAGGTCTGGCTGGGGTTGGGATGACGAAAAAAACATGCCAGTGCCACCTTCGGAAGATGCTTGGGATGAAATGATCGCGGTATGTGTATACAATACATAAGTTTGGTCATTTTTCATATGCCTACATCCTTAACAAGAAAAATGTGATTTTTTCAGATTAATAAAGATTACAAGACTCTGAAAGGAAAGTCCTTTAATTTTATGGACCAAATGCACATTATTACTGCCACTTCAATGGCAAGGGGTGACCTAGGGGCAAGGGACTTTGGCAACTCTTACTTGGACCAACGTGATGAACCTAACATGATGATGATAACCTATTATTAGACATGAACGAAAATGATGGTGATCCTAATTCTCTTGACAACCAGCAGCCAACTTTAACTGAAGACATACCACCACAGACTACTGACTATGCACCCACCCCCAACAGCACACCACAAAACAATGCTACTGTTACGCAAACATCAAGTAGAAAAAAAAGACGTTTGTCAGATTCATGCAATGATTCACTTGAAAAGATTGCCAAGTTAGGAGAGGAGAGGTTAGCCCTTCAAAAAGAGGCCCTTGAGCTGCAGAAGAGTGTTGCTCCCCCAGTTTCTTCTGCATTGGACCAATTAATGAAAGTGGATGGTATACCGGATCACCTATTATACAAGGCCATAGATGTAATGAAGGGGTTGGATGACCGGTGCATCTTCCTTGGTCTTCCAGTACATCTTAGGCTTGGTTGGATTCTAAGCCGGCTTGTTTACATGTGATGCCCACGATATCATTTTCTTAAGTATATGTCTGTAATCATATTTATTTTTATTTTCTAGTAGGATGGCCGGGAGTAAATTATATGCAAGAGTGTTTCTTTTTAAATTCTGCATACATGAATTTCTTACTTATCATGATGTGATCTCACATGTCTGCAATGTGGTTCAATTTTCAGCATATATGAAATGCTTGATTATCATTGTATGCATGTTTTAATAGTAGGTTTCGGTCGGTCTAATGGATCTTAATACTGCTCCCACTGGTCAATTTCTTCAAAATTTGATGGACGAGGAAGACTACTGGCAAGAGGTGGATGATACACTAATCCTTCTGCATAGCACTTAGGTATCTAGTCCAGCACCAGGTAGACCAATGCATACTACCCAGGGACAAGGTCATAGATGGGTTAAAGAGGTTATGTGTGGGCATTTAACTAGATCATACTCTTCTTTCCGCATCCATCCAAGCATGTTTGTGAAATTGAGGGACAAACTAATAGAAAAGGGGGTCTTACAAGACACCAAAAATATGTCTGCCACCGACCAATTGGCCATCTTCTTGTTAGAGGTCGGGCATGGGATTGGAAATAGGCTGTTGAGAGAATGGTTTCAACATTCTAGTGAGACCATCAGTCATGGAAGGCAAAATCGTCAGGATCGACCCAGAATCGGTCGATCCTGGATCGGATCGAGGGCTATGGATCCGATTCTGGGGGAGAAGTCCCTGAATCGGCAAACTTCCAGCTGGATCGGCCAGAATCGAGTTGGATCGACTGGATCAAGCAAGGATCGACCGATTCCAGACTGATCCAGGTCGATTCCCTCAAGCTACCTTCAAGATCCTCTTCAGGCAGGGTTGTCAGGATCCCTTATTTACCTGAATATCATTTAAGTAAATGTTAGTATTTGTAGTTTCATTTACTTAAGATATTACATGTAAATAAGGAAGTACCCCCCATTTGAATCTAATAAAAATATCAAAAAAATTATATCTCTTATCAATAAAAAGTCAACTCTCCCATCGAAGAAGAAAATTGCGATTTTGGTGATTTTAGCGAAATGCTAACTTTCTAATCTCTCATAATTTAGCTTATCTAAAAATTTGATAATTCAAATAAACCACATGGAATACTAAAAATTCAAAGTCCGGTAAAAAAAGTCAAACATGCATGTGACTTCTCCAATGGAGCCACTCTCCTACTGACAGCACTTAGTCTGCTTGAGACCTCTCAGGATTTGGTCAAACTTAAGTTATCATCATCCAAACCTCTCAGAATTTGGTCAAATTGAGCTACCATCACCCAACTCATGACACTCGTGAGTTTGGGTGATGATAGCTTAGTTTGACCAAATCTTAAGAGGTCTCAAGTAGACTTAGTGTTGTCAATAAGAGAGCGGCTTCTTGGAGAAGTCATATGCACGTTTGATTTTTTTTTTTTTTTGGACTTTAGATTTTTAGTATTTTATTAGACTTATTTGAATTATAAAATTTTAAATATGTCAAATTATGAGAGATTAGAAAGTTGCTACTTTGATAAAATCACAAAAATTGCGATTTTCTTCTTAGATGGGAGAGTTGACTTTTTATTAGTAAGAGATGTGATTTTTTTAATGTTTTTATTGGATTCAAATGGGGGTATTTCCTTATTTATATGTAATATCTTAAATAAATGAAACTACAAATTTTAACATTTACTTAAATGGTATTTAGGTCAATAATACACTAAGTCTTTAATATTTTATACTTTCCTTGTATTATTATAGTAGTAATAATACACAAAATCTTATGTTTCATATATTATGAATGCATGTATGATTGGTTTTTTATGCAAATATTAGTTCTTTCAATTTATTAGATTTCCCCTCATTTTTGCTGTTTTTTTCTGTTTTTTTTCCTGAATTTTCCTGATTTTTTCCCCAAAAAAACCATTTTATAAACTGGCCGATCCAGGATCGGCCAGACTTCCCTTGGATCCATGGGATCTTGCGATCCGATCCGATCCAGGATCGGATCGAGCCTGGTCGATCCCGATCCCGATTCCGATCCTGCCTTCCATGCCATCAGTAGGCATTTTAATAATGTCCTAATGGGAGTGCTAGCAATACGACATGATTACATAAAAATGCCCACTCAAGATAGCATTGTGCATCGGAAGATTCGACATGATCCAAAGTTCTACCCTTTCTTCAAGGTGATTGCCTGATTCATTTGCATTTACAATACAATGTAATATCATACATGTGTGGGATGACAATTGTTGTATGATACGTAATGCTCTTGGTGCAATTGATGGGACTCATATCTCTGCCAAAGTTCCTTTGGTTGACCAACCTCGATACCGAAATCGGAAAGGTGAGACATCACAAAATGTGATGGGATGTGTAGATTTTGATATGATATTCAGAAGTGTGGTCGTTGGATGGGAGGGCTCCGCAGCTGATATGCGAGTGTTGAGGTGGGCACTTGAGAGTGGCGGTTTCAAGATACCCGAAGGTAATATCTTCAAGATTAATTATCATGTTATATGAAGGGCATGTGATGTTCATTTTCTGATGATAAAATATCACTTGGCTGACTAGGTAAATATTTCTTGGTGGATGCTGGTTATGCAAACACTCCCGAATTTCTAGCACCGTATCGTGGCATCAGGTACCATCTCTCTGAGTACAACTTTACTAGGCACACCCGAATGCGGTATAGGAGTAAAAAAGACTTATTCAACCACAGACATGCACAACTTCGTAATGTTGTTGAGCGTGCATTCGGTGTTTTGAAAGCACGTTTTACCATTTTGGTTAAACGTCGCAACTACCCAATTAAGACAAGCGAGAATTGCTATGGCCTGTTGTGTACTCCATAATTTCATACACATGGAAGGAGGTCTTGACTATATATTTCGTCGAGGACAATGCGATGAAGTGGTGGAAGGAGATGAGGATGTACAGGTGGATGACCACGTGCCTCGAAGTGAAGCTGCCCAGGGTGATAGATTCCGGAATGAGTTGGCCACCCGGTTATGGATACAACACACTGCTCGAGGGTATTTCCTGAACACATTCACTTGTAATAATATAATTCTACCCATACTCGTCAATTTTTCCTAATGACATATCCGATCATATTGGCAGGGCAACTGCACACGAAGATAGTGGGGATTTACAAGACGATGCTTGCACGAACAATAGTTCAGTTTAATCATGTTTAATTACAATACTCTTTGGTTAATATGCACCTATTAGCAGTAGTTGAAATGCTTTTTGTGTTTTAAACAATTTTAATTTTTGTTTGCATGTATTTTAATACTATCTTGCATTTCATACTTAAATGGAGACTTCTCTATGCAATTCATGGACCATGTGATGTTCATTTTGTGATAAACTATCCTCTGATCATAGTCATAGATTTCAACCTATTTTGTTGCCTTAACTAATATGCAGATATCAGCAGGTAATTTTGTGCCATGAGGGTCATGCGTATATGATAACAGTGGTATGACCCTGTATGATTGTGGCATTCGGGCCAGCACATGGTTCTATTTTTTGTTGGTGCTGCAGGTAGTGAATGGCTTCTATGGTATGGTAGATACAATTATACAGTGGTATGACTTTCTTGTTCTGGCATGAGGGCCAAGACATGGTTCTATTTATTTATTTTTGTTGGTGCAGGTAGTGAATGGTTTCTTTCCTATGGTAGATACAATGATACAATGGTATGATCATGTTTTGTTGTGGCATGCGGGCCAGCACAGGGTTCTGTTTATTTATTTTTTGTTCATGCAGGTAGTGAATGGTTATTATAAATGTTTGTGTTTATACTTTATTTCATGCTATGTCACTAACTCTATATGCAGGGTATAGGTGATATGGGCAATGATGATGGGAAGAAGCATATATGAGAAGAATAAGTCATTGGGAGGTATGACACTAGTAACCTCAACCATGGTGTTACTCTGTACTATATGTAGGATGGCCAATTTTTCGTGGCAACCACTATAGTACTTGAATAATTTTCCTTGGTTGGTTAGGATGCTTGTGTCTTACTTCTAGGCATATCTTTGATGTCATAGATCATACCCAACTGAGCCCATTTTATTCAATATACAGCATTGGACATGGTAATTAAGGTCTCCACATTGTACTTTGTCATTTCATATAGGAAATCTTCATGTATGGCTTCACCAGTAGGAGTTGTGGATAAAAACAACAATGGTATTGTTTGCGAGTGCAGAGCAGGATGGTGTATTACTCGCGTGTCACATAGTAGTGCGAATTCGCAACGTCTGTACTATTGTTGTCCACTGTTGGTGAGTTCAGTCATCATCCAATTTACTACTAGTCGGTTGTGGGCATACATAACTGGCAACTTTATGTAGGCAAAATCTGGCAATCCTTGTAAATTTTTTATGTGGGTTGATGAGGTGTTACAATGTCCTTGTGGGAAGGGACACTGTCGAAAGCGCACTTCCAAGACATCCAAGTCTTATGGTAGGAGTTTTTACGTTTGCCCTCAATCTACGATAAGTTTTTCATATGGCTAATCATTTTCATATATGTAAAATTTTATGCACATTTTTAACTGACTACTTTTTTACCTGGTAGGCTGAGGATCCTGGGTTAGGCTGTGGCTTCTTTCAATGGGTATCGGACTCGTGCAACAGTGGTTGTATGCAACTTGGGGAAGAAGAAAAAGAAAAACATTCCGTTCATGACTTTCGGACTTTACTTGAAAAAGAGAAGTTTGCAGCCGACAGCAAGAAGGAATTGTGCGAACGTTTGTTAGACTCATTCAAAAAGTTAAAAATGTAAAAGTTAGACAGATTTTCTTTAGACTCATATCAGTTTTATTTTGTCGTACTATGTGAAAGTCATTGTCATTATGTGTGAAATTTGGATGACTTTTCAGTTTCGTTTCTTGTATTATGTCAAACTCTTTGTAATTTTCTTACATGTGCAATGACAAGACTTGGTTACTTGGTGCAATTATTGTTGTTTGTGTTAAAGAAATTACAGTTACTGTTGTGCAAATGCCTATATTATTATTTTGTGATGGCTAGTTATCAAATATATACATCAAATGTGAAAAATTTTTTAGTTGCCTCACCCCTTGCCACGTCAACATATTTGAACTAACTGGGGAAAAAAAATTGTATATACATATGAGTATAGTTATGTAAGGATAATATACACACATATGAACGAGTGTTAGAAAAGATAAATTTCGTTTCAAAGTATTTAAATTGTATAATGCAAAATCTAAGTCCTAATGTTGTATATGAAAAATTATATCTGCTGATTTCTAAATTTGTCAAACAACTTAGAAAGTTTTTGTTTACTCTTCACCATATATACAGAAATTATATTTTATGTTTGTTTCATCCACCTCAATAGTCCCAAAATAATTTTTATTTCAAAAGTAAATTTAATTATCACCATGTACGTAAATGATGTATTTTACATTTCTTTAATTTGACCCAAGGGTTTAACAATTTTTTCAAATTTGCAATTTTGTGATTTAATTTTCATCATATATACAAATATTATACTTTTATTTAGTTTCATCCGTCGTCGGAGAATCATAAATTTCTTAAGTCCAAAAAATTTTATTTTACTTTTCACCATATACACAAATATTTCTTCTTATATTTGATTAATCCGTCCAAAGAGTTTCAAATAAAAAACCAAGTGTACATAGTTTTTATTTCATTTCTACCATATACAAAAAATTCATTTTTATGTTACTTTAATTTGGCCTAAGAAATTTGATGCTAAATCCACAAAGTGTTTCTTTACATGTCATCATGTACATAAATATAATATTTTATGTTTGTTTACTCCGTCCTAGGCTTCCTTTTTATGTTTGTTTAATACTTATTCTTATTATTCACTTGACCGTTACCAAACATAGAATGGTGGATGCCCTTGGCAATGAGGATAGTAAGGGTAATATGGTCATAAAAAATGATATATCCCCCTTCCCATCCATGTTTCCACCAAACGGAGAACACAATGAAAAATCGATTTAACCTCGCATATACCAAACGATATAAGGTTAGAGAATAAGCATAACTTATTCTGGAATGACTTACACCTATTCCCTCCTACATATAACCCGATACCAAACATGACCTAAGTATCGAAAGCTACTACTCTTAGGAATGTTTTGTCTATCAATTAGAACAATATCTTCCTGTAACACCCTCTCATTACTATAATTACAATTGATAAACTCTGACTTTCTTCTACTAATTTTAAAATTTTTAGACTCCAAGATATGCCTCCAACTTTCTAACTTAACATTTAAGGCTTTAAGCCATAAATACTCTCATCAATTAAGACAATATCATCTATAAGTAGCATACACCAAGGGATATCATTATGCAATTGCTTTGTTACTTCATCCATAACCAGAGCAAAGAGATACGGACCTAGTTTAGAACCTTGATGCAAACCTATAGTGACCGAAAATTCACAAATCTCTCCAACAATAGTTTCATACTAATAGTAGCACCCTCGTACATATCCTGAACCAAGTCAACATATCATTGAGAGACTCCCTTCTTTGTTAATGTCCACTAAATCAATTCTCTCAGTGCTTGATCATATGCCTACTCCAAACATTAAAAGAAATGTGAATGTCCAAAATTGTCTAGAACACTTTTCCAAGTATCGAAAATTTCCTAAAAGGACCAAAATGCCAAAACCCACTAAAATCATAAAAAAACCATGAAAATGTAAATCCACTGAAATACCTAAAAGTCCCTAAAAATCAAATCTTCCACAAAAACAACAAAGTGTCCTTGTCACCTAAAAATGACCTTAGAAAGATTATTGATCTACGATGACCATAATATTCCAAACTGTAGAGCCTTGCAACAGTACTAAAATACCCTTTAGGTCCAAAATACTCAAAATCAACCCAAAAACACCTCAAACCATCTCATAAACTTTTGGAACTTACGTTGAGACATGGTAGAGCTTTTGTCCATTGTTCAAGTTTATTTCCATATTTTCAGTTGTATTTTGTGGTCAACTCATTGGGGCATCATTAAGAGCAATTAACCAAGGATTGTCACTTGTTAGTGACATAATTAACACTAACAAGAGTCGGTAGGGATGGTTCAATATCAAAACTCTAATTGCCTATTATCTACTTCCGCAAAGCTTAATTGAATTTCAAAATCAACACAAATTGTCTTTAAACCAGGGTTTCTTTTGAAACCCCTCAGTGATACACCATGAAAATAGGTAGAAAGGATACAGTGTGATGGAAAATAGACATTATAAAGAAGTCATGCTTGTAAGAAGATATCACTTACATCAAAAAAGTAAAACACATGTAAAAGCACTGTGATCTACAATCTAACGACTCACATACTCAACTTCACCAGAAGAGTGAAGAAGAGGTTGAAAATAAGTGGTAGGATGCCATGAATCAAACGGTGCAAGGGAGGAAAGGTCCTAGAAACCAACAAACCTGGACAGCTGATATACTGATGGCACCATCTACAACACCAGGACGTAGGCCCAAGCCCTAGGAATAAATCATATAGGTCAAAAGCACGTTAGAGCAAATACATAGGCATGTTTGAGACATATGTATTTCAAATTCCAAAAGGACACAACCCCAAGAATTTTGATCTGATATAAAGAAAAAAATTAGCTAAATGTTATCTACATCATTCAGAAAATGGGCCTGTTGCTAATCCCATGCCACATTAACAAACTAGATAATAATCACATAGTCGACACAAAAGGTAATTCCAATTGAAGAACACTTAGGTATAACAATGTATGTAGCATCAATGGTGAATTGCGGGCATGAGTAGATTGCAAGGTTTATACGCACAAAAATAATGGGATTCTGCACAATAATCTCATTCCAACAAATTCCACCTCAAAAGAGGCATTCTCAGTATCCAAGTGCAGATTTAAAGTGA
Organism: Colocasia esculenta; assembly: GCA_014218235.1. Lineage (NCBI taxonomy): Eukaryota > Viridiplantae > Streptophyta > Magnoliopsida > Alismatales > Araceae > Colocasia > Colocasia esculenta. Next base: position 47,710,271 of record CM024766.1, read on the forward strand.
TTAATTATCACACAATCTCTTTCCATCAGCATTATCAAAGGCAACTGAGAGTCTGAGACAATTGCCTAGGCAACAAGGCAAGACGAGGTGGACGCCTTGGCCCACCTTAGGCACCCAGCCAGCCTTCTTCCCCACTAAATCTGGCCTATTCCCTGATGTGAATATTTAAAAATGCAAATAAAATTATATCGCACTGGGAGGCATGCACTTGCAACCCAAGTGCAACCCACAAAACTTTTTATTTGAACTCAGCTGATATGTTTGGGCTGAAGTGTCACCAAAGGTGTTGCAGAGGTCAAGGGGGCTATAACTTGATGATGAATCCAAAGACATGTGCTCAGTGTCACATTTAAAAAGCACTTAGGATTCATAATCAGAAAGAGGGCATTGGGATACATATCCACTAGACCCATATTAGGACCTAAGTGAGCATATAAAACAACCCCACAATGTTTGGCCCTCTTTGCCCCTTCACTCCCCCTTCACTCCCCCCATCACAACCTAGTTTTACCTCAAAAAGTGATGGCAATGGCGCCTTCAACAGTGGTGAACTCAAATGACAAGGATGACAACCATGAGACTCTCCCTCCCTCTCTCTCTCTCCCTCATGCATTGGTGGTAATTGGCAGCATCTCATTCTCCCCTCTCCTACTCTCTTTCTCTCATGAATGCATCTATTTGACGTTTGACCATGCACAGTTTTGATGTGTTCATTATGCATTTGGTATTGCATCTTCTGCACATTACATTTGTTTAGCAGTTTGAATGACCATCAAAATTTTGCCAGTTTTTTTCATGATTTTGTCACATTTAATCATGGTAAGCAATCTCGCGAGAATCTCAGTCTCAGCCCCTTCCCGAGAAATGAGAAGGCCGAGATGTAAATGTTATTATTTGTAACTTCATTTACTTAAGATATTACATAAAAATATGGAAGTATCCCCCATTTGAATCCACTAAAAATATCAAAAAAATCATAACTCTTACCAATAAAAAGTCAACTCTCTCATCCAAGAAGAAAATCGTGATTTTGATGATTCCATCAGAATAGCATCTTTCTAATCCCTCATAATTTGACCTATCTAAAAATTTCATAATTCAAATAAACCTATAAAAATACTAAAAATCGAATGTCCGGTGAAAAAAATCAAACGTGTATATGACTTCTCCAAGGAGCTACTCTCCTACTGACAGCAAATAAGTCAGTCATGGTCCACTGTGATATTCAGATAAAAAGATATTTTGCCATGGGTTCCCATGTCATGAATTAATATTTTTATGCTTAAAGTAAATCCTATGGAGAGAAAATGAAAATGCACATCTTGAATCTCAATTCCACACTCTTGTTGTATGATATATGTGAACCTATGTCATCCATGGTTGAGACTTGAGAATGTATGCAATTATCTATGTTCCTTAAGGAATTATCTATGTGAACCTATGTGATCCACAGTTTATGTTATCTTGATCTCCCGAGATCTTACCGAGATCTCTTCTCTTTGACCCTCCCGAGACGAAGCCGAGATCTGATATGGCAAACCTTGCATTTAATATTCTGTGGATATTCGTAATCCTATACATTTTTCGCCTCAAACAACTGGGCATCAAGCTAGCAAAAAAGCCACCAAAATGACTACAGATAAAATACCTCATGGATATAAATGACCAAAAAAGGAAAGGCATGATACAAATTTACTACATTTCTCCATTCTCATTCAATAACTGAGTTGTTTTAAGACTGTGAAGATACAAGATTCAGGTTTTTCACTCTCAAGAATCCTTTAGACCGATATGAAGCATATGCCCTTTAGACCAGTATGCAGCATATGCCTGCAAGCAAACTTTGCCTCTATAATGCATGGGTTTTGTACAGGAAAAGCATGAATACACACTAATAACCTCGATGGGATCAGTCTATTTTTCATTCTGAGGTCCTACCTGACCCATGTCTGCAAGAATAAGATCACCATTCACTTCACGGTCCAATGCCACATCTGAAGAAACATTGAAGATTAAAATAGGATGTTGATGTATTAGTAGCAAACAAGTGATAAGCTCTTTCAAACAGATGACTCACTAAGCATGGCTTGTGAAATATCAAGGCCAACCCAATAGTGTCCACTCTCAGAAATGGTTTCCCCACTGAGTCCTGAACCACAACCTGTAACAGATAAAAAAATTAAGAAGATACTCTACATCTTATGTAGAACAAATCTGGACCACTAGTGAGGAAAATGTATAGCTTGAAAGAAATGTCTTGCATGTATAATGTAATTCAGAAGAAAGTAAAACCATTCTGTTGTTTCCATATGCTAAACATATGGCATGAAGAATCATAGAAAAAAATCCCCAGGGCCTGTTTATCATGTTGCGGAACCCTGATAATACTGAAGAGAACTCACGGACCATTCATGAATGTAAAGGAGGGATAACCAGTCCCAGGACCAAAAACAGTCAAAATATGCTGACTGAGAATGTAGTGAAAGAACAATTATCAACAGATTCTAGAAAATTATGGCAGAAGGGCATGAACTAGAATGTAGTGAAAGAACAATACCCAACAGCTCATCAATTAGCTGACACACAATTTAGGGACATGTCTCTGGAAAACCAATCACATGAAATCCTTAACTCATAGTGGTATTTGGACCTTCCGAATCACTCACATGAAATTCAATAGAAACAAAATGATGTGCTCTAGAAGTCATGATGCCTCTTACAAATGTACAGAGAAAGAATAGAAACAGTGGCATCTTCTTAATCAGTTGCGGTCCTATTATTGATTCCAATATCTGATCAGAAGAAGATACCCAACTTGAGGACACCAAAAGTAATGAACTCTAACGTTTTGCAAGATCTCTCCAATATCTTTGTCGCTTGAAGGCTCCTGAGATGAAATCTTTACTGGTATCTAGCACAAAAGTGGATAGAATGAAGAAGTGGGAGGATAAATGACGACATGACAGGGAGGGAGGGCAGAATGCTCAACCACAAATTCAGAGTAAAGAAAGTCCAAAACTCATCTATCACATAACCCGAATATATGACACAACACCCGAATATATGACACAACATCATTGAAGTTCCACATCAAAATGTAAAGCATAACAGGAAGTACGAAAATGAATTATTTACGTTATCCTTCCATGAGAACCGAAAAGTTTCATAAGATTATAGTCAGAAGCAAGTTAGAGTGGAACGCACCCATGTCGTTTGCTCATATATGCAGCACTTCAAATAAGGTTCTTAAGTGAAGGACAAGAAAATCCTTCAGGTATAAGATACAAAAGCTTGCCCATCCAGGGGTCATCTAGCAAGACTTAAGACACTGAAACATTACACGTTAATTGGAGAAAAAATTTCCACAGAGTGGCTTTGCGGCCATTTTCTATGAAAAATGGGCCAGTACTTCATTTGTAAAAGGGTTATGCTTTTCAATTACAATAACTTAGACCAATCCAAACAAACGGAATCATAAGAAGGCAGTTATCCAGAGTTTTTTAGTGTTTTATTTTTATTCAAACAAATAGCTCTCCAGTTTTTCCCCCTTTTTTTTAGGACGCTGCAGATTAAAAGGCAAGATACAAAGCACTGAAGAAATCACCTATATCAAGCAGGAACCGAGGAACTCCATCATCTGGCAGCGCCAACAGCTCCAGGGCCCTCTCGGAGATCTTGTTCTGCAGATTCCGTCACGCCCATGACAATATGGGTAAGGAAAGCACACAAACAGGTGTGAACCATGACGAACTAATTGAGTCCATCTACCAACATCTTCGCCGACGAGATGGCAGAGAAACTAAACTGAAAAAGGAACTAAAACTGGAAAAGGAACAACCTGAACCCCGATGATGCGGGATGAAGTGGTGTATTTGCGGGCTTCGGTGTCATTGTAGAAGATCTCCGGCGGCGCCTGCAGCTCGGGCCTCGTCATCTTCTCCTCCTCCGCGGCGGCGGGCGGCGCACCCCTGTTATATTTAGGCTTTTTTTTATAGGGCCATTACATGAATATATTTGCAAGATTAGTCTTTATATCTATGAATTATCAGATATATCCCTGATTATCCAGATAGTTGTATTTGTGCACTTCCTAGTTCCTACATTTGACAGAACTCCGATACTTTTGCTCTAACCCTTCATGCAACAATCCTATTAGAAAGAAGCCAGAATCCCATCTTTCCTCGTCTCTCGTTTGTTTAGCTTAATTTCATGTGAATTAAGACTAAAAAACTAATCTATATTAATTTTTTAAGATAAATACATACATATTCTTAAAATATATAAAAATATTGCATATATCTATGAAATCTTCACCTCTTCAAATATACTCCATATTTTGAATGTATTGCATCACAAATCCCCTTGTCGTTAGGTTCCACCCGTAGTTAGGTTAAGAGATAAAAAGATTAACCTATCCTTAGCTTAAATTGCACCCCCCACCCCTCTCTCACACACAATATTTGAATAAAGATATTTTTGCTTTTTCAAACCCATTTAACAGTCTCATCGGAATATTCTTTAGATTCTAGTCATCAAGTAACTCAAGGAAGATAATCAATGGATTTTTATGTGTTCGATCAAGATTTCAAGGGTATATTAAAAAAAATGGTAATTTTCAACGAGGTAGACAAGACCCGTGAAACGGACCCGACTACTGTATGAACACTACACTTCAGTTCAGTAACTCAAGGAAGATAACCAAGTCATCAAGTAACTTAGATTCTAGTCATCAAGTAACTCAAGGAAGATAACCAAGTCAAAAAATGGTAATTTTCAACGAGGTAGAGCACTACACTTCAGTTCGATTCGATTCGTATTTTAAATTTAATAATGAAAAATTCAAAAAAGACAAAAAAGGAGGGCTAGTGGTCGACCTACTAGAGATTGTAAGCTCCCTGATACGATATGGTGCAATACGTCCAACTGTTGTTTGAGAGGTATATATCTTTGTTTCCTTTTATATATAAATATATCTTTGTTTCCTTGTCTGACCTACACATTCAACCTAAAATTTCAATTAGTTCTTCTAATATACCTCACTAAGGTAACTATTCCTAGCTTAAAATTATGTCAGTAAAACTCAAATCCAATATTCTTTATACTCTCTTGATCAATCATGTGCTCCGATGCCACAAACGTCACGTGCTAATCTGAAAAGAGTTTTTTTAAAAAAAATAGAATGTGGCAGTGGGAACAGCCCATCTTAACCAAACTCAAGAGAGTAATGTATAATTCAATCACATAAACTCGAATTCATAATAATCAATTAAATAGGTCTAAACTTCCTCTAATACATCATTAATTGTTATAATCAAAATAATACATGTTTGCTTATGAAATAGCAATTAGACATAATACCTAGCCAACAAAAAGTAAATGAGACTGGTAGCTAAAATCTTCCCATAGGAAGTATTTGAATCCCAAATAGATCCACCTACTAATAATTCGAACCTTCTAAATCTCTACTTAAATCCCTTGAAAAATATGGGTGTATTTAATAAATTCACAACTCAGTAGGAAAATTCATCACTTACTTATGCATGTTGACTATAAGAGCAATTTAAACATTTATATAGAATAGACATGCCAATAGATTCATATTACCAAAAGAAAAGGTAAATGCATATTTGAAACAGAATCAGGTACAACACATAAACTAATCAGATGAACTAAATACCAAGTCAATAAATTAATCTTATCATACTAAAGCCAAAGGATATACATTGAACAGTGATAATCGATTATCTTACCAAAACTTAATTGATAATCACAATAACCAAAACGTAATCAATACTTGAGCGATAATTGGAACACAACACTTAGTCACTAGAGTCAAATACTTACAAAGTACCCAATTGATTATCGTAAGCCACCTATTCGGTTAAGACCTACCTCTGATACTTAGTCTTAAAACCACAAACTCTGTTGGATCGTGGCAACAAGGCAAGAATCACCTATGGGGGGGGGGGGGGGTGAGTAGGGTGATACACCAAACTTGATACAAATAGTGAACACTTCAATTTTTGGTTAGTGAACATAATCATGTGCAATGACAGTTAAGGGTGCAGAAGCAATCACGCACAAAGAATACAAGAGATTTATTTTGGTTCGGCACTTCCTTCCAATGGAAGTCATATGTCTAGTCTTCAAGCAAACTCTTGGGTTTTCACTAACTCGAGATTGTTAGTTATGGGTGTCCTCAAGCCAATCATAACTTGTACAATCTTGTTCTTTGATAATAATAATAAGGCTTTTATATTCATTATGTGTAATTCGTTTATCGTTTCATTATGAAGTCCATGAATATACGCAATGGATATTAATTATGATGAGATCATAACAATGAGATTAATATCCTTTAAACGTATATTCTTAATTGTTCCTAGTCGAGGGATATCCGAGAAGGACATCGGATATCCGGTTAGGCTAGTACAGGTTGCACCTGCTCATATGATGAGGGTGGCTGGTCTCATAGCCACTTGTGTGGGGACACTAAGGTGAATCTGTAGGTGCTCATTAGAGAATGAGTTCACTGAACTGATCCGTTATGAATCGCTGGATGGTAATGTTACCTAACTGTCAACCAGCTAGATTCATTGTCACAGTGGCGTGATTGGTCCTTAGACCTAAGACACCAAGGACACCTTGTTGGTGGACTTCTGGGTTTTGACCTTGACTTATAGATCTCTAGCCATGAGGTCTTAATCAGTTAAGTGTTCGGATCTAGCGGAATACCTTCGAAGGTAATCATGTGGTCAATATGGGATCGCTCGCTCTCGGTAATAGGAGAGTGAATGCTCTACGGAAGGATGCATGATAGTCCCTGGCCAGGGCAAGACTACTTATCAGAAAAGGAGTTTTCTGATATTGTTATGCGGCATCTAAACCAAGTGAGTACACACATTAGGGTTTGACAGTTGACCATACCCTAAGTGCACTCGGGAGCATTGTACGAGCGAAGGATTATAGTCACGTAGTAACTGATGACACAAAAGGTTCCTTGAATGGGTTGCTGAAGCCCAATGCTTTCCAGGATCAAGTGGTGTTGCTTGGCACCCAACTTGATTGGAAGCCCGGTCAATTATCGTGAGACGATAATTGATTGTGTAATTAATTAATATGAGATGTTAATTAATTACCATAAGTCAATAAAGAGTTATTGAGCTTAATGGGCTGAAAAACTGGACTAGCAGTTGGGCCTAGAGGGTCACACGCATAAAAGTTCCGAGCAGACTGGGCAAGGTGTTCTTTATAGACAATGACTGGGTTTTTATGAAAAACAACGGTGTCTATAAATATACGCTGAGAGTTAAACCCTGGGCCGAAGCTCCAGGCTTAACCCTGGCCGCCCCCCTCCTCTCTCTCTCCCAGGGCGCCCCCCACCCTCTCTCTCCTCTCTCCGGCAGATGGTGGAGCTGAGATCCGGGAGACGCGTGGAGAACAAGGAGATCCCGTCTGCGTCCGGAGCTCGCGTGGATACGTCTAGAGGCCGGACACTTGAACGGCTTGAAGCACCGGCGCCTCCTGCGCCACCTCCTCCCTGGATTCGGGAGTTACGCAACCCCGCAAAGGTAAAGATGAGATCTGCCTGCGCGTGGTTTACCGTTTTGTGTTCGATCCAACCGCCGGCAACGATACCTATCTGTGGAAATCGCGTTTCCGCTGCGCCCCGATCGTTTCCTAACAGTGGTATCAGAGCCAGGTTGCTGGTACGTTCGGAATCGGCATCTCGTGTATGATATTTCATGTGTTTTTTTGTCGATTCACGTTCTGCGTGAATCCCTAATCTTTACCTCGTTCTTGGGTCGCACATGAGATGTGCACTTCCCGTTTGGTACATGGAAGTTGTTCCCGGTACCAAGGGCTTCGTGAAGAACCCATTGTGGCGTCGTTTGGCTCTCTGTGGAGGCCACACGACCCTCTGCAAGATGCCTTCATTGTGCAGGTTTCGCTTTCTTGGACAGTCCAAGATGGGGCGATTTTTGCAGGTTTTTGGGGTTTCTCCGTGGTTTTCTGGGCGTTGTGGGGCGATGGCAGGCGATCTCCGGCGCCGCCGGCGCCGTCCGCGGCCGTCGGAGGCGGCGTGGGGGCCGGCGAGGCCGCCCTCCGCCGGAGGGCGGCGGCGGCTAGGGTTTCACCCTAGCCGCGCGCCCCTCTGATCGGGCGGAGGGGGCGACCCCGCGCGGGCCGCGCGCGGATCCCGCTCGGATCCCGCGTGGGTCCGCCCGCGGGTAAGTCGCGGGCGGACCCCCGCGGGTCCCAGGCGGATCGCGATCGGATCCGCCCGCGCCGGATCCGACCAGCCCTTTTTCCCCCCTATTTTTTTTAAGTTTTATTTGTTTTTAAATTGTTTAAACACCAGAAAAATTCTTAAAAAATTCCAAAAAATCCTGAAATTAATTTTAAGAGTTTTAAATTGTTTTAGCACTCTGTAAATTAATTTTCAGATGTTTAACCCAATGTTTAATTAGTTTAAGGGAATTCTAAAATTATTTTAGTTATTTCCTACCATCTAATTAATGCATGTTAATTAATTTAAGAATGTGATTCTTGTTAAATTAATTAACAGTAAATTTTGATGGATTCATGCAGCAACGGTGAATGGCATTTATCTAAAGTTGTTTAGATGTTATCCATGTTAGCTAAATTGTTTAGTTAAATGGTTTTCAAAACATAATTATTATATTTTTGAAATAAAAGTTATTTCAGAAGTAATTATGTGATGATTGATTATTGATGCATGTGATGTGTTGATGTGTGGATGGATGTTCATGGACTTAGATGTCATGTGATGATGTTTATGGTTAATGGCAAATGATGTAATTTATGAGGACTGCGTGCCTCCCTCTCTCCCTCTATTAAATCCAGGTTGTACATTCTATCTCCCTCCTGTAATGTACTCCCCTTGACTTGTTCAAGGTTTCTTATTATTATCTGATGTACATTTATGGGCCTGCGAGCCCAATTTAAATATTACTTGTAATTATAAGAAGCGGATTGGCGGAGATGGAGGAGAGTACCATGTAGGACCTTCATGGAGATAAAGTTACATCAAGCTAAAGCATCAGATGCGGGGCTGCCATTTATTCACCATATTTGTGGATTACCAACTGGCTCTGGTAATGCCACTCTAGGTTAAAGTCCATGATCATCCATCGTTTTTCTTCATATATATGATATGTGTGGAATGTGCTTTGATATATATAATTAAATATATGATATTCCAAATTCTATATATCAATAGCACGCAGAATAGAGACCAAGATAAAATATGTCAAAATCCCTCCTCGTTTAAATTTAAGCCGTAGCGTAATCATTGAGAATGAATTACGTGGCCCTCCATCATTATAGTTTTAGGATTGCCATTAGATCGGGCAAGTTTGTTGTGCTATCCACAAGGCTTGCCAAATTGATGACAGACTAAAACTATGGCATAGTGATGTCTTAAACGGGGTAGAGGACCGGTGTAGCTTTGTTGTGCTATCCACAAGGGCTACATCCAAATCTATGCTCGTTACGTAATGATGGTACTGCTTAGACTGGATTTAATGACTTGTTGTGCTATCCACAAGGTCATTAAAATTCAGGGGCCAAAATAAGATCGAATATTGCAAGAGTTGCAAGTGTCAAGGGTTGACCGCTTTCAGATCATAGTATGGTTTGTTGTGCTATTCACAAGATCATGCTATGAGTCTGTGAGATTTCGATCCCCGCTAGGAGACCGTCGGTGTCTCTCATTCTGTATATCTGAGGGTTATACAGTCTGTCGGAAAATAGTGGAAGCTAATCTTGATTAAAGTCCTAATCTAGATTTAATTATTATTATGAACATTTGCTAGTTGTATTTACATTTCCTTTATAGGCAAAAATGTCGTCAGGTAACCCACTCTGTGGCATACTGGATGCCAACAAATTGACAGGCCCGAACTACTCGGAATGGCTCAAGAACCTGAAGATGTCCTCAGGTCTGAGCGCATTGCCTATGTCTTGGAAGGTGAGTTTAGCTGAGATGCTAAACATGCTGAAGACTGCTGAGGGCAACCTTAAGAAGGAAAAGCCCATGTTCTCATGGTTGGAAAGTCCAACAAGAAGAGGAGAGCAATGTTAAGAAAGGCAATGCAAAGAAATAGTCCAAGCAAAGACAAAAGAAGGACATAAGCAAAGGAGCAGAAAAGGGCGAGTGCTTCCACTGCAAAAAGAAGGGGCACTGGAAAAGAAATTGCAAGGACTACCTTGCAATGAAGGCTCAGGAGAAGCAGAAGCTGGGTGAAGCTTCAGGTATCTATATGATAGATCTTCACTTGTCTGTTAGAGATTCTACATCTTGGGTTTTAGACACTAGATGTGCTTCTCATGTCTGCAATGATATGTAAGTGTTGACAAGTAGAAGGAAGCTGAGCAAGGGTGAGGTGAACTTGAGGCTTGGAAACGACGCAAGTGTTGCTGCACTTACTGTGGGGACAGTGAAGCTCAAGTTACCCTCAGGAGATTTGCTTTTATTAGATGATTGCTACTTTGTGCCTAGTATCATTAAGAACATTATTTCTGTTTCTTGTTTAGACAGAATTGGATACAAGTTTACCATTGAGAACAATAGTTGTTCAGTTTATTTGAGAAATAAACTAGTTGCTTTAGCAAATTTGGTGAATGGTTTGTATCTACTTGATGTTTCTTATGCAAATCTCCATGTTGATGTTTCTCCTAAGAGAAGTAAGAATAGTGTGAACACTGCCTACTTGTGGCATTGTAGGCTTGGTCACATTGGCGAGAATAGGCTTCAAAAGTTGCATAAGAATGGATACTTAGATCCATTTGATTATGAATCATATGCAACTTGTGAATCCTGTTTAATGGGTAAGTTGACCAAATCTCCATTTAGTGGACATGGAGATAGGGCCAAGGACATATTGGAACTAATACATTCGGATGTATGTGGTCCAATGTCTACCCAAGCCAAGGGTGGCTACTCATACTTCATTACATTCACGGATGACTACTCAAGGTTCGGATTTGTTTACTTAATGAAGTACAAATCTGAAGCCTTTGGAAATTCCAAGAATTTAAGAATGAAGTTGAGAAACAAACTGGAAAGAGTATTAAAATCCTACGGTCAGACCGAGGAGGTGAATACTTAAGTACAGAGTTCACACAATTCTTAAAGGACAATGGTATCCTTTCTCAATGGACTCCTCCCTATACACCACAGATGAATGGTGTATCGGAAAGGAGAAATCGTACCTTGTTGGACATGGTGCGATCCATGATGAGCCGTTCACAGTTACCAGTTTCCTTATGGGGATATGCGCTAGAGTCAGCGGCATATCTGCTGAACAGGGTTCCCAGTAAATCTGTGTCTTCCACTCCATATGAGATATGGAAGGGTAGAAAGCCTGATTTTAAACATGTTAAAATCTGGGGCTGTCCTGCCCACGTGAGGAGACATGACCCAGATAAACTGGAATCCAAACCGATAAGTGCAGGTTTGTTGGATACCCAAAAGAAACGTTTGGGTACTACTTTTACCATCCTGGTGAACAAAGAGTGTTTGTCGCCAGGAGAGCTGTCTTCTTGGAAGAGGAGTACCTTACCCAAGAGGACAGTGGGAGTAAAGTAGATCTAGAAGAGGTTCTAGATCCACAAATTGTGCAAAGTCCACCAGGTGAAACATCGGTTCCGGAACCTGTTCAGGAATATACACACATTCAGCGTAGGTCTGGTAGAGTACCTAGACAGCCTGAAAGATATGTTGGACATATCAGTGAAGGCATGTCTTATGATGAGGATGATGATCCAAAGACCTACCAAGAGGCTGTTGATTGTCCTCAGTCAGGGAAATGGCGAGATGCCATGAATTCTGAGATGCAGTCCATGTACACCAACCAAGTTTGGAATTTGGTAGACTTGCCCGAAGGTATTGTACCTATTGGGTGCAAGTGGATCTTTAAGAGAAAGATCGGTGCAGATGGACAGATCGACACTTATAAGGCAAGGTTGGTGGCAAAGGGGTATCGTCAAAGGCAAGGAATTGACTATGACGAAACTTTCTCACCAGTTGCTATGATAAAGTCGATCAGAATTCTTCTTGCCATTGCTGCATACTTTGATTACGAGATCTGGCAGATGGATGTAAAAACCGCTTTCCTTAATGGAAACATTGAGGAGGAAGTGTATATGATACAACCTGAGGGTTTTACATCCAAAGAGTGTCCAGACAAAGTATGCAAGCTTCAAAGATCCATCTATGGATTGAAGCAAGCTTCTCGTAGTTGGAACATAAGGTTTGATGAGGCTATCAAATCTTATGACTTCATTAAGAATGAAGATGAACCATGTGTGTATAAGAAAATCAGTGGGAGTGCTATCACTTTTCTCGTACTTTACGTTGATGACATCTTACTCATTGGGAATGATGTAGGGATGCTATCATCAGTAAAGGTTTGGTTGTCAAAGAACTTCTCCATGAAGGATTTGGGAGAAGCATCCTACGTATTAGGAATACGTATCTATAGAGATAGATCTAAGAGGATGCTTGGCTTGACCCAATCCATGTACATAGATACCATTGTCAAAAGGTTTGGCATGGAAAATTCCAAGAGAGGTCTCATACCTATGAGACATGGGATTATTCTCTCTAAGGAGCAGTCTCCTAAGACTCCTGAAGAGAGGGCAGCCATGGATAGAGTCCCCTATGCCTCGGCTATAGGGTCTATCATGTATGCCATGCTATGTACAAGACCTGATGTGGCATTTGCTCTAAGTGTTACGAGCAGATATCAGGCAAATCCAGGTGAAACACACTGGATGGCTGTGAAATGTATCCTTAAGTACTTGAGAAGGACTAAGGATATATTTCTGGTCTATGGAGGAGGGGACTTGAAACTTCGGGCATATACTGACTCGAGTTTCCAGTCAGACCCAGATGATAGCAAGTCTACATCTGGGTTTGTGTTCACTTTGAACGGGGTGCAGTGAGCTGGAAGAGTTCCAAGCAAGAAACCACTGCAGACTCGACGACAGAAGCTGAGTACATTGCTGCAGCTGAAGCCGCCAAGGAGGCAGTGTGGATGAAGAAGTTCATCACCGACCTTGGTGTGGTGCCAGGTGACTCTGATCCAATCCCATTGCTGTGTGACAACAATGGGGCCATTGCGCAAGCGAAAGAGCCGCGGTCTCATCAGAAGTCGAAGCACATTCTGAGGCGATTTCACCTGATCAGGGAGATAATCACTAGAGGAGATGTACTGGTGGAAAGAGTTCCTTCAGTCGACAACATTGCAGATCCATTGACAAAGCCTCTGTCTCAAATTGTGTTTGAGCGCCACCTAGAGTCTATGGGTTTAAGACATAAAGGTGATTGGCTTTAGTCCAAGTGGGAGATTGTTAGTTATGGGTGTCCTCAAGCCAATCATAACTTGTACAATCTTGTTCTTTGATAATAATAATAAGGCTTTTATATTCATTATGTGTAATTCGTTTATCGTTTCATTATGAAGTCCATGAATATACGCAATGGATATTAATTATGATGAGATCATAACAATGAGATTAATATCCTTTAAACGTATATTCTTAATTGTTCCTAGTCGGGGATATCCGAGAAGGACATCGGATATCCGGTTAGGCTAGTACAGGTTGCACCTGCTCATATGATGAGGGTGGCTGGTCTCATAGTCACTTGTGTGGGGACACTAAGGTGAATCTGTAGGTGCTCATTAGAGAATGAGTTCACTGAACTGATCCGTTATGAATCGCTGGATGGTAATGTTACCTAACTGTCAACCAGCTAGATTCATTGTCACAGTGGCGTGATTGGTCCTTAGACCTGAGACACCAAGGACACCTTGTTGGTGGACTTCTGGGTTTTGACCTTGACTTATAGATCTCTAGCCATGAGGTCTTAATCAGTTAGTGTTCGGATCTAGCGGAATACCTTCGAAGGTGATTGTGTGGTCAATATGGGATCGCTCGCTCTCGGTAATAGGAGAGTGAATGCTCTACGGAAGGATGCCTGATAGTCCCTGGCCAGGGCAAGACTACTTATCAGAAAAGGAGTTTTCTGATATTATTATGCGGCATCTAAACCAAGTGAGTACACACATTAGGGTTTGACAGTTGACCATACCCTAAGTGCACTCGGGAGCATTGTACGAGCGAAGGATTATAGTCACGTGGTAACTGATGATACAAAAGGTTCCTTGAATGGGTTGCTGAACCCCAATGCTTTCCAGGATCAAGTGGTGTTGCTTGGCACCCAACTTGATTGGAAGCCCGGTCAATTATCGTGAGACGATAATTGATTGTGTAATTAATTAATATGAGATGTTAATTAATTACCATAAGTCAATAAAGAGTTATTGAGCTTAATGGGCTGAAAAATTGGACTAGCACTTGGGCCTAGAGGGTCACACGCATAAGAGTTCCGAGCAGACTGGGCAAGGTGTTCTTTATAGACAATGACTGGGTTTTTATGAAAAACCGCGGTGTCTATAAATATACGCTGAGAGTTAAACCCTGGGCAGAAGCTCCAGGCTTAACCCTGGCCGCCCCCCTCCTCTCTCTCTCCCAGGGCGCCCCCCACCCTCTCTCTCCTCTCTCCGGCAGATGGTGGAGCTGAGATCCGGGAGACGCGTGGAGAACGAGGAGATCCCGTCTGCGTCCGGAGCTCGCGTGGATACGTCTAGAGGCCGGACACTTGAACGGCTTGAAGCACCGGCGCCTCCTGCGCCACCTCCTCCCCGGATTCGGGAGTTACGCAACCCCGCAAAGGTAAAGATGAGATCTGCCTGCGCGTGGTTTACCATTTTGTGTTCAATCCGACCGCCGGCAACGATACCTATCTGTGGAAATCGCGTTTCCGCTGCGCCCCGATCGTTTCCTAACAGAGATACAGTCCCCCCAATGGATATACAATACCCAGCTCTCTACTGGACTTCCATTCTACAAAAGGGGCACACTGAGTACAGCCCCTCAGTAGGACGCAACATCCAACACCTTAGCTGGTCTTCCTTTCTACATAAGGGGAAAGCTGAGTATAGTCCCTCAGCTAGACACAACACCCAGCACCCTAGTTGTCCTTCCCTTCTACACAAGAGGAAAATTGAGTATAGTCTCTCAACTGGACACAAGTCTTTCTTTAAGAGAAGAAGGACCAGCTTGTTGAGACCAAGTTCAGGAATGATGAACTTGACTTCCTTGATCTCAACATCAACCTGAGTACTAAAAGTAAATGAACAAGAAGCTCAACCTCTTAGGCTCACAAACTCTCTCCCAAATTTACAATGTCACACAGAAAGAGAAAAAAAGAATGAAGGCTTGAATGTTTGAACGCTTGAGCAGAATACTCCTGACTTTTTGTGTATGCTCATAGTCTCTTAATGCTTCAAAGTCTTCGACTCTTTATAGAGCTTCTGAAGAAGACTATTAAGATAACCGTTTGAGGCTTCATCTTCTTCCTATTGCTCTTTTTCTTCTTCTTGTTCTTCTTCTTCTTCTATTCTCTTTGTATCTAACGTCTTCTTCTTATGTCTAATGGATATTGGGAACAAAAGAGAGTCTTCTTCAGCTTATTCATATTTCCAAAGTCATCGGTGGCAGGTCTAACATTGAGATTGTGTGTACTTGCATGCAATAAATGCTATGATAGAAAACATCTATCAACCCATACCTTATTTGTCTTTAGTCTGCAAGTTCTATTGACAGAGCTGCCATACAAGTTAATCCCTTTTTTACCTACTAGGAAAAGATAGAAAGTGCATAGCATACAGAAAGGGTTTTAGTTTGAACGAATTTCTTGGAGGCAACTGTATTTCAAGAAGCGTGCTTACAGTTAACAAATTTTGAGACTTTGAAGGCGCGAAAAGCAATGTGTTGAAAATATAGAGAGAGAAGGATTTGAGATATGCTTGGCATCATATATTAAAATCATTGTGATATGATGGACATTATTTGAACAGAATATATCACTAATCGTTGTGAGAATCATGAGTGAGATTTCAATAATCTATACATCTAAAGCATTTAAAACAATATGTTTACTAATCAATATATTTGAAGTCAGATTAACACTAATCGAAACGATACTAACTCTTTGTTCAGTAATCGGAACATTTATAACATTTATAACATTGATCGATATAAACTTTGTTCACTAATTGATACAAGTTTAGAAGCAGTAATTGGTATGAGACTTGTTCATTAATCGATATAAAGCTTCTTCAATAATCAATGTGCACACATATTGTATGATGAAGTACATGCTCATATATGACGAAGTACATTTCATATTAAAACAAAGCAGTATTCGTGCATGACGAAGTGAACTTCGTATATAACAAAGTGGACTTCGTGCATGATGAAGTGATAAGTAAGCTTTGTGTATGACGAACTGAACCTTCGCATATGACGAAGTAAGCTTTGTGCATGACGAAGTGAACCTTCGCATATAACGAAGTGAACTTCTTCGTTAATTGGTCGAAACTTGCTCTAAAATCGTTATGGCACTATAGTCTCTAGTCAATATACATTGAACTGTAATCGATATGGATTTATAGTACAAATATTTAAAGCGAAAGAAATTATATTATTTCTTGAAAAAAATATTATTAAATATATTCATAATATTCATGAGTTTTAGTTATCACCAAAACATAAGGATAAATATATGTGAATGGTTCAATAATCTCCACCTATCACCACCACCTTAACAACCCAAATTTTAAAATCATAAATAAATAAAATAAATAAGTTGAAATTAAATTTATACAAATAATTAAGTAAGGGTTCAAAATCGGATTCAAAGGTAAAAGAGCCAACAAAAAATTCTTATTATCATATGTGCTGAATTGTGATGGAATGAGATGAAAATTTATAATTAGAAAATAAATAATGAAATACAATGATGGGTAAAGAAATTGTGCCAATAAGAACGCAATTGGGATAATGGAACCCTAAACAGTACTTAAGACGATAAAATTGGATAATATCATAAATCTGTTATCTTATGTGCAAAATCAATGCAGAATCAAATGAAAATTTGTGAAATAAAATTAAATAATAGAATACAAAGAATAGTAAAGGAATTTGGACAATTAAACATGGTTGGGTTAGCAAAACCTTGAGCAATGCCGTAAGGCGATAAAACCCGATAATCTCGAGAACTTATTATCACATGTCGAAAATTGCAACAAAGTCAGACAAAATTTCATATGTGTAAACTAAATATTGTATTGTAAAGATTAATGAAGAAACTTGGGCCAAACAAAACCTCTTGGGCCAAGTTTAAAGCCAATTGGGATTGAATATAAGAATAATCGTTAAGATAAACATGTTATTATCACATGTACGACACATATTTTAACAATTGAATAAAAATTATGGATAGGCATAAAATGATATTATCTAACATTCCATCAAGAAATTTGGGCCAAGCAATGTGTATTGGGTAAAAAAAAATCAATAGAAAAATACCCAGAAATTTGCAACATATAAAAGGGGTTTAGTTAATGGGCTAATTAGGGTTAACTACATATTAATTAAGCTTATAAAAATAACCCAAATTTGTGTCCCTTCATGGGGTGAAACTTTCCTCATCTTCCTTAACCCTAATCAAGCTAGAAAATCTTAGAAAAATTTGGAAACTAGGTTGGAAATTTGTAACCCTCAATTTGAGTCATAATAGGACTCTTAATACAACCTTACCCCTATATATATCAGCCATAAACCCTTGTGGGATTAATTAACATTGTGTTGTCGTGTTAAGGAGGTGCTCTTGGATGGCTGGAGAGGAAGGATGAGGCGGATCCATCCCGTTCTTCATCCCCTTGCATTCTGCATCGACCTGAAAATGACCTAAAATTAGGAGCAATCAAAGGTAGATAATCACGGGCACAAACCTAACATGGAATATACCATCTGAAACCCCTTTGAGTATACTTTCATTTGCCTCTATTTTTTCCCAATTTTTATTGTGTGTGTAGAGACTATTAAGCATTTTCTGATCATCACGTAGTTTTAGGACTTTTCTTATTCATCTCATGATTCATGTGTCCCTAGGTCAATTTGAGTCAAATAAAAACCATAGGGTTCTTCTATATCAAGTTTCCAATAAGTTTCATGTTGATAGTTTTGTCTAAAACACCTAAAACCTCGAGTTTTAAGCCAAAACACGAGATCGCACAATTCAATCCGAGATCGGATTGGGCACCTTAATCATGTCCAGTCTAGACGACATGATTTAAGGCCTTTGAAGTGCGCCCACCTCAGTGGACGCAATTTTGAAAGGTTTCTAACAATGTCTGATCACCCTAATGCAATTTAGAACCCAACCCTAATCCCTATATGCATCGGTTTATGCACTATTTCAGTTTTCAGGCCATCGTTAAAACACGTCCAGTCAACTAGACGCAATTTAAAAGACTTTTTCCGCTCACCTGAAGCCTCAATTTTTGTGTTAGTTTGAATTTCATGTCCACCATGAGATTGGATAAAGGTGTCTAGTCAAGTGGACACGATTTAGACATAGAACGATAAAAGGCCTACTTAAGTATTTTAACCATTCCGAAAGCATGTCGACTAGTACTAACGCAATTTCACTGCTTTCTAAAGACCCGTTGTTTCAATGAACCTATTGTTTTAAGTTTCTACAGTGTTTATTCAAGTCAATAAGTGTCCAACTCTCTAAAAGTAATTAACCACATGTTAATAACATGAATATGATTCTAATGTTCTACATGAAAGTGATGGATCATTCTCTTCATGTGATTATGCTTCATTTTGTCCTTGTTTTCCAGCTTATTGTTAAAAATTTCATGATGCAAGTTTTGTAATAATCATGCTTTTTGCGAACATATGTTATGCTTAAAGATTAGCCTTACTTTATGTAAGCTTTCGTGAATTGATACTTGCAATTTGTGGACTTTCCAAATTTTGGATTTACTTTATTTGAGATACTTTCCACCATTTATATGAGTTATTGCCATTCTAATGTATGCACGATTCCGTGTACGACACTTTCACACTTGCACATTAGGCACACCCCTCTTGACGAATTGGAACATCTCTGTTAGACATTACATTCTGGAAAAACTAGAGACATTTTTGTTAAGACCTCCATAAGCCTCTGTACTCTATGAATTCCCTCATAGAGACTGAGCTAGTTGTGCCATGAAGTTTCATGGAGTTAGAGAGAACTATGTTCCATGTACGACCTATCATACGTCATATATCTTGTTAAGACACTAAAAATTTATGTAACTTAAATACACCATTATGCTATCCGTTTGAACTTCTTAAATTCATATTTCTTGTTATTTTTGAACTCTCAATGTACCTTTGGAATCCATGAGAAATCGTATTCTTGTTTCCATGTGCTTATTCTTGGAATCCATTGGCCATCATATGATTTGTGCGATCAGCACTACTTGGGACTTCGGTCCAATGACCAATGTCTGTACAAATAAGGGTTTTGTCTGGTCCTGGGGAGGACTGTCCCTATGTACTTATTAACCGCAGGAGTATGGACTTGTGGTGTGTGGCATAACATCGGAATGTATGCAAGATTTGAATATGTCTTCATGTGATACGATATGTTTGACTATCTGTATGATTATTTGATATGTGTGAAATATGGCTAATTCTTATATTGTTCATTTGATACGTACTCGTTCTAGAATCCTTGTTCACTTCTTGTTACTCAACTCCACGAATTACTATAAACCCATCGATCTGCTACTCTTTGTTGAACCACTCTTATATGTTACCCTTATATTTTAGTGATAACAAAACTTATGATTAACTTAAATATTATGAATATATTTAATATCATGTTTTCCTAATAAATATAAATTTATGGTGCTATCGCTTCATGATTTGCACTGGAAAGCCTAATCGATTGTTGTTCAATGCACATCGATTACTGACTAAGTGCCACATCGATTTCTATTCAAATACATTGATTACTGTATTTAAAGTCAACATTGATTTCATTAGAACATCGATTTCAGCTGAACACCGACTTCACTTAAACATCGACTTCCTTTAAACATTGATTCTGTTAAAACATCGATTTCATTTCGTTTAAACATCGATTCTATTGAAACATTGATTCATTTCGTTTAAACATCGACTCTCTTTGAACATCGATTTCATTTAAACATCGACTCTGTTGAACATCAACTTCATTAGAACATCGATTTTAGTTCAAACATCGATTTTTGTTTAAACATCGACTACATACATGCATTACATTGAAACAACGATTACATTAGAACATCGATTGTCTTTCACATCGACTCTATTATACTTAAACATCGATTTTTGTTTAAACATCGACTACATACATGCATTACATTGAAACAACGATTACATTAGAACATCTATTGTCTTTCACATCGACTCTATTATACTTAAACATCGATTTCCTTTATATTTCAGATGTTTCAAAATGTCTTTGGCACCCAAATGAAAAATCAAATATACTTCACATGTTTATATTATTATTTCTCTATCTAACTAAAGATCTTCTTCCTGTCTATCCTTCAGGATAGGTGAGATATTGTCAGCAAAGATCATGGACTTACACATAAGAAGGTATGGACTTTCTATCAGAAGACTCTTCTAATCTAACCTTTTCTGCCTTGCATTTAATGCCTGCATGTCCACCTCTATACACAGTCAACTCTTGGACTTGCTGATGGCATCCTTGGATGTTCGCACTAAATAGAGTATTTTCCTCCATTCCAAGTAGCCAGTAGGCTCAAGAAGAAAGTCGTTACACAAAAGAAGAAGAAGAAGAAGAAGAAGAGGAGATGAGTAATGGATCAGAGTGCTCTAACGGTCATCTGTCAACAGATCTGGTCAAGCTGTTCCATAAAAGGGAGAAGGAAAAGAAGAAGAAACAAGAGTGTACCTGAAGATCATTCAAAGAGTGTACATCCAGTGAGGTTCCAAATTCATACACACTCGAGCAAGAAAGAAAGAGAGCTCGAGCCTATTCAAGCTGTAGCATTCAAGCCGCATCTTCCTTCTTTCTCATTCTCTCTCTGTGCATCATTGTAAATCTGGGGGAGAGTATGTGGTTGAGAGCTAGAATTCCTAGTGTTCATCTTGTAATAGCTCTCGGTCTGTTCTTTCTTTTTAAAGAAAGATTTCTATCTAGCTGGAGGACTGTATGCAGTATTTCTCTGCCTGTGTGGAGAGAAGGCCAGTTGAGTTGCTGGCGGGTTCTGTCTAGCTAAGGGATTGTTCTTACCACTTCCTTTTGGGTAAGGGAAGAACCTAGTTGGGGTTAGTGTCAGCAGAACCGCACTGAGGTTTGTTTCAGGAGGTTGGCTTCTTGACCTGTAATAGAAGTGAGTTTCCTTCCTACTCGGAAAGGAAGAGGACCAGCAGGGAGCTGGGGGTTTGTATATCATTGGGGGGATTGTACCACGGTTAGTGAAATCTCAAGATTTGCTTGGGGACTGGACATAGGTCTTCCTTTTGAGAAGTACCGAACCAAGATAAAATCTCTATATTCATTTGTGTGATTGTTTAAATTTACTTCCGCACTGCTACTCTATATCACACACTATCACATTCACTAACGAAAGTTTTTAAGTTACAATTTCTGTGTTTTAGTTTCAGAGTTTATGTAGCCTTTCTATTCACCCCCCTCTAGAAAGCTAGCTGCCAACCGTACGCGGGCCAACACTCTTATCTATCACATGACTCATGTTTATCGTTATTCCATCATTGTAGAAATTCTACATGTTAAAATGTTAATCACTTATATCATCGCACGTACCTTGAGATATAAATGTTACTCGGTGAATGTGCTCATACCTACTTTCTCTAATCTTTTCAAGTAGCGAGAGGGAAAGTTAAGCTTAATGATCGGACTTGTGCGCCTAGTGTGGAGTGCATTTAGAGAGTCATTGTTAATTCTAGAGTGGTCATTGTTGTAATTTTTACCTTTCTTGTGAGAGATAGATAGATTAGTAAGCGGAGAGTGTTTTTATTTTGATATTGGAGATTTAATATTCATTTATGATGAATGAAAGAAGAGATTTTGACTATTGAATTGTGGGCTCTACTTTGTATTATTTATTCATCCATGGATTCTGTATGCTTTCTTGTCGAGTCTCCCAATTTATTCTGCTGCTAAAAATCGGGGACGTGACACCCCCAATTTAGCAACAAAATAAACTGGGAGTGTAAGCAGATACATAATATATCAAGTAGTCATGTATGTCAGAGCAACTAAAGACAACAATTGGATAATACAAACTTTCTATTTATTGATAATCAATCATTAAGTCTATAACAATCATTGATTTAGAGCCATTACATAGGACCCATCATGACACTTGATATTGGAAAGAAACTAAACAAACTAACTAGACTCTACTATACTATGATGCTACAACAACTCCACTAAATTGATGCCAAGTCGCTCATCACTCTTGTCCATCCCCATTGTTATGTGTAACATCCACCGACTTACCTAAAAAATATTAATAAGCACTTGATGAGCGAACGCTCAGTAGAACTTTTATCTCATGAACCAAGTAATACTTTAAGTAATTAACATGTTGATAGGCAGAGTAACTACATGATGCATAGCGATTCATGATATAGGGAAAGAGCATGGTGATATCAAGCAATAGCGAGCAAAATGTCTAAGTGTTGAGTAATAACTAGTAACATGTATAGCAAGAGAGAGAATTGGTCATGTTATGAGTAAATACCCACTAGGGCAAATAGTACAAGTAAAGTCAAGTAATAGCACGTCTAGTAAATTGCACGAGTTGATTGTCGTAGATTAATTGAGATAGTATAGCACTTGGGTGTAATGTCAGACACCTTGATCAGTTAACTCCCACAGGTAAATAGTACTTTTGGGAGCTCCTCCCAAGACTAGATAGAGCCATTTATATTGCCAAGCATTAATTATATTTGTTATCTAGACAATCAGTTAACAACCATATAGAGTACCAAGAAAATATGAGAAGTGTAGTTGAATAGATGAGTCCACCATGAGAGAAAGAGAATAGATGAGAGAGAAATGACTAGATGAGAGTTTCTACACTATCTAGAAACCTAAAAGTGGTCGTGCATGAGAAACATCGCAAGAAACACGATAGTAACCACTACAAACAATTCTCTCACGTACTGACAATATGGTAGATAATGAGGTCTACCAATTGGCCACGACCAGAATGCGATCAGGGGGTCGCATGGGTTAATAGAGAAGATGTGGTCATTCTGTTAGCCGCATTCTCATCGCGGTCAACAGACAAGGCTCGTTCACAAGGAGATAATCTAGGCTGGTTGGATCATGTCGTACAAGTACAACATGGTCCCTTAGATTGCATAGGTGTTTGTGGTACAACTAGCTCGGCATCCTAGAGGAATTCCAGGCTTACAGAGACCTACAGAGGCCTTGACAAAAGAGTTCCAGTCTTGCAAAAGGAATACCAGATAGAGGGGAGGGTTCTCACAACATCAAGAAGGGCTTGAAACAGTTGTTCGGCATTCTAGAGGACTTCTGGAACAATAGAGTCCCAGTAACAGTTCTCTAAAAAGACAGGTCCTTTAATTCATAGGGGCTTATGTGAAAATTTTTGATCTATTAACTAGATAATTTATGAAGTATTTTAAGACATGTTTGAGTTTAAAGGGTATGAGTGTAATTTTGTGAGACAATCATGAGATAAGATCAATGATATCGTAGGAGATTGAGAGAACCATTAAGACTTAATTAACATTGTTTCAACATAGATCAAATTTTAATGGGTTGAACAATCATTTTATGAGTTTAAATATAAGTTAAATGAACTGTTCACGGGTTAAAATAGGGAGTTAGAATGCGATGAGGTGAACAGTCGCGTTCAGAATGCAGTCTGGGTGCATGACACGATCTTTTTAAGTGAAAGTGTCGGGTTAGGGTGCCGCAATCAGAACGTGTCGTATCGAGCTGTCGCGTTCTAGTCGTGGTCATTAAGGCCACATCGTTTTAGCACAGAAAGCACTTCCATGACATAGAGAAAAAGAAACACTTAGACAGTACATGAAAAATCATAAAAATGGTCTTGAATCAAAGCTAACAAGCTTATAAGAACATTTAGAAACAAGGAATTTGACATAAGATCATCGATTTAACAAGATTTAACATGAAGAACAAGTCTCATGATAACATGAACAATTTGAACTTTAGATGCAAAATACTCTTTGTATGGATGATAAAAATTGGGGAAAATGTTGAGATTGTGTTGCTGACATCAAGATCAACCTACAAAGATATTTCATTAAGTTTTTATTGAGAGAATGCCTACCTCTAAACAAAATTTGGACTTTAGGGTAAAACGGGATGAACTAGTTGAAGAACACCTTGTGCTTCCCTCCACAAGTTTCTCCTCTTATGGCCTTCCCTTCACGTCCTAGTCTCCAAGCAGCAATAGGGTCGGCCATGGGGGATTTGAGGTGTATTTGTAGAATTTGACTTTTTATTTCCTAATATAACTCTAACTTCTTTTAATTACAAAATTTCCATGTTTATCTCTATCTCTTAAGCCTTCCAAGCTCCAATTAGAGTTGGATTGGGTTGGAAACTTGCTTTCCAAGTTAGGATAGGTCTTAAGTATGTAAATTTCATCATTATTGAATATATTTATGTTAATTTAGCCTAATTTACCTAAAGGGATAATGGGCATTATGAATTAAATATTAATATCATATTATTCTATTATTCTTTGCTTAATTTTGGTCCAATACTTTTAATATGGATCATTATTTAAGCCCATTAACTTATTTTTCTTATTGGATTTTATTTTAATTTATTTATTCTTTGGAGGTTTAATTTATTTATTTATTTATTTATTCTCTAATAATCTAGATAGCTACACCACCATAGTGGAATATAATCGATTAACTAGGCATGCATTGATTATGATCTTACTAGGACTTAGTCACAAAACAGAACTATGACAGTGAGACATAATCAATTATCAAGGTCATATAATCAATCAGTCCACCTTGTGTAGGACTTAGTCACCACCATAGTAAGACATAATTGATTATCGGAGTCATATAATCGATTAGTCCATACTGTGTGGGACTTAAGTTAGAACGTCAAAACTTCACCACATAGAGGTATAATTAATTTTCACAATCGATTATGGTCACTTTGTTGGGCAACTTAGCTAAAACTAGCAAGAAAAAGGTACTTGTTAATCGAACTTGTTAATCCAAATAGAATGCAAATATAATATCCAATCCACTGTTACAAAATAACTAAAAGTCCAAACTACAATTATTCCTCGTACGCTAATTCTAAGAAAATATATCAATAGTCTTTACTCCTCTCTATCAAAGTCAGATCTAGCAAACTCCTCTCCTCGGTCTTCAATTACTCCTGAAATAATCAACAAGGGTGAGTCTATGCAATAGATTGAGCAAGTGAATTAGGAATTTAAATCCACAATCTACATTAGAGCATATTTTATAAAAAAATATGATAATTCATATATCATATAAACATACACGTGATATCATATATATAAAGCCCTATGGTATAGCTAATCAAGTACATTCCATTACACTAACATTCCTTAATAAACAATTCTCATGGATATAAATTTGCATCTATATTATGTAACAATTAAACATGTAATGTAGTTTAATCAATTTAACAATAATAATCAATAATTAACATGGAATCTTATAAAACATATGCAATAACAATAATGGTGGTGATGTCATTGGCAATATCATTAGTTCAATAATGATACAATAATAATAGCAATAGTAATAGCAATACCAGTAGTAGCAACAATAACAGTAATTGGAACAGTAACCAAACCACTACTAGAAGGACAATCAGCCAGTCAGTATTTAATCACCTAAGTAAAATAGTTGTAAGTCTTGGTTATTGAGCAAAACTAAGAGAAGTCCTCTTCACCCTAACCAAGAGGACGTGCAAGCGGGCTGACCTCCATGATTTCATATTTGTTGTCCTCGGGGCTAGTAAATAGTGTGAGTATTCCTGTAGGGGTTATTTCTATAGTATGTCAATATCTCCCTTCCTTTTGGCTTATAGTAAGTAATAACCATGTGATGCATATGATCACATACATTGTACATGCAAGAACAATATTAAAACATATAGAGCAAATTAATTAATAGTCCTCGACTGTAACATAGGAGGTCATTGTTGTAACATGACTTAACATTTACTCTAACAGAGGATAACACTTACTGTAATGAGTTACAGCGCTATCAAGAACTAGAAAATAAGTCAAATATTTGATAAAAACTTCTAATTAATTTGCCCAAACATATATCATGCTATTCTGGTTAACTTTAAGTAAATATTTTAGGAACTTAAACATGCTGTTAATTTATATAATTACATATATTTAACCTAATTTAGAACATAGCATATGTATACCTTTAAGAACATAGAAATAATTACAATGCTCTGAAAAAGATGAAAAATAGACAGAACATAAGTCTCAGACTATAGACTAAACTCTAAAATTTTCATATTTTTTGATGAACATATGATTTACTATAAATTACAGACCACTATCCTACATAGAAAATATATTTGAAAAATACTTAACCAGCACAGAAAATCCCTTGGACGATACCATATACTAACGTTGTTAACAAAAATATCTACAAAAAAAATTATGATTTAACTCATCATAAATAGTGCATATCAAAATTTCCTTTCTATTTCCTACATAGTTCCTCATGAATAAAAATAAAATATAATCACGGTATTCATAAATTTATCTATGCATTGCATGAAGTTACTGTAGCATTATAATAACTTAATTTACATGTTAGAACATTCAATACATCTATCATTCTCTAAAACACCCAATTTTGTAGTAAACAAAGATATGATGAAATTTGGAAACAAGAAATAAACGACGACATTGACTGTTGTTCAAAGGAAATAAATGGCACAATTCTGTGCTGCCAAGAATTCTTGATGTCACATTATTGTGCCATCAGAAAAGCTTGGCAGCAATACATCTTGCCGTCGAGTTTCAGCCGATAGGAAAAACACTGGTTTGAATCGTTGATTGAACTATAAATTCGCTTAGGATAGGCCATAGAAAAATTTGAGAAATTAGGAAAACTTAAAGGGTACAATTACAAATCTAAACCCTCAATTTCTTGCATGGATTACTGTAGCGTAGTGGTCATTCGGATCGAGGTTTATCGGTTCAGGTGACCAGTGTGTGGCCTTTGGTTTGTGTTTGAAGAGTTTCGCAGATTGTTTGGGCATTATAGGACGAGAATTCAGGCCCAGGGCGCCCACTGGTTCACTGTCTGTGAACGTGACGGGGGTGAACGTCGCGTTCTTAACTTGACGATTCAGGGCGTCTTGATCACATTGCCGCTGTTTGGGGTCATTCGGCTGCATGTCCGCCGCATGGCACGCGTAGAGCAGTCGACTGGCATCAGCGGTGAGAAGGCGACGGTCGATGCCGTCACGTTCTTGCCGCGACAGCCAGATGCGTCGCGTTCTTAACTGTGAAGGGTTAAGAACCTAGGTCGGCCAAACAGAGCTCAAAAAGCTCTGCTCAGTCGGAAGGAGGGTTTTGCGGTTGGATTTCAGGTGATTCGAGGTTTTGGTGCTGGTTTCGGCTTGCTCTCATCGCGAGGACATGGTATGGAGCGGCGGAAATGTCGAACTATCATCGTTCTTCACATACTTCGCGTTGGAAGGGAGATTCTACCTTGTTTCTTGTTATAGATCGTGTGTGTAGCATGTTTAATCCATGGAATGAGTTGTAGATGATAAATGGCATGCTAGTGTAATGGTCAGAACGATTATAACTGCTTTACAAGGACGTTTGCATGGTTTGCATGGGGTTTCTAGAGATGGAACCCCGGAGTTGGGGCTCTGTCTGTAAAGGCGACGGCCTAGGGTGTCATGTTAAGAACGCGACAGCCCGATCCGTCGCGTTCTTCTTCAGAATGCGTCGTATCGAGGTGTTGCATTTTGAAGGCGACGGAGCACCCTGTCGCCTTCTGGCTTCCGAAGGCTGTGAGTTTGTGCATGGTTACGTGATTATCGTTTGGCTTTATTTCTTATTCGTAATGTTGGTAAGCGGTGCATTGGCACCCGTCGAGGTTGAGGACTGCTGTGTTTGCTTGGTTTGTGAGTACGTGATGAGTAGTACGACACCTACTGTGGTAGTGATACCCCGAAATTTCATTCATTTTATATTATGCATGTGTTATTTACCTGTTTATGTATATAGTGTATGTATTAAAATGTGCATATTTCAATTTCTAAATTTCTCATGTGCATATGTAAGTATATAAATACATTATTTTTTGTGAATGTAAGTAATTAACTAATCTTGTACATGTAGTACTTATTTAGAAACTATACATAGTATATTTAATTAATCTTGTGCATGCAAATATGTAAATTTTGCTATACATCTTATAGGTATATATGTGAGTTAATTTTGTATGCATGTGATGAGTATAAATGATGAGTATAAATGTACATATTGTATTTACTTATTTCAAGTACAATATATGTAACTATGTTGTGTAGATGTGTGTATATATATATATATGCCAATTTGAGTGTGTGTATGCAAGTTAATTATGGTTGTATAGATTATTCTTATTTAACTTTATGCATGTTGTATCTCAATAATACTATGCATGTACTATCTAACTAATGAAGTGCATATTATACTACTTATTCCACGGATATTGTGTGTAAGTATACGTTGTACATATGTATATATGTATGTTCATCTTATGTATGTGATATCTATCTAATTCTATACAAATTAAGTTGTTCATAGTATATATATGGTACTTGAATAATATTGTGCGTATGATAGGTAAGTATTGTCATTTACCTTGTATGTACACGTGAGTTACTTTCGTACATGTATATCTTTAAGTGTGCATGCATTATCTTACTATCGATGTACGTGTTATATTATTTAGAAACATGCATGTTGTATGTAATTACGTTGAGTACATGTATGTATGCATATGTTTAACTTGATACATATGATATCTACTTGTTTCAGTACCCATTAAATGGTGTATGATGTGATTGTGTAACTATTTTGATGTATATGTTTGTTTGGGCTGAAGTGCACAGTTGGTGGCAGGATACTGTGCCACTGACTGCCAGGCCAGGGTTGGCGTCCAGATCGATGGATGCCAAGTACCCCTGCTGGCGGCACAAAAAGGTGGATGCCAAGTTCCCCGTGTGCAGGCCGGTTCAGATTTAGTAACGCTCGCATTTGGTCCGGTTTCAGTTTAGGAAAGTCTTGTGTAACCGTAGGAGGCCTGCCATAGTGCGTACCCAACCTACCCAACTAGGGGTGTACAACGGTTCGGTTTGGTTTCCCCATTTTTTGGGGAAACCGAACCGAACCGAATCCCTCCATTGAACCGAACCGAACCGGTTCGATTCGGTTCAAACCAAATTCAGGATCGTTGGCGTTTCCTGGGCGAAATAAAGGCATTTTTTGGGAAAACAACTGGTAAAAAGGCGAAATTTGCAGGCGCCTGCGAGTTTCGAACTCGCGCCAGCACGCCTGCTGTGCCATGGAAGGCTTCTGCCACTGCGCCACCGTCGCTTTTTTGTTTAAATATATTATTTATATAATTATATATATATATATTCGGTTCATTTCGGTTTCCCAACCTGAAACTGAACCGAACCGTGAGGTCCATGAAACCGAACCGAACCGAACCGAACCGGTCGGTTCGGTTCGATTTTTCGGTTTGGACCATATTTTGCACAGCCCTATACCCAACCTTATAAAAACACCCTTTTCTGGCTGCGCCAAGTCTTTTTGTGTGATGGGAAAAGCTAGGGTTCTTATGGAGAAAAGCTAAACTTCCAAGACTTCGATCCGGCGACTGGAGGAGTTTCGTGGAGGTCTACAACGACTGGAAGATAGTTCAACCATCAAGGAGGAATCCCCAACTCCGAGGATCAACCCACATCAACAGGAGAATCAGATTTGAAGAGTTTTTGAGCACCTTCTTGGTAGGGCCGAGGAGGGTTTCATCGATGAAGTTTGATCTTCTAGGATTTATTTAGAGGCAAGTAAACCATTGATGTCAACCCTATACATGTCTCCTTAAGTCCTAACATTTTTTCGGATTTTTCCTCGTGTCTTAGACCCTCCAATTTCCCCGTGCATGTGAGTGCTGTCTGTGTAGTCTGTTGTCTGGAGGTTGGCGGCAACATCCTGTGCCGCCAAGATCATGTGTTGGCGGCAGGGGATTGTGCAGTTGACTCAGTAGGCGGCCAACACTGTGCCGCCAAGTTCCTCAGTGTTCTGAAAACTGCTGTTTGATCTTCTTTAAGATATTTAATTGATTTCCGGGTATGAGTGTATGCTGTAAATTTTATGTGGAGTCAGAGGTGATCAATAGGTCATGTCATGAGGTTATACTGAATTTTCATGATTTGTGTTAATTATTAGAATTCTGATAATTGAACTGTGAGCATAAAATGACCATGTTTAATCTGTGTAAATAGGTCAGTTGTGAGTTAGGGTTTCATGAATTTTCTGCAATCATGTGATGACTGTATTTATGCATTGGCACTATTATATTTGACTGTTATACAGTAATTCCTACTTAAGAGAAATTAGTGAGAAATGCACCTGTAATTATTTTTAATTGTTATAAATATAATTACTATTCAAAAAAATTTGTAAAAATCAGAATATACTATGTTTATTGTTTTTAAGCTGTTATAAAAATTTCATGATGTTTTGATGACAGTAGGTACTGTTATGGTTTTAAATGAGAAAATGGCCATGTTTAGCATGTTAGGTTTAATTATGTGTAAATCAAGGGTTAACAACATGTTAATATCTTGTTTCAGGTTGTTTATCATTGTTAAACAATAAGAGTGAATTCTGTAAACTGAAATGTAAATGTTATGCAAAGTGTATGAAAAAGGGATTAAAGTGTGTATATTAAGCATGAGTAAAATGTGACGAAGTATGATAATATGATTAATGTAAAATTTGGCCAAGAGTGACACTACTACCATAGAGGTTCGAGAGCTGTACCATAGAAAAGTTCATATGGAAGGCTCAACGTTGTGAAAAGTATATCCTAAAGGGCATTAGGATGAAAACCTGGAAGTGGACAAGTACCACTAGATAGGGTGGAGAGGGCTTCTTCCGGTCTGCGCAGTTACCAAGATTCGCCACTAGATTGCCCAGGTGGCGGGTATGTGTTATGAGATGCGATGTGCTATGAGATGAGCTATGTGCTATGAGATATGTGCTATGCGATATGGGTGTGTGCGTCCTCTAGTAGGTAGTTAGGACTATGTGTCACGGCAATTTAAGCGATAAAATATGAATAAAGTGTAAAGTAATATGTGGATGTGGCACGTGGTGAGTGCAAATGATATGTTACGTGATAAGTGAAAGTGCAAGAATAAATAATGTGAAGATTATGTGAAAAGATATGTAAGGGAGAGCAAATATGAATGGGAATATGATTACAAGTGAAACCAATATAATAAGTGCATATGTTCATACTTTCATGTATTAATACTTCAAATACAATATCATGTTTAGTATCATGCCATGTAGTTTATTAATCTTCATGAAATCGTGTATGTGAATATACATATGTAGACATGGAAATTATGCAACGTAAGAGATGAACATATGGAATTGCTAAATGAATAAGATAAAGTGTGAATAAATCAAATTCCATGTAATTGAGTTTATTTCATGTCAAAGCAGCAAGTAAAGTGTAGTTATGAAGGTGATAAATACATGAAAGAATGTTTAGGTTCCATGCTAGATGTAATGTTTACTTAGTACAAAGTTCCATGCTTTAATTACTTTGTAACGTCGCGCATTTTTCGGATCATCATGGATCCGTGTTTAGTAGGTTTAGTAGCCGATGTATGGCCCATGAGTTTGAGTTTCAGGTGTTGCGCATTTTGTGAGGCTTAGTGGGCCCAAAGCGCTCACAGGTTTTCTGCCTGTGAACGCGACAGGGGTGTGTGTCGCGTTCTGAACGCGATAGCCCTGGTGGTCGCGTTCTTGTTACCGCTGTTGAGCGGCGACGTCTGCATGCACGCCAAGTGTCGTGCACTGGGTGACCTACTGACGTCGGGCTTGAGAAGGCGACGGCCTCCCACGTCGCGTTCAGGTTGCGACATAGAGCTACGTCGCGTTCTCAACTGCTATGCGTTTTTAAGGAACCCCAGCCGAACAGAGCTTTGAGAAGCTCAGCTCGGCCGGAGGAGGCTGCTGCACGGGTTTCTTGGCGATTCGAGGTCCTGGTGGAGTTCTCGGCGCGCTCTCGCCACGAGGACGTCGCGTGGAGCGGGGGAGACTCCGAGAGAACTCCGGTTTTCGCGTTCTTCGCGAAGGTAGGGTGTTTCTACCTCGTTTGATTGAGTGGAATGCTCGTGGTGTGGATTTGATTCGTTTAAAGCTTAAAGAACATTAGATACCATGCTAGGGTATCCATTAAAGCATGTAAAATGAGAATTAATTGTGTTTTGAATGGTTTGAAATGGTGATCCGTGGAGTTTCTCTCGGATTAGGGTTTGTGCCTGTGAAGGCGACAGACCTTGCCGTCGCGACAAGGTCGCGACAGGCCGACCCGTCGCGATAGGGTTTCCCATTGCGACAGGTCGGGGCGTCGTGTTCTGAAGGCGATCTG
Organism: Colocasia esculenta; assembly: GCA_014218235.1. NCBI lineage: Eukaryota > Viridiplantae > Streptophyta > Magnoliopsida > Alismatales > Araceae > Colocasia > Colocasia esculenta. The sequence goes on from CM024766.1 coordinate 47,742,965, forward strand.
GCCCCTTGTCGCGACTTCAGCCAAGAGGTCTGGACATGTATGCTTTTAGTGTTGTGGTTAAACGATTATTCATATTTGTTGTGCATGGCAATGATAGGTGGAGCCAGTGCACTTGTTACGCTCATGGAGCGTGTTGTTCACGAGATGGACATGTTTTACATGGTTAATATGTTATGTACATAATCGGCTTGGTGTTTACGTAGTAAGTATGGTGCATTGGCACCTGTAGCGCTCTTGGAGCATACTGTCCATGTGTTGGACATGTTGTTTATGTGAATGACATGTGGTGCACCTGGCTGGTGTATTATACATGTGGTGTCTACGTGGTTTGGATGCCGTGCAAGTGGTTTGTGTGTGCATGGCACATCATACGTTATTGTGTTTATTGTATCTTAATTATTGTGTTAGTCCGTGGTGTTGTGGCAGTAAGGTTCACGTTTGAACCTAGCCTTGATCCTTTATGATCTTTTATAGATAATCCTAGATGGATAATTAGTAAAGTATAAGTATGGTTATTATGTGATTATCGTGTAATGTGTTTAGAGTGGCAGTGGAGGTCACAAGGTGACCGATGACGGGCCGTAGTGCTATTATTAATATGGTTTATGTGTCTGGTTGTGTAGGTTAGCCTGTAAGTCACAAGGTGACTGGAACAAGCTATTCCTAACATATATACCGTGATTGGTAATAGAAAGTGTTTATGTATATCATGGTTTGGCTTGCCGAGTGTGGTGGTCCGGCGCCTATTCCGGAATGCCTCTCTACTCGGGTACCCTAGGTTCTTTGTGAGCCAGGCACGTGTGTTTGTTGTGCTCGGGGTTTGTCCCGGTACAGTGTGGTACCGTCGAGGTCTGTGTCGTCTTCCTGGACACCCTCACTCCTGTGTTTGAGTTGTACGTCCGGATGAGGGAAAGACGGCAGTGGGACAACGACTTCCCAGAGCTTGTTTTTAGTCGCTTGTAGCGCGCTCGTAGTTGGGGGTACGGACACCAGTAGTCGACACTGGTCCCCAGATAGTCCTGTTTTCCAGTGCCTCACTTTAGGGTGCTCCGGCCAGAGACCCTAGAGGTGCCAGGCATGGACCTGCAGTTGTGTGTCTACAGGTGTGGTGTTGGTTGGTTTCCACAGTTGTTTGACTTGTTCTCGTGGAGCGGCAGTTGGACCTTTCATCCGTGTAACGCCCCAGAAATTTAAAATATTAAGAAAATAGAAGTAAATTGGTTAAAATACCTTAGGGTTATTAATAAATTGTGATAATTGGATGATAGACTTAATTAGTGGTAATGAACATTATCCCAGTGTCGTACCTCGAAGTGCGTGCCTCCACAGTGCGATACTGGAAAACGACAACGAAATAAAATCCGAGAACATCATAATTTCCATAAAAATGTGGAGAAATCAAATATGTAATTATCTGAATTTTTCGACGTACGGATTTCAAGGTACAGTCGACGCGACCATTTTTCGGGTGATTTTTCACCTAGTGTAAAATAAATTCTAAAAATTAAACTAAAATCACCATAATTTGCAAAACATTTACATTAGCCTATGGCTGAAATTTCAACACAAATGGACATCATTTGAATATGTTTACGTGAGGATCTTTGGGCCAGTCGAATTAGGGGCTATTTACGATGGTGATTTTCTGGGAATTTTAAGTCTGTCTACGTGTGAGGGGCTGGGGCAGCCACCTCACTTAAGTAGGAGTTTAACACGTTTGTCCCTTAGGTGTAAGGCTTAGAGAGTTGCATGAGCTAGGTGGCCTTGCATGGTTAAAGGGGTTTATACTTCGACACCTTGATGGCCAACGTGCCATCACGCATGGGAGTTTGGTTGGGCTATAAAAGCCACTTCCCTTCCTTCGTATGTGCCTTTCAGAACTCTCCTTACTCTTGTTCGTGTCTTCCTCTGCTCCTTGCTGCTGGGATTGGTGCTGGAGGAGCTGTTGGAGGTGCTAAGCTCCACAACTACTGCGACCACTCCTGCCCCTGCTCATACTGCAACTGTAGATACTTCTACCTGGGAGTCAATTTGCTATTGAAGTTACTGTCGTGGCTAGCAAGCCACCAATTTGGGAGGATGTTCTTCCTCTACTGGGTTAGACTCTTTTGTCAAGATCACGTGAGAGTGCTTGGTAAGGTAGGATTCTATTCTCTATTCTCTTCTCAATCCTTGTATCTTGCCTTTGCTAAAAGTTCATGTCCACATATATACTTGTTTTCCAACCTTGGAAACCATCTTAAGAGTGATGAGTTCATCTCTTCTGAACATGTCTTGTTCTGTGAATTGGGGAAATTCCTTTGGTTGAACTTATGTAGGTATTAGTAGAATTCATTCTTGTGACCATCAACTTGTAAATCTCCTTCTTTTCTAAGCCTTGGAGTTAAAGCATCGGTCTTGATCCCATAAGGCATGGAATTCAGTAAGCTTGTTTGATTACCTTGTTACCATTGAGTTCTTATGCATTGATAGGACTCCTTCTTAATGATCCTCTTTCTTCTTGTTCTTATACTTCCTTCATGTTAAGAAATCCATGTATAAGTGTAGGATTCATCTCCTTTTCCGTAATCATGTTCTCCACACATGATAAATAACTCATGTTGAGTAGCCAAGTTGATATATTTGTAATCCTACTATTTTTCCTCCAGTTTTGATAAACATTCTCACATTAGGGAGGAGAAGATTCTTGTTTTACTTCCAGATCATCTCTTCTTCTTCTTCTTCCACCCTTGATCCTTGTATATGTTATAGAAGTTTGATAAAAGTCACAATACCATTAGAACTTGTGACTAACTTCTGTTCAGATGTTTGGTACTTCATACCTTGATTTAAATCCATGAAACACTTTGAGTTTTAGTATTTATCTTGTAGGAATCTTCCAATAAACCATTACTATCAAGACCACACTTCCAACACTATACTATGTCTAGTTTCTAACTAGACAAGCTTGAATTGCAAACTTCTTGTTTCACCTCGTTTGTTCGGTTTATAAACCACTGTAAGAACTCCAATTAGACTCTTCCATTTGATATAAACCATGCCTTGGCTTATAAGTTCTATAATTAGGGTGCTTAGAATAGATTTAAACAGATTTACGGAAGTTCTGCAGCTTCCTGTCGACAGCCAGCCCAAAAGCTGTCGACAGGCGCATGTTTCCAGAACTCCAGGTTTCTGGACTGTGTGGATCTGTCGACAGATCCCTTGCATCTGTCGACAGATACCCACAGAGCCAGCAAACCTGAGCTCTGTCTGTGCCATTGTCGACAGATCCTTCCTGTTTGTCGACAGCTACTGTCCTGCCTTGGATTTCAGCACTCTTACATGTGTAAATCCTTGTTCAAAGCTCATCCTAATAGCCTACCAAATTACCCTCTTATTTACTTTGATATTTTCTGTCATTCTACCATAAAGACTACCCACTTGAGATACCTTACTCACCCTTGAATTATCCTTGAAATTGTCAACTACGATTGGTACTCTGTTGAGTCCATTCTCCTGTATTCGGTAACTAAGTTCATATAACTTGATATTCTGAGAGTTCTTATGCTTGAACACCATGTGATATATGATTAACTTATGATGATGACATTTATTGGTCCTTGGACCCCACCTGACTGATATGCCTGTGCAAATAGGGCTGGTTCAGTCCTGGGAGGAGCACCCAAATTCATTACGGGCCGTACGGGAGTGATAAGGACACCGGGATGTTTGGCATTGCATCACTACTTTCTGATTATAGTCATCATACTTCCTATACTGTGTGAACTGATATATGAACCAATACTTGAGTTATATACCTGAGCATAACCTGAGTTTTATTGTCACTGTATCAAGCTACTGTTCTGAGATCTAGTATTGTCTCTTTGATGCCTGTTCTATCCTTGTCTTGGGGCAATGAGGACACCGGGATGTCTGGCATTGCATCAATACCTGTTTGATTATAGTCATCATGATACCTATCCTGTGAGAATATATATATGAGCCAGATGATGAGATATGTGTTGTTCATCTTTGATATCAGTCAAGTCTTTTATTATGTTCACATGAACTAGAACTTGAGTTTCAATGTGAATTCCTGAGTATACTCTGTGTATCAATTCTATTGTTCCACATTCACTGTCATGTTCAGATGCATGTTGGTCCATCTATGATATCACTTAAGCCTTTTCCTTGATCATCATACAGTTTAATACTTTGATTTGAGAATTTGAATCCTACTGGGCTAGTTAGCTCACCAAATCCTATTTTCAGGTATCTACAGTTCTTGAAGGAGGGAACTTCGGGATATGTGTGTGGAGAGACCATCCTTGATGGCATTTTACTTTTGAGATTGTAAACTGGAAATGTTGTAATATTCATAGAATGACAATTGTCAAATTTTTATTTAATAGAGCTTCCGGCAATTTGCTGCTCAATTAGTTCAAAGTTCACTCTTGATTCCTCTTGCGTTCACGTTCCGGAGTTTATAGTTATATTAAATGACGGGATGTGACATCCGTGACTGCGAGACTGAGAGGTTGTTCTTGTGTTGTGTTGTCCAGGTTGGATACTGGCCTGATCAGCCAGTAGTCCGTTCCCGTGTGGTGGCGTCGTTCCTTTCCGACTCGTACTTTGCCACTGGCTGTGGTTCGTGAGTTTGTGACTCGTAGTCGAGGTTTGATCTGTTTGAGGTGTGCCCTGGTGTTGGCACAGTTGTAACTGCGGTTGTGGCTTGTGGTGTGCCCGAGTGGTGGCTGTAGCACCCCAAAAATTTTAATTACAAAAAAAATCAAAATAAATGGAAATAAATAATTTCCATAATATCGGAGTATTTAAACATACGTGTCATTATCGTATGTGCTAAAATATATAGGAAAAATCCGTAAAAATGGGAAATCAACCCCACACATTATTCTTAAGGGGTTCCACGAAAGAATTCATGCAATGAAAATCCGATTAACCAAGTGAACATCACAGGGGACCAATTATCCGAATTAGGAAACAAGTCGAAAAATCGGTAACACGGAAATACGACGCAATCATAAATTAAAATGTTAGAAATGCTTCTAACAATATATAATAATGACCCAATATCATAAGTGGGCCAATGAACCACATATGGCCCAAAAATCAAATGAAGCAATAAATTACATAGAAATTCGTAACCATAAATAAGCTGAAATTAAAAAGAGGCAATTAGAGTTGAATTGGGATACAAACATGCATTCATGGCAACCCAAATTCGTGCCTACCCATCCATGGAAGTTGCTTGATGGCCAAGACTCTCTAATGGAGGAAGAAATCATCAAAAATAGGAAACCAACATGCTAATCCCGAAACCCTTCTTTCCTAGTTGTAATAGGACTCCTAAACACCATGGTTACTTAAATACTCTTCACCCAAACCCTAGGGACGAATTTAGAACTTGCTGGGGTCGTGTGGAGGAGCTCTTGGTGGCTAGAGAATAGGAGATCAAGCATACTAAGCTCATCTTCTTCCCCCGTTCATCTGCTACGACCTGCACAAACCACCCTCTTGAAGCCGATCAAAGGTAGGTCAAACCTAAATCCCATCGTGCAAGGCTTATACCCCTAGAAAGAGGGTCGAGTCTACTTCCTAACCCAAGTGGAATGCCCAAATTCCATGCAGTATACACGGAATATTAGGCGTTCTACAAACAGTGGTCTGAACACGGGTTTTCTGAAGAATGAGACTTCATCAACCCAAGAGGTAGGTTTTCTCGGGCCAAATCTTAACATCTCCTATACCAAATGTGTAGAGCATCAAGTTAGCTTTCATTGCCCTCTGGTTTCATCGAATTTCATTGAGTATATTTTGAATTATAAGCATTTTGCCAAAGTCGTGCACTGTTAGGGCTTTTCCCCGTTCTTTATAAGTTGCATGTGATTCAAGACCGAATTAGAGTAAACTCATAACATAAAAGATATTCTACTAGTTGTCCTTTTCAAGTTTTGTGTTGAACGTTTTGTCTTAATACCATTAGTTAGAGAGTTATAAGCGTGGTAATAGGGTTGCTGCCCAAAACTACGGTTTCAGGTTACACTTGGTTTGATGTTGTGTTCGTCTTGATCAAAGCCTATCGAAACCGTCCTTATTTTCTAATTCTGATTTACTGGGAGTACCCTTGTATGTCTAGGTTGTTTTAAAACTGGTTTCGTTCTTTTTCATACACTGTACAAGTTGTTCTCTATTTTAGAACAACCCTGTGTCAAAAGAAGGAAAGATTAGTCCGCAATCCAAAGCACTGCCCTTGCTCTGTCAGAGTCTGGCGCAGAGCCTGTGAACGCGACGGCCCGATAGGTCACGTTCAGAGGTCTGGTAGCGACAACCACACTGTCGCTATCTGATCGCGACGAGTCGATCCGTCGCGATCGTTCTGCCTGACCTGACAGCCCAGTCGCGTTCTTCACAACCCCCTGTCGCCTTCTGGTCCCGACCCGTCGCGATCCTTATATGAACATGTCGCGACCTGACCTGGGCCGAACAGCCCCATGTCGCCTTCCTTACATACCCATGTCGCGACCTGACCCCGGGCCTTGCAAGCCATGTCGCCTTCCTTACATGTTCCTGTCGCGACCTGACCCCGCCATGTCGCCTTCCTCATATACCCATGTCGCGATCTCAGGATTTTTACCTGAAACCACATGTTTTCTGCAAATTTTACCGCATATACCCGAGGTCTGTTTAAACGGGATAATTACTGTGTAAGTTGCATGTCTTGGGTTTGATCATTACATGATTGTTATCTAATGGCTTAAAAGTGATTAACCCATTTAAAAGCTTTAATTACATGAATGCTATTCTAAGTGCTCCTTAAATGTTATGATCCATTCGTGCTACTTATGATTAATCTTCCTACTGTTCTACCATGTTTAAATGATAAGGGTTATCATAAAATCTTGCAAACCATGATTTGTTAAAGTGCATAGTTTTATTCCACGTTATATTGTCAAGTGCTTCCTGCGAGTTGAGATCGATGGTTTGTGAATTGAGACACGCGTACCGCACTACACACTAGCACTGTTAGGTAGCCCCTTTCTTGGGAAACAGGAAACTCTCTACCGGTCATTCCGAATCGGTAGACTAGCGACCTTTTCACCAAGGCCTCCGTAAATCTCCTCTGAGCATGGATTCCCACATGGCCGACGAGTTGGTTGTACCATTGAAGTTCCCTGGAGATAGCGTGCACTTCCTTTCTCTTCTTATTCTCGTGAGTGTGATTGACCATCTAGACTAAAGCCATTAATGTAAAGATTTAACTAAAGTACAAATCGTACCGTTATGCTGCCGAATTTATCTCTTGACCATTGTTATCATGAAATCATGTTCAATTACTTATTACTTGTTCCCATCTTCATCAGAAACATGACATTACACATGCTTACTTATTGAAACTCTCATTGGCCATTATTAATGACTGTGGGTATCTACATTTAAAAATTTACATGAGATGCTGACAGGGCACGACGTGTGTCCAAGGGCTCCAATCTAGCCCCAATGACGGCGAGTCATAGATATACTGTTAACCATAGGGTATAATGATTACTGGCGTTGCATCTGCGCTGGGAGTCTTGCTTGCTTGTTGAATGATAGATACAATAACCACATACACGTGTCCTAGTGTACATTCTTGATGGATCTTTTCTCGGTGTACATTAGTGTCTACGTGCCTGATTAGTGTTACTTGATCGTGCTCGTACATTCTTGCTTGCTTGCTTGCGTGATATGGCCATCCTGCATTTAATGCAATTAGGGATATCTTGCGTTCTTGACATCAATTGAAATCTTGCGTGCTTGTACAAAGTGATCTATTGCTAGTTCTATCTTGTCATATTGTTCATCAATCTTACTATATCATAATCACTCTCTCTAGCTTGTTTTATATATCATGTTTTAACGAGTTTTATTTGTACTTGCATATCATTCATCGTACTTGCCTAGTTCTAAAATGCTAATCACTTATATCATTGCCCGCACATTGAGATATAAATCCTACTGGGCTAGTTTGCTCATCCCCTACTTTTACCCAATCTAAGTGACTATGAAGTTCAAGAGGAAGAGCAAGTCGAGGATGGGAATGCGTCCGAGTGAAGAGCGTTCCAAGCATGAGTCTATTTATCGTAGTTTGCTTTGAGTGTTAGATTCATGCAGTAGAAAGTGAGGAATAAATGTACTTTCCTTTTATTGAGTCTTAGTCCTGTACTAGTATCCATTTGGTACACAATGAGTTGAGATTGGATAAAAGATTAGTTGAGTTCAATATTTGGGCCCTATGATGATGTATGTTGTTATACATTTAGTGCGTGCAAGCTAGAGGCTTATTTGCCGACTGTTCACGTCTCGAATTATCGACTTGAATTAATTATTAATATCCGTTGCGTAATTCTCGGGACGTGATAGTGGCACAGTTTTGGTTATGGTTGGTAAGTGTTGACTCACCAAATGTGGTTTAGCTCACTATGGTGTGCCCTGTTAGGACACTGGTTTACTTGCAATTTCCATGCTGGTACCTTGTGGTAGTAGGTACCTGTACCTCGTGTGGGTAAGGGTTTGTGGTGGTACGTCGTATACCAGTCTTTTCTAGTATTGATGTGGAACTGTGTTTCGTGGAGGTCGTGTGGTGTGACCTTCCACTTAATGTGCTTTACCCTTCCTCGAGTAAGCTTCCGTATATAATTTTCGTGTGTGATGGATTGGCTGTTGTAGCAAGCCCTGGCATTCTGTGTATGGCTTTCGACATATTGTAGTTTGGGGTATAAAGGGCCAGCTTTTGGTTAGCAGTCCTATTACCCACGTACTTGAGACTCTCCTGTGAAGCTTATAGCCTAGGCAGTGATTTACTTGTGCGGCTTATAGCTTAAATGATTAGTTGTGACTGTTTGCCTAGGAGGCTTGAGGCCTAGGCGTTACTGTTGTTGAGCAGACTAGTGGTGTGGAGCTAGTCCTGTAGCTTCTTCTTACCTTCCAAGGTTATGTTTGATTAAGGCGTTTATATTTAATTGTAGTTTAAATACAATTATTGTGAGCATGAAATGGTTTGGCTGTTGGCGTTGCCAATGAGACCCTCTGGGGTTGAGGTGTCCGTAGTTTGTTGTTGTTTTTGGGTAGCCCCTACTGAGCCTGTGACTTGTTGAGGCTTACTCCCCTACAGTTTCTTTCAGGACTTGCCGTGTGTTTGGTTTGCAGCAGCGTTCTAGCAGACTTGTACCACTAGCAGTAGTGTAGTAGTTAGTGTTGTGTGAGTTCGTGCTCCCTCGGGGTATGCCCCAGGTAGTTGTACTTTTTAATTGGACATGTAATAATGTAATGGGACAGTTGTAAATTGATATATGCAGGTATGAGCATATGTACTTTCTTGTGTTTTATACTATGTGGTTGTCTTTTATATTCTTACTGGACACTTGTGTGAGATATCCCTTGCGAGACTTCGGTCCGTTCGCGGGAGGCGGATCTGGATATGGAGCCTTAATGGGCATAAATATCCAGGGCCGTCACAGTTGGTATCAGAGCATGGTCCAGTTAGAATATGAAAAGACATTGAAGTTACAATGTCTCAATACATGGATTAATGTACACTGATGGTAGTGAGTATGTGGTTTTGTGTGATATAAAGTAGTTTTTACGTGAGCTTTTGGCACATAAACCGTGTGTTTCTGTTTGTTAAATTGGCAGTTGTGAGTAGTTGTTGATCCACAGCGTGGATAATGACATAAGTTGTGTGGTAGCACCCTGGCACTACTGCAGTTAAAGTATAGTATTTAAAGGTTTTCAGTTGCAGAGATTAGAGGAGAAAGGTAAAGTAGTGCCCTGAGAGGGATATGCCCAATATATGTTAGTAAAGTATAGAGTTAACAGAGACAGATATAGGGTGTTACTGCGATAGTTCAGCAGAATGTTACTAGTAAGGAATAGTGTGTGTGTGATAAGTTGTAGATGAGGGCCTTGGCAGAGGTATTGTTTGAAATTTGTGTTAGTAAGAATTGAGAAGTAGTTTGAGTAATAATGTGATCAATACTCTGGCAAGTTGAGAATAATTAAGTGAGACAGGTTGACTTCAAATGAAGTGTGGGTAAACAGAAGAGCAAAGAATTATGATCGTTCGATGAGGATAAGGGTGTTTTGATAATTAGAGGTCTGAGCAGAGGTGGTCAGTTAAGCAAAGAGAGGGTAAATGAAGATCAGTGCATAGTGGACTTTTCTGACAACTCTGTAAGAAAGATATTAGTTTGGCAAGTAACAGTTTATGAGAATTGAATAGATTGGTTCGTTAAGGAATACAGTGTTATGGATAAGGTTATTGTTGATTAGCAATTGATTATAGTTTGAGCAAAGAAAAGGTAAAGTTTATGTTTGAAAAAGATTGAAGCTAAGATTAAGAATGTTCAGAGTAAGATAGAGTTATGCGGGTCAGAATGAAAGGAAATGGATTAGCTAAGAAGCCGTTGAGCAATATTAAGCTAAGTGGTATATAGAAATCAGGCAGAGCTAGTTACGATATTTAAAGAGATTGACTTCAAATTATAGCTTTGGCAGTCGTTAATGAAGAGTGTTTGTATGAACTGTTGTGTGAATGGTACAGTACAGGACGAATAGCTAAGTAATAGAATAACTGAGAAGGATACATGGCAAAAAAAAAGGGGCACAGTTGGCAGATTATCAATTTGGAAAAGAAAGAGTATGATAGATTGTGGAACAGATGTAACCAAAGGACTGAGGAAGTGATCAGTAAGAGTTTGTATGGCAGCACACAGAAAGTGGGTTAGTTTAAGCAGAAGTGTTTTCCTCGAGGCAGTATTTTAAAATTTGATATAAGAATAAAAGGTAGGACAGTTAAGGAATAATGTACAGATCTGAGCATGGCTGAATGGAAATTGAAACCGTCAGGTATAGAAAGAAAAGAGTGCAATCAGATAAACAATGAACGATTTAAGGTCAGATGACACCCGATTGAAATAAAGTTAATATGCGTAAAGTCAGCTAAGCAGCGTAATTTTCTTGAAATAAGAATGCAACGCCACAAAGATGAAAGCAAATGTTTTGAGAAATGATGGAAATAATGTGGTTAGTCAGTTAGAGAATGTAAATTGAAGTAAAAAAGGAATATGAAAAATAAAGTATGTTAGTAATGTAATGGTATGGTAGAATTCGGATTTTTAAAGGTGTGGCACAATTAGAACTGAAGTATTAGAGAAAGCAGTTTGGAAATTTTGATATTGTTTTCCAATATTGATTGAGCAAGTAAAGCAATCTGTATTGAAATTAACCGGAATTAGAATAATAGTGAAAGTGCGTAGAAATTGTGAATAATAAAGAAAGCAGAATTTATGAAATATTTTGTCAAATATTTTGTATAATCAGAGTGGCGCAGCGGAAGCGTGGTGGGACCGCAACTCACAAGTCAGACAGTTAAGTATATGAATGCAGATAAAGCAGGATAATGGCTAGCAATGACAAGTGAGTAATGAAATGGTATTAAGAAACTCGAGAATTTAAGCAAGGTTTAGCACGAAAGAACATCCAAAGGTAGTGGAATAAAATGAAAGGATTTGAGCAGAAAAAAATGGTCCGGAAAGAAATGTTGCAAACACAGCCCAGAAAATGTTAAAGTAGGTTCAGTCCAAGGAGATAAAGCGTCATTGGCAAGGTAGAATTGCCTACAATTGAAAGGTAAGGAAAGGTAATGGAATCGACAGAACAGAGTAATTGTGAAATGAATTGAAAGAAAAGAAAAGAGCAAAGCAAAGATAGAAAAAATCAGTTAGCGCAGATGAATGGAAAGGCTGATGCAGAGAAAGAGTATCCTTCTTGTTCTGTATACGATTTTATTTCTTTTTAGGTGATAGTCCAGTTTATTGTGATTTGTGTTGATTGTCGAGGACGACAGTTCTTTTTAGGTGATAGTAATGTAACGTCACGCGTTTTTCAGATCATCGTGGATCCGTGTTTAGTAGGTTTGGTAGCCGATGTATGGCCCATGAGTTTGAGTTTCAGGTGTTGCACGTGTTGTAAGGCTTGGTGGGCCGGCCATTGGGCCCAAAGCGCTCACAGATTTTCTGCCTGTGAACGCGACAGGGGTGTGTGTTGCGTTCTGAACGCGACAGCCCTAGTGGTCGCGTTCTTGTTACCACTGTTGAGCGGCGACGTCTGCATGCACACCAAGTGTCGTGCGTTGGGTGACCTGCTGACGTCGGGCTTGAGAAGGCGACGGCCTCCCACGTCGCGTTCAGGTTGCGACGTAGGGCTACGTCGCGTTCTCAACTGCTGTGCATTTTTAAGGAACCCCAGCCGAACAGAGCTTTGAGAAGCTCAGCTCAGCCGGGGGAGGCTGCTGCACAGGTTTCTTGGCGATTCGAGGTCCTGGTGGAGTTCTCGGCGCGCTCTCTCCACGAAGACGTCGCGTGGAGCGGGGGAGACACTGAGAGAACTCCGGTTTTCGCGTTCTTCGCGAAGGTAGGGTGTTTCTACCTCGTTTGATTGAGTGGAATGCTCGTGGTGTGGATTTGATTCGTTTAAAGCTTAAAGAACATTAGATACCATGCTAGGGTATCCATTAAAGCATGTAAAATGAGAATTAATCATGTTTTGAATGGTTTGAAATGGTGATCCATGGAGTTTCTCTTGGATTAGGGTTTGCGCCTGTGAAGGCGACAGACCTTGCCATCGCGACAAGGTCGCGACAGGCCGACCCGTCGCAATAGGGTTTCCCATTGCGATAGGTCGGGGCATCGCGTTCTGAAGGCGACCTGGCCCCTTGTCGCGACCTCAGCCGAGAGGTCTGGACATTTATGCTTTTAGTGTTGTGGTTAAACGATTATTCGTATTTGTTGTGCTTGGAAATGATAGGTGGAGCCAGTGCACTTGTTACGCTCATGGAGCGTGTTGTTCACGAGATGGACATGTGGTTAATATGTTATGTACGTAATCGGCTTGGTGTTTACGTAGTAAGTATGGTGCATTGGCACCTGTAGCGCTCTTGGAGCGTACTGTCCATGTGTTGGACATGTTGTTTATGTGAATGACGTGTGGTGCACCTGGCTGGTGTATTATACACGTGGTGTCTACGTGGTTTGGATGTCGTGCATGTGGTTTGTGTGTGCATGGCACATCGTACGTTATTGTGTTTATTGTATCTTAATTATTGTGTTAGTCTATGGTGTTGTGGCAGTAAGGTTCACGTTTGAACCTAGCCTTGATCCTTTATGATCTTTTATAGATTATCCTAGATGGATAATTAGTAAAGTATAAGTATGGTTATTATGTGATTATCGTGTACTGTGTTTAGAGTGGCAGTGGAGGTCACAAGGTGACCGATGACATGCCGTAGTGCTATTATTAATATGGTTTATGTGTGTGGTTGTGTAGGTTAGCCTGTAAGTCGCAAGGTGACTGGAACAAGCTATTCCTAACATATATACCGTGATTAGTAATAAAAAGTGTTTATGTATATCATGGTTTGGCTTGCCGAGTGTGGTGGTCCGACGCCTATTCCAAAATGCCTCTCTAGTCGGGTACCCCAGGTTCTTTGTGAGCCAGGCACGTGTGTTTGTTGTGCTCGGGGTTTGTCCCGATACAGTGTGGTACCGTCGAGGTCTGTGTCGTCTTCCTGGACACCCTCACTCCTGTGTTTGAGTTGTACGTCTGGCTGAGGGAAAGACGGCAGTGGGACAGCGATTTCCCAGAGCTTGTTTTTAGTCGCTTGTAGCGCGCTCGTAGTTGGGGGTACGGACACCAGTAGTCGACACTGGTTCCCAGCTAGTCCTATTTTCCAGTGCCTCACTTTAGGGTGCTCCGGCCAGAGACCCTAGAGGTGCCAGGCATGGACCTGTAGTTGTGTGTCTGCAGGTGTGGTGTTGGTTGGTCTCCACAGTTGTTTGACTTGTTCTCGTGGAGCGGCAGTTGGACCTTTCGTCCGTGACTGCGAGACTGAGAGGTTGTTTTTGTGTTGTGTTGTCCGGGTTGGATACTGGCCTGATCAGCCAGTAGTCCGTTCCCGTGTGGTGGCGTCGTTCCTATCCGACTCGTGCTTTGCCACTGGCTGTGGTTCGTGAGTTTGTGACTCGTAGTCGAGGTTTGATCTGTTTGAGGTGTGCCCTGGTGTTGGCACAGTTGTGACTGCGGTTGTGGATTATGGTGTGCCCGAGTGGTGGCACAGTTTTGGTTATGGTTGGTAAGTGTTGACTCACCAAATGTCGTTTAGCTCGCTATGGTGTGCCCTGTTACGGCACTGGTTTACTTGCGGTTTCCGTGCTGGTACCTTGTGGTAGTAGGTACCTGTACCTCGTGTGGGTAATAGTTTGTGGTGGTACGTCGTCTACCAGTCTTTTCTGGTATTGACTTGGAACTGTGTTTCGTGGAGGTCGTGTAGTGTGACCTTCCACTCAATGTGCTTTACCCTTCCTCGAGTAAGCTTCCGTATATGGTTTTCGTGTGTGATGGATTGGCCGTTGTAGCCAGCCCTGCCATTCTGTGTGTGGCTTTCGACATATTGTGGTTTGGGATATAAAGGGCCAGCTTTTGGTTAGCAGTCCTGTTACCCACGTACTTGAGACTCGCCTGTGAAGCTTATAGCCTAGGCAGTGATTTGCTTGTGCGGTTTATAGCTTAAATGATTGGTTGTGACTGTTTGCCTGTGAGGCTTGAGGCCTAGGCGTTACTGTTGTTGAGTGGACTTGTGACGGCCCTCATTATACCGGTACGGTTATACCAACCCACGTCGGTATAGCGAGAGTCCTCACAGTGGGACATTTACCCAAACGATACTAACATCTAAGATACACGCGAATATACAACAGAGTAGCGGAAGTAAAAGACAATTGTCTCCATTCATTCATCATCCACATTTAACATACATGAAGTTTGCAATTAACAATAAAGAACTAAAAGTTCTCATAATTTAAATTGCTGAAATAAAATACATATTGTCCACACTTATACATCCTTTTCATGATATTTCTAATACAATGTTCAAATTACATACTATGGAATGCACAAGTCACAAAGAAACTCCAAAGACTAGCTAATCTCCGCGCTCGGAGTCCGTCTCCACTGTCTCCTCCAAAGGTGCCACGTCACCAACTACACCTGTACGCCGAAGCAAAGAGTGAGTCCAAGGACTCAGCAAGAAACACTACCCATAACATACACGTATAAGTCATAGCGGTTTCTACAAGCACATTTAAAATTTCCAAGCATAGCATGCTAGTCATTTTAAAGTTTCAACCTATCATGAAAGTTTTACAATTTTATACATGGATCATGCTTTCAGATTTCTAAGAATAAAATTTACCTATCACATGCTCTCTATTCAATTTACTCATGAAACTTTGTCTTTAAAGAACCAGGACATGAGAGCTACCAACATGAACATTGTGCATACATGAAAAGAAAACACGACTAGCATGGATCTTACATGTTTTTAAACACATACATAAACGTTTTCACATGCTTTAAGTTGCTGATTTCACATGGTTTCATGGCTGAAAACCTATACATGAGAGCTACAATATTGCGTAAAACATATCATGTGAACAACCAATCATGCTATTTGCACACGTGCTCATCAAATATCCCTAACATGGATTCTAGGCATCTTTGCACACTTAAACATGATGATAACAACATGAATTTACTGATTTCACATGGTTTCAGATTTGTCTCACATGGATTTCAATATCATATCCTCACATTTAGAATTGCACATTTTCTTTACACAAGTTTCCTCTTTCACATGGTTACACTTTGCACATACACATTCACATTGTTCACTTACACATTTACACATGAACACATACACATTACACATTACACATTTTAGGTGCCGTGACACATAGTCCAAACCACCAAAGAAGGACATATACACATCACATTACACATAGACGCCATCTAGGCATTCCAATGGCGACTCTTGGACTGCGCAGACCGGGAGAACAAGTCTCCACCCTAACCAGTGGTACTTGTCCACCTCCAGGATTTCCCCCTAATGCCCTTAGGGTCACTTACACATTGAACTTTCTCAGGGGGACTTTTCCCTGATACGGTTCCACTGCCCTCTGTGGAAGCAATGTCACACTTGGCACAATTTACACATTTACACATTTTACCGATTTTTACACATGGTTCACACATATCACTTTTCATCTCATTCACTTTCTCACTCACATGCACATCTCTATTTTTCCTAACATGGCACTACAGATTTCAGGAGCTTAACACACAGTAATTTCACTATTCAAGTTAGGTTTAAGCAATATCTAATCACATTACGATAACATACATGGATTATTGCCTTTCACATGAAAAATACATAACCTCTTATATACTGGTCCAAATGACCTGAAATTTTAACCACATGCTATTTTCGGGTTCTAGATCATACACTCAATTTTTCAGATTTTTCTGAGCTAAATGGGATTTACAGTAATTAAAACACTTATTTAGCATGCTATTCACAATTTAAGTTAACATGAGGTTTAACACATCATGAAATTTTGCCACTTACTGTTTAAACAGAGGTTATTGTCACATACATGATCTGAGAATACAGAATTTACTCTAAATCATACAATTGTAGATCGATCACCACAAATCATTATTGCATGCCATTTTATTTACCGAACCGAATTTATTGGCAATTTATATAAGTATGGATAATTCATCAAAAACTGAGTACATGTACACTGATCTACTACTCTTCATGATTAGACAAGACTAAGGCATTCAGACTAATCCTCATCATGAAACATGGATTGGCAAGAATTTCAACATTTCATGCTTACACATTCACGGTATAAAATTTCCTACATTCACCATCATACATCACACTCATCCACACACCACAATTGACAATATACATAGTGTATAGGGTTACCATATATCCTCATCACGGAAACCATACCGAAAATAGTCGATAGGAAGGGCAGAACAGGTCACTGTTCTGTCCAGAGGAACTTGGCGGCAGTCTCTGGCCGCTGACTCATGGTTAGCGACATGGTCGATGGACGCCAAGCATGATATCGGCGTCCATTGACCTTGCCGTCAATGCAGGTCTGTGCAGAAACACAGACCCGACCTCTCAAGATTGGGTGAATGTGAGGGTCTAGGACTCGAGGGAAAATGTACAAAAATTGTAAAACCGACCTAGACTCATACGAGGACATCATGGTTAGGTCACTTGCCTTTTAAAAATTGCTTCAAAGGATCAAGGTGCTCGGAGAAGCCCTCCTTGGGCAGTCCCAAGAAGGTGCAGAAACGCCTTCTAGATCTTCTTCCTCCGGGCTCCTGGATGATCTCCACAGCAGGGGGATGTCGGGGAAGCCTCCTCCTTTGCTCCAGCTATCTTCTTGTCGGAGAAGATGGCCGGATCAAGCTCTAGGGAGTCGGATTCTTGGGTGCAAAAGTGGGGTT
Source organism: Colocasia esculenta (assembly GCA_014218235.1). Lineage (NCBI taxonomy): Eukaryota > Viridiplantae > Streptophyta > Magnoliopsida > Alismatales > Araceae > Colocasia > Colocasia esculenta. The sequence goes on from CM024766.1 coordinate 47,760,368, forward strand.
TTTCTCAGTTTTCTTCTAGGGTTTTCTTCTCTCTTTTTCTCCTCTTGCAAGGGTGAAGAGAGGGGTGGGAAAGGTAGCTCCGGGTTCAGACTTAAGGAGAATCCTTTCTCCCACTCTTAGGGTGACTTGACAGCCCTCAGAGCCGTTGGGGACAGCCCCCCAATGGCTGGCTTTCTTGTTTCAGAAGCTTGCAGCTCTGCTGCGCATGCAGGCCAGAGAGATTGGCGTCCATATCGCTGGACGCCCGGATTAGTGTTGGCGTCCATGTCTGGACGCTGACACCACCTCAACGGCCTGGGGTTGACGCCAAGATGGCCTTCGGCCAGAAATCTAAAATATACAGAAAACCATGCATACCATGCATATATACATGCAATATGTGTAAGGTAGTGTATCCATACTATCACCATTCAATACATGCATTATTTACCTCTAATATAAACATATGCACACGTAATTATACTAATCAATACGTACGTAAATATGTATATACATACACAAGCACAAATACACACGCAAATACAAATAATGCGACGGAAACTCGAGGGCCTTACACCCTCTCCCCCTTAAAGAAACTTCGTCCTCGAAGTTAGAACGACACTACTCAAACAAAAGGGGATACTTCTTCTTCATCGCATCCTCAAGCTCCCACGTAGCCTCCTCGCGTGAGAAGTTCCGCCATAGAACTTTCACCGACGCAATACTCTTGTTTCGGAGATGCTGAACCTTCCGGTCAAGAATGGCTACTGGTTGCTCGACATACGAAAGATCTGGCTGGATCTCCACTGGCTCATGACTAATCACATGAGACGGATCTCGGACATACTTCCTGAGCATAGATACGTGGAATACCGGGTGAACGCTAGCCAAAGCTGGGGGTAAAGCTAGCTCATACGCCACGCTGCCCAGACGTCTGAGAATCTCATATGGGCCAATGAATCTAGGGCTTAGCTTGCTATGCCTGCCAAACTGACAACACCTCGAGTAGGCGATATCTTCAAGAAGACATGATCGCCAACCTCGAACTCCAAATCCTTCCTTTTGTTGTCGGCATAACTCTTCTGCCTATCCTGTGCCGCAATGAGCCTCTTCCTGATAAGCTGAATCTTATCCGAAGTTTCCTGAACTAACTCCGGTCCGATCAACTGCCTATCACCAGTCTCCTCCCAACATAAAGGAGATCTGCAGGGCCTACCATACAACGCCTCGAATGGAGCCATACTAATACTAGCATGAAAGCTGTTGTTGTATGCGAACTCCACAAGAGGTAAATGACGCTCCCAATCATCCTTCCAATCCAGAACACACGCTCTCAACATATCCTCGAGCGTCTGGATAGTCCTCTCGGACTGTCCATCGGTCTGGGGATGAAACGCCGAACTGAGCTTCAGCTCCGAACCTAACGCATCCTGAAGACCCTTCCACAATCTCGAAGTAAATCTCGGATCTCGATCCGAAATGATCGACTTCGGCACACCATGCAATCTAATGATACCGCTAACATACAATCTAGCTAAACTCTCTACTGACTGCTTCTTCTTCATAGGCAAGAAATGAGCAGTCTTCGAGAATCTATCTACAACTACCCAAATCGAGTCATTGCCCCTTCTAGATCGAGGCAAACCCGATACGAAATCCATAGTGACAGCTTCCCACTTCCATACGGGGATATCCATCCTCTGCATAAGGCCGGATGGTCGCTGCCGCTCGGCTTTCACTTGCTGACATACTAGACATCTAGACACATAATCCGCAACATCCTTCTTCATGCCGGACCACCAAAATGATCTCTTCAGGTCTTGATACATCTTAGTGTTACCCGGATGAATAGAGAATCGCGATCTATGAGCCTCCGCTAACACATGCTCACGGACATCTACTACATCAGGGACACAAACACGGTGCTGAAATCTAATCACACCGTCCTCATCACGAGCAATGCCCGCCTTACCCACTAACTCTAACAATCTAGGGTCGGCTTTCTGCTGCTCAATCACCTCATCCAAGACTGAGGATCTAAGGGATAGCTGAGCTACAAAAGCCTGACACAGCGATGGCTCTAACTCGGTCATAGAGCACGCTGCATCCTCCAACATCTTCCAATCCTGCTGGAGCGAAGACCTCTTTCTACTAAGAGCATCTGCTACGACGTTCGCCTTTCCAGGATGATACTGAAGGTCGAAGTCATAGTCCTTCAAGAACTCAATCCATCTCCTCTGCCTCAGGTTTAATTCCTTTTGGGAGAAAAGATACTTCAAGCTCTTGTGGTCGGTAAACACCTCAAATCTGACACCATAAAGATAGTGCCTCCAGATCTTTAGTGCATGAACCACTGCTGCGAGCTCCAAATCATGAGTCGGATAGTTCCTCTCATGCTCCTTCAACTGACGAGAAGCATAAGCCACTACCCTCTCTCGCTGCATGAGTACACAGCCTAAACCAATCTGAGATGCATCCGTATAAATGGCAAAGCCCTCTAGACCACTAGGCAATACCAATACCGGAGCAGAAGTAAGCTTAGCCTTCAATAGCTGAAAGCTACGCTCACATGCCTCAGACCATACGAACTTTCACCTTTCCTGGTCAGCTTTGTCAAAGGGGCGGCGATGGATGAGAAACCCTCAATGAATCGCCGATAATAACCAGCTAACCCAATGAAACTACGAATCTCCGAAGGAGTCTGGGGAATCTCCCAATCCATAACTGCCTGGACCTTTGCTGGATCAACTGCAACACCAGCGCCGGAGATGACATGCCCGAGAAAGTGAACCTCGCGCAACCAGAACTCGCACTTGCTGAACTTCGCATACAGCTTGTGCTCACGGAGAACCTCTAAGACTAACCTCAAATGCTGACATGTGTGGCCTCATCCGGAGAATAGACCAACACGTCATCAATAAACACAACAACAAAGCTATCTAAATACGGACTAAACACCCGGTTCATGAGATCCATGAACGCTGCAGGGGCGTTGGTCAATCCGAAGGGAAGGACCAAGAACTCATAATGTCCATAACGGGATCTAAATGCCGTCTTGGACACATCCTCACTCCTAATCCGCAGCTGATGATAACCAGATCGCAAGTCAATCTTAGAGAAGATTGATGCATCCTGCAACTGGTCAAACAGATCATCAATCCGAGGTAAGGGATACCTGTTCTTCACAGTCACCTGGTTTAGCTTTCTATAATCAATGCACAACCGAAGTGACCCGTCTTTCTTCTTGACAAACAATACAGGTGCGCCCCAAGGGGAAACACTAGGGCGAATAAATCCCTTATCAAGCAATTCTTGCAATTGCTTCCTCAACTCGGCTAATTCTGCAGGGGCCATCCGATATGGGGCCTTCGAGATAGGAGAGGTGCCTGGAAGCAACTCTATATTGAACTCTATCTCCCTATCCGGTGGCAATCCAGACAAGTCATCGGGAAAGACATCTGGAAATTCCTGCACCACATCGATCTCTGCAAGAGTCAGTGACGAATCAGCATCGGGTACTAGCATAACGTTGGCAAGAAATGCGTCACAACCCTTGTTCACCATGCGCATCGCCTTCATGGCAGAGATGACTAACTTTCCCGCTAAGTTCTTTGGCAAGGGATGAGAGAACTCGTCCTCACCAGGAATGCGGAAAACAATCCTCTTCCGACGACAATCCACTAACGCATAGTGCTCCTCTAGCCAATCCAGACCAAGAATACATCATAGTCCTTCATCTTTAGCAAGAAGAAACACCCATCTAGGAATCTATCCTCAATGCACACAGGTAACGACGGAATGCACTTCCTAGTCGATACCGTACCCGCAGGGGTGTGCACAGACAAAGGGACCTCTAACTCCTCAGACTCTATGCCTGACTCTAGGGCTAACTGCCTAGCGAACCGCTCGGAAATGAACGAGTGAGTGCACCCGTATCAAACAAAACCCGAGCGTGCACACCTAAAAGCAAAACCGTACCTTCGGTGACATGCTCCGCCTGCTCGGCGTCCTCACGAGCTAAAGCAAACACTCGAGCTGGGGCTCGAGGCCTTCCTGGTCTTCCTGTAGCTGGCGCGGCTGCCGCTACTGCTGGTGCTGGCGCTCCACGCTGAGCTCCTTGCTGGAGTCTTGGGCAGTCTTTGATCTTGTGGTCGCTGCTCCCACACTTCAAGCATCTACCCGCTACCAACCAACACTCGGAACCACCGTGTGTCTTCCCACAATGGGGACACTCTTTCTTCACACCAGGGGAACGTACAGAAGGTACCTGAGAGTTGCTGGCTGTCATTGGTTTCTGCGGTGTCTGGTACACCGTTTTCTTCTTATCCTGCCGCTGGAATGTCGCTGCCGGCCTCTTCTGCGAAGCCTTCTTTTCCTCCAGATATTGCTCCATTTCTCCCTCCTGCCTGCAGGCAGCACTGAGGGCCTCGTCCAGCGTGCGGTGGTCAAACGCCACGAGTCTCGTCCGCAGTGATGGCTTGAGTCCCATCACGAACTTCTTGGTCTTCCTGCGCTCATCCTCTACGATATGCGGTGCATATTTAGAAAGTTCAGAAAACCTTGCCTCGTATTCCAGCACGGTCATGGAGCCTTGCGTCAGGGAGAGAAATTCCTGCTCCATTTTGTCCTAGATATGCTCTGGGACGAACTTGGCTCGGAAGAGCCTCACGAACGCGTCCCACGTCACGTCTACTACTCCGTCCTCGAAGCGTGTACGTAGTAGGGAGGACCACCATACATCGGCTCTCTCCTGCAATACACCTTCATAAGCACCAACTAACAAATTCTAGCTTGACAAACAACATACAAGCATAAACTAAAACATACCTGTAGCATGTAGGTGGCTAATGTCACCTTATCCTCATCAGGGCACCTGATAGCTCGGAAGATTTTCTCTGTCTCCCTTAACCAGCTTTCTGCCATTAGTGGATCACTCTCCCCCTTAAAAGAGGGTGGGGTCATCCTCTTGAATCGCTCCATGATGGATGGTCCACCATGGTCCTGAGCTGGTGCCTGAGCCTGCTACATTAAACAATAACAATACACAATAAACACAATATCATGCAATTTAAATAGCAACTACTTGGTTGTTTCATTATTCTACCTGGGCCTCCAACTGGCCTGGAGTGCTGCCTGGGTATGAGCCTGCGTCTGCATGGCTTGTACCAGACCTTGCATGAATACTCCGTAATCCACAGGCGGCGGTGGGGGAAGTACAGGACCTCGCGGAGCTGGGGCCTGTTGGTCTGCCTGCTCATCACGTCGCGGCTCGTCCTCACGGGCCGACGCTCCACCACGCCTACCTCTCGAAGCCATGGCTGTAATAAAATTTCAGCCACCGTTAGAGCTAGGTTACTAAGTTTTCTAACCATTTTCTTATCTATCTTTCACTTCTCATTAGTGTTTTCTACACATGTGGACATATTTAGCATGCAATGGGGATGATGACTTAGGTATATTCATGTGCAATATCAACCGGTTGCTCTGATACCAATCTCTATGACGGCCCTCATTATACCGGTACGGTTATACCAACCCACGTCGGTATAGCGAGAGTCCTCACAGTGGGACATTTACCCAAACGATACTAACAGCTGAGATACACGCGAATATACAACAGAGTAGCGGAAGTAAAAGACAACTGTCTCCATTCATTCATCATCCACATTTAACATACATGAAGTTTGCAATTAACAATAAAGAACTAAAAGTTCACATAATTTAAATTGCTGAAATAAAATACATAATGTCCACACTTATACATCCTTTTCATGATATTTCTAATACAATGTTCAAATTACATACTATGAATGCACAAGTCACAAAGAAACTCCAAAGACTAGCTAATCTCCGCGCTCGGAGTCCGTCTCCACTGTCTCCTCCAAAGGTGCCACGTCACCAACTACACCTGTACGCCGAAGCAAGGAGTGAGTCCAAGGACTCAGCAAGAAACACTATCCATAACATACACGTATAAGTCATAGCGGTTTCTACATGCACATTTAAAATTTTCAAGCATAGCATGCTAGTCATTTTAAAGTTTCAACCTATCATGAAAGTTTTACAATTTTATACATGGATCATGCTTTCAGATTTCTAAGAATAAAATTTACCTATCACATGCTCTCTATTCAATTTACTCATGAAACTTTGTCTTTAAAGAACCAGGACATGAGAGCTACCAACATGAACATTGTGCATACATGAAAAGAAAACACGACTAGCATGGATCTTACATGTTTTTAAACACATACATAAACATTTTCACATGCTTTAAGTTGCTGATTTCACATGGTTTCATGGCTGAAAACCTATACATGAGAGCTACAATATTGCGTAAAACATATCATGTGAACAACCAATCATGCTATTTGCACACGTGCTCATCAAATATCCCTAACATGGATTCTAGGCATCTTTGCACACTTAAACATGATGATAACAACATGAATTTACTGATTTCACATGGTTTCAGATTTGTCTCACATGGATTTCAATATCATATCCTCACATTTAGAATTGCACATTTTCTTTACACAAGTTTCCTCTTTCACATGGTTACACTTTGCACATACACATTCACATTGTTCACTTACACATTTACACATGAACACATACACATTACACATTACACATTTTAGGTGCCGTGACACATAGTCCAAACCACCAAAGAAGGACATATACACATCACATTACACATGGACGCCATCTAGGCATTCCAATGGCGACTCTTGGACTGCGCAGACCGGTAGAACAAGTCTCCACCCTAACCAGTGGTACTTGTCCACCTCCAGGATTTCCCCCTAATGCCCTTAGGGTCACTTACACATTGAACTTTCTCAGGGGGACTTTTCCCTGATACGGTTCCACTGCCCTCTGTGGAAGCAATGTCACACTTGGCACAATTACACATTTACACATTTTACCGATTTTTACACATGGTTCACACATATCACTTTTCATCTCATTCACTTTCTCACTCACATGCACATCTCTGTTTTTCCTAACATGGCACTACAGATTTCAGGAGCTTAACACACAGTAATTTTGTAAGACCCTCGAATCTCCGTCGTATTTTTTCGTATTTATGTGTGTATATTGTGTTGAGTATGTATGTACGTATTTTACGTGGATATTTAAAATAGTATAAATACGTGTGCATGTGTTTATATTGAACATAAATAATGTACTTATTGCATGATGGTAGTGTAGATACGATACTATATGTTCATTGCATGTATATATGTCCGGTATGCATGGTTTTCTGCATAAATTAGGGTTCTGGCCGAAGGCCCTATTGGCGTCAATCCCCAGGCCGTCGAGGTGGTGTCAGCGTCCAGCCCTGGACGCCAACACTAGATCCGGCGTCCAGCGATCTGGACGCCAACCTCTCTGACCTGCATGCGCAGCAGAGCTGCTATCTTCTGAAGCAAGGCAAGGCAGCCATTGGGGAGATGTCCCCAACGGCTCTGAACATGTCTAATTGGTTTGGTGAGTGGGTGAGGGGCTCTTCTTAGGGTCCAACCCGAAATTGGCTCCTCTCACTTCTCCCTTCACCTTGTGAGAAGAGGAAAAGAAGAGAGAAAAAACCCTAGAGCTTCTGTGAGAAAGCCCCACCTTGTGACCCAAGAATCGACTTCCTGGAGCTTGATCCGGCCAACTTCCCCGACAAGGAGGTAGCTGATATGAAGGGCAAGGCCTCCCTGGTCTTGCTTTGCTGAGGAGATCATCCAGGAGCTCGGAGGAAGGCGTTTTTGGAGGTGCTTCTGCAACTTCTTGGGACTGCCCAAGGAGGTCTTCTTCGAGCCATAGATCTCTTGGAGGATTTTTAAAGAGGCAAGTGACCTATCCATGGTGTCCCCGTATGAGTCTAGGATGTTTCTATCATTTTTATGAAATTTATTTCGAGTCCTAGACCCTCCATTTCACCCTAGTTTTTGAGCTCGGGTCTGTGTTTTCTGCACAGACCTGAGTAAACGGCAAGATCCCTGGACGCCTGTTATGATCTTGGCGTCCATCGACCCTGCCGCTGACTCTGAGTCAGCGACCAGAGACCGCCGTTTAGTTCTTCAGGACAGAACAGTGAGCTGTTCTGTCCCTCTTATACATTTAATTTCAGTATGTTTATGCGCTGAGGATATATGGTATTCCTATAAGCTATGTATATGGTACATTGTGGTTGTGGATGTATGTGAGTTGTGTGGGTGAATGTGGCTAATGATGTCTTGTAAGCATGTGAGAATAACTTGTAAATCATCTTGCAAAACCCATGATTCATGATTTAGATTAATGTGAATGCCTTGATTTCGGTCTATACATAAAGAGTTGTGGGACATGTATGTGTGCTCTGAAATTTTGGTAATCCATGCATGCTTGTGGAATTGTTAATAAGTGTAGTTCGGTAAAATAAAAACATGTAAAAATAGGTTGTGACAAATGATTTATAGATGTATGAATTAGGATGGTGTTGTATTCTAAATCCATACATATGTTAGTGGTTTCTGTGCAAAACAGTAAGTGGGTAGATTGCAAATTGTGTTGGGCTCATGTTAGCTTAAATTGTGAATAGTATGCTAATTAGGTGTTTGATTTTCTATAAATCCTATTTAGCTCAGAAAAATCTGAAAAATTGAGGGTATGATTTTGAACCCGAAAACAGCATGTGGTTAAATTTTCAGGCCAATTGGAACAGTAGATAAAGAGTTATGTGTTTTCAAGTGAAGTACGATAATTCATGCATATAATTGAAATACGGTTCGTTATGATCTAAAGTCAGCATGATTAATGTGTGTATTGTGTGTTAAACCTTGGAATTTCTGTAGTATCATGTTAGGAAAAAAAAAAAAACAGAAATGATCAGGTGAGTGAAAGAGTGAATGAAATGAGATGTGTTGTGCGTGAAACCATATGTAAAACGGTAAATGCGTAAAAGTGTAAACTGTGCCAATGTGATACTGCTTCCGAGAAGGCAGTGGAGCTGTATCAGGGAAAAGTCCCCCTGAGAAGGTTCATTGTGTTAAGTGACCCTAAGGGCATTAGGGGGAAATCCTGGAGGTGGACAAGTACCACTGGTTAGGGTGGAGACTTGTTCTCCCGGTCTGCGCAGTCCAAGAGTCACCATTGCATTGCCTAGATGGTGCCTATGTGTTATGTGATGTGAATGTGTCCTTCTTTGGTGGTTTGGACTATGTGTCATGGCACCTAAATTGTGTAAATATGTGTAAAGTGTAATGTGTAAAGTGTATGTGACCATGCGTAAATGTGTAAGTGACATGTGGATGTGTATGTGTAAAGTGTAACCATGTGAAAAGAGGAAATTGTGTAAAAAGGGAATGTGAAATTCCAGATGTGTAAATGTGTATTGAAACCATGTGAGACTAAATCTGAAACCAAGTAATTTCTGAAAATGCATGTTATTATGCTCATGTTATGTGTGCAAAAGTGTGTAGAATCCATGTTAGAGCCAACTAATGAGCATGTGTGTAAAAAGGGCGTGATTGATTGTTCATATGTTATGTTCTAAGCCACATTGTAGCTTCCATGTGTAGGTTTATAGTCTTTGAATCATGTGAAATCAGCAACCTAAAGCATGTCAAAAAGTTATGTATGTGCTTAAGAACATGTGAAATCCATGCTAACTATGCTCCCCGTTCCTGTGTAAAGTGTCCATGTTGATAACTCTCACGTTTGGTTCTTTATAAGGTTAAAGTTCATAAGTGAATGGATTAGAGACCATGTGGTAGGTAAACGTTATATTTTTTTTTTTGAAATCTGAAAGCATGCGTTATGTATAAAATTGTAGAACTTCATGATAGGTTGAAAACTTGCATTGACTAGCATGTTCGTGTTTGAAATCTGTAAATGTGCATGTAGAAACCACTAGGACTTGTATGTGAATGTCATGTATAGTGTTGCTTGCTGAGTCTTTAAGACTCACTCTTGCTTCGGCGTACAGGTTTAGACGGTGACGAGACCTTCGTGGAGGAGACAGTGGAGACGGACTCCGAGCGCGGAGTTTAGCTAGTGGAGTTGTGCATCCCTTTTTGTAAACTTCATAGTATGTACTTGAAACATTATATTGGAATTATCATGAAGAGAATGTAATATGTGGACATTGGACATTTTGTATCTTATTTCAGCATTTAAATCATGAGAACTTTAGTTCCTTTTTGCAAATTGCAAACTGCTCGTATGTTTAATGTGGATGATGAATGAATGGAGATAGTTCTCTTTTACTTCCGCTACTCTGTTATGTATATTCGCGTGTATCTCAACTGTTTGTATCGTTGGGTAAATGTCCCACTGTGGCAGCACACTCGTTATATCGACGTGGGTCGGTGTGACCGTACCGGTATAATGAGGGCCGTCACAAATTTCACTATTCAAGTTAGGTTTAAGCAATATCTAATCACATTACGATAACATACATGGATTATTACTTTTCACATGAAAAATACATAACCTCTTATATACTGGTCCAAATGACCTGAAATTTTAACCACATGCTATTTTCGGGTTCTAGATCATACACTCAATTTTTCAGATTTTTCTGAGCTAAATGGGATTTACAGTAATTAAAACACTTATTTAGCATGCTATTCACAATTTAAGTTAACATGGGGTTTAACACATCATGAAATTTTGCCACTTACTGTTTAAACAGAGGTTACTGTCACATACATGATCTGAGAATATAGAATTTACTCTAAATCATACAATTGTAGATCGATCACCACAAATCATTATTGCATACCGTTTTATTTACCGAACCGAATTTATTGGCAATTTATATAAGCATGGATAATTCATCAAAAACTGAGTACATGTACACTGATCTACTACTCTTCATGATCAGACAAGACTAAGGCATTCAGACTAATGCTCATCATGAAACATGGATTGGCAAGAATTTCAACATTTCATGCTTACACATTCACGGTATAAAATTTCCTACATTCACCATCATACATCACACTCATCCACACACCACAATTGACAGTATACTTAGTGTATAGGGTTACCATATATCCTCATCACAGAAACCATACCGAAAATAGTTGATAGGAAGGGCAGAACAGGTCACTGTTCTGTCTAGAGGAACTTGGCGGCAGTCTCTGGCCGTTGACTCATGGTCAGTGACATGGTCGATGGACGCCAAGCATGATATCGGCGTCCATTGACCTTGCCGTCAATGCAGGTCTGTGCAGAAACACAGACCCGACCTCTCAAGATTGGGTGAATGTGAGGGTCTAGGACTCGAGGGAAAATGTACAAAAATTGTAAAACCGACCTAGACTCATACGGGGACATCATGGTTAGGTCACTTGCCTTTTAAAAATTGCTTCAAAGGATCAAGGTGCTCGGAGAAGCCCTCCTTGGGCAGTCCCAAGAAGGTGCAGAAACGCCTTCTAGATCTTCTTCCTCCGGGCTCCTGGATGATCTCCACAGCAGGGGGATGTCGGGGAAGCCTCCTCCTTTGCTCCAGCTATCTTCTTGTCGGAGAAGATGGCCGGATCGAGCTCCAGGGAGTCGGATTCTTGGGTGCAAAAGTGGGGTTTTTCTCAGTTTTCTTCTAGGGTTTTCTTCTCTCTTTTTCTCCTCTTGCAAGGGTGAAGAGAGGGGTGGGAAAGGTAGCTCCGGATTCAGACTTAAGGAGAAGCCTTTCTCCCACTCTTAGGGTGACTTGACAGCCCTCAGAGCCGTTGGGGACAGCCCCCCAATGGCTAGCTTTCTTGTTTCAGAAGCTTGCAGCTCTGCTGCGCATGCAGGCCAAAGAGATTGGCGTCCATATCGCTGGACGCCCGGATTAGTGTTGGCGTCCATGTCTGGACGCTGACACCACCTCAACGGCCTGGGGTTGACGCCAAGATGGCCTTCGGCCAGAAATCTAAAATATGCAGAAAACCATGCATACCATGCATATATACATGCAATATGTGTAAGGTAGTGTATCCATACTATCACCATTCAATACATGCATTATTTACCTCTAATATAAACATATGCACACGTAATTATACTAATCAATACGTACGTAAATATGTATATACATACACAAGCACAAATACACACACGCAAATACAAATAATGCGACGGAAACTCGAGGGCCTTACAGGACTAGTGGTATGGAGCTAGTCCTATAGCTTCTTCTTACCTTCCAAGGTTATGTTTGATTAAGGTGTTTATATTTAATTGTAGTTTAAATACAATTACTGTGAGCATGAAATGGTTTGGCTATTGGCGTTGCCAATGAGACCCTCTGGGGTTGCGGTGTCCGTAGTTTGTTGTTGTTTTTGGGTAGCCCCTACTGATCCTGTGACTTGTTGAGGCTCACTCCCCTATAGTTTCTTTCAGGACTTGCCGTGTGTTTGGTTTGCAATAGCGTTCTAGCAGACTTGTACCACCAGCAGTAGTGTAGTAGTTAGTGTTGTGTGAGTTCGTGCTCCCTCGAGGTATGCCCCAGGTAGTTGTACTTTTTAATTGGACATGTAATAATATAATGGACAGTTGTAAATTGATATATGCAGGTATGAGCACATCTACTTTCTTGTATTTTATACTGTGTAGTTGTCTTTTATATTCTTACTGGACATTTGTGTAAGATATCCTTTGCGAGACTTCGGTCCGTTCGCGGGAGGTGGATCTGGATATGGAGCCTTAATGGGCATAAATATCCTGGGCCGTCACATACTTATTGTTGCTAACCAACTTGAATATATTTTAAATCTTCCATTCATGTTATAAAATGTGAAATCATGTGTATTGAGATTTAATTATATTAAAATAGCAAATGAAATGTGTAATTAATGTGTAAAATGCATGAGAAACATGAATAGATAGCATGCTAAGTTATTCTTTACCTTGTCCTAAATCTATGCTCTAGATGGTAAAGTTGTGCCATAATAGGGATAATGGTTAGATTATTAAATCATATGACATGTTAAATGTAGTAAGCATGTATAGATGTTTGTTTATGAAAAGTATGATTGACACAAGTTATGGGTTGAATCATGAGTTAAATTAAGTGTCATGCATAGGAAGCATGCGTAGATATATGTTATTATGTCCATGTGCTAGTATAGCTTTGGCTTAATAGAATTTCATGTTAGTATCCATGATCTAGAATGAGTACATGTTAATCTAAAGCATATTTAAGTGGTCTAGATATGTGGATGGTTGTTTAAAGCATGTGCCATGTAATGCCTTTATTGTGAAGAGATAGTATGTGTTTTCTCAATTATGTAATAGTTAACATGTGTGTGATATGTGTAAAGTTGAGTCTTTGGATTACTTGCTGAGTTTTTAGACTCATACTTGCTTCGGCATACAAGTGAGACATGTATCCCATACTAGAGGAAGGCATAGCGAGGAGCATTCCCGAGAGTGAGGAGTAGTTTGTGGAGCACTTAGTAGTTGTACTTTTCCCTTTCTTAGTATGAATATTGTTATATTGCATGGACAATATTATGGACAATGTAGTTCTTTCATCATGTAATAACGTGGACATTGTTAATTCTTTTCGCTATATAGACTGTGGAATGTGTGATGGTGATGAAATAAAGTTGAGTTATTTATTTTATTTCCACTGTACTCAATTTCTATCCACGTACATATCAACCTATTGTTAAATGCTGGGTTATTATCCCACTGTAATGACGCCCTTTGTACTGATGGGGATTGGTATAATCGTACCGGAATAAAGAGGGTCGTTATAGTGGTTACCTTTCTAGTCAGGTACCCAAAGTTTTGTGTGAGCCAGGCACGTTAGTGCTCGGGGTTTGTCTTGGTACTTGTGTACTGTCGAGGTCTGTGTCGTCTTCCTGGACACCCTCACTCTTGTGTAGAGTTGTACATTTGGCCGAGGGAAAGATGGCAGATGGACAACGACTTGTGAGAGTTGTGTTTAGTTGCTTGTAACACGCTCGTGGTTGGGGGCACGGACACCAGTAGACGTACTGGGCCCCAGCTAGTCCTGTTTTCCAGTGCCTCACTTTGGGAAGCTTGGTCTAGAGTCCCTAAAGGTGTCAGGCATGGGCCTGCGGTAGTGTGGTCCGCAAGTGTGGTGTTGGTTGGTCTCCACAGTCTCTTGGCTTTGTTGTGGTGGAGCGGCAGCTGGACCTTTCATCCGTGGCTGCGAGACTGAGAGGTAGTCCTGTGTGGTTTGTCCGGGTTAGTTGCTGGTGTCACGAACTAGTCTTCGTGACTTGAGTGTGGCGTTACTCTACTTTAGTTCATACACTTGGACGAGGTTTGTCGTTTATTTATTAAATGTTGGTTTATGTTAATGGCTTGTGATAATTGTTATTACACCTTTAACACCATGTGTAGATAGTACTATAAATTGCCTAGTGTAGTTTCCTACTTTCTGCACTTTGTGAGTTTGGTTTTGTACGGCTTTTGGGGGAGTTTCCCTACTGAGCCAGTGACTTGTGAGGCTCACCCCTACTCCTTTAAGGTGAGGGAGAGTAGGAGGCTTCCTGTCCTTCATCTAGTTCAGAGCCACACCGTAGCGGAGTTGGGTCTGCACCTCCAACAGTGTAATCTTTACTTTCTATTCACCTTGAGGTATGCCCCACGTTGCTGTACTATGTACTTGACTCTAGTTGAGAACTAGCTATGTATATTTCATGTAAATACTTGTGAGATGTGGAATCTTATATATATTTGAGCTGTTTCTTTTATATTTCTACAGACATGTGAATGATATCCCTTGCGAGGCTACGACTCGTTCGCGGGAGGCAGAGTCGGGTCAAGTTCGTTATTAGGTTAGTAGGTTTGAATGGCTAGGACCACTACAGTTGGTATCAGAGCAAGGTCCGTGTGAATATAAAGGAATTGGAAATTTACATAGCCTGGTCTCCACTCTAGTTCATTGCTGGTAGTTGACTCTGGTTTTTGTATTGATTTGTTTGTATGTTATGTGGTTGTAATGATGTGTGTGCAGGATCAGAAATGGCAGATAGAAGGGATTAGGGAGGTGGTGGAGATGAGCCAGAGGAGACTACACATCAGTTGATTGAAAGGCTATGGGAAAGCATTACAAAGATTCGGATGAGATTAGATCAGCAGGCACTGGTACTGCCAGTAGCTGTGGCACCCCAGATTATAGAAGAGGTAGTACCAGTGGCACCACCTCCACCACCACTGGGAGTCGAGGTACCACCCGTTGTACCTGTACTTCAGCAGTACCAGCACGACCAGCCAGTGTAGAGGAGTCTACGGCACTAGTAGAGAGGTTTTTGTGGTTACAACCACCTACTTACTCTGGAGGTCCAAATCCAGATACAGTAGAGCACTGGGTACACGAGATAGAGAGAGTTTTTGTTACCATGAGATGTCCACATGCTGATAGGGTGATTCTGGCTACGTACCAGTTGCGGGGATTTACACAGGAGTGGTGGAGACTGAAGATGGAGATAGCGTTTGTTAGAGGAACAAAGGACACCATCACTTGGCCAGAGTTCTTGGGGGTATTTAATGATACATTCTTTCCAGTCCAGATACAACAGGCAAAGAGAGAGCAGTTCAGGACATTACAGTAGGGAAATCTGTCAGTATTAGAATATCAGATGAGGTTTATGGCATTGAGTAGATATGCACCCTATGTGGTTACAGATAATGCTATGATGGTGGAATATTTTATTCGAGGATTGCGACCAGAGTTACAAGATGCGATGATTCCCCTTATGTGTAGGACGGTGGAGGAAGCAGCGTAGAGGGCGACTTTTCTTGAGAGGACTGTACAGGCTAGGCAGTCAAAAGAGACAAGGTAGCTTCTAGCTTCCACAGTAATCCACAGGTATCAGCAAGGGTAAGGCACCCTCAGGAGCATCATCATCATCCAGAATTGCTAAGTGGGGTAATAAATTGAAGAAGATATTTAGAGGACGAGGTGGTGGTAGGCAGCAGAGTCTCTAGCCAGGTTTTCAGTAGGGCCGAGGTTTTAGGCCAGCTCTAGAGGAGTCACAGCAGAGCACAATAGGGCAGCCCGCAGCTTTTCCAGGTTTCAGGTGTTATAATTTTGGGCGGCCAGGACATTTAGCCAGAAATTGTCCACATCCCCGAGAATACAGCTATGGTAGAGGGGTACAACAGCAGCCATTTCAGCAGCCAGCAGCAGAGCGAGGTAGAGGTCCACCTTTCCAAAGGGGACAAGGACGAGTTATGGCTGTTACCAGAGCACAAGCGGAGGCATCCAACCTGATTGAAGGTATATTACCTCTCTTTGAATTTTCTGCTAGAGTATTGATTGATCTAGGTGCATCACATTCATTTATTTATGAAGATTTCATGGATAGTATGGTTCACCCTTTAGAGGGGAGGCAGTGTGAGTTAGTTGTAGAGACTCCTTCTAGTGGTTTTATGCTCACCTCTTATTATTTAGATGAAATTTCGATAATAGTACAAGGGAATCAATTGCCAGCAAAGTTGTATGCACTACAGTTGAAAGAATATGATGTGATTTTGGGTATGGATTGGCTAGAAGCTTATGGGGAAGTGGTGGATTGTAAGAAGAAGAGAGTTAGATTCTGTCGACCTAGTGGAGCTATGTTTGAATTTCAAAGTATGTCGTTTTACACTCCTAAGTTTATTATTTCTGCACTTAGGGCTAAGAGGTTGATCAATACTGGGTGTGTAGCTTATCTTACTTCAGTCAGTTTAGTTGAGTTGGGCAAGTCTGTAGAAATGGTACCCGTGGTTAAGGAGTTTGTAGATGTATTCCCAGAGGAATTGCTAGGGTTAGCTCCACATAGGGAGGTGAACTTTACAGTGGAATTGCAGCCAGGTAGTATGCCAATCTCAAAAGCACCTTACAGGATGGCACCATCAGAGTTGAAGGAATTGAAAAAACAGTTGCAGGAATTGTTAGAGAAAGGTTTAATTAGACCTAGTCACTCACCATAGGGAGCACCATATTGTTTGTCAGAAAGAAAGATGGCAGTTTGAGAATGTGTATAGATTACTAGCAATTGAACAAGGTTACCATCAAGAATAAGTATTCACTTTCCAGGATTGATGATTTGTTTGATCAGCTATAGTCAGCCAGGGTATTCTCCAAGATTGATTTGAGATCAGAATATCACCAGCCGAGGATTAAAGAAGAAGATATTGACAAGACAACTTTTAGGACCAGATATAGGCATAATGAGTTTGTGGTTATGCCATTTGGACTGACCAATGCACTAGCAGTATTTATGAATCTGATGAATAGAATATTTCACCCTTATTTAGATCAGTTCATTGTGGTATTCATTAATGATATATTAGTGTACTCAACATCATAGGAAGAGAATGCAACACATTTGAGAATTACATTGCAGATTTTGTGGGATCATCAGTTGTATGTTAAGTTCAGTAAATGTGAGTTCTGGTTAAAGGAAATTCAGTTTTTGGGACATGTAATTTCAGGAGAAGGTGTAGCAGTAGATCCAGCTAAGGTTGAAGCTGTTATGAAGTGGGAAGAGCTGAAAACAGTATCAGAAATCAGAACTTTCCTTGGTTTGGTAGGATACTACAGACGATTCATCCAAGATTTCTCGAAGATTGCAGCACCTATGACTAGATTGACTAGGAAATGAGTGCCTTTTGTGTGGTCTTCAGATTGTCGGCAAAGCTTTGGAGAATTGAAGAAAAGGCTCACTACAGCACCCATATTGTAAATACCATCAGGCAACGGAGGATTTGTGTTGTATACAGATGCATCCAGAAGAGGACTAGGAGTGGTACTAATGCAACATGGAAAGGTAATGGCATATGCATCAAGACAGTTGAAGCGGCATGAAGAGAATTACCCCACACATGATTTAGAGTTGGCAGCAGTAGTTTTTGCATTGAAATTGTGGAGGCACTACTTGTATGGAGAGAGATTTGAAATCTTTACCGATCATAAAATCTTGAAGTACATCTTCTCACAGAAAGATTTGAATTTGAGGCAGCACAGATGGATGAAGTATCTAAAAGATTATGATTTCACTTTAGCATATCACCCGGGTAAGGCCAATGTGGTTGTAGATGCACTGAGCAGAAAGGCAGTTCTGAGCCAGATGATGATCAAGGAATGGAAGTTATATGAAGATGTAGTAGAGAATTCACTATTTGTACCAAATAATTAGCAGCGAACAGTATTAGCAAACAGTGCAGTGGAACCTTCATTGTATTGGCAAATAGTAGAAGCACAAAAAATAGATGAGAACCTGGTGGATATTGTAAGAATGGAAGAGGTTACACTTGATGATGATAGTGTGGTTAGACTTAAAGGCCGATTGTATGTTCCAGCAGAAGCTGAGGTGAGGCAGAAGGGATTAGAGGAAGCTCACAGGTCCAGGTATACTATTCATCTAGGCAGCACAAAAATGTATCAAAATTTGAAAAAGCACTTTTGGTGGTCGAACATGAAGAAGGAAATAGCAGAATTTATATCAAGATGTCTGGTATATCAGCAGGTAAAAGCAGAACATCAAAGGCCAGGGGGATTATTGCAGCCATTGCCTATTCCACAATGGAAATGGGATGACATAGCTATGGATTTTATAGTAGGGTTACCCAGAACAACAACATATCACAACGAAATTTGGGTTTTTTTGGACAGATTGACTAAGGTATGCAGATTGTTGGTTGTGAGCATGTCATGGACTGTGGACAAATTAGCCAGATTATATGTGGACAGAATAGTACTGTTGCATGGAATTCTAGTGACAATTGTTTCAGATAGAGATCTCAGGTTTACATCAGGTTTCTGGAGAAGTTTACAGAGAGTAATTAGTACTGAATCGAGGTACATTTCAGCCTATCATCCGCAGACAGATGGACAAATAGAAAGAACAATTCAAACCATAAAAGACATGTTGAGAGCTTGTTGTTTAGTATGGGGAGGTACTTGAGAGCATCACTTAGGCATGGTTGAATTTGCTTATAACAATAGTTATCATGCAAGTATTGGAATGACACCTTATGAAGCTTTATATGGAAGACCGTGCAGGACGCCATTGAATTGGCATGAGTAGGTGAAAGGCAAGTCATGGGACTAGAATTGATTCAACAATGTTCAGAAATGGTCAAATTTATTAAGGAAAAAGCTTCAAACAGCCTAGAGTTGTCAGAAGAGCTATGTAGATACCAGGCGCAGACCATTGCAGTTTGAAGTTGGTTATTATGTGTTTCTAAAAGTTTCTCCTAAAAAGGTGTGCTAAGGTTCAACAGGAAAGGTAAATTGAGCCCGAGATATGCTGGTCCATTCCAGATTTTAGAAAGAATTAGTGAAATAGCTTACAGAATAAATGTCCTAGCAGATTTCACAGATGCACATGATGTGTTCCATGTTTCTATGCTCAGAAGGTACATTCGAGATCTCTCCTAGATAGTCAACTACATTCGAGATGATTTGAAACCAGATATGTCAATGCCAAAATATCCAGTACAGATTACAGGACAGAGAACACAAAAGTTGAGAAATAAAGAGATTGATTTAGTAAAAATCAGATGGGAAAATAGACAAGGTGGAGAAGACACATGGGAATTGGCAGAGGAAATGATGAAAGCGTATCCATACTTGTTTGAGTAAGCTTTTAAATTATTTTAGGTGATAGTACCATGCATATTTAATTGAAAAGTTTTATGTTGACATTTCTTCTTAAATTTTGAGGATGAAATTTCTTTTAGGTGATAATAACGTAGCGTAGTGGTCGTTCAGATCGAGGTTTATCGGTTCAGGTGGCCAGTGTGTGGCCTTTGGTTTGTGTTTGAAGAGTTTCGCAGGTTGTTTGGGCATTGTGGGCCGAGAATTCAGGCCCAGGGCGCCCACTGGTTCACTGTCTGTGAATGCGATGGGGGTGAACATCGCGTTCTTAACGCGACGGCTTAGGGCGTCGTGTTTACATTGCCACTATTTGGGGTCGTTCGGATGCATGTCTGCCGCATGGTGTGCGCAGGGCAACTGGCTGGCGTCAGCGGCGAGAAGGCGATGGTCGATGCCATCACGTTCTTGTCACGACAGCCAGGTGCGTCGCATTCTTAACTGTGAAGGGTTAAGAACCTAGGTCGTCCAAACAGAGCTCAGAAAGCTCTGCTCGGCCGAGAGGAGGGTTTTGCGGTTGGCTTTCAGACGATTCAAGGTTTTGGTGGTGGTTTCGGCATGCTCTCATCGCGAGGACATGGTACGGAGAGGAGGAAACATCAAACTATCGTTGTTCTTCGCATACTTCATGTAGGTAGGGAGATTCTATTTGTTTATTGTTATAGATCGTGTGTTTAGCATGTTTAATCCATGGAATGAGTTGTAGATGATAGATGGCTGATAACTGCAAAAATTTTAGCATTAAATTTCATACATATAGTTGAGTTTAGACATCCGTTGTCTATAAATAATGTGCATTTTGAGTTTAATTTTCATTTCATCTCTACATAGGTTTTTGAGCATATTAGTTTTGGTAGAACTCAAAGTTAGATTCTCATTTAATAAATTCAATGTCTTTTGAATAGTTTGACCAATAAAAGTGTTTTCTCTTTTTGCAGGTACATTGTTCATAAATAATATTTTTATAAACATCTTCTAAATATTAGTCTGTAAATAAATCAAAATTTAAATAAATTTTCATTGAAAAAACACCGCACACCTAATATCATCATGCCACATACCCCCTCCTCATGGGTCCATTATGCCTTTTTCTCATCTAATTAGAATAGGCCACACACATTTTTTTTAACTTGTTCTTTCTTCCTAATTGGTCATCCGTGGAAGCTACTGGAAGTAGCTGGATGCTGGGGCTGGCGCGGGTTGAGGTGTGTGCGCGGCGGGAGGAGCTCCCGTGCGAAGCAGGGGATGGTGCGCATGGAGCTGGTGCTGCTGGGCCGTGAGCTGCGGAGGTGGATGAGGCCGGGCTGCTGTGCGCTGCTCTGGGGCGCTGAAGAAGTATCGTGCGCAGCCGGCGTGCGCGGCTGTGGCGGTGAGGCTGGAGGCGGTATGCTGAGAGGGGGCTGGCTCGTGCTGAGCTGGACTGGTGCGCTGCAGATCCGGTGCGTGCGGATTTGCTGAGGTGATGGAGAAGGCAGGAAGAGGAGCTTGGCAGGAGACCCAGGTGCCTATAAAAGGACCCCAAGGTCCTCTTCTTCGAGAGTTCAATTTTTTAGGATTTTTAGTTTCTTTCTTTTCTTTCGAAGATCAGGACTGGGGAGGGTTTTGCTTCTGTTGTTGAGGGGGGTTGGCTGGTGTGATTTTTGGGAGTTTTTCTTTCTTTGGTTCAGCATTTCAGGGGAGTTTTAGGTTTAGATTTTTTGGTTTTTCTTTACTGTAAGGATCTGGGAATTCAGCATTTGGGGGGGGGGGGTTTGTTTGGGTTCTGCTCTTCTGGGGTTCAGCATCTATTCTTGTTCGGCATTTTTTTGATATGGAATTCTTTCTTCTGCATTTGGTGAGAACTGAGGAGTTGGTGATTTTTTATTTGAGGTTTTCTTCCAATCTTCTGTTGGCTACTGTGTGAGAGATCGAGTGTTCCCATTTTTTCTTTCTTCTGTTAAGCATTTGGGCAGGAGAGATCGATCCAGAGGGCGAATGCAATTTCTTGGATTTCTTCTTTTCTCTTCTGTTCGGCTCCAGAGGGCGACTATAACTTTTTGGTTTATTTCTTCCTTTCTTCTTTGCTGCTGAGAGGGAGATCACTGCTGCTTACTGAGAGGGAGATCACTGCTGCTGTGAGGAGGATCGAATGCTCTTTCTTCTGTATTTAGTGAGATTGATCCCGTAGAGTTTTCTCTTTTCTTCTGTGCTGTGAGACTGATCCAGGGGCTTGCAAAGTCGGCACAGGGTTGGCTCGTTCTGGGGCTGGCCAGTGTCTGGAAAGGATTCCGAACATCTACACAGTCCAGATCTAGAGTTGAGTGCGAGGTCCATGTTTCGGTTATAGCATAGAATGGGGGTGATTTCATGAGGATTAGGAGATTGTCTAGTTTGTTTTGGAGTTACTATTTTGTTCTTATTTTCTGTTCTTCATAGCATGAGGATTCCAAATTAGCTGTTCTTATTTTCCATTCTTAATAACATGAGGATTCCGAATTAGAAATTTTTATTTTCTATTTTTATTTACTGTTCATCCCCTAAGCTGTAGGGGTACATTGGTTCGATAATTTTCTGTTGAGATTCTCGTTCTGCCATTCTTCTTATCTCTTTTGAGTTCCAATTTGTTCATTTTTCTTTGTTTAGCTTCTATTCGATCTATTCATTCAGTCATTTGAGAATTTTTAGTTTAGATTTATGTCTATTTGTTTGATCCCTCAACTGTGAGGGTACATTGATATCAATTCTCTTTTAATTTCAATTCAGCTTGTTCTTTCATTAAGTTTGATCTGTCAAGATTGTGAGGGATTTGGTCTATGCTGTTTACATATTTACTTTTAATGCATTATCGATAGAGTGTTCCAAAAAGTAGTTTTTTTAAGTCAAATTCTATTCAGCCTCTCTGTGGATATGACCTGTTCTCACCACTCTATTAGTTCATTTTTACTATTTTAAGTTTGTGAGACAGTTTAGAGAACGTGAGCATATTGACTTGTGCAAGGAACTCTGGACAACGAAAGTGTACAGTCAACAATGCCACGTTCAATGGCATGCTAGTGTAATGGTTAGAACTGCTTTACATGGACGTTTGCATAGGGTTTCTGGAGATGGAACCCCGGAGTTGGGGCTCTATGGCCTAGGGTGTCGAATTCAGAATGCGACAGCCCGACCCGTTCTTCTTCAGAACACGCCGTATCGAGGCGTCGCGTTCTGAAGGCGACGGAGCACCCTGTCGCCTTCTGGCTTCTAAAGGCTGTGAGTTTGTGCATGGTTATGTGATTATTGTTTGGCTTTATTTCTTATTCATAATGTTGGTAAGCGGTGCATTGGCACGTGTAGAGGTTGAGGATTGCCGTGTTTGCTTGGTTTGTGAGTATGTGGCGAGTAGTACGATGCCTACCGTGGTTACCTCTCTAGTCAGGTACCCTAGGTTTTGTGTGAGCCAGGCACGTTAGTGCTAAGGGTTTATCTCGGTACTTGTGTACCGTCGAGGTCTGTGTCGTCTTCCTGGACACCCTCACTCTTGTGTAGAGTTGTACGTCCGGCTGAGGGAAAGACGGCATAGGGACATTGACTTGTGAGAGTTGTGTTTAGTCGCTTGTAGCGCGCTCATGGTTGGGGGCACGGACACCAGTAGATGTACTGGGCCCCAGCTAGTCCTTTTTTTCAGTGCCTCATTTTAGGGAGCTAGGCTGGAGTCCCTAAAGGTGTCAGGCATGGGCCTGTGGTAGTGTGGTCCACAAGTGTGGTGTTGGTTGGTCTCCACAGTCTCTTGGCTTTATTGTGATGGAGTGGCAGCTGGACCTTTCGTCCGTGGGTGCGAGACTAAGAGGTAGTCCTGTGTGGTTTATTCGGGTTAGTTGTTGGTGTCGTAAACCAGTCTTCGTGACCCAAGTGTGGCGTTACTCTACGTTAGCTCGTACACTTGAACGAGGTTTGCCGTTTATTTATTAAAGGTTGGTTTCTATTAATAGCTTGTGATAATTTTTATTTAAACCTTTAACACCATGTGTAGATAGTACTATAAATTGCCTAGTGTAGTTTCCTACTTCTGCACTTTGAGAGTTTGGTTTTGTACTGCTTTTGGGGAGTTTTCCTACTGAGCCAGTGACTTGTGAGGCTCACCCCTACTCCTTTCAGGTGAGGGAGAGTGAGAGGCTTCCCATCCTTCATCTAGTTTAGAGCCGCATCGTAGCGGAGTTGATTCTGCACCTCCAGCAGTGTAATCTTTACTTTCTGTTCACATCGGAGTATGCCCCAGGTTGCTGTACTATGTACTTGACTCTAGTTGAGAACTGGCTATGTATATTTCATGTAAATACTTGTGAGATGTGGAATCTTATATATATTTTCGCTGTTTCTTTTATATTTTCATGGACATGTGAATGATATCCCTTGCGAGGCTACAGCTCGTTCGCGGGAGGCGAAGTCGAGTCAAGCTCGTTATTCGGTTAACGGGTTTGAACGGCGAGGACCACTACAATTACACTCAATCTACAAACAATGAAATTGAAGAAGTCCATCTCATCCCAAGGCAGTTTCTCCCCACAAATCTCCTCAATGATCAACTTCTTTGCACGATCCCCTTGCACAACACCTTCTTGGGTCAAGGAAGCAAAGCCTTCATTGAAGACACCTCAATTTGATCGGACAACGATGATCTCCCTCTTCAAAGGAGCACTCTCTCTTTCACAGGATAACTATAGATTAGGCCAAAAGGATCCCCTACCCCTCGGCTTATATAAAGTCTAAAATGAGCTATAGGTTTAAGTCCTAATCGAATCGCCACTTCTACGACTAAATATCAAACTAACACTTCATTTTTATCCCTACGGGAAACTTGGTTCAAAATGGAAAGTAGGAAATTGATGGTAACAAATGTTGTCGTCAGAAAAAATAGACAGCCATGGATGTTGCTATCAAGGACTATCTTGACGACACACAATGTTGTCGTCAAGAAGGTCCAAATGGTAGTCGTTCCTGCCATCAAAGGCCGACCAACCAAAGACCAAACATAATTCAAAATTCATCAATTTAACCTATAGAAAATAAAATTATAAAAATAAATTATAGGGCATCACATAATACATATGATTCTTAAATCAATCAAAATAAAAATCTATGTAACAATCTTTAAAGCATTTCCTATAGATTTACATGTTCATTGTAATGTAGTCACATCATAAACATAAATAAAAACAAAAAAAATGCATGCTTAGGGTTGTGTGAATCCTCCTATCTTAATACTCGATAAAAATTGGAAACCACAAAGAGCCCGTCAACGCGGCCTGAGAATCCTCCACCCAAAAATAGTGCTACCCATGGTTGGTTTTTATTCATGTGCAAACCTTCTCAATAGATCGGCGCCTATAATTCTTCTAACCGAACTCCAACCCAGCCACCACTACAAGTACTTATTGGCCTAAAGTCGAGAGTCACAACACCAACATTGATTCTACAAAAGGATTAAATCAAGGGTTTAAAAAAAATGCAAATGTGGAAATGTGGTTTATGGAAACCCAATATTTTAAGGAATCAGTTACTAACTTTTCTCTTGGACATGTAATAATGTATTGGGACAATGTAAATTTGAGGTAAATGAGTATATATACATGTACTTTCTTGTATATTATACTCTTGTGGTTGTCTTTTATATTCTCACTGGACACTTGTGTTAAATATCCTTTGCGAGAATCTGGTCCGATCGCGAGAGGCGGACTTCGATATGGAGCCTTATCGGGCATAAATTATTGGATCAAGATGGCACTATAGTTGTCCTAGAGGGGTGGGGGGGGGGGGGGGGCGGTGAATAGGACTTCTTTGCACTTTAAAAAAATCTATCTAAAAGATAAACAATCACTAAATAACTTTGTTAGTACTTAGTGTGATGTGCGTGAAACAAGTGAAAAAACTTGACGGAATCAATCACACAAGAAGGCACAAGAATTTTATCCTGGTTCGTCCCTTCCTACACGGAAGTCCTACGTCCAGTCCCCAAGAAACCACTTGGGATATCATTAACTGCCAATAAATACTTGGCCTTCTCTCAAACCCGAGAGGAATTACAAACCCACTTGCTCCCAGCAAGTCTTCCCTTAACCAAGGGGTACAAAGACTATCTACACTTGTAGAATTTCCCTTCACAAGAGGGGTACAACAGGATGCAAACCTTCTGCAGGTTTCCTTACACAGAAGTATGAAAGCTTGTGTGTCTGCTCAACAACAATGAGCAAACACAGAAGTTCAGAAAGAAAAACAGATGAGAGTGGAACTCAAGTTCTTTCTGAAACAAAGAGGTGGACTGAAGAAGATCTGAAAATGCAGTAGTCCACCAAGCGAAGAAGACTTCAAATTGTAGAAGGAGAGTAGAAGTCTAAGACTGAGGAGTGGCTCTCTTTCTCTTTGAGTGGCTCTTCTGGCTTTCGGATGGGAGTGAAGTGTAGGCTTCTAAGTCTTCTAAGTATGTCACTCTATATCTCTTCTCTTGTGTATCCTCTATTCTGTGTGTGTGTATCTCCAAGCTTCGGCTTCATATATATGCTTCAAATTTTGCCCGTTTGATTTTTGGCTATTGGAAGCTAGCCGTTTGAAGGAGATAGCCATTGAGAGGACGCTTTGATCTTCTTAGGTTTGTCCATCAAATCTTTAGTTCCATGAGTCCCAATATCTTTAGGCTATATATTGTAGCTTCATGCTTAAAGGACTCTCTCATGATTGTTCTACAGGTTCCATGCCCAGTGCAGAGATCTAGCCATTCTTCATTAAATGTTCTTCAAACCCGAAAGGACA